>CM070751.1:9044850-9736512 GCA_036346245.1 Bonia amplexicaulis
AGTCTCAAATACGAATACGAACATTCTTGAATACGAATACGATCATTCTCACGTACGGATACGAACATTCTCGAAAACGAATATGAACATTCTCGAATACGGATTTTGCTTATCGCATTCGCGTTTTCTCGGATACAAATATCGGATAAAACGGATTATCCTTTACCATTTCCCATCCCTAGAGGAGCATGTTCGAGACTATAAAGAGCACTACAAAGACGACAAACATGCTTATCTAGAACAAAATACCTAGGTTGTGGCTGCATGTAGACCTCCGCATGCAGAACACCATTAACAAAGGCATTTTTAACATCCATCTGAGAGATAAACCGCCGGTGAACAGAAGCAACCGTAACAAGAGTACGCCGCGGATGAACAAAAGCAATCGTAACAAGAGTACGAACAGTGGTCATATGGGCAACAGGGGCAAAAGTCTCCTGCTGAAAGCCACGAGTCATAAGATAGGCATTGTAGCGCTTGATAGTACTATCAGACCAAGTTGTAATCTTAAACACCTACTTGTGCGTGATAGGGCGAGCACGCACATGTGTTGGAACAATATCGCAAATCTTCGTACGTCGAAGAGCATCAAGCTCCTCTGCCATAGCGAGTTGCCACTCAGAATGAGGAGCAGCCTCACGATAAGAACTAGGCTCAGTGATAGAGAGGGCATGAGATATCGAAGCAAAACCAAGATGTTCAGGAGGCCAAAGGGATGTCAGTCATGAAGGGCGTAATAAGGAGCATTATCAGAAGGAACAACGTCGGTGTCAGCAAGATACCAGGAGAGGAGGCTGGTGAAGGATGAGGACGTCTAGAGTAGTGAAACCCAGATAAACGAGACAGTGGTGCTGCAGGAATAAGAGGTGTTGCTGTAGGAGGCAGCACAGGAGGTAGGGGTACAAAAGGAACCACTAGAGATAGACTAGGGGAAGGCTAACGTCGTAGCAAGTCCTCCAACCGACAATCTATGCTAGCTAGAGAGTCGGTATCATCAAGTTCAGCTCAAGAAGCTATATTAGTTAAGAAATACTAGTTATGGTAAGTTAGATTCTATAGGATTAGATTGAGTTTGTTACATATTCATTTCTAAGTTTGCTTCACAGGCTCTGCTAAATATGATATGCTAGATGGATTGAGTCGGATTGTAAACGTCCTATATAAAGATGTATGATGTAATTGGAGAGGGTAAGCAATAATAAGTTAGTCTTTCCAAATGCTGGCGTCTCAGAGCCTCAAAGCTGCTGGTGAGAATCCTAGTTCATTTATTGAGGGCGAGCACGACAGCTTCTGTTATCCCTTGTGATCACAACCCAACTCCTGACTCAATCTACTTCCGCCTCTATCTTTCCGCCGGAATCAGTCCCCGAGACTTGACCATATCAGGTGAAGAGTCAGAAAGAGACACCCATGAGATCATCTCATTGGTGGAAACAGGACAAGGAGCCGAATCTCGATAGAAGTAAGGTCGAGATTCGTCAAAGACGACGTCTCATGAGACCCTGATCCGTCGAGGAGAAGGATCATAGCAGCGATAATCCTTATACTCAAAACTATAACCAAGAAACACACATTCAACTGACTGATCCAATAGTTGGTGCGTTCATGAGGCTGCAATAGAACAAAATAGGTGCAGCAAAAAACATGAAGGTGAATGTACTGGGGTCTAGAGTAGAGATGCTTCTAGGATTAACATCCTTAAGAGTAGTGGAAGGTTGCATATTAATGAGGTATGCAGCCGTAGAAACAACATCAGTCTAGAATTGTGGTGGAACATGAGACGCAAGGAGAAGATGCAGGCAGTCTCAATCAGATGACGATGTTTACGCTCAGTAACCCCATTTTGAGCATGGACACTAGAACAAGAAGACTGATAAAGAGTACCATGCTCAGAAAGAAACTGTCTAAAAGCGCCAGAATAATATTCGCCAATAGAATCACAACGAAAAATACGAACAGAGGACTCAAACTGAGTACAAACCATTGTTGCAAAGCTACGATAGTACGTAAGAAGCTGACAATAGATATAGGGAAAAGTTATGTAAAACGGGAATAATCATCAAATAAAAATCATATAGAATTTATGCATGCCTTTAGAGATAATAGGCACATGTTCCCATACATCTAAATGAATTAAATCAAAAGGGCGATAAGAAAAGGACTCACTTGAATGATAAGAAGGTTGTACCTGTTTGCAGCTTACAACCTTAACAAAACATGGTTATATCAACAGCAACAGTTCAAGAACACCCTAACGAACTAATGAAGAAAGGCGGGACCCACAAAAGTGACCTAAATGGTGATGCCACTGCCAAAAGCTCCAGAGTTAGTGGCAGCAGTGGCGGTGGAGGTAGACGTAGTGGTGATAGGAGCAACTGAGGTGGACGAAAGGTGGAGGCGGTCGAGGATGTAGAGACCCTAACGATCCCTATATCACTGGCTAGTCCTAAGTATTATCTCTGTCTGTCGATCCTGGATGAAACAGATGTAAGAGTTAAAACCAGCCCTACAGCTGAGATCGGTGAGCTGACCCACCGAGAGAAGCTGCATGGTAAGTTAGGGAATATGGTAAATAGCTAGAATAGAAAAGTTAATGGACAAAAGAGTGCCCTGATAGCTGACAGACAGAGGTGTACCGTCATCTATCTGAACAGCTGATAACGGTGATCCGGCAACGACGACAGCGGTGATCCAGCGACGACTAGCCGCGGCGGCAGGCGGCCTCGACGTTAGGCGACCCGAGGTGGCATTGGCCCCAACTTGGGCAACCTGATGCGGCGTCTGGGCGGCAACGAAGTTGGGAGGCGCAGCGGCGACGTCTAGCGACCCGAGGCGGTGTCGGGTGCGGCGGATCTGAGTGACGGGCGGCCCGAGGCGGATGGCAACTGAACCGAAAGCGACGGCAATGACCCGAGGAGGGCAGCAGCGGGGGATCTGGGTTACAGTAGCCTAGGGAGGATGGCGGCGACCTGGGGAGGGTGGCGGCGACCCGGGGAGAGCGACGACAGCCTTATGGTGGTGGGATGGCAACGAAAAAGCTAGGTTGGTGCCCTAGCTCTGATACCATATTATGAATGTTATGTGTATATTCATGAATCTCAATGAGCAGTATATATAGAGAGTACAAGGGGATATTACAAAGAAATATACCATATATATATAAGGAAATACAAAGGCATATAAGGAAATACAAAGAAATTCCTATTCTAACAAAGTGGACTTCGATGAAATTTTTCATAGAACTCACTTTAGAATATCTTATAATCATTATTATAGTATGCTCAAAAAGATAAAAATGCATAGCTTATTCCTTTAAGAGGTATATAAGAAGTGGAAGTACGTACTCTCAGGAGTATGAAATCATTTTCCTATATATGTGTGTGTATATATATATATATATATATATATATATATATATATATATATATATATATATATATATATATATATATAGGAAAAATACCTTTACACCCGTGTAATTACACCCACCTCTAATATACCACATAAACAAACTTGAAATGCTCCTTTATCACTTTAGGTACATTTGTATACTAATTATAAGATACTCCAATGTGAACCATACGAAAAACTTGTAAAGGAGTTCATAGTTTTAGCGTATTTTGTAAATACCCTTATATACGCCAGCATAAAAAGGAGTATGTCGAAAAATGTACATATCACTTCAAAATTGTTCATACCACCTAGATGGTCTTAAATACTTATATACTACACGTACATACCCTCCGTTATGCGAGATACTCCCTACATTGCGAGATACGATATATGGTGTAATTACACCCGGTGTAGAAAAGAGGATTCCTATATATTCCTATATATATATATATATATATATATATATATATATATATATATATATATATATATATATATATATATCTTTACTATTATAAAAATGTGAGTTGGTAGTCGTCGGTCCATTCTCCCTACTCGCTTTTCGATCATCCGATCAAAGATCAGCCGTCTAGATCTACATGTAGGTAGTTCTTCTGCTCCTCGTAGAAAAGGTCAGGCCAGCGCATGGGCCATACTCCTCTTCTCTTCCCCCCATCCTCCGTCTCTGACTTACTTGACAGATTTAAAAACTTTTAAAACATATTTGTATGCATATTCTAAAAATTTTTATCACCCATGAGTTTTAAAATATGTAGTATGATAAATTTTAAAAATCCGTAGCAATGCACGGACATTCAGCTAGTATATATATATAATCTACGCCACTATGAATTTTTTTGTTGCTTAATCTATGTGATAATAAACTAAGGATGCAAGTATAATGTATCCTTTTATCTGAAAAATCAGGGATGCTAAGTTTCTTGCACTGAGACTAGAAAAACATAACATACATCTAGAAGGAGGCTGATTATTCTCTACCACCAACTCTGTGGATCGTGGTCTGATTCCCTTGGCCTTCATAATCTTCAGGGAAAAATTCTGAGACATGACATTGCCTAATAGTTTGAGCACTCTAGCACCTTATTCCCATTTATCTATAATAAGACCTCACTGCAGGATCATAACATTTATTTCGCTCTAATATATATAACCTCAACTCCAACCAGGTTCAACTGAATCGCCATCACCTTGTGAGGTCAATCAATGTCCCGTTCGAACTACGCACTCAAAACTACGACATATATGTTGACTCCTAACTATGACCAGAGACAAAAAGAATAAAAAACAAATATTCAAGACACGAGCACATACAACAAATTCCATTTCACTCTTCCTCTCAAATTTCTAAGTACCAGTATTACTTCTCCTAATCAAAATGATCGAAAGAAGAGCTAATAAAGAACATCTTGAAATGAACATCAAGAACACGCATATAGGCAGGCAGGCAAGACAGAGCTGCAGACCTTGGTCTTGACGGACTGGAACTTGGAGCAGCGAGAGATGGGCCGGAGGGAGAGAGCGGGAGGAGGTGAGGTTTTTAGGAGCGTTGGAGGGGAGGAGGCGGTCGCCGTAAGTCTCCAGGTGGCCGCCATTCGGGAGCAGCGGCAGCGTGCGAGCAAGTTGAAAGGAGAGACGGACGGCCAACAAGAAAGAGGGGGCCGGCCAATCCAACGCGATAAGGTGGAGGAAAGAACAAGGACAGACACGAACTTATTGCAGATAGGCACCTTGCAAATAGGAATTTTACAATAATAGCCTGAAACTAATGCATAGCGATCTAGTTCATCGTAGCATAGCATAGATGTCACGATCCTGAAGCATATTCCGGTCTACTATCATATCAAAATATATACTTTCTGCTATGCGCCCCCCTCCGTTGGGTACATGGATATTGTGTAGCTTAGGCTTTTGTTTGGAATGTGAGAAAATGAGCTACTTTACGTGAAATTACAGTCTTTTTTTTGGGTGAAATTTCTTTGTTTGCAACACAGGCCCTCAGCCTACTTGGATATATGAGAAATTGAGACAATAAAACAGCAACATATATCACGTCGGAATTTTGGTAGACAAAATTTTAATGGTTCTACGCCCATAATCTTAGTAAATCGGCAATCAATCGGCTAGGCTGGGCGGGGAGGTCGCCTAGGCGGTCAAAGCCGGTCCTAGGTGGCCTCGGTGTCCTGGGCGCGGTGGAATAAGGCAGGGAGTTGGCAGCTGGAGTAGCACGTAGGCTGCTTGGGTAGTACGAAGGCGACCTAGGCAGAGGCAAAAGGAGGGCATAAAAGGTGGTCGGGTTATGGTAGGATTTGATGTGAGAACCTGATAGGGTTTGTGTGAGTGAAGTCTGCTGCAGTTGCCGCCGGCTGAATCCTCCTCCCCCATCGTCGATTCGACCTCCACATCACTGGATCCACCACCCAACCATAGCACTCCGCCACCTCAGCCTCCTCCTCATCAAGTCTGTTGTCCCCTCGAGCTCGTCGCTAGTCAATTGGGCCTCCCCGTTGCCAAATCATCCTCCCCCGCCATCGATTTGGCATCCACGTCGCTGGATCCTTCTCTCCTGCTGCCAAATCCTCCCCCTCGCTGTTGATTGGGGCACCCCCGCCGTCGAATCCTCCTCCCCACCATGGATTCGGCCTCCACATCACTAGATCCTCCTTCCCGTCGCCAAATCGTCCTCCTCACCCTTGATTGCGCCATCTCCACCGCGATACATATCTTCTTCCACTTAATTTTTTGCTCTCTTCTTCCTCTTTATTTTCATCTCTTCATCTCCTATGTTTGTGGCCTCCTCTGCTGCTACGTCTGCTAGTAAGTAGTAACATATGAACTTATGAAGTAAACAAGTAGTTGTGATAGTTGCTATAATTTGTTGTTGCTGTATGGGTATATAGTCACCGATTGATATACTCGTTGCTATGCTTCTACTCTATCGCTGCTAATAGTTTTTGAATTTTATATGTTACATTGTTAATATAGGATGTCATCCATTGCGTTGGCGTTGGAGGCGAGCACCGCCGAAGACAGCCTCAAAAGAAAGTCGGGTGATGTGGGGTGGGAATATGGTGTGTTGGTGAATCTAAACAACTTGGACAAAAAGTGAAGTGCATTTTGTGTGATAATGTTGTTTCCATGGGGGATCTATATAATCAAGCAACATGTTGCACACATTAGTGAAAATATTTCCAAATGCCACAAATCCACAAAGGAAGACCAACAAAGTGCTAAAATTCCATTACAGATGTAAGAAACAAGAAGAAGAACAAGAAAGCACATGAGGATGAGGTTAGAAATAATGTGACGATTCATGATGATGGTGAGGATGAGGAAGGCTTGAAGGGCTTGGAGGATCGGCACCTCGAAAGTTAGGGCCCATGGATAAGTTTGTAAATCTAATTGATCATCGAGATAGTGGTTTTAGCACTCAAGAGCTTAAGTGGCAACAAAAGATTACAGAGGCAATTTGGAACGAAAGACTTCATAAGGTGAAGCAATTAGTGATGAGATGGATTTATTTATCAGGTATAGCGTGCAACACACACAGTGAATTTATTGATATCTCGATATGCATGTGCCATTAATCCATGTAGTAACCTTGTATCATGTTTCTATCTTCACTTTTTAGGTGTACCATTCAATGCCATTAACAATGATGAATTCAAGCAAATATTAGAGGTTGTTGGTCACTTTGGCCTAGGATTTGTATGTCCTTCCCAATACAAATGCCATGAGCCATTGTTGAAGTAGAAGGTGGCAAGAGTCAGTAGTTTGTTGAAGACACATGAAGAAGAGAGAGCCATGATCGAGTGCTCTATCATGATCGATGCTTGGATATACTAAAAGAGGAAGAGCATAATAAACTATTGCACACAAAGTGAATACATCTTCGAGTATGTAGATGCTTGTATTGAAAAAATAGGTCCCCAAAAATATTGTGCAAGTAGTGACGGATAATGCTTCTAAGAGACCATGTGGATAGGTCTTGGTCAATTGTGATGATCAATTGGCAGTTGGGTTGAGTTGAATATAAGGTTTTACAAAGGGTTTGTAATTCCCTAAAAATTCAAGTTACTACCAAGTTCAAAGCGTAGTACTGGCCTTGAAAGCGGAGTACCGAACATGGCATGCAGTACTACCAAAGCAGTATGACTGGTCTCTAGATGGCGATAGCTATTTTCTAGAGAGGATAGTTTTTGGTTCTGGCCAGATCAGTAGTACTGGTGTGAAGCCGTGGTATTACTGGATAACAGTATGACCAGGCCTTGTATGGCGAGACTACCGAGGCGGTAGTACCAGCCTTGGTAAGTGGTCATACCACTCCCCTGTTACTGGGAAAAGGTGAATGGCCGATTAGACCGACCAATAGTTGGAAGTACAACTAGAGCAGTACGATCGCCTTAGGGAGTGCAGTCAGACCAGCTGAGGTTAGTTGGTTTTGAAAATTAGGAATTGTGGGAGATTCCATCATAAGATGATCTTGGAACTCCGATCATGATTGCATTGTGTTTCATATTGCATGTTTATGCTAATGTGGGCCAAGTTGTGAATAACTTGTACCCAATAAATGATTTCTTGGACATTGAATGTGTAGGAAAACTTGGAGGCAACTATGCTCAACGACGAGTGACCGGGACTAGGTTAGCATGGATCGAGGTCCAGAGCGATTGAGGAGGTTGAGTGGGATGATTGGGCTCAAGAATGGTACATGGTAAAGTCAAGGAATGCGTTTGAGAGAAGGTTCGAGCAACGAGTTGGATCAAGTGGCTTCATCGGTTCAAGTGAGCCGTGGTTCAGTGGGACCCGAAAAGGGAGAGACTTAAAAATGGGAGGGAAGTCATTGATCAACCAATACATGGTGTGCATAGTGGCTTGCAAGACAAGAAGAAGACAGAGTCAAGGGAAGGTGCCCGAAAGTTTCAACATGGGTATTGTGGGAAATTGCCCAAAATTGGACCTAAGGCCTCCACCAAAACCACGGCACTGGAAAAAGCAAGGAAAATGGCTAAGGTCGTGTGTGTGAAGTGGATCAAACGCTCAGGTGTGAGTAGGTTGATCCTTGTAAGCACTTTAAGAAGTGTGCATGTGAGTGAAAACCCCAGTATTGTGGGTTGATGGTTTCCCCAATCCTTAGCTAGTCTAGACCCACTAAGATGGTTGGTTTGCCTGTATGATGAAGGGGAGGAGAGCTAGGGTTTGCAAGGATATAGAAAAGAGTTTTAGACTTAGGCTATTTCTATCTCTCCTTCATATTGAGACCAAGAGTGGAACTTGTAAAGAGTTATTTGTAACCAACAAACCTCTAAGGAATCATTCCTCTTTATGCAATAAATCAAGTTCTTACAATCATTGTTGTCTTGTCTCTACTTTGCATGAGTTCTTGATCTTGATTGTGGTGATTTGGTTCTTTTCATGCTTCCCTTGATATTACAGTGATTCATGATGCGTAAGAGGTATTAGTAAATCCTTTTGATCAATTTTTGCCCATCTAGATCACTCCTATAGCAAGAATCAAGATCTTGCCCTCCTTGACCAAGGACTATGATTTTGTTTTTATTTCATTTCTAGCCTAAACTTGTGCTTAAATTATCTTGCTAAGATATGTGAGAGATGATATGGAAGTTCTCATGACTTAGATCCTCACAAGCAAAAAGTAATTTAAGTTTTAGGGTTTAGTGTGTTTTTGTGATCTAGAACGCGATTTCTTTAATTGGATGGAATCAAGTCTAACAACCATGTGTTTCTTGATTTGATTTGGTTCTAGACATCCTTAGAAAGATCCCCACCAATTTTTGTAGCATTTTGTGGGGACCTGGATTTGACAATCTGAATCGCTTGTATTCTGAGCTAGTCACTAGATCAGTAGTTGGCTCACACAATAACATTGACAGATTTCGCCTCCATACATGTGTGCCAATAAAGGAGTACTTAATATTACATAGGCAACTGAAAATAGACCTTAAGATCAAGTTTTACATAACGAGCCGACAGACCAAATGAAATTGTTCAAAACAAAGCAGCAGAATAGTAAGTAAACCAAAAGGGGCCTCCATATCCTTCCAAGGCAATCAACCGGGCTAAATCTAGCCCTGGCCTTCATCTTTCATGTCATAGCCAGTATCATGGATGAATCTATATACCGAGTCATCACTTGCTTCATCTAAAACCACATATTAAGCAATGGTGAGTACAAAAGTATTCAACAAGTTCCTATAACAGAATGCAATGATTATATGTCGAAATGCAAGGCTTGTCTAAGTGAAGGTCTTATGTCTCTTTCTGCATAAAGCTAATTTGTCAAATATATTAAGTTATTTAATTTCTAAACCTATGACTTAGCCATTTTTACATTAAAATCAATATCCATTTTTGAGTCAAAGTCATCATGAGAGCGAAATTCCTCCGCTTTCATTTCCATTTTGTCATGAGAGCGAAATCCCTTCGCTATCATTTCCAATTTATCAGGAGAGCAAAATCCCTCTGCTTTCATTTGCATTTCCAAATTTGGTTATCCCAACCATTACTAGTTTATTGTTTATTTGTGAAAATTACGCAAGTGTAACGTTTCTACACTTTTGCCCATATTGGGGGCATGGCTATTCGAATATATTTTTAACACTCTGCAAAGGTTGTACTACTTTACTCACACTCATAATGTTGGCCTCTACATCCATCCGTAGGTGTACGACTGAGAAAATCATAACAAGTCTTTTACAATGCTTAGCTTCGATGCTTAGTCTCACTCTAAGCTGAATCATCAACACTGGTGACAGTGACCGTTCCCATCCTAGGTTACACATCACCCCTAGAATGTTCCCATCCTAGGCTATGTTTTCAATGAGGAACCCAATTGTTAGGGAGTCTACAACCCTTCTCAGAAAAATCCACATGGACATGACCATTACGGGTCACTCCCACCAATCACATCCAAAATCTAGAAATCTATGAACCAATCTAAGAGCGCAGGATTTACACCAGAGCTAAGAAAATTAGTGGGCTAAGTCTATCCTATAACTAGACTTACGGTTATACGATTCGTGTGTAGAAAAGATGAGCACAAGAATTCGGTCCTTAAATGACACAAGCGAGACCAACCATAAATCCAGAGCTCATGTAATCCCTACACAACCATTCAAGAAAATACATGTGCAATCCCTGCATAGCCTATCCAAAAATAACACGTGCAATACCTGCACGGGCAGTCCAAAAATGACACATGCAATCCCTTCAAGGCTAATCCAATACGTGCAATCCCTGCACTGGTCTCCGACCAACCACTCACCTGAGTCTTTGCTATTTTGGAAAATATTTTTCTATTATAGTGGTAACCCAAGTTACCATTACATTATCTTGTTTCTAAGTATCAATTGGCTATGTTTGTGTTGTATTTTATCTTATCACTAAGGCATTTCTAAGCACAATCATAGCCTACTAAAGTTTAACCAATGATGAAGTTATTATCATTATAAGTATGCTAGGATGATATGGCAAGGGAATATTAATATTCAATGAAGGGTAATATTAAGTATCAAGTGTCTGGTATAAGTAGGCAATCAACCTTTAACATAGCATTTTAACAATTATCCATAACAAGCATGCATGTGTATTTGAAAGAAAAATAGTTGCATTTGAAAACTACGTTCAACATGATCAATTATAAGGACTTGCCATAATCAAACATGGCTAGAGTGGGATCTTGTTCGTTAGAGACGTGGATGCCCGAAGCGTTGAATTCTATACATGCGCAACCATCCACATTTAATCAAACATTCAAACAAAATTCAAATGAACTCCAAAAATTTTGATTTTGATATTGTTGGAAAGATTTTGGAATTTAGATGAATTTAAAAACAAAATCACTAGATTGGATTTAAAATGAAGAAGTTATGACCTTTTAAAGTTTGAACCAAAATAAAATTCAAAAAATTCTAACGGGTGGGGTCGGCCAGGATTTTCTTTTCTTTTTTGATTCATTTTTCTTAAGAAAAATCTTCAGTGGCTGACAGGTGGGGTCTAAGGCATTTTCTTTTCTTTTCTAATTATCTTTTACCTCGTAGGACAAGAGAGGCTGACATGTGGGGTCGTGGTTCACGTAGACTCGGTCCATGCGGCTATTTCGAGAGAGCAGGACCCACATTTTAGTGACAGCGGTCCATAAACTAGGCTTACATGATAGTTTAAATGGTGTGGAGCCACATGTTAGTGACTCACACCTTTAAACCAGGATTAATTAAGATTTCTAATTATGTTGGACCCACATGTCATGCTAACACTAGCTACCTAATTTACCAGTTAAGCTAATTACTCTATCGACAGCGACTTAAGATCGCCTTAATTCTCAGCCGAGGAGAGGATGGCCATGGTGGCTCAGGACAAGCTTGGCATCGGCTGTGGAGGGCACAACAACCTCCCATGATGGGCAAATGGGTTGCGGGGGTCAGAACGATCCTATTGGTGGCGACAGCCTAGCGGGAGATGGCGTGGGGACAGCGACGCGATGGCGAGGGTGGCGGCAACACTATGGGCCATATAGGCGACTACCATTCCTAGCTCAAAACTTTGAATTGAGCTAGGCGCAAGTTTCTACAGGGTATCGTGAAGCTACGAGTGGTCTTGGTGCTACGAAGATAGTAGCAAGTGGAGCTCTCCACGATGGCTATGGGTAGCGTGATGAGGGTGACGACGTGGGGATGCTACGACAAACCACATGGCTCATTGGCTATCCTACCATGTTTGATAGGTATTGAATTACATGAAAATAGAGAGGCTAACTGGTGGATAAAATAGAGGGTGAGATAGATGGTGGCGACGAGTCAGATAGCGTTCTGGGTCGGCGATGGTGTTCTGGCAGGTCTGGAGCATTGTAGGGTAGATCCATAGGTGCATTAGCACGGGGAGGTCAAGGAAAATGCTAGGGGCATGATGGAAATGGTTGAAACTCACTGGAGTGAAGGGGATGGGGCGGCGAGATCGACGGTGGAGCTGAGCACGGTGGTGAAGCCATGGCTTTGGCTTTTTCTATGGGCAACAAGCATGTGGGAGGTAAGCATGAGGTAGGCGGAGGTGAGACGAACATGAATACTATGATGGCATTGGTGTATACTCAACAAAGAGGTGGAATTCATCGGTGGAATCCGGCAGCTAGTGTTGAGGTTGAGGGCTCGATTAGTTTCAACTGGAGGTAAAGAGAGGGGGCGAGCTTGGGGTAATGGAGAGTGAGGGAAGACACACTTGGTGATGTGGCCAGACATGGCTTATATAGAGGGAAAGGAAGGGGCTCGGTCATGGTGTGGCGTCTGTGCGGCGAGGCTTTTAATGGCGCTAACGCGCGGATGGGACTATCTCATAGCAACGCAAGGCTCGAGGAAGGTGCTGCAAGCCTTCAATGCCACTGGTATACTGTGTTGAAGGCTAGGTAAGTTTCTAGTGCTTCATGGAGTCTGGCCTAAAATCGTAAGGTGAATTGGGTTCCTCGACTTGACACAATTCTCTTTGGGACTCCATGTAGATGAACTATGTGAAGCATGTATAGTTCGGCTAACATATCTCCTTTATACATGGTTTTAACTAGAATCAAGTAGACTGCATTGGTTAGCCTGTCCACTATGACCCATATGGAATCATATCCAATGTTTGTTTTGGTCAAACCAATGATAAAATCTATACCTACCTCCTCCTATTTCCATTCTAGAACTCTTTATGGTTGTAGTAGTCGTGCGGGTCTTTGGTGTTTAGCCTTAACTTGGTGGCATACGTCACACATGGCTACATATTCGGTCACTTTCTTTTTTATTCTGGGCCACCAGTATCTTTCCTTCATATCCTGGTACATGTTGGTACCCCTGAGGTGTATCGAATAAGCAGACTCATGTGCTTCTTTGAGAATCCGGGCCTATATATCCTGGTTGTTGGGCACAATATACATTTTTTGAACCACAGGGTGTCCTTATCGTCTATGGTGAATCTTAGGGCTTGGCCTTTCTTCACGTCCTCTTTGGTTTTCTTAACATCTTTGTCAACTTCCTGGGTTGCTCTAATCTAGGCTTCTAATGAAGGTTGAACTTCCATCATGGAGATACAACCTTAGTCTATGATTTCTAGGTTGAGTCATCGAAATTCTTTGTGAAGCTCTGGTTGGCAGTAGCTAACTAGGGTGCTGCTACAATAGGCTTTCCTACTTATGGTGTCGGCTACCACATTGGCTTTTTCAGGGTGGTAATGAATACCGAGATTATAATCCTTAATCAATTCCAACCATCTTCGTTGCCTAAGGTTCAAGTTTGACTGGGTGAAGATGTACTTTAGACTCTTATGATAGGTATAGATCTCTCAGCGATTGCCGATAAGATAATGCCTCCATAGCTTTAGGGTGTATACTACTGATGCTAACTCCAAATCATGAGTTGGATAATTCTTTTCGTATGGCCTCAACTGCCTGGAAGCATAAACTACTACCTTACCTTCCTAAATCAGAATGCATATGAGTCCTTGTCTAAATGCATCACAGCAAATAGCGAAATCTTTCTTTATATCTCGCAGCACTAGCACTGGGGTAGAAGTCAATCTCTTCTTCAATTCCTGAAAACTCTATTCATAATTCTCAGTTCAAGTGAACTTCTTTTCCTTCTTGAGAAGTTGGGTGAGTGGTCTAGTAATCATAGAGAATTCTTCGATAAATTGTTGGTAGTAATCATCTAATCCGAGAAAGCTTCTGACTTCGGTTATAGATGATGGCTTTTCCATTGGAGAATAGATTCTACCTTGGACATGTCTATAGCAAATCCTCATGCAGACATAACGTGTCCTAGGAAAGCGACTTCCTTTAGCCAAAATTCACACTTGCTAAACTTGGCATAAAGCTTATGCTCTCTGAGTTTCTCCAAAAATTAATCTTAAGTGTTCCTCACGTTCTTCCTCCGTCTTGGAGTAAATAAGAATGTCGTCAATATAAATGACCATGAACTTGTCTAGGTATTCCATGAATGTTTTGTTCATCAAGTTCATGAAATATACCAGGGCATTAGTCAGTCCAAATGCATGACAGTAAACTCAAATAATCCATATCTGGTTGAGAATTCTATTTTGGGGATATCCTCTGGTCTAATTTTCAGCTAGTGGCATCCTGATCGCAGATCAATCTTAGAAAACAAGCATGCTCCCTTATCCTGGGAAGAGGTTACTTGTTTTTTATAGTGACCTCATCGAGGGCATGATAATCCACACATATTATCATGCTATTAGCACGGTCTATTCCCATGGAGATGAGCTTAGTCTCATAAATCCTTTATCTTGAAGCTCTTGTATTTGCTTCTTTAGCTCTTCCAACTCATTGGTGGGCATGCGATACAACCTTTTGGATATAGGCACGGTACCAGGCGCCAATTCTATGATAAACTCCAAATCTCTGTCTGGTGGCATACCAGGTAATTCTATGGGAAGACATCAGGGTATTCCCTTACAACAAGCACTTCTTCTACTTCAACACAGTTCAGACTATTCACTGTCAAGGTCTTCTGAGGTGAAGGGTTGGCTGTAACTTCTACTGTAATTCCTTAGGCATTGACTAAGGTCACTAATATGAGGGCACAATGGATTTGTCCTTGATGTTGGGATAACTAATCCATACCTAGGATCACATCCATAGGAATCCACTACTATTAGGCTGGCTAGGAATTTTACTTAATTTGAATTCGGGTCTGAGGAATTTCTAGATGGGCTTTCATGTCACCTCCGGGTGATTGAACTATTAAAGGGGTTTTAAGCAGAAATACGAGCATGTGATGCCTCTTGTTGAAACCCTTGGAAACAAAAGAATGCGAAGTTGCAGAATCAAACAAGATGGTAGCTGGTATTGAGTGACAAGGAGCGTACCCAGTACAAGTTTTGGGACTTCCTGAGCTTCTTCTACAATGATGTGGTTGACATGGCCTCTATCGAAGGTTGGTACAGGTATGGCCATGTCAGGCTTTGGGGTGCCCTTCTGCCTGCTGCTGGGGCCATTAGGGCTCTAGCCAGAGTTATTGTGGGGTTGGTCCTGCTTGGGGTCTGCTGCTTCTGAGGGTATTTGCTGGCATAGTATCCCTTGTTATCATAGTGGAAACAAGTGACATCGACTATTAAAGAGCTATTGCTTGCTGGGGTCCTCCTTGGATAGGGGTTTGATAGGTAGGGTTGACAGGGTGTGGCACTACAGGTGGTGCTCTAGGGGGGCAATAGGGGTAAATCTGTCTGAGGTAGGGGGTACTTAGGTCTTCTAGAAATTTTCTTGGTAGGCTAGCTGGCGTTTGTAGTTGTTCTCAAGAAGCTTGTGCTTGTTTTCAACCACAAGTGCCTTATCCACTAGATGTTGAAAGTCTCTGAAGTCATGAGAGGGTAGTTGTAATGCCATCCCTTCATGTAGGCCTTCCAGGAATCTCTTCTGCTTCTCTTCGTAATTCTCTCTGCCCAAGGGGACATAGCGAGAAAGTTGGTTGAATTTGGTAAGGTATTCGTGCACTAACATGTTTCCTTGATTCAGCTCCTGAAATTCCTTTTTCTTTAACGTCATTAATCCTGACGGAATGAAGAAGTCATGGAAAACGGCTTTGAATTCATCCCAGGTGATCTCGTAGCCTTCCTCCTGAGTGGTCTCGAGGTTATCCCACTAATCTTCAGTGGGTCCTTCCAGTTGATGGCTTACGAAGAGTACCTTCTTACAGGTGGTGCATCATGCAATCTCTAGCTTCTTTTCAATAGTGCGGATCCAATTGTCTGTGCCTAGGGGTTCCTTAGGTCCAAAAAACTGGGAGGTTTGGTTCTCATAAATTCTCCTAACTTGGATGTTCCTCCTGATGCTTGCTGCATTTTGCGTGAGAACTTCTAGTAATTGCGTCTAGTGGGCCATGACATCGGCCATGGTGGGGTTATCTAGTGGTGATTGCACAGTCTGGTTGCGGCAACCTCTAGCCATTCTGTTGAAGTCATAGTAGTACGTGAGAATATAAGTTACAAGAAGAGAGTAGCTAGCGGAAATTCTAGTAACACAAGAGCACAAAAGAACTTAACACTCAGTGAAGGAAAACACACAAACGTAGGTCTTACATGACTGCCATGCATAACGCACTTAGGTAGCACGTAGTTCATGTGATAGTTAAAATATTATAGACATCATTACAATGGTTCTAAAGTTCATGCGGTACATAAAGATAATACCTTACTATCCAAAATACAACAATGTGAGCTCTAATAACCTATCCCATAGGTTGGGTCCTGCCTAGAAAGTTGTAGTCCTACTCACCCACGAATCATCCATAACACTGTTGGCGCTGCTCCGAAGTGTATGTGGGTGGGTGCAGTAGTGCTGGTGCAACTGGTTGTGGTGGTGTGGCACTGAAGGTGGCACGTCCTGCTCTGTTGCTTCCTAGGGTGGGGTTGGTTCCTCCTGGTTGGGCTCTGCCTAAGGCATCGCCTGACGGTCGTACAGAGCTTCCTCTAGTTGAACAATTCTTTCTGAAGTCATCCACCACATCTTGTAGAGGCAGCGAAGTTCTACGAGTGTGGTCCTTATGGCTCATTCCTGGGCAAGGGTGAAGTGAGCCAAGTGGACGATGGTGGCGCTCCTCTCGTCAGAAGTGTCCCGAGACTGAGTTGGCTGATCCCACTACGTGGCATACGGGTGGAAGCGGAAGATAGTTTCCTTGAGCTTGGCATAGTGGATGCTGCATAGATGGAGTATCACAATGTAGGAAGTCTCCTGGATACCTTCCTCGAAGTTAACCTCCTAGCGGTGTATCAGCGAGGGCAGCTAGCTTGGGTGTTCTGGTGAGTATAGATGGTGATCTGGCACCATACTCCATGTTGGGTACAATCGACTATCCAGTTTGTGCCACTGTATAGGGGCCTATCGTAGTATCCCAATGCCTGCAATAGCCTCCAAAGCTCGACGGCTAATCCTCCTAGGTGCTCACCATAGGTGTGAAGCACCAACATCTACAAGGAATTTGAGTGGGAAAGATCAGTAACAAACTTTGGAAATACAAGGGAAGTGGGACGAGAGTAAGATACTAAGAAAAGGGAAGAAGAAAAAATAGCAATAATATGCTATATTTTTTGCAAAGGTTTTTGCTTAAGGAAATTAACCTTTTCCACAAAACAAGTCCTTAGACTAACGACCATTCTAACTAGGATTTGTCATACAGTCGATATGGCTCTGATACCACCTCTGTGGGGACTCGGATTTGACAATCCAAATCTCCTGTGTATTCTGAGTTAGTCCCTGGATCAGTAGATAGCTCACACAATAACATTAGTAGATATCACCTCCATATATGTATAACAATAAATGAGTACTTAATATTACATAGGCAACTTAAAAAAGAGCTTAATATCAAGTTTTACATAACGGGCTAAAAGACCAAATGGAATTATTCATAACAAAGTAGCGGAGTAGTAAGTAAACCAAAAGAGGCCTCCATATCGTGTCACATGCAATCAATTGGGGTTGAACCTAGTCCTAGCCTTCATCTTTCATGTCATAGTCGGTAGCATGGACGAATCCATATACCGGGTCATCACTTTCATCTTCTAAAACCACATATTAAGCAACGGTGAGTATAAAAGTACTTAGAAAGTCACTATAGCAAAATGCAAGTGTTTATATATCTACATGCAAGGCTTGTCCAAATGAAAGTCTTATGTTTCTTTTTGTATAAAGCCAATATATCAAATATATTAATTTAGTTAATTTCCAAACCTATGACTTAGCCATTTTTACATTAAAATCAGTATCCATTTTTGAGTCAAAGTCATCATGAGAGTGAAATCCCTCTGCTTTTAATTCCATTTTATCATGAGAGCGAAATCCCTCTGCTATCATTTCCAATTTATCACGAGAGCAAAATCTCTCTACTTTCATTTCCATTTCCAAATTTGGTTATCCCAACTATTATCAGTTTATTGTTTATTTGTGAAAATTACGCAAGTGTGACGTTTCTACATTTTTTCCCATGTCTGGGGGCACGGCTATTCGAATATATTTTTAACACTCTGCAAAGGTTGTATAACTTTACTCACAAGATATGATTAACTCATAATGTTGGCTAGTACACCCATCCATATGCATGCGACTAAGAAAATCATAACAAGGCTTTTACAATACTTAACTTCGATACTTACTCCCACTCTAAGGTGAATCCTCAACACTGGTGATAGTGACCGTTCCCATCCTGGGTTACACCTCACCCCTAGAACGTTCCCATCCCAAGCTATGTTTTCAACAAGGGACCCAATTGTTAGAGAGTCTCAGCCCTTCTCGACAAAATCCACAAGGACAATGACTATTGAAGGTCAGTCTCACCAATCACATCAGAAATCTAGAAATCCATGAACCAATCTAAGAGCGCAGGATTCACACCAAAGCTAAGAAAATTAGTGAGCTAAGTCCATCACATAACTAGAAGTGTAGTTGCACGGTTTGTGTGTAGAAAAGATGAGCACAAGAATTCAGTCCTTAAATGACTCAGGCGAGGCCAACCACAAACCTAGAGCTCGTATAGTCCATGCATAGCTATTCAAGAAAGAACACATGCAATCCCTGCACAGCCCATTCAAAAATGACACATGTAATCCCTACAAGACTAGTCCAAATATAACACATGCAATCTCTACACAGACAATCCAATACGTGCAATCTCTACACCGGTCTCTGACCAACCACTCGTCGAAGTCTCCACCATTTTGGAAAATATTTTTCTATTTCCAATGATAACCCATGTTACTATTACATTATCATGTTTGAAAGTATCAGTTGCTGTGTTTGTGTTGTATTTCATCATACCACTAAGGCATTTCTAAGCACAACCATAGCCAACTAAAGTTTAACCAATGGTAAAGTTATTATCATTGTAAGTATCCTAAGGTGACATGACAAGGGAATATCAACAATCAAGGAAGGGGAATATTAAGTATCAAGTGCATGGTATAAATACGCAATCAACCTTTAACATAGCATTTTAACAATTATTCATAACAAGCATGCATGTGTATTTGAAAGCAAAATAATTGCATTTGAAAACTAGGTTCAATATGATCAATTATAAGGACTTGCCTTGTTCAAATGTGGCTAGGGTGGGATCTTGTTTATCAGTGATGAGGGCGTCTGAAGCATCAAAGTATATACATGCACAACCGTCCACATTCAATCAAACATTCAAATAAAATTCCAATGAAGAAGTAAAAATTTAGACAAATTTAGAGATAAAAATTGCTGGATTTGGACTTAAAATGAAGAAGTTATGGTCTTTCAAATTTGAACTGAAATGAAATTCCAGAAATTCAGAAATTTCTGACAGGTGGGGTCGGCCGAGATTTTCTTTTCTTTTTTGATTTATTTTTCTTAAGAAAATCTTCGGTAGCTGACAAGTGGGATCCAGGGATTTTAAAACAAGAGAGGCTGGCAGGTGGGGTCATGGTTCACATAGACTCAGTGATGTGGATCAAACCTCGAAATGAGATTAAATCTTTAATTGGCCCGATCTTTCATAGTGAAACAACACAAATATGTAGCAATCTTGTGAACCGATCTGTAGTAGATGGACTCACTAGATAAATTGCACATTGCAAGAACAAAGTTCTTGATCTCTCGCAACAAGAAGTAACCCCTAAAGGACCTTCAACAACTCAGTGATTTTTGACAAGTTCTCACCAAACTTGATAACAGGGGGTAGACCCTAACCAGCCATCATGGCTAATTCTCTCTTGGAGACAAAACTCAAAATTCCACCCTGATTACAATGGGCACTGCCCTTGGCCTTTTATAGGCGTACACATGCAATAGGCTTGACTCAATTCTAAACTACTAAGACTTAATGCACACACATAACTCCTGATCAATGCATGTGCGACTAGGACTCAAAACTCACACGTTACAAGGACTCAGATTGGTTTTCCATATAAAAACCAAAGGGTTTTCTTGAGAAACAAATAAACCTACTCAAATTAATTAATCTTAAGGAAACTTCTGATGCACCATGTTTTCCCAGTTGGCTCGCACTGCATGCAGGTGGCCTCCATCCCATCGCTCAGAGCGAAAGAATCACACACATAGAAAATAGAAATAAAATCCTAACTTCCCATGCGACAGCAGTTCAGCCAAAAACAAAATATACTCCTTGATTTCCTGCATGTTTAAACCAGTACGCTCCTTCTTTATCTCTAGGATGTTGCTCGCATGCATGCAGCAGCACATGTGTAACATCCTAAAATTTTGGATATTCAAAAATAGGAAATTTTTAAAACTTTTCTTGCATTTTGCTGGCATTCAAATTTTCTTCTGAATATTTATTTGAAACCTTATTGAGTGTTGTGGCATACAAACCCAAGATTGGATATTCAGAATTTAATTAGAACAAAGTAATATCAAAATCAAAATCCATGGGCAAATAATTAAAAATCCGAAAATTGAACACAGAAACTTAACTGAAAATTTAAAATTTGGAATGTCATGTAAAACTCCAAAAATTAGTAAAACCTAATGCAAATTAAAATTTTAAATTAAAAATTAAAATTTCAAATCTTGGCTTGACACTTCATTTTCTATTTTCTTCCTTTCCCTTTTCTCTCCCACTTCCATGTGGGCCCACCGCTTCTCTCTCTCTCTCTCTTCCCTCTGTCCTCCTGCTGCTGGCCCTCCCCTTCTTTTTTCTCTCCCCGCGCCCGCCGCTCCTTCCTCGCGCCGCCCTCCTCTCTTCTTTTTCTTCTTCCTCTTTTCCTGCGCGGCGCTGCGCTCTTCCTCCGCACAGCGCCAGCCGCCCGTCCGCCGCCATCCGCCCCCCCCCTCAGACCGAGCCCCGCGCCGCAAAACCGCTTGCTCATCTGCCCGCCGCCCGGCCCGCCGCCTCGTCCGGTCCCTCGCCACCACGCCCCCGCCTCCTCTGCAGCCTATAAAAGCCGCGGCTTCTCTCCCCATAGCCCCGCGCCATCTCTTCTTCTTCCCCACCCCTTCTTCCTCCTCCGCCGTGCGCAGCCACCGCCCCACCTCCGCCGCCGCTCCTCCTGGGCGCTGTGGCTCAATTGCCTCCGACCGGAGCATCACCAAGGCTCCACGAGGCCTTCCCAAGCGTCAATATCGGCTTCCCCCCACCACGGTTTGCTGGCCTCGTACGCAAGTCGCCGCCGCCGTAGGTCCTCGTCGCCGACCTTCGTCAGAGCTCCTCGGCTTCCGCTAGCCTTCCCTTCGGTTTCCCCTTGGCGCCGGCATTCCATCTTGGTCACCGCCGACGCCTCCCCGCCGCCGCCGCAACGCAGCCCGTCCGCACGCCGCCCCGACCTCCTCTCGCTCGCGCCCCTCGCACACTTCAACTAGCGCCAAGGCCTCAACAGTAACACCGCGGAGCCGAGTGGCTAGCGGCCAGTGTGCTCATCCGCCCACCCGTTCGAATCACGTGGGCACAACAATATAGCGTAGGTTTTGTTTTAGGTGATGTTGCTAAGCGGCAGTAAAGAAATTGATCAAGAAAATCCGAAGATAATTATTAAAAATGCTAAAAAAATTTATTACAGCATAGATAAGCTTAATTAATGTTCAGATCTAAGTTAGATGATGCTAATGGTAATTAAATAGTAATTAATCACTATCATAAATGCTAATATGAGTTTAAATTTGAAATCTCCCACTGACATGTGGGCTATGCCTCACTTGCTTAATAAAAGTCGGCCCCACTTGTCATAAACACGGTGGATGGGAAATAGAAGTAAAAGAATGAATTAAAAATAGAAAGTGGGATCCACTAGTCGGATTTTAATGTTTTCTGGATTTAATTGGACTGAGGACTTTAAATAAGCATAACTTATACATTTTAACTCCAAATTGAATGAAACAAATTTCTAAATTTATCTAAATTCAAGAACTCTGCATTGGAACCGAAACCATGAATTTTAGAGTTCATTTGAATTAATAAAAATCAAGGGAATTGAAAAATCATTTAAAGAAGCTGATAAAATTCAAATAGGATGGAAAAGAGGTTAGGGGAAATTTAAGTTTGAATTAGTTATCATAATAAACAATTAATATATCTTTAGTATTTATTGTAAGTCTAAATTAATTAAAGACATTAGTAAAGAAAAGTGGCATTGGATAAATGTTCCCATCTAATAAGGATTACCCTTAAGTATAACCAAAACATGTGCCCTAACATTCAACATGCTGCCACCAAATGAATCTTAGCGGTGGATGTTGCTAAATAACAATTATTGAAATATAACCATGTAAAATAAGCCTTGCCTAGGTAGAACCAAATTTAAATTAAAATAGAAATAGGGCTAAGCCTGATAGTAACTAAAGTATAGGCAAGATAATAATGGTGTATTTAATTAAATCTTAACGTTAGATTTAATGAATAATATTGGGCATAAATGAATATGACAAGCTAGGACTCGTATAAATAGATCCTAATTCAAATTAAACTGGACCTAGTGGTAATTGAGGATGCATAAAATATCACACCATAGAATGCCATAACCCCCGGACTCTAGGATTAATTCGGTAAGCTAAAATTCGTATACCTCGCGTATATAGTACATGCCCTAAAAATTAGTACTCGACAAAATAATGCTCCGCTAAACTTGCATACTGATTCATAGGTCTAACCTAACTCATGGAACTTCCTTGATAAATACAAAAAAAATAATAACAAAAGAAAGTTATTAATACAAAGACCGAGTCATTGTATTATACTATCAACCTCGCCTCAAATCACCCATTAACCTATAATAAAATTAAATTGATTTCATTTGGATTTATGTGGATCTTTTGAGTTATTTGCTTTTATTCGTGTTCAGTCGTTTAGCACGTAATTAGGAATTGGAGTCCTGAAGAATCGAGAGATCAAGTGTAAGCAAGAGCAAAGTGAAGATCAAGACCAGAAGCTCTCGAGAAAGCATCGTGTGAGCTCAAGACCGCGGTAAAACCGCGTAAGGCAAGTCAATACTTTGATCATGTTGAACCTACATTTTCTGCAAATTACTTTTGTTTAAATTATCAAATTGCATGCTGTTATTTTATATACAAATACATGCTTAATTCAAGATTTTAGTTATATGCCCATTGTTTGTCTTGATTAATATCACACCCCCTTGTTGAATATTTGAATATGTGAACCTTGTCGCCCTAGCGAAATTATGATAGTATCCCTTTTGAAAATAAGTCCGTAATTTACACGCCATGCGTAGTGTTGCATAGATATTCATGGGCGTGAAAACGCCCAAGCATCACTTTTAATCATGAGAAAATTTGGTTGGGCAGTCATGGTGGTAATGACTGGTATATGTTCGATATGGTTATTTTATGCTTTCAAAAACCCTAACTTGCTTAAGTATCTGGGCGGATGGTTCGATGGTGTGTAAGTGGTGCGGTGGAAGCACAATGTGGTTAGTGGTAGAACCGCCCAGATACCCCTAAGGACTGAATCTTGTCATGACCTCCCACGTAAAACAGTGCAACCATAAGTCTGTAAAGTACAACTGGGCTAAGTAAATTTATCGAAATTCCCGGACTCATCTCACTGGTAGTGGAGTGAAGTGGATACGCAAGGGCAAGGGGAGTCCTAAAGGGACACCAAGGGGAGGGTGAAGTTTTCCAGCTGTTCTAAGCGTTGCGGGAAGGGGAGCCCGGATGCGTTAGTAACTGTGAAAAATATCCCGTGCATAGATGGGTCCCACCGCAAGTGGGAGAAGCCCATAAGGTGAGATGACAAAAAGAACTAGATATTTTGAACAGTCATTGTGACGGTCTGCTCAACTGCATGACTAAGGAATCATGTGGGGTAACGAGT
Organism: Bonia amplexicaulis; assembly: GCA_036346245.1. NCBI lineage: Eukaryota > Viridiplantae > Streptophyta > Magnoliopsida > Poales > Poaceae > Bonia > Bonia amplexicaulis. Next base: position 9,069,072 of record CM070751.1, read on the forward strand.
TGATTGTCTCTTGTGGTGAAAGTGTACAAACTCTGCAGAGTCAAAACTATTCGAATAGCCGTGCCCACGGTCAAGGGCGGACATGGGAACTTAACCAGATATAGTTCTATTTGAAAAAAAAACTTTATAGGTGGGAATGGAAAAAGTGGCGGGCAGTGCAAGGCCCTGATTTGTGTTGTCCTGGGTGTCGCCCCAGTGATAAGTTAAGCGGCTATAACGCTGAAGGATTATGCATATGGTGCAGATGCCATGTAACGGTGGATGAAATCTGAATCGCTATTGTTATTGCATTCTCTTACACATTCTATTTTTGTTCAAACTGCTAAGTCTCAGGAAATTTCTATGTATTATATTTGTAAATGATAATAATACTTAACACCAAATAAAAGGTCAGGAAGAATAAATAGAGATGTAGAGAAGAAGATAGTTGTTATGGTAAAAATATAAAATATGCTGGTGGATGCGTGTCGATCATAAAAGGGGACGATAATGTGGATTCTGGGAGTAAATTGGTGGAGTTTAAATGAATATATATATATAGGCTAGGTAGATGATTTAAATGATTCTTGGAGAATTAGGGAGTGCAAAGGTAATTGTCGGATTACGACACTGATGACTAATATAAATTCTTGGGAAACGTTGGTGATAATAGGATTAATAGAATTTGATCAAATGCTAGATGGATGAATTGAATTTTTGGAAACTTGGAGATATGATAATTGGGGTATAAACTTGATCAGTGATATTCTTAGTGGAGGTGTACTAGTAAATTAATTAGAGGTAGACAATATAAAATAAGATGGATTATTGGAAGAGCCAATCTATGGTTTTGGGGATCAATGACCAACACGATTGGATTGTTAGGAAGTCCTAATACGAATGATTTTGGCGGAATAAAAAGTAATTATGTTAGGGGATTATTAGAAATTATGAGGTGAAAAAAATTGATGAATAGCAAACACAAGATTGGATTATTAGGAATTTATGACACAACAGATATCGGTGGATACAAAATAAAGGACACCAGATTTTCATTAGAATGAGGAGCTAATTAAATTGTTGAATAATGAGCTTAAGATTGGATTTATGAATTGGTGGTGGATATTCACTCATGTACGTAATTGGTAACTTGATTCGATTATTGAATATTTTGGAGGATGCATTTGAAATTATTTGATCGGAGGGTCACAAGTAAAGGTATTGGATTATAAATAGGTTTTGTAGTTAATAAGTTGGCAAGTGGTGAATGGGGTCGAGGTTATACTGGTTCGTGAAATTTGAGATTGGAGAAATAAATTTATGGGGAATGCTAGACCTACGTGAGAATCAGACACCCATGGCTGGATCGATAAGATGGTGGGTGATAAAATGGAAAGTGTATAATCGGTGGATTAAATAAATGATGACACTCGCTGTTTTAGACAGCCTTAATAACACCATGATTAAATAATAAAAATAATGCTAACAGCAATTTCTGGCAAATAAAACAACCCGAGCCTCTCCTTTGGTTAGCCATGCATATTAATTATTTGCATCCTGTGTATTGGCTCGCGGAGCACGGTGGTTAGTGTGCTCACACTCGCTCTCATAACAAATCCAGTTGCTCGCAAAGACAAAGAAGATGAAGACGTCAAGGGCTTAGGTCGCGAACCTCCGTTGGTCGCTGTGGGCGTGTCCTGAAGGTCCCACCGTGTGCTTCGTTCTTCCGCCGCACTTATCGATTTCGCCTAATCGCCCATGAGTAAGTTTACTATTTTATTTATGCTTCCGCATGGTATGTATTTGATATTCATTTTCTGTAACTGTGAGCACTATCTACTGATCCAAGGAATAGTGCAATAAATCACAGGGGAATCCAGATAGTAAGATCTGGGGTCCCTACAACATGCCCCTCCTTTATCTCCATGCGGCCCCGTTCACCTCTCCTTGTTCCCAAGCACTGGCCATTCATGCATGCAAATAGGGGGAGGCGTCCAGCACATACATTGCTTCTTCCTTTTTCTTCTTCTTAACAATTCTTGAAATTAATTCATGCCTAGCTGATTGTATACAAAAATTAATCATATAAACAAAAATAGTAGGATGGGCCGTATCATCCTCCCCTCATTCAAACGAAACCATCCTCGGTTTCGGTTGGTATTCACGCACCACCTGACATGCCCCTATCTTGCGCTGAGCCACATCTTCAAAATAGAACCAATGGGGCTGGTAGATATCTCGTATACGAAGTTGTGGCTTGATTTCTTGAACCTGCACCTTATCAACTGATTTGGTTGTAGCTGGGCGATCTGTATCTTGTGCATCTTCTTCCTGATTTTGGAGCAAAGAGAAAATTTTGTTCCCAAGCTCCTCTTGATGCCTCTCATTCTTTCAATTTCAGCAGTTGCTTCTTTAGTTCTTCCATCTTCAACAACATGTTAAGCCCTAAGGTAGGGCTCTCCTCCATGGGAAATTTAATCCTATGCCATTCTTATGAGTAGAGTGGCAAAGGATTTGCCACCCTGGCCCACTGTCAGTGACTCAGGTGACCCCACATGTAAGTGACAGCGATAATTGGCTATTCTTAAGAGTGGCAAAAAATTGAAAGCCCCCTCCTCCATAGGCGCCATAGTAGCGTAACAAATCCACTACGAGCAACAAAAGCTCTGATACCAAATGATGTGGATCGAACCTCAAAATGAGATTAAATTCTTAATTGGCCCGATCTTTCACAGTGGAACAGCACGAACGAACAGGTAGCAATCTTGCAAACTGATTTGTAGTAGATGGACTCGCTAGATAAATTGCACGCCCCAAGAACAAAGTTCTTGATCTTGTGCAACAAGAAGTAACCCCTAAAGGACCTACAACAACTCAGTGATTTTTTACAAGTTCTCACCAAACTTGATGACAGTGGGTAGACCTTAACAAGCCATCATGGCTAATTCTCTCTTAGAGACAAAACTCAAAATTCCACTCTGATTACAATGGGCACTGCCCTTGGCCTTTTATAGGTGTACACATGCAATAGGCTTGACTCAGCTATAAACTACTAAGACTTAATGGACACACATAACTCCTGATCAATGCATGTGCGACTAGGACTCAAAACTCACATGTTACAAGGACTCAGATTGGTTTTCCATATAAAAACCAATCGGTTTTCTTGAGAAACAAATAAACCTACTCAAATTACTTAATCTTAAGGAAAATTTTGATGCACCATGTTTTCCTGGTTGGCTCGGACTGCATGCAGGTGGCCCCCATCCCATCGCTTGGAGAGAAAGAATCAAACACATAAAAAATAGAAATAAAGTCATAACTTCCCATGTGACAGCAGTCCGGCCAAAAACAAAATATACTCCTTGATTTCCTGCATGTTTAAACTAGTAAGCTCCTTCTTTACCTCCAGGACATTTTGTTCGCATGCATGCAGTAGCACATGCCCCTTCTTTATTTCTTTCCATGCGGCCCCGTTCACCCCTCCTTAAGGGGGAGGCGCCAAGCACATACATTGCTTCTTCCTTCTTCTTAACAATTCCTAAAATTAATTCATGCATAGCTGATTGTATACAAAAATTAATCATAGAAACCGAAATAGGAGGATTGGTCGTATCACTCGGTCCACACAGCTGTTTCCAGAGAGTGGGACCCACATGTTAGTGCCAATGATCCATAGACTGGGCTTACACAATGGCTTAAATGGTGTGGGGTCCATATGTTAGTGACTCACACCTTTAAACTAGGGTTAATTAAGATTTCGAATTAAATCGAGCTCACATGTCATACTGACATTAACTACCTAATTAACGACTAACTATTTACCTGTTAAGCTAATTACTCCATCATGTGGGGCCCACTTGACAGCGACTCAAGGTTGTCTTTCTCCTTAGCCGAGTAGAGGACGGCCATAGCAGCTTGGGCCAAGCTTAGCGCCAACAGTGGATGGCACAACAACCTTTCATGATGGGCAAAATGGGTTGCGAAGGTCACAATGATCCTATTAGTGGCGATGTCTTGGCGGGAGACGGTGTGGGTCAGCGGCACAACGGTGAGGGCAGCAACGACACTATAGGGTACATAGACAACTACCATTCCCAGCTCAAAACTCCAAATTAAGGTGGGCGCGAGTTTCTATAGGGCATCATGAAGCAAGGGTGGCCTCGGTGCTACGGGGGCGGTGGCGAGTGGAGCTCTACATGGTGACTATGGGTGGCGTGGCAAGGGACGACGGTACGGGGATGATAAGGTGAACCACATGGCTCATTGGCTATCCTAGTGTGTTTAACAAGTATTGAATTACATGGGAATTGTAACACCCCAGCCATATATTGGCCTGAAATGCTACTAACTAAACGATATAGCAATTCTAACTAGCTGCAATCTACAAAATTTCGGCAGAGTCTCCTTTATTTATTGACTAAAACTGAGTTCTAACAAGTATAATCAAGAGCTATAAGTAACCGTAAGCATTGTAATCGAATAAGCAAAGCGCTATCAAACTTAATCAAAACGCTAAGCAATATAAAGAGTTCTAAACCTTTATTACATTTTAAACCTGATAGCCATAAAACAAATACCACTTTAGTAATTGAATAATTAATATTCAAAGTTCTCTATTTTATCCTATGATGGATAATTCGTGCAAGTGCATCAACGCTAATCCTTCTTTATTCCCATGCATGCTGTCCTCATGAAAGTACCTAAAACAATCAACAAACAACAACAACGGCAAGAAGAGTGAGTACAAAGACTCAAGAAATATAATAAGTAGTAATGTACAATCCGAACATCATTTAACCAATTTATCCATCAATCATGTAAATGAACCATGTTATGCAATATGATCAAAATCTCTTTATCTTTTCTCTTCGCATTTTACCGTGACGCGGAGTGTGCATCCGTCAATGCACACCCATGCATGTACCATCCGTACGAGGACAATTGCCCATACTTTACAAGTATGGGGACCTTTAGCCCGTCATGACATCAACATGACGGGGACCTCGACGCTTGGTTATCTCGTGACCAAGGCTTCAAAATATCAGCATGATGCATATGTGTGAATGTCTCAACAAATAAAAACTTGCATTCACAATATCTATGCATCATAAATTCTCATGAACATCTTCGCCTTCAATCGACCATAAATAGTAACAACAAATCATTATCATAACCAAGATCATTTGAACACACAATTTAGAACAATCATCTCCAAAGCATCAATCATCCACAATTCACACTATAGTTTTATCACCTCAATTATACTTGCAATAGCAATAAACCATAACCTGTACCACATAGCATTTTCATAAGCATGAACACACGTAATCATATCATAAATCACACATCCACATTCATTATTCATCCACAATCCATACTATAAGAATTAACCATTATTATACTTGCCTTAATCAGAGAATACGAAGAACGAGCGAAGGTGCAACCCCGAATCCGCTCTCCTCCCGAATAATAATTAATAATTACTAACGTAACAGTAATAGGTATTTAGATACAAAATATCAACAACCCCAATTACCCCAATAATTTATCTTAACTAAACCCCGAACCCGCACAAACTCCTCTCCGCTCAGCAAAACGGCAAGAACCCTTCTGGAAACATGACTTAAAAACCTACAATTTTCATGCAGAGCTCCTATTTTTATTCGGATCAGAACTAGATGTAATTTAATGCCCTAAACAGAGAAAACTTTCGATCCGCGGTCGGATAGCGAAACCAAATCGCGTCCCCACGACAAGACAGAGGTCTAAAAATCCTAAAAATTACACATAAACTAGAAATCTGAATTATCTACAACTTTATCAATTACGGCCCTAACCATAAAATTCATCTACTATTTTTTAAAATCCAAACTACAGTCGGACTGTAACAATCTGCCCGCCTGACAGACAGCTGTAATCCCGACTCCTTATCTCCTAGACCCCACGACAGAAAAATCTGAAAACAATACAACAGACGCATCTGGAAATCCTCTACAACTTTCCTTTTGGAAATACCCGCAGGAAAAATCGTTTACTAGATCAAAACCGCGAAACAAGACGCTGCTGCGAATAGATCTAAAATCACCATGACTAAACTCTAATCGGGCAATTAATCTATAATCCTCCATTAAAATCCGTGCCAAGAACCCTAATTATTCCTAAAAACAGAGGGTTTGGGATGAGGAAAAATTACCAATTTGAAGAATTTCTCCAAAATTTTCCTCCTCTTCTTCTTCTCCTTCCTTCTTCTTCTTCTTCTCCTTTTTCTCCTTCTCCTTCTCCTAGCACCAAGGGACAAGGGGGTGGCCATGGGGAAAAGAGGGAGAAGGGGGCTGCGCCCAAGGTGGGAAAAAAAGGGAGAGGGGCCAAGGAGGGTTTATAAAGGGGTGCTAGGGTTTGGGAGTGGTATGGGCCCCATTTGGGCCGGTGGCCCAAATCGGTGCCCACCCTCCGGACAACCCAAAATATTCAAATTAATTGTTTTAATTTATTTAATTCATTTTACAATGTTCTACAATTTATATTTTTCCTTCCCGCGATTTACCGAAAAACCGGCGATTCCGCGATTGATTTAAAATCTTATGCCGTAACGACGTTCGGGATATTACAGGAATAGAGAGGTTAACTAGAGGATAAACGGAGGGGGAGATAGACTGCGACAACGAGTCAACGACAGTGTTCCGGTGGCTCTGGGGAATGGCAAGGCAAATCCATGAGTGCATTAGCACGGGGAGGTCAAGGCGAATGCTAGGAGCATGATGGCAACGTTTGAAACTCACTGGAGTGAAAGGGACAGGCAGCAAGATCAATGGTGGAGCTGTGCACGATGGCGAGGTCACGACTTTGGCTTTTCCTAAGGGCGACGAGCATAGGGGAGGTAAGCACGAGGTAGGCAAAGGCAAGATAAGCTCCCACAATCATTCACATCACCTCTGCTTGCTGGCATTAGTCAAACAAGTGGTATCAGAGCTCGGTTAAGATCTTTCACATAGATCTTAACTAGTCTTAGAGCATAGCATTAGACAAGTATTTCACCAAGCCCCATGTCTTCGATGGGGTTGACTTTCCATATTGGAAGGCAAGGATGGATCCCTACATTCAGGTCCAAGGCCATGTAATCTAGGAAAAGGTCAAGAGTTCCTATGTTGTCCCTACTAATGATTGGATCACTTTGGTAAATCTTTCGAATGTGGAGGCAAACAAAGGTAGGAACCTCCAGATTCAAGGACTCAGTAGAAATGAGTTTGATCGTGTGTCTCATCTTACTTCGGTGCATGACATTTGGCGCATGACATTTGGCGGACTCTATCAAGGAAGTGTGTCAAAATCAATTCAAGAAAGAATATCAGAAGTTTGAGATGATGCCTAGAGAATCTTTGGATGAGTGCTTCTCTCATTTTCACAAGATTCTTAGCAACTTGTGTGCTATTAGTGTGACATTTTCCAACTCTGAAAATGCACGGGAAGTGCTTGGAGCTTGGACATATTGGTTTGAGAAATGAAGGTCACGTCCATCAATGACACCATGGTCATGAGTGAGCTAACATTGGTTAAGCTTTATTCAAGGCTCAAGACTCTTGTGACTGATCTCACTCAGAGTCTTTTTTCTAGCTTAGCTAATCTACTTCTGTTGGATTCACTTTGTCTACCTTGCATGCCTTGAGTGATGATTTGTTTGAGCAATTTCCTCGGATGACCTAGCCCTCCAATCCACAAAATTCATGAGCCCTCAACACAGTGACGATGAGAAAGAAAGGATGAGGAAGTCGGTTTTAGTGCTACGAGTGTGTTGAGCTCAACCACATTTGAGCCAACTGCCCCAAGCTGAAGGGTAAGGAAATTAAGGTGGAGAAGGAGCACGGTCGATGTCTACCACCTCAGGATGCGAAGGCCAAGAAGTGCAACTATCGCAAGGTAGTCCACTGGGTCCTTTTTGCTCTCAAGTAGCTTGACTTAAGCGATGTAGACTTGGGAACCAAGGATGATAAGGATGATACACAAGGAAAGAAGAAGGCCATGGACTTCACTGACATGTGCTTCTTGGTGAGGGACATGACGTCTCAAGCAAGGATGAACTCTATAGCGACCCTGATAAGGTAAAGCCCTCGTACAATGAGATATTTCGTGCTATCATTCATCTATTTCGTGATCTTAGAAAAGCCAAAAACAAATTGACTTGTCAGGACTTTGTGATTGAGAGCTTGAACACTGAAATTGTTAGGCTTATATCACTTATACCTGATGATGATGTCTATGGTTCTTGCTTAGTTTTGCACTCTGAGTTAGACAAGCTAAGGACCATTCATGCATCTATTCTTGGTCAGCTTAGAGTAGCAAATAAAAAGATTGAAGAAATGAATGCTTGCTTTACACTTGACACTACTGTTCATACCTATGTTATTGATGAATTGCTAATCACTAGGGATAATCTTACTAAAATGAAAGCTATTTTTTACCAGTTCTCTTGTGTATGCTTCTCATTGTAAACAACTAAAAATTGCCAATGATAAAATTGCTCAACTCAAGTCTGGGAACTCTTCTGTATGCTTATGAGTTGGGGACATGTCTGCTATCACTCTGTCATGCTTTGAGTGTCCTTTGCTAGATTTGAAGCTTAAGAGTGCCATGAGTAAAATTGCTAAAATGACTGATGAGATACTTCACTCTAGGACACTCACATGCTCAAAGTGTCCTAAGTTAATTACTCAAATTGAAACTTTGGATTTGATCACTTAACTCAGATTAGTAGTATGTATCTCATTAAAGGGTAGCCTGAGCTTAAGAGAGAAAGGATGTAGTGTGCTCTCTTTGTAGACATGGTAAGTGGTAGCTACTTCTCATCCACCAAAGGATGTAGTGTGCTCTCCTTATAGACATGGTTAGATGGTAGCTACTTCTCATCCACCTCTTACCATGGTCATGACTGATGGTCCTAGACAACTTCTTCATATGGATACCATAGGTCCTTATAGGATTCAATGGCTATGTGCTTGTCATTGTTGATGATTACTCTAGATACGTTTGGGTTTACTTAATGGCATCTAAGGATGAGGCATTTGGTCATTTTAGAGAGTTGGCCCTTAGATTGTTAGTCATCTTCCTGGATCCCTTGGAGTCATTAGGAGTGACAATGGCACTGAGTTCAAGACCTCACCATTTTCTTCCTTCTGCACTAAGCATGGTCTGGAACATCAGTTCTCCTAGATTTCCATAGTAGAATGGCATAGTTGAGAGGAAGAATATGACTTTGGTTACGACGGCTAGGACTATGTTAGATGAGTATGCAATGCCTAGGGGTATTAGGCCAAGGCTATCTCCACTACCTGTTATATGTCTCCCATTCTTGAGAGCCACATTGCAAAAGACCTCCTATGAGTTGAAATTTGGTCATAGGCCTAGTGTGTCTCTAAAATGAGTCTTGATTACAAGTGTTTCATTCTTGATTGAAACCTAGATAAGTTTGAGTCTAGATCTCTTCAGATGGGATATTTTAGGCTATCATGCTCACTCTCGAGGCTATCGTGTGCTTAATATTGAGACTAACGCAATTGTGGAGACCTACAATGTTACTTTTGATGAGGCTAGTCTAGGGACTAGACCAGACACTTTAGGTACACAGGTTGGGGAAGATTCTGAGAACATCTTCCTTGAGGAGATCGATGGATAATATGAGGCTGATGATCTAATTCCACTCCAGCCAATTGAAGCACATGCTTCTACCACTGCACCTTCAGCTGGATAGCCTACTCCCGTGTCTTCTTCAGCATAGGGTGGCTCTGCTCCTACCTCCACAGCCCATGAGGTAGAGACCACTTCTACTCCAGGACTACCTCGACACCTTAAGTGACAGCATCCTCATGAGTAGATGATTGGAGGACTTCATGAGTGTGTTACTCACTCCTAGTTCTTTTCTCCTGACTCAATTGCTTATTTTACATTTATTGATTCCTTTGAGCCACATGATATCACCCACGCACTTAGCAATGACTCTTTCATCAATGCTATGCATGAGGAGTTGGAGAACATTCAGAGAAATAAAATTGGACCTTAGTTGAGCCACCCCATGGTCACAACAAGCTGTCCAAAGCCCTGTATGATCTTAAGTAAGCCCCTAGAGTGTGATGTGATAGGATTAAGTCATTCTTGTTGAAAAATGAGTTTGAGATGAGTAAGGTAGACAAGACTCTGTTCACCCTCAAGTATGGTAATGATTTCCTCCTGGTTCAGATGTATGTAGATGACACCATCTTTTGTGGCTCTTCTCATTATTTGGTTTTCAGGTTTTCAGATACTATGAGCAGAGAATTTGAGATGAGCATGATTGAGGAATTGAACTATTTTCTAGGCTTCCAAATCAAGCAGACGAAGCAAGGTACTTTCATTCATCAAGCCAAGTATACTAAGGACCTGCTTCAACGCTTTGACATGGTGAGTAGAAAGCTAGTATCTACACCGATGGCTTCTACTTCCACCTTGGATCCGGTTGAGGACGTCGAGCTTATTGATCAGAAGGAGTATCGTAGCATAATCAGCCCCCTCCTCTTTCTCATGGCTTCAAGGCCAAACATACACTTCACTGTGTGTCTATGCACTCGATTCAGGCTTCTCCTCATGCATCTCACCACCAAGCAGTGAAGCGCACTTTTAGGTATCTCTAGTCCATCCTTGAGTTCGGGCATTAATATTCTTCTTCTTCTTCTTCTTGCACCTCTCTTTAGGCTTTCTCAGATGTAGATTTTTGGGATTGTAGGATAAATAGGAAGAATACCTCTGGGACTTATCACTTCCTAGGCACTTCCCTCATCTCGTGGCCTTCTAGGAAGCAATGTTCTCTTGCGCAGTCCACTCTTGAGGCTAAGTATGTAGTTACTATATGTAGTTGCTCTCAGATTCTTTGGATCTCATCTACTCTCAAGGACTTTGGGTTAGAGCTAGATAGTGTTCTGCTTTTTTGTGATAATACTAGTGCAATCAATATAGCCAAGAACCCAGTGCAACATTATAGGACCAAACACATATATATCAGGTAACACTTCCTTAAAGACCATGTAGAGAAAGGAGATGTAGTCCTTCACTTTGTTAAGTCTGAGCTCTAGAATGCTGATATTTTTACTAAACATTTGGATTCTTCTCGTTTTGCTTTCTTGTGGAGAGATTGGGGTTATTCATCCTATGGGACTAGTTGGAGCGGGAGTTTGGATCTTTTGCATTCATATGTCATATAATAGATTTTTACCTTTTGTTATGCATTGTAATATACTTTGGGCCTTTGTTCATTATCCCGATCCATACTTGATCCAATCATGCCTTCTTTACTAAGCTTTTTCTATCATATGTCTACATGTGTAGCTCAGCTTGTACCATGAATAGGTTTTCAATCTACTCAACTTGAATTGAAAATGTTAAGGCTGAATCATTTGACTAGTTTGGCTTTAGTAATCATTTTCTAATTCCTGCCATACAAAATGCCTATATCTGAGTCAAGCCTAGTTAGAGCTATTTTAGTTTCAACTTTGAATCACTAGTCAGCTCTTGCTTTAGAAAACATTGCTTTAAAATCTCAAATGGTGTTCATAATTGCATTTCATCAATTCTTTCTCATAAGATAGCTTGCCATTGCAATTGGCATGAACTCAGGAGAAGTTTTGTATTACCAAACCACTATTTTAAGTGTAATGCTTGAAATGGTCGATAATGGCTTGAAATGTTGTAACTTGACAAAATGAACAAAATTCCATTGGTTGAAGATCAGAAGGCCATTGTACATGGCTCTTAGTCTAGGATGTGCTTTATTGAGACATACCATATAATTGTGAGATGAACCTTAGTTGAAGCTCAAAAGGCCGTTGTAGATGGCTACTTGTCTTAGATATGCTTTACTGAGATAGACCATATACTTGTGAACTAAAACTAGGCTGAAGCTTAGAGGATAGTTGTAGATGGCTCCTAGCTAGGACTTGCTCTACTAAGATAGGCCATGATTCTCTTTTTGTCAAAATGCAATGTTCAAATAAGCCTTGAGCTTAAGTAATTCAATTTGAAGATTTTAGCATTTTCCCTACTGACTTAGCTTTTAGACTTCACTTTGTCATTTTGATATGGCATGACTCAGCTTGTGATACATTTACTTTACTAGTGATTTTGAGACAACCAAACATAATTTAAATCAATGGAATCACTAATGGCTAGTTTTTTGCTTGCTTTGCTATATGTGTGTTCATGTGATCTTGCAAGCTTCATTAATAGTATGGCTTGGTGAAATATGCTGATAAATGACCTGGATAATTTTCAAAGCTCCTCGTGTCATTATAACAAAAATAAAATTATTATTATGGCATTTCTCTTCTTTAGCCTCTTTTAGTTTCTTCCTCGTATATCTTGATGAATTCATTGTTAAAGGGCATAAATTTCAAAAAAATGCAGCATGGGCTAAGGGGAGAAATCTAAAATTTTGGGTTTTTGAATTTTGCAATGAGCTCATCTTAAGAGTTTACATCCTTTTTGCCAATCTTCGTCTCTTTTGTGTCTTCTCACCATGATCAAGATCATATAGAACACTTGTCTTTATTTTAGACCCAGAGTGAGAATTTCCCAAAATTCCCAAGTTTCCTTGGATTTGAGTGGTTTTGATGAAAACTTGCTCTTACTATTGCCCTCGATGCATTTATGTACTCTCTTGCTCTTTTTCATGCTTTGAGCTTAATTCTAGGCCAAGGAGAGTTTGCCTTTGCAAAACCTCTCTTTTATTTCCAAAAATCAATTCATTTGCATTTTTGGTATTATTGCCAATAGTTTATCAAGGAGGATATTGAGAGACCATGTGGGTAAGTCTAGGTCAATTTGTGATGATCAAATGGCAGTTGGGTTGAGTTGAATATAAGGTTTTACAAAGGATTTACAGTTCCCTGAAAATTTAGGTTGCTATCAGATTTAGGTGTCAGTACCAACATAGTGACAGCGGTAGTACTGAGCATGGGTAGTAGTACTACCGCTGGTGAGGTATGACCAGTCTCTAAATGGCAGTTGTTGTTTTTCAGAGAGGGTTGTTTCTGGTGTTGGCCAGGTCCGGTAGTACTGGTGTGAAGCCATGGCACTACTAGAGAACGATATGACTGGGCCCTATATAGCGATAGTACCGGCCTTGGCAAGCGGTCATACTGCTCCCCTATTACTGGCTGAGGCTAGTTGATTTGAAAAATTGAGAATTGTGGAAGATTTGATCATGAGATGAACTTGGAACTCCGGTCATGACTGCATTGTGTTGCATGTTCCATGTTTATACTAACGTGAATCAAGTTGTGAAGAACTTGTGGTCGGGAAATGATTTCTTAGTCTTAGGGAAGCTTGGATGCAACTATGGTCAACGACATGCGACTGGGATTAGGTCGGGGTGGATTGAGGTCCAGAGCAGTCAAGGAGGTCATGTGGGATGTCTGGGTTCAGGAACGGCATATGATAAAGTCAAGGAATGCATTCGATGGAAGATTCGAGCAACAAGTTGGATCAAGTGGCTTCATCAGTTCAAGTGAGGTGTGGTCTCGTGGGAGCTGAAAATGAAAGAGACTTGCCAATAGGAGGGAAGCCATTGATCAACCTACATATGGCATGCATAGTGTCTTGCACGACAATAATAAGATAGAGTCAAGGGAATATGCCTGGAAGCTTCGTTAAGGACATTGTGGGAAATTACCCAGAATCAAACTTACGGCCTACACCAAAACCACGACACCAAGAGACACAAGGGAAGTAGTTTAGGGTAAGGCTAGGGTCATGTGTGTGGAGTTTATCAAACGCTCATATGTGAGTGGGTTGATCCTTGTAAGTGCTTTGAGAAGCGTGCATGTGAGTGAAAAACTTAGTAGACTTACTAAGGGGGTTGGTTAAAGGGGAGGAGAGCTAGGATTTGCAAAGAATAGAAAAGAGTTTTAAACTTAGTCTAGTTCTTTCTCTCCTTCATGGTGTGAGTAACAGTGAGACTTGTGAAGAGTTCTGTATAACCAGCAAACCTATAAAGAGTCATTTCTCTTCATGCAATAGATCAAGGTTTTGCAATCCTTGTTCTCTTGTCTCTACGTTGCATGAGTTTTTGATCTTGATTGTGGTGATTTGGTTTATTTTGTGCTTCTCTTGATTTTGATGTGATCTGTGATGTGTAAGAGGTACTAGTAGATCCTTGGGATCAATCTTTGCCAATCTAGATCACTCCTATAGCAAGAATCAAGATCTTACCAGGTTCTTGTCATTCTTGACCAAGATTTATGATTTTGTGATCGTGATCTCTATAGCCCAAACTTATTGTAGGATCGAAGTTGGCGACAGAGGGGGGTGAATGTCGACTTTCAAAAATTTCCCAAGTACTTACGGAACGACTCTTCTCCACTAGCTACTCAAGCTATGAAAAAGAGACTCAAACTGTCTGGAACTCACAGCTAAAGAAAACCAGGAAAGCACAGAAATAAACATCACATGCATATAATCACATTATACTGTGAATGGTATGGCATTTTGTATCGTAGTGGTCGCCATCGCCATGGTTCCACGGTGATATTCTTCGCCACACTTCTTGTCCTCTTTGTCATCATGCTTGAAGCCTCCATAGCAAAGAACTAAACTATTACAACTAATATGTAGCAAATGAATTACATGAGGAGCTCAAGCATCACAAGTCGACACGCAGGTCGTTATACAATTAAAGAACGACCTCAACCCTACTGTGATTAATACGACACACAGGCCGCCAAAACACACATGCATCACATATGCATCTATGCCATACCATTCACATCATTCCCTGCAAAAACAAGTTAAGCGTAGAACGTATTCTACCGCCCTGACATGAATGTGTTTCTATAACAATCTATGCGTGTACGCAACGGCGGAAATTAGAGGAGCACAACTGAGGGAAGAACAGAAGGATTGCCAATCTCTTGCTGTCCTTTTCTTGTTAATTGATTGGAGACTTATCCCAAACAGCAGCTAGACAAGGAACCAACAGAATACAAAATTTGAATACACATGAAGGACCATTCGGCTGAGACAAGAAGAGCTGTTTGACTGAAAACAGAATGGAAATGAAGACTAAAATAGCAGCCGAACAACAAACTGAAAAGGTACAGTAGATACTTATATTGCTGCAGATAACAGAGGAAGAGAATGAATCAAAACTGAGATTTTCAGATTAGAGAGATAGCATATCCAAGAAGATAGCCAACCTAACTCAACCTGCGCCAACAAAACTGCAGAGAAGAAGGCAGAGCAACAGGTATGCAATTTACCAAAACTCTGAGCCGAAAATAGCCAGGAAGGGAGCTGCTGCCGAAAAACTACAGATGAACAGGGAGCCAAAAAGATTAGAAGCACCATAATACGAACTAAAAGAAATAAAACAAACTTTCACAGAAGAGAGGCAATCAAGTTCTTAGGTGAAAAACCAGCTTATTGCTCTCGGGTAAGCTAGCCAAAATGCCTTGAGGATAACCCAGTTCTGAGCCAATTCATTTTGCTTCTTCTCAAACACCAGCTCCTAACAAAACAAAAGGAGGCAAAGAAGTACAGAGAGTACAAAAGAAAAGAACCGAAGCAGAAGCTAATGGATTGCGCGTAGGCTACGCAAGCAGAAAACAAAACTTTTCTACCGCGCACACAAGGACATCATGCTTAAGGAGGGATCATGGATCGTTACCACTAGACGCCAGCAGCAATGAAGAAGAGTTGGAGAAGCCGATCCAACCACGCGCCGAGGTAGTAGTGGAAGTAGTCGATCGTCCGAACCGATCGTCTCCTCCACGCGATCAACCACACCACGAGCGCATCCAATCAGTAGATTGATGCCGATCAACGCCGCAACGGCGCCTCCCACCGGTATCCACACGTCCGGGTCGGAACGCCGATCGCGAGTGTACCAAAGACTCATGAGCGCCTAGGGTTTGGCTCAGAGGTAGCGGCGGTTTAGCTCGGGATTATCGATGCAACCCTCACCGCCTCCATATATATAGACCTCCTCACTTGGGCCTCGCGGACCGAGGCCCAATAGGAGTCTATCCGGATCTCTATCCGAATTGAACCCACATCCGAATCACATTCGAATTAGTGTTCCAACCCGTTAAGTGTGCGACCACAGGTTCACGATACTTGGTCGCGACCCGTAAACACCTTCCGGTCACCCCATTAATAGCGGTCTCTAGTAAGACATATTAACCCCAATGTATACGTAAAGATCATATCAACGAACTCGTAATGTTCTCATGTACTAATCCCTTTGCCTCACGATATAGATTAAGCTCAAGGTGAGACCTGTGTCATCCTCTTAATAGCTCAATCACTCTCTCGATTCCGTGATGGATTATAAGCTCGTGATTGACTCTCAATCACCTTGGCATGGCCATGCACTTTCATAATCCATTACATCGAGGGGCCCAGAGATATCTCTCCCATAAGGAGGGGCAAATTCTATCTTGATCATTCACATCCCACTACATGTTTCATGGCAAACCCAAAGACTACTTTTATGACTACCCAGTTACGGAGTAGTGTTTAGTAGTCCCAAAATAAGCTACTACGCATGCTGGGAACCATGATGATCTCAAGTCTAAGGATTCCACATAAACACTACTTGAGACCAACGATGACACATGAAATCTCTGCGGTGTCTCATGGCGGGTCTATCCAACATATGTTCACTAA
Source organism: Bonia amplexicaulis (assembly GCA_036346245.1). Lineage (NCBI taxonomy): Eukaryota > Viridiplantae > Streptophyta > Magnoliopsida > Poales > Poaceae > Bonia > Bonia amplexicaulis. Next base: position 9,085,737 of record CM070751.1, read on the forward strand.
CACATGTCCATATTATTGATTTGGTATCTCCATACCATGATCCATGAGACATGATCATCAATCAATACATATCTCGATCTTTGAATCATATTTGTTCCTCATATGAAATATAATCAGGGATCATTTAGAAATAGCAACATTTTGGCATTAAGAGTCTCATGAATAAGTCACATACTCATTGATCAATAATGATAATGTCTATTTCAAGGAACAAAGCAATGTATCATAAACATAGTATGTGATATATTCAATATCTCCATGTTGCCTCTAGGGCATATCACCAACAGTCTCCCACTTGCACTAGAGTCAACCATGTAGGTATCTAATACCCATTGCCCTAGTGTGAGCCTCATGCTTTGGCTGGGGAAGTGGCTTTGTTAACGGATCTGCAATGTTCAAATCCGTTTGTACTTTGCATATCTTAACATCGCCTCTCTCCACAATAGAGACAAGAAACACATCAAATAGCACCGCTCGATACATGTAAGCATAATAGAGTCCAAACATGTTGAATCATCAGAATATGCATCCTAAACACATTGACCAGGTTTGACCAAGTCCGACCGAGCCCGTTATACCACGTAACGTCAAGGTCCGAACCACCCAACTCAAACTTGACTTTCCTAAAACGATGTCAATTACTCATCATACACATGGGATGACCTCCACATGGTCTCTCACTTATGCTTAAATTATCTTGCCAGGACATGTGAGAGATGATATGGAAGATCCACTACTACAAAACAATCTATACTAGATGCCTCACCACAGACGGTTCATGTGGAGCCATCTGTGCTTTAATTATTATAGACGGTTCATGGCTAAAACCATCTCTGAAACTATCATAGACGGTTAGGTTTAAAAGCCGTATGTGATATACGCATTATCACAGACGGTTTTTAATTAGAACAGTCTATGAAACTATCACAGACGGTTTTTATTTAAAACCGTCTGTGTTTTGTCATTTGTCGTATGAACTACAGAAGCTACTGAGCTGGAACAGATAAGTGTGCCCGTGCAACTAGTCACTTTTACAAAAGATAAATTTAAGGCAAATTTATTACAAAAGTCCGAAAAAAGAGATTCCCAGATTTTCTGGGCTTCACATGCTTCCTCTTCGACTTTTGGAGTTGGAGGATCACCCACTGAGTTCTCGAATGCCATGAAGATTGTCCTTGCCCTCTCCATTTCCTCCTATATCCTGGGCAAATCATTAGCATGGCCCATAATCTCAAAGAGTATGCCATGATAAGCTTCCTCAGAATCGGCAATGTTATCCATGTGTCTCTCCACTGCCGCAAGACCTTCTTCCGCTTTGCGCACATTGCAGAGAAGAACGAGGATGAGGGTGGTTTTCCTTTCCTAAGCGGCAACGAGACACCTCCATCGACGGTGGATGATGAGGTCTAGCTGATGGATGGAAGCGAGTCGAGGAAGGAGAGCAGGGTGTGAGCGGAGGAGCTGCTCCAGACGTAAATTGTTGGCCGCCTATGTAAGGTTGCGACCGAACAACTCATGATGGATAGATGAGAGGAATGAGATAAAAATAATAATAGATTCCATTATTGAGAAATCTGGTGAAGAAGATGAGGGAGGGGACAGTTTAGAAGAACTGGAGTAGGACGCGCATATTTAAGCTGTAACACCTCAGGACCCACATTGCCCTGGGATGCTACTAAAACAATCATAATAATCATTCCAATTCTTTTGCACACTCCTCAATAACTCCATAAGTTACAATCATGTATAGACAAATTCTTAATCACAATTCTTCAAGAAACTATTACAAGGTGATATCAAATTAATCACTACACTTCCGAGGATGCTAGTGAAATTAATTATGCACTACGCTAACATCTCAACTTGATAATTCATACCTTATGAATTAGTTTATATGATTACCACCTTCCATTTAAGCATAGCAAAACATCACAAAGAGTTTTAACACTCTCTTTCAGAAAGAAGAGGAATTAAACTTCAACACTCGAAATAATCTAAAAGAAATACGTAGATCCAAGGCTTTCACATATTAATGAGTTTGCAACACAAAACTTTCATTGATAAAAATACCAAGCGAACCAATGAGTCATGATTCACAACAAGACAAAACTCCCACGAAGGGACCATCCTTACAAATCAACAAAGTTCACAAGTAGCAAAAGTGTCTCACTAGTCCGAAAAGCAATAATTGCTTCAATGAACAGGTAGAGACCAATTGCTAAAACCTCAACTGCCATGAACCACTAAAGATAAATTCATTAACCACAATAGGCCAAGAATTTGCCAAAATCAACTTAAGGAAGATAGCAACTTTTCTAAGAAACTCACTCACAACATCTGCAATTAAGTTACATGAGGTAACTACATTGCTAATCCCCATGCTACCAACAGTGGTATAACCTGGCAATGCCAAGGCACCAAATACAACCTCTACATCTTATCATTGACTATTCTCACTCATAACAGTCTTAGGAGCAAATCGTAATCATACAAGATCATCTCAGAACGTAAATCATCAATACAACATGTCAAAGGTATAAATGCAATGCTTGACCCATCCCATCCTACTGTGCACCAGTGTGTCAATTTAATAGTTTAATTACCACGGACCTAAAGCCCGCTCTGATACCAACTGTAACACCTCAGGACCCACATTACCCTGGGATGCTACTAAAACCACTCCACAACTAGCCAATTTACAAGATAAATTAAACAGGCAACAATTACTAAACAAGATACTATAAGCGGAAATATAAACAACTAAGAAACAACAGGGTAGTGATATCAATTCAATATTTAAAACATCCTCCAACATTTAATCTAAAATATAGTTCACAATTTTAACATTATTAAGATAATGTAAACAAAGCTATGCAAAGGTCTAGAATCCTTTCAACTTTATTACAGCATAAAAAATATGATTCACGTGCATCAGTGTGGTGCCGCTCTACCCTTCTCATGTATGCTCAAAGTCCACCTGTATGAAAGGGAAACAAGGGTGAGATAAAATATCAGCAAGCAAACTGTTTAACAGGCTATTCAAACTACAACAATTATACATCATCATTTATAATTCCATACAACCACAATTCATGTCCACAATTATTAAACCACCACAAATTCCCACGAGTCAAACTTCTTCAATTTCATATTTAATTGGCATATTAATGCAGTCATTTTATCCACAATTAAATGCAAATAAAATATTTAATTTTCCACAAACCACAATAGATTAATCATCAATATTTAATCTTCCACAATTAACAATGTTTATATCCTCAACCTCAAATCATCATCAATGACGGTAAAGCATTAACAAATAAATCTTGTTTGACTACTTTAAAACATCAACCCCTATCACCACCAAAGACAATAAAATATATCTATGTTGTACTTCAATACTATATTATTTCTCACACCCACAACTATTATCAACAATTACCACAAGAGAAAAGTATCTCATACCATAAGCACAACCCTTACCATACACAAGGGACGAATCCCATTCCATGACCATATCCACGATCCTCATACCACAAGTAGCTCACATGAGCCAATTTCACATTACAACTATGTAGTTAAATAATCCACAAAATAACTTCACCACAATAAATTGCATATGTATGCAAATGATATTTCCACAATGCAATGGATATGAATGCTTTCATGATATGCTCCACATTACTATTTTCCCGCGGGATGGGAGGTGCATCGTATTACGGCAATATACGATGCTTCCAGCGGGATAAGAGGTGCATCGTATTACGGCAATATATGATGATGTACCGGTACGGTCGCGGCTAGGCGCGGTGACATCCATATATGCAAATGACATGATATGACATGAATGATATGATAATCATAAATCACATTAGCCCATCCTCAAAGGAGTATTATCATGCTCACAACATATCCACATCCACCACATATTAATTTCATGTTCCACAATACCATATTAGGCAAGAATTCCACATGTCTACTAGCAGAATGTCAACATATCAAATGATCAATACTTGCTACCATCTTCACAATTAAAATATCATGCAATCATGGCATAATGTATCAAATTACGATAATAATGTAAATTGCAAGTAGAAGGAATAACAAGTTAAACGGTAGCAACCACCGCTACGTTTACTTGCCTCAACCGAAGAAGCGAAGCAAATCAAGAGCGCTCAGGGACAAGACCACCTGTCCAAAAGGCAACTCTCAGCACAAAGCAACAGCATACAACATGACTAAAATAAATAAAGGCGTCCCTAGAACCCCGAACCCGCACAAACTCCTCTCTGCTCAACAATTCAGCAAACTACCCAATGCAGCAGCGCTGCTTAATATTTTCGTATCTCTAAAAATATTGATCCAATTATAGCAAAAGATACATCTCTGGATTCATCACTTAAAAGCCTACATTTTTTATGTAGAACATATACTTTTATTTTGATCATAGCTAGGTGTAATGTGATGCCCAAAAGAGAGGAAGATCTCTGTTCTGGCAGACTGGACAGCAACATTCAAATGCGTCCCAACAACAATACATGGGTCCAAAAAATATAATTTTTATACATCAACTATATTTCTGAATTCCCTACAACTTTCTCAATTGCGGCCATGATTATAAAAATCATTTACTACCTCTACATCACAGTTTAATATCAGTTGTCCAAATCTGCTCGCCTAACGAACAGCGGTATTCTTGACCCTGTTTCTCGCCACAAATTCTGAAAAAAATACAAAAGATGAGTTTCGAAGTCCTCTACAATTTTTCTTTTGGGAAGATCCGCAGAAAAAATCGTTTGATAGGTCAAAACCGCACAAACAGACGCGCTGCGCGAATCAATCTACTGGCAGATAGCAGGTAATCTCTAATCAGGCAATTAATCTATTAATCCCATTCAAATTATGTGCCAAGAACCCTAATTACTCCATAAAACAGAGGGTTTGGAAAGGGAAAAAATTACCTAAATGATCCCTTGGGATCATCCCTCTTTTTTCCTCCTCTTCCTCTCTTCTTCCTCCTTCTCCTCTCCTTCTTCTCCTTCCTTCACCTTTCTCCTTGGCTCCAATGGCAGCAGCTTGTGGGGGAGGTGGGGCACCAAGCAGGAGGGGGCTGCGCCCAAGAGGGTGGGAAATGGGGTGGCGGTTGTGGGGGAGAGTGGCTTAATTAGGGTTTTATGGGAGAGGAGGGAGGTGCGGCCACCCTTGGGCCTCGGCCCAAGGTGGTCGATCCACTCTCCGCACAACCCACTTCGAGTTTTTATTTATTTATTTATTTATTTAATTATTTTATTCATTTTACGCGATTCCGTAATTTTTTCCCTTCCCGCGATTTACCCAATAACCGGCGACTCCGTGATTAAATTTAAAGCCGACGCCGAAACGACGTTCGGGATATTACATAAGCGCTATCATAGACGGTTCGTATACCAAACCATCTCTGATATTAATATCATAGACAATTCATATAACAAATTGTCTCTTATATGTGAATTATCACAGACAGTTCATATAACAAACCATCTCTGATATGTGCATTATCACAGACAATTCGTATAACAAACCGTCTGTGATAATGACACATCACCGATCCATGATGTATCCCCCAGGATTTCGATCTCATCCGCCCATTCTCTCCGCATCGAATGGCAAGCACCGGTTCCTCCCACCGCGGTCCTTATTAATTACTCCCCCTCTCCCTTTCCATCGGCAGTCACTCGTGAGTTCATCCACTCCTAGCTTCCTACATCCTACCCTTGATGACGCCGACTACCACCGTGAGTTAACTTCTCCGCCTCCTATTGTGACACCATGGTGCACTGCCCAAGACACTCTTGTCGTAAGTGTCGTAAGAATGTCTTGTGCAGTCTCACCGTCGTGACACAAAGGTAATGCTACCGCCGCCTCTCCTTCATTACCGGTGATATCCTGCCGCCATCCGATCCCCTCCCCTCTCTTCCTTGATGGCAGGCGTCAAGGATATCACGCGCTACATCCAGCTTCTATTGTCTGCTAGGATATCTGCTTCTTATATATTCTTGCCATGTTAAAGAGTTAGATACGTAGGATTAGGAGATATGTTCTTGAAATATTCTTGCTGTGTTAGATGGGTAATCTGCTCGTTATCTTGTTATGTTGTAATGGTGGATTTTAATATTAATGGAAATGGAATGAACTGTTATGTTTGCCACTGTATTTGCTTGTTTTCAAAGGGTATAGCTAACATTATTCTTCTGGCTAGCCAAAAAATAGAAAAAAAATTAGATATAGAATGAACTATCATAGACGGTTTGTACTATAAACCGTCTATGAAGGACTATCACAGACGGTTCTATATACCAACCATCTGTGATACTCGCCAATCACAGACGGTTGGTAACTAGAACTGTCTGTGATGTGTGAGTATCACAGACGGTTTTTGGTTCGAGCTGTCTGTAATAGTTTTCTTCATAGACGGTTCTAGTTACAAACCGTCCGTGTTGTTTTTATCATAGACGGCTCACAAACCGTTTGTGATAACCTCCGATTATTGCTGACACATAAATTCAGTCGATTCAGAAAATTGTCTGTGATGACAGTTCCGAACCGTCTGTGATGACCTGTTTTTGTAGTAGTGATCTCATGACTTAGATCCTTACAAGCAAGAAGTAATTTGAGTTTTAGTGTTTGGTGTATTCTTGTGACCTAAAACATGATTGCTTCAATTGGATGGAATCAAGTCCAAGAACTTTGTGTTTTTTGATTTGATTTGGTTCTTGACATCCTTGTAAATATCCATACCAATTTTGGTAGAATTTGGACAAGGCCTGATGAAAATCCTTAAATTTTATTTTTGTCCTGAGGGGTTGTGCCTGAAAACAAGGCAAGTAGTCATATTGGCCTCCCTATGGCGGTAGTCAAGTAGGAGCAGTCATACCGGCCTCCAGTTGACGGTAGTACCACAAGAGCGGTCATACCGGCTTCTAGTTTGTGGTAGTACCGTTTGGCTATGGTCGTACTGTGGTAGTACCGTTTGGCTGTGGTCGTACCATCTTAGCCTTGGTGTACTACCGGTTTGGCAGTCAAAAATTAGTGTTGATTCTTTTGGTCCTATATCTATTGAATCTTGTGTAAGATGTGTAATCTGAATTTGATGGCTCTAATAGTCATTTGAGTGAAGATTTTGAATACTTGGAGAAAGAAAAAACTTCTGGAATTATTCACCCCCTCTGATTGACGGCATTGGTCCAACAACTTTCAACATAGGAGCAAAGAAATTATTGAAGGCCAAAAGGCCAAATATCTTTTGTAGCTCATGTACAACTCAGACCACAAACTTGATGCTACAAGAAATTGGAGACATGGCAAAGTAAAGAAGATACTTGATTAAGCAAATTCATTGACTGTTTTTATCTATTTATATTATAAGACCTTGGCCTTGATGAGGAAATACACAAAGAGGAGAGATATAATAAGGCCGGAGGTGACTTAATTTGGTTTGACCTTTCTTACTTTGCAAAGTTTGGTTGAGAAGAAGGTCAAACTAGGAACGATGGCGCTTAGTAAAGAATGGGAAGAATCCGCTCATACTAAAAAGGCAGAGGTATCGCGACAACTGGAACACTTATTAGTAGGTCTTTTTGGAATGATGTGAGCAATGCTTTGAAGGTATAGCCTACTTTACCACCTTGTTAATTATGCTGTCTATTATGCCATATTTTCATTGTTTACTATTTGGTAATGCTTATATATTGCATTGCTTGAAGTTTTTGAGCCATTGGTCAAAGTTCTTCACTTGGTTGATTTCTTCATGGAGAAATTTTGGAAGTACATAAGCAAATCAAGGAGGTCTTAAACAATTTGAAGAGTAACTACAAGTAGATAATTGAAACAATTGACAGAAAGATGATGGAAGTGCTTGATTCTCCATTACACTTGACAGCATACCTATTGAATCAATATTATAGTTATCGTGATCCATCAATCTTTTGGAACAAACTATAATTGATAGGTTCATTGAATGTGTTAAAATCTTTTATCATGGTGATGATGAAGCAATGGATTAAGTGCTCAATGTGGACTTCGACATTTTTAAGAAAAAAGATAGACCTTTGGGAAAACTCCCATACAACTTAGATGTCAAAATTTGATCTTCTTCCCGATAAACTTATTCTCAAATTCATGATTTTAAATCAAGGCATGCATATTGTCATTTTTTCTATTTACTAATAATTCTTCTTCCTATTATGTAGCTAATTGGTGTAGATATGGATGTCATGTTCCCCGCTTGCAAAGATTGGTCGTAAGAATCTTCTCCTTGACCTCAAGTTCATCTGGATGTGAAAGAAAATAGTATTCTCAAGTCTCAAGTGTAATGCAATCTAACCAAACTTCACTTTGCAACTCGGTAATACGTACAAAGAAAAGAAATAAGCTAGATGCTCACTGCCTCAATAATCTAGTTTATGTTTAATTCAATGCAAAATTGTTGAACAAAAAAGAGAAGAGCAAATCAAAGAACATTGATGTCCTTCTCATTTCACATGCTACTTATGCTCAAGGGTGGGTAATTGAAGATGGGGATGAGAATGTTGATCCTGAAATGAGTCTTTTATAAAAACTCATTAATGAAGGAAATGGGGTTAATGAAGTTACATAACCTTGTAGGAGCACAAGAATGAAACAACTTTATGAAAATGATTTCGAGTCTGATATCGAAGAGGAAGAGGATGTGAATGAGGACCTTGAGGATGTTGAGTTTTAATCTAACAAAGATGAAGTTGTTTCAACCAAAGATTATGGACAAGAGGATAACGATTGATTTATACTTGTTGCCTTGCTTAAGTTTCTTTATGAACTATTTTGCTTGTTTGCTTATGACTTGTGAAAACTTTGCTATGTGTGGTTGTGAACTTGTGATATGAGAAGTTGAGAACTATGATTGTATTTGGTTGTGAACTTATTTGATGTGATCTATGTCTTATTGTCTTGCTATCATTTCTTTCGTTCTTTTGCACTTTACTTTGAAGTTTGAGGCACAATAGTTGGGGCATATTTTTCAAATAACAAAAGTCTCATGCAATGTTTAATTCTTGATGTGCAGATTCACATGAAGCATTTATATTGAAAATTTACATCAAGTGATGAAGTGCACATCATCATCAACTCTATTTTACATCATTTCTACTTAGTCCAGATAGCAATTTTCTTTCCCTAAACATCAAATATATGTTGACGTCTCCCGCAACCCCCTTGGCCAAGTCAACTGCCTAGGCGCTAGACATCAGTTTGCCATCCACCTAGCACGTACTTGAACACTGGCTCCGACGACTATAAGGAGTAGTGGCTGCCTTCTTCTTGGTGTGGACAAGGATAAGGGGTCGGTGTTGTCAGCTGCGGCTTCCTCTTCTAGATCCATGAGTCCTAACATGATCGTGTCCTCCCTACTCCCTCGCCATTGTTGCCATGGCGCCGTCCGTCACTTTCGCGATGGCCATGCGTATACTTGGTGCATCGGCAACAGGTGAGCCCCTCATAATAAATTTCCCTTTGTGAACTTGGCGTATATCGTCGTTCTGACCGGCGTGCCACTTCTTTTTAGTCGTTGTGTATTTCTCTCTCTACATCTTGCCTCAGGTTTTCTGCAACTATTATTCCCTAGCTGCCTCCAAAGCAACCACTATAGATCTGGCCAATTCAAGGGCCATTTACTCACCGGATACAACCTCCTCTCATGGATTTGGAATCGCCGTCCGCATACATGAATATTGGCGGCCCTGAGACAAGGATGCATTTTAGTGAGGTTGACGGTTGCCAAGATGGTGTCTCCCTCGGCTATTGATGCCACACGCCTTCCTCCGAGACTCAGCGCCGACACAAGAGGGATCATTTTGGTTGACACGTAGCTGCTTATGTGTTGCTCCTTCGCAGCTCTAGGTGCACAGATGTTCTCATAGGCAAATATGTACTTTTCTTTCTTTTACGGGACTCTGTTCACTGTATGGAAAAATATGTGTTGAACTTTCAGAATTAATACAGGGGCTATCTCTGGTGGGACATCTTACCTTAAAAAAAATCATCCATTGCAGTAGCTTCATTGCTGGCATCCACTATCTAATGGGGAAAAATACTCTAGCTAGATTCTTTTGGTTTTGGCTTATTACTTTATGTTACAGTAACTAGCTTTAAACAGTGCGTCTTTTTAAGACGGGTCTATAGGTAGATTATGGTAGAAACTATACCGAGTTCAACTATACTGACCAAAATCACATACTGAGTGTTTCTACGTACCGTCTTTCACAAATAATCATAATTCAAAAACCATAAACCAACAGCTAAAATCCAAAAAAACTCCATCCACTGTAGTAGCTTCATTGCTGGCATCCAATATCTGATGAAAAAAAAACTAGTTTCATCTAATAGTGCTATTAAGCTGCCTTGATAATTGTTTCGTTGTTTCGAGTTTTTCCAGTTTATGACTCATGATTTCTTTCGAATAAATCGGATATCTTTACCGTCATTTCGAAGCAATTTATTAAGACGACGAAACGACTTATCGATATTCAGTTTGTTTCCACAAGCAATAACGCTAAGACCAAAAACCATAAACCGCGGAAAAAAACGCACCCAATGTCAGCCGACCTATACCACCGACGAAGCATGTAGCCAAAAAGCAGCCGGAGCATTCTGCAATATTGTATTTATAACCCCATCTTCTTCAGCCTTCAGGGAATAAACCAACCGAGAAGCAACACAACAAGAATCAAATAATCAATCTGACGTGACCAAACAGCCTGAGCAGCTCATGTTACTTATTAATATAAATCATCCAACGCATAGTAACACACATCATGCATCTAAAAGAAAAAGCCGACCATAACCTCACTGCAAGTCCAAACAAAGTGCCAATGTTATCACAGTTTAGGACACGGTAGGGAATGTTCAATATTACATGCGACATCCATTCCCAAGCACCATCTGCACCATCCTAACTAGGTTTTGTTTTCCAGAGCAGCTATTCCAAGATGATAGGCGCCCAATCAGCGTACGATTAACTAGTAGCGTCCCTCACTCCTACCATGGGGAGCAGAACGCCGGTCACATTGACCCTCACCGGGGTGTGGATCACCAACTGGTCTGTAACCACGGCCACGCCCATGGCCAGCATCCAAATTGTTAGGTCGCCCTTGGCTTACATATGAACTGGCATAGTCTAGGTCTGGTCGACCTCTGCCAGTGAAAGAGCTCTTCACTGGCCTCTTACCTGCAGGAGATCGGCTTCTGTCCCGCATATCGTGCCCCCAGTTACCCCGAGGAGACCCAGATCGTCCACGACTCCTGTCAAGATACAACCCATCATGTGGACGCTCCCTCTGATTGTACTCCTCGGCGGCAGACCACTCAGACTTCACACGGTCCCTCAAGTCACGGTCACCACGGAAGCCCATTCTTTCCCTCTGCAATGGATCTGGAAATCGTCCTGCACGATCTGGAGGCGATCGACCTGCATAACCTCTTGGATCACCCACACCCCAACCACGGGGTGGTGACCTGTACCTGCCCATCTCTCTTGGAGGGGCACGTCTACTTGGTGGACCAAGAATCCTTGGAGGCCCTCGTGGAGGAGAGTTGAAGTAACCCCTGTGAGGACTGCAGCGAGACTCATATCGGTACATGTTGCAGTTGTTACAGTGAGTTCGGCGAGCAAAGTTGAGATTTCCACAGCTGAAATGGAAAGCAACGAGAAGTTTAGAAGACATCAAGATGAACTTACTAAGAAAATGTAATGCAGTAATGATGATAAGCTCAAAAATGACATACTTTGGATTCTGGCATATCCAATCACCTTCTCTTGGTGACAGATTTGGATCATTCCTGTGAACATATTCTCCATCAATATTAATGAACTCCTTTCCAGGAGCATTATAGCCTCTCCCAAACGATCTGCCTCCTCTTCCATATGGTGGAGTACCATCTCGGAACCTTGCACCTCCTCTACCACTCCCTTGATATCCATGGGTGTAACGTGGACCAATAGCATCATCAAAATTACCGCTTTCTCGTCTGCGTTGGCGTGGAGGTGAAGGGCCTGCATGCATGCCATATCCTGAAAAGGAAGTAATAGCAATTCCATATAAGCATAAGAAGTCACGGAATAGCAATATTCAGCAATGAAGTGCTTATGCCAGCCACATGGGAGTGAAATAGGCAAAACCCTTCAGGAGAACCACTTTCAACACATATCAAAAGAGGTGGGTAATTGCAAAGGCAAACATTTCTTAAGATTAGCTCTGAGAAGAAAATACCGTTGTAACTGCAGCTCGACCCAAAACAAAACTATCTGTTCTCTGTTGTTCACAATGCAGTTAATAACAACACATCCAGAGATTGAAATCGGATGCTTCTAAGAAAAGATCATTTCCTTGTGGTACAATAACATCCCCATAATTTCATGTAAAGCTAAAAAAGGTGCTCTCAACCATTCGTCAGGTATAGCCTATGCGTTAAGTGATCCATTGGAGCAGTATGTCAAAGATATCTCAAATAAATCATGCAGCCAACACAAAACTCAGGGGCTTCTCCCTCCAAATCATTTCATATAAGGTTGTGTCACCTTATCAAGCATTACTTAGCTAATCCTTTGGAGAGCTAAAGAAAAGTTCCTATGTGAAGAGCCAATAACCAATGAAGTGCCAGACATCCTATGTTACTGTTTACCAAGCCGCCTTCCCTCAAACGTTACCAAATTCTGCTTCAATTTTCTCTTGACCATAAAAGAAATTTGCAAGCTTACTAGCACAAAGGGTCTTGGAAAAAGGCAAGCTTTGGACAATGAAATACCAATTTCCCGCATAACAAATGAAACAGCTGAGTATCCAGGCAGTATGTAGATCCCTTATGTCAAAAGTATCTGTACCAATTCAAGACATCAACAGTTGTATTCACCGATTTATTTTAAAACCGATCCCTGCAGCACCTTTGTCAACAAACATTGCCCCATCCTCCAACAACTCGTTGGAAAGATGATCAGCAAAAAATATTGTCATGAACCTGCTAAAATGTTTCCCGCGACTTCATTCATTATGAAGTAAATAGACAATCCGAAAACTCAAATGGGGGAGTTGGTCAGGTTTCACAAGTGATGGCAGCGAGATACAACTTTGAGGCTCATACCATTGGAATTTCTAGATATCCATGTTCCAATTTAACTCCAACAAACTCAGACAACCCCAAAACACTAGCACTTAAACCACAGCTTCATCAATACTACCTCAAGTCCACCTCAACTCTTTATCTCAAAACCTCAAGCGGAGGAGCTGGCCAGGTTTACAAGTCGATGGTAGCAAGATACAATTCCTGGTGTTCATATCATTGGAATTCCTAGATATCCATGTTTCAAGTTAATTTCAACAAAGTAAGACTTGTAGTTCTCAGATAACCCCAAAACACAAGCATGTAACAACAACTGTGTCAATACACCACAAGTACATATCAGCTCTTCATTGTCTTGCTACTATTACACCTCCAACACAAGTCCATCTCAACCAATTGCACAGCAGACTGAATCGTTTTCACAACACTATTGCATCAGGACACAGCCAGAAGATTTCCATGTGATACGCCAGCAAATAAACTAACCATCAAGCAGACCAATATTGTATTTCAATAAGTGTCAATACTAATATCCCGTCTTGAAAAGCAACAGCACCCTAGCCAGCCAAGTTGGAAACTGTTACAGTAGAACAGCAATTCCATACTCCATTTGATATTTAGTGGAGCTTGCAGTGCTTGGCCGTTACACTGAACATCCAAGCCAGCAAAGAATTAGATAATATCTAAAATTTCTCTTAGCAAAACAGGAGGTCTTATACGTTCATATTCTGTGCATTATTTTCCTAGATATGGTGGTTTAATGGTGAAAACAAAATATCCATATGCAATGGGCCTATAGGTATTAAAACTATTTAGCAGTTACAGCAAAGGAGATGGCAGAATTGAACTTGAGGAGATACTGTGAAACATTTGTTAAATTAATCTTACCATAAAACACCTGGTTTGGTATGTGAAGAAACAAGGAAAGCAAGAATTTAATAAAATCTAAACATAGTCACAGAAATATTCAAATGCCAGAGCTAATTCTTTCAATGAGCCTCTTAATGGTATTCAACCTCACTTCCTAAAATATTACACTCTTACATGATCCCTTAAATAACACAATGAGCATTCTATGTAATCAAGTGCTCAAACCTAAGAATGCAATTCTACATTGATGAAAGGCTGAAAGCTAAACAAACAAAGCACATCAAACATTACGTAAAGGGGTCAAGTGCTCAAGGCATGCATTAAGAGTAATCCTAATGCATATGTGATATCAAAATAACAATCTAACATGCAGCAGTGATTGCAACAAGCTCGATATGGATCTTTTTCTGGAGAATGAGAGCCCAGCTATCATACCAGCTGTTTCATTCCTATAGCTTTATGTAAAAGATATATGCAAGTAAATATCATCTACAGATGTTCTCTATGTGGAGACCTTCTCCTGCTAGAACAATTCCAATTAACACTAGCAAGAACAGGGACCACAACAGTAGCATACAGATCAGACGTTACAGACTAATAAAAAAATTGCCAAGAGAATTTGCTTCACCCAAAAGACCTATCTAGTGGAATCAGGCCCCTATCAATAATCATCTTGTATTTTTACTTCACAAGCGCAAACTATGCATTGGGGAACTACAGTTTACAGCAACCTCAATTGCAAAATAAATAAGTGAAAACATATCTAGACAACACATAAATCATGTAAATGATTAATAATTATCTAGCTCCAAATTTCCACATCATCAAAGGCATAATTCAATAGATAAAGTTCATTCAATCAAAATTAAGCTTCTGCTATCTTTCTAAACATAATTCAAAGCCTAAACTAATAAATCACCCTTCAATTGAAACAACGCAGACATCAGTTAAAACCAACAAATACTTAAAGAGGTCAACAAGTGAAAGATTTCACATATATCACCATACATCTAATTAAAAAAAATTCCCATCAGTTCATCGCATGCCAGCACTTAGACTGCATCCTGAACCATCTAAGAAAACAAAACCCTAATGTGTAAATCCAGCAACATAGTACAAAGTCTTTACAGGAATATACACCATCAACAGGGGTGGAGACACGGCCCGGAGAGCCTGGGCG
Organism: Bonia amplexicaulis; assembly: GCA_036346245.1. Lineage (NCBI taxonomy): Eukaryota > Viridiplantae > Streptophyta > Magnoliopsida > Poales > Poaceae > Bonia > Bonia amplexicaulis. Next base: position 9,100,915 of record CM070751.1, read on the forward strand.
GCTGCCCGGGCTTGCCAGCAACTAGCAGTGGCAGATGTAGAGCATCCCGCTGCACCAGCATACCACCATCGAGCGAGTTTCCCAGGCAAGCGTCGCACCATTGCGGAGCCGGTGAGCCTGGGCCGTTACATGGGCCAATGCGGCCAGCGGGCGGCGGCCAATCAATCCCCATCCCCAATTCCCCATTCACATTCTTCCCCAAACCCCAGTGGCCAGTTTAATTCCCTGCTTGGCTGCTTCCCTCCCCCTCAGATCTCACTCACAGTCACAGGCGCAGGAGTGAATTGTGAATTGTGATACACTCATACTAGTTATCAAGATTGAACTACCTGTACATTCATGTAGGTGATGATTGAATGGGACTACAGGAGTGTATGTTAATGTTCTTGTCATGTCATATTGTCATGCTGGTATTTTTGGGCTAACAGATTGATTGATCCATCCTGACAGTGCCAATCCATTTTTCCTAAAATATTAATATTTGAATTGTCAAATTTCAGAAATGAGGAGGTTTTTGGTTGATACAAGAAGCATGGCAAATGATGGAGCTCATAGAAGCACAAGTTTAGCACAACTGCAAGCTTCACATGTGCCGTAGCAAGATACTTGTTATCATATCTTCCTTATCTTTTCATCTATCTAATTCACATGTGTATTGTATCATGTTTTTAGTTTGAAATTATTGCGGTTATCAACTTTGCTTTTATCACGTATATATTGACTTGTTTGCGCGTATTGGCTATGGTTAAGCCCGCCCAGGCTCCCAAATTATCCTGGCTCCGCCACTGCCATCCAAGAACAATATAAAAACTTAAAAGGTTAAAAGAATTCCTCAAAGAGAAGAATAAAGTGTTTTCAACAGACCTTGCGGTTCATCGTGGAAGCGCGGGTGCCGAGGATGGAACCCAGGCGGGGTAAAACGGCGGCGCTGGGGAGGCGGGCTCCCAGGACCCCGTCTCGCCGGCGGTGGAGGTGACCGGCGTCTCTCCCTTCCCCGGGGGTCCGGCGGCGAGAGGTCGCGCCGGCGGCGCGGGAGCGAGGACCCGCGGCGGAGACCCGGGGCGTCACCAGCGGGGAGGAGGACGAACGGGCGGCAGCGGCGGCTGGGGAAGACGTTCCGTTCTCCTGAGGCGGCGGCCTGACGACGAGGCTGCTGAGGGCGCGCGCGCGGGCTGCGGCGGCGGCGGCTGCGCGGGCTCGGGCTTCGCCTCCCGCGCGCTCCGCTGCAGCGAGGACTCGTCGTCGTCGTCGACGTCGTCGCCTCTACCGCGCGGCCGCATCTCGCTGGATATGTTGTTGCGCTGTGCGGCGTTCCTGGGTTTGGAGAGGCAGAAGAGAGACGGGGTCACGAGTTATCTTTACCCACTTCTAAAAGCGACTTTTAATTCTTACTATAGTGCCTAACTTCTAAATAAAATATTTTTTAAAACGAGATCTACAGATTAATTATAGTATATATTAAAAACATAATATCTATATCAACTAAAATCACAAGCGAGTATCTCTTTCCGTAATCTCTGTCGTAAACAATCAAAATTCAAAAATTTTAACCAAAAATCATAAGTCGCAGCCAAAAAGAACAGGCTCTATTACTTAGGCATGTTCCAACTAGCGATAGTTAGTGGCTTCCGGTTTCATCGGACGACGGGGAGATCTCGTGGTTATCCAATATGGTTTTTGAAGGGCTGGTGGAGTCTGTCGTTGGATGACGGGATTGTTACCATCTGGGCTAGGCCATTGATTATGAGCCGTTGATATAGGGACTGTTCTTTTTGGCTGCGGCTTATAGCTTTTGGCTGAAATTTTTGAATTTTGGTTGTTTACGGTACAGATTACGGAGAGATCGATATTCACTTACGATTTTGGCTGGTACAGATGTTAAGCTTTTAACGTGTACTACATTTAACTTGTAGGACCCGTTTTGAGAAAATACTATGTTTAAAAGTTAGGTACTGTAGTGGCTGCCAAAAGCCGGCCAGCTTGTGCCCTGCCGAACACCCCCATAAGGAGGGGATTGACAAATCATGTGAAACTGCCCTAAAGATCTAATTTGCAAATTCCTACTTTCCCTCCCACACTGCCCATTTTTCAGAAAGCCCCTCGACATCTATCCCCCGATCCTCCTTACTTGTTGTCTTCCTTTATCTATTATCTTGGGCTGAAACCCTAGAGCACGGCTCAACCCAACCCGGTCTGCCAGTCGCCTCATCCTGCCATTCGCGTGTCAGTCGACCGCTCACCCTTTGGTCGTTCGATTTCGTCGGGCGGCACGTGCCGCGCATCCGGAGCCTTGAGCACTGTTCATCGCCCCTATTCGGCGCCGCCATGTGCGAGACGAATTTGTCTCAGTGTTCGTGCTTCTCTACCCCTGACTCGGCGTCCATGCCCGCCGTGGACTCTTCGAGGTTCAGGTATAAAACCTCGAGCCGCATCCTCGTTTTCCTTGTCCCGTAGCCGCTCACTCTCACCGAATGTCACCGTGTGTCGCCATCATTCTAGTTGAGCTCACCAGTGAACCGTCCAACGTCGTTGTCACCATTTTGTTCGCTCTGCCGTCGTCTTCGACCGTCACTCCCTCATCGTCGGTGAGTCTCCACTGTCTGTCGCCCCTATCCGATTAGTCGTCATTGCTTCACCATCCACCGCTCGCCCGTCCGCCGCTGGACAGCCACCTCATGAGCCGCGTCGTGCCGCCCCTTCGCCAGATGAAGTGTCACCCCGAGCCGTGCGCCATCAAAGTTAGCCGTGATGTCACCCCGCACCCGCGCCCAGCGTCGGTTCATCTTCTCTGTGGACATCGTTGATGTGCACCTAGAACCTGACAGCCGGTCCCACCCGTTGGTGTCCACTGTGCTGTGACCCGTGAACCGAGCCGAGTCAGTAGCCACGCAAGCAGCCCACGTCAGCCCTAATCCGACGTGTCCGTCATGTCAGCCCTAATCCGACGTGTCTGTCATGTCAGTCATCCGAGCTATATCATCTTGCCACGTCACCATGCCACTTGTCAAGCCACATGTCATGTCACCTCAGCCCTAGCAACCCAGTCAGCCATCGCGTCAGCGATGACATCAAAGTTCCTATTTTTCTTTAGAAATATAATTCAGCCAAAATTAAATTTGATGCCGACGTCATAATTAGAATTTTGCTTTAGAAAAATAATTCCACTAAACATAATTTTCCTTTTTCTTTATATTTAAATCTTCTAAGAGCATGTTCTGTTCCGTCCTAACTCGGATTGACCTGATTCTTTTTCCTAAATTCATTTAAAATTAAGCTATATCTTTTGCTTCTAGTTTTGAAGTTTTTGGTGTTCATTTGAATTTTATTTGATTTTATTTGTTACTCATTCATTTTCTCTTTCGTTAGATAATGTCTTCGAAGGAGCTAAAGTAGGATCTGAAGACCAAGAGTTGATAACTGAGCAAGACCAAGGCAAATTATATTCTTTGATCATGTTGAACATAGTTTTTAAATCTATTTATTTATTATTATTTTAAAATTATGATGCATTGCTAATTTAATACAAATCTTTATATCTGGTAGATATTGTCCAACTTGATTAATTCCACTTTGATAATTTGAATACCATGATTCTATTATCACCATAGGGTAGGTAATTATCTAGTGATGCAATACTAGTTGTCACATGGTTTGGACATTTATTATGCTTAGCCATGCTTGTAGTACGTTGGGTTCATCATCACATGTAAATTAATTAATTAATTTTAACTTAATGAGATTGAATCGTGGTGGTCAGCCACAGTTATAAAATTTGAGTGCCATGGTGTGGGGGTGTCACTGGTGTTGGTGATACAAAACTGGTTTTCACTTGGGCGAGTGATTGTGCAATAATAGGGGAAATGTGATTAGCATTTCTAGGATATGGATGTCTCACCTGGGTAATATCTAAGGACTTAACTTTGTACGTCATTGATCTGAGCCTGATTGTGCAACCATATATCCAGTATGGGATGGACCTAACTAACAAATTTCTGATGTTTCAATTTTGGTTTCACCATCGGTATGTCAGTGGGTGTCAATTAGACATTTCCATGGAGAATAAGAAGGATCTGTCAACTAGGTGGTTAACCTACTTGATCATGAAGTCTTAGTGGGCGAAACTAAATAGAATTAAACTTTGTAACAGTCTTGTTATGATCTTTTTGGTCAGTAGGCCCAAGGAAGCGTGCTGCTCTAATGTCACTATAAGATGGTCATATCGTGTGGGTAAAGTTATACCGTATCCCTAGTTATAGACAATGCTCGTTGATTTCACATGAAGGGTAGATATTTTATAAGACATGGTTGGGCTAAGTTCGGGAAGCGAATTGTTAGTTCACTGGTGATTCATTACGGAAATAGTTAGTTCACGAGTGGTTCATTGGGTGAATAGTCAGTTCACTTATAGTTTATTCAACTCCTTTGATTATGTACTTATTAATTATTTTCAATGTTCGCTTTCAATCTATTTACTATATTTACTCTAAATTATTGCTTTCTGCAAAATAACTGCTCAGCCATCATTTGGTAAGCCTCGCCTACTATATTGCATTCTTGTTACAAATGACTTGTTGAGCACTCTATATACTTATGGCTATATCCATATTTGCTCAGTTGAAGAAGAGGAACCATATCAACTGGAGGTACCTGAAGGAGGATACTTCGACGACTTCTTAGATTAGGGTCTCGCTTCCCAGTTAGTTGCCTATGGACATATTGAATGGCCACTTCATTTTCATTATGTTTCCGCTGCTAGTTCTGTTAAGTCCTTTTGGCTACTAAAGTGTAAACTTGGCATAAAATCGCAACTCTGATAATTAATAATATTTAAGTCTTTTTCTTGGTTAATCATGAATATGGTCGATATTTTATCTTTGTTTACACTGTGTGCACTAGCGTGATCCTGGACTAGTGCAATATACACAGAGAGGCTAGATTTGCGTATTCGGGTCTCGACATATTCGGTACAATGTTACTATACAGTAGGCATCGATATGTAATTAATCGTTGTGTTCATTGCTCATTGCATGTAAAGTTTTCGCGTTTCAGCTAGAGTGCATGTTATGTACCTCCTCACCGATCTCCTTAAGCAGCCTCCCCACACCGGCTTGTCTCATTGCCTACAACAACCAAGCATCCAGAAGAAGAAACATGTGTCATGAATAAAATTTAGAAAAATAAAGAGGGGTTTGGATTTTATCGGAGTCTAGTACGGTGAAACAGGGCTGGAAATGGTTCAAACAGGCTCAAAACTGTCAACATGACTATATATATAGTATAAATAATAGGGGCGCCACGGTGCACAGGCTCCATGATTGAAACTTTCCATCCATAATTAAGACTTTCCATACATGATTGATTCAGTATGCTAAATCAATAACTTCCTTTTCAAATTGATGCATTTTTGAATTAATGATGTTAACGGGTTTGTCTGATATATTATATATCATTACACTTATACATATATATATAATAAAAATAACGAGTGCTCCTTGGTGCTTGAGCACCATAGTCTAAAATAGGTATGTATCGTATGCGAAAATTTTAAAATTTCTTGGATGTCAAGTTTAACTAGTTTACTAACTAGTTCAAGCAAGTTTTGACTAAATTTCGAATTGTAGTTGCCTTTTTTGTGATAGTTTTATTGTAGGTATATGCTGATTATATATATAAATCAGCAAAATTCATTCAAAACTTTGAATTTGAGTTTTTTTTCAAACTATATGTTTTATTTGAATTGTTATAGATAAGTATATACCCTAAAACTGATATTTTTAAAAAAATATACCCAAATTTATATGAAAATGATGCTTTTGAAATCATGGTGCCCAGGCACCATGGCGCCCCATTTCAGCATCCTATACAGTGTATGTGTTTGTGTGTATGTGTAATACCCCGGAAATTGTTTAATTAATTGTTTAATTAATAGAGAGAGGGACTTTTGTGAAATAATTAAATTTATAAGAGTTTTGAGGGGTTTTATGAAAATTTAAGACAACATGGGCCTAGGCCTTGGCCCAGGTGGGTTTTTCTTGGCCCAAGAGAGGAGGGGAGGCCACCTCTTAAAACCCTAGGCAGCCCCCACCCCGCGCCTCCACCCCTGCGCCACCCCCCGCCAGCCGCCGCCTGTGCTGCCCGACGTCTTCTTCCGGTGCGCCGTCGTCGTCTTCATCGTCGTCGTCTCCTCCCCCGGTGCGCCGTCGCCGACGTTCGTCGCTGTACCGCGTGGATCCGGAGGAAAGAGAGGAGGAGATCGCGGGCGTGTTCGTCGCCGTGTTCGTCGTGTTCGTCGTCGTGTCGTCAAGGGTAATCCCTGGTAGTCTCTAGATTGGTTTTTAATCAAGTTAGATTCGTCGGTTTTCTGGGCTGCTGGGACGGTAGTTGTTTCTCGGCGGTTTTGATCTATTTTCGTCGGGATTCAGGTCTGGACCCCTTCTAGAAAGTTGTAGAGGGTTTAATTATCTTTCCAGGGAGTACAAGAACATGTGATTCGGATTTGTGTAGCGAAAGTTATGAATTTTCTAGTGTTACTGTTCTGCAGATCGGGTAGTTCTGGACAGAGTTTAGTAGATCGGTTTGTGCGACGGAAATAGTTGCGATTCAGGAGTCCTTAAAATTGAGAAAGTTGTAGATAAGTTTCTTAGCTTTCAATAGAGGTAAAGAAGTCCGGATTCGAATCTCTGGGCGAAAGTTATGCCTGTTTTAGTGCGCTGTCCAGAGAGTCCGACGTGAATTTGGATGCTTTAGAAAAGGGTTTGGATCGGCTAGTTAATGGCAGAATCAGAGAGTCTCCCCAACTATGTTTTTGTAGATAATTTAATTATCTTTCCAGAGAGTCCAAGAACGCTTAATTTGGAGTTACGTACTGAAAGTTATGATTTTTGGAAGTCGGCTGTCTGTGGTTGGGCAGATTTGGCCGAGGGAGTTGGGGATTTAATTGAGATAAATTGTTGGGTTAATTGGGGTTGCTGTTATTTTATATCTAGAAACCCGCTACTGTCATGTTGGTAATTATTAATTAAATATTCAGGAGGAGAGCGGATTCGGGGTTGTGCCTTCTACGTGTTCTTCATTTTCTCGCGGTTGAGGCAAGTATATTTGTGATGTGAAAATCTGTGTTTATGGATTTGTTGAATTGTTTGGATGATGGTTGAATCATGACTGTTTAAATTGTGAGTATGAGTAAGTGATGAATTGAGAATGCTATTTATGTTCTGTTTACATTATGGCATTTATGAGATTGGTTGATGCGTAGTATGGTGAATGCTCGTTATCTTTTGATACATTCACATATATGCATCATATTGAGAATTGTTGAAGTCTTGATCATGCGGTGATCAAGATCGAGGTCCCCACACTTGCGGAGTGTGGGCATTGGTCCCTGCACCGAGGGTAGGCATGGGTGTGCATTGACGGATGCACACCCGCGTTACCCAAAATGCGAAAGAGATGAGAAAGAGGAGCTTTTGATCATAATGCATAGCATGAAATTCATATGTAATATGTTTAACTTGAGAGTTAATGTTCATGCTTGCATTTGTTACTGATTATACTTGCCGAGTCATTGGACTCACTCTTCTCGTTGTTTTGTTGTTGTTGTTTGTTTATTTTAGGTACCTTCACAAGGTCAGCATGCATGGGAATAAAGAGGGATTAGTGTTGTTGCACTTGCACGAAATATTCACCATAGAGAAGATAGAGAACTCTAATTATTATTTGTTGATTAGTTCAAGTGGTATTTGATTATGACCTTGATTAAGATGTAATAATGGATTAGAACTTCTTCATATTGCTTCCGTGCTTTACTTAAGTTTTATAGATGTTTCGCTTAGTAGCCAAATTATTTTGCTTGCGTTATTCATACCTTTTGATAATATTGTTAGAACTTCATTTTATCAATAAACAAAGGAGGCTCTGCGAAATTTTATAGAATGCCTTAGCATAGTTTTATTATGTTGTTAGTTTGGTAGCATTTCGTGCCATTGTTTGGTGGGTGTTACTGATTGGTATCGAGCGGGCTTTAGGTCCGTGGTAATTAAACTATTAAATTGACACACTGGTGCATGAGGATGGGATGGGTCAAGCATTGCATTTATGCTTTTGACATGTTATATTGATGATTTACATTATGAGATAATCTTGTATGCTTATTGATAATCTTGTATGATTATGATTTGCTCCTATGATCTGTTATGACCGAGAATAGTCAATGATATGATGTAGATGTTGTGATGTGCTACCTTGGTATTGCCGATTATATCATTGTTTGTAGTATGAGGATTAGCAATGTAGCTACCTCGGGTAACTTAATTGCGGTGTTATGTGAATTTATTAGAAAAGTTGTTATTATCCTTGTTGATTTCGCCAATTCTTGGTGATTGGAGTTAATAATTTCTTTTGAGATTGTGGTTCTTGCGTTGAGGATATGCAATTGGTCTCTACATTCCTTGAAGCGATTATTGTTTCTTTCCGGACTCTTGAGATACTTTGCTACCGTGCTTTTTGTTGATTTGTAAGGTTAGTTCCTTCGTGGGAGTTTGTCTTGTTGCGAATCATGGCTCATTGTTCGCTTGGTGTTTTCTTTTATTAATGCGAATTTTGAGTTGCAAAACTCATTGTTATGTGAAAGCTTTGGATCTATGTTTTCTCTTTACCTCGGCGTTGAAGTTTATTGTTCCTTTTCCTTTTGAAAGAGAGTGTTAAAATCCTTTATGTTGTTTTGCTATGCTTAAGTGGAAGGTGGTAGTCGATAAACTAATTCATAAGGTTGAATTATCGTTGATATGTTAGCATAGTGTATAATTAAATTTTTACTAGTATCCTTGGAAGTGTAGTTGTTTAATTTGATATTGCCCCGTAATAGTTTTTAGAAGAACTATGATTAAGAATTTGTTTACTCATGATAGTAACTCATGGAGTTATTGAGGAGTGTGTAATAAGAACCTAATGATTATTATGATTGTTAAAATGTTTATCATGATTGGATAAATTGAATTATCTGTGTCTTTAGTAATTAATCCGACCGCTTGGAATGATTAAGTAAGGAGGTGTTAGAATATTACCTTGGTAATATTGACCCTTAATATGTCTTTTATTTAGATGCTTTATGAGCATGCACAATTGCTAATTTCATCTATCTTTTACCATGCTAGATTGTTGAAATACGTATAAAGGAATAGATGAAGGTTGATGCATTGACTTGTAGAAACTTGTCTTACGAAATGGTATCATTGAAGTTTAAAGTCATTTCCATTCTAATTTCGAATGTAAGGTAGGATACAAAATCTATGCTCATGAATGTCTTATAATTGTAAAATGGAGTTAGGATCATGAATGTTGTTATGACCGAATAATAATCAATTATTGCCAATAGTGAATAGAGTACAATCAATTGGTGCTAAGTTAGAGTTGAGCACCAATAAAGAATGGAATATATGAAATCTAGTAAGAAATTTATACTAGCATGATTTACGAGATTATCTTGTTCTAGTATCATCTTGTTTAAGAGCTTTGTTCTATTTATGTGGCTTATGCACTAGGTTCTCCTAGATCAAGTAGTTGCAACCTTACTTAGATATTAGAAACATGATGCAATGATTTCTTATGTTTCTTTTGGAAAAGTTTATGAAGGAGTTGAGGATATGATGATGCTTGTTAAGAATGTATTATTCGATGTTAGTATGTTGGTCCATTTGTGGTTATGATGGTAATGTTGAAGGTTCATTAAATAGAAGAATTTGAATAAATCCTTGGTACTATTTAAATCAAAAGTTTTGATAGTGTGTATGCGATCTTTGATCTCATGATTTATGTGGTAGTGAAATGGTTTTAAGCAAAGTGTCGTGTTGAGGATTTTAATTAGTTCTTAAAGAATTAATGTGTTGTGGTCTTCAACTCTTCTTTTGTTGGAATTGTTAAGGTGATACCGTATTCAAAGAAGGTTGTTCTCTTTGTTAAAAGGAAAAGTTTGATAAAAGTTTTGAAGGTTGAAGTCAAGTTGTGCAATCTTTGTGAAGTGTGTTTGACTTCTTATTTTCGCGCTTAAGAGTTTCGAGCTCAAATGACAATCTTGTATTCGTATTGGTTGAGATTTGATGTTTTCGTCTCGAGGAGGCATGCGCCTTCATGGTGGTCTTATCCTTTGTTGTCCAAGATCTTTGTTTTCTTGGTTTTATGTTTATTGCAGATGGACATTGTCTTGAAATTTTCTTCTTTGCTTCCCAAGAAAGGGTACGCAGCTTGGGTTGCAAAGACCTTTAAGATGTGTATGGCAACCGGTTGGTGTGGTTTTGTGATTAGTCTGGTGAGATTGTGGGTATCAAGATACTTGAGATTCTTGGAGTGATAAATTGTTCTGTTGAATAATTCTCGATGAGGATTTGATTTAAAGAAGATGTTGTCCTTGGGGCTAAATAGTTTTATTGTTGCAACTAGAAGAACCTAGTCGTGGTTCATGAGTGTTACGTTCATTTTGTCGAACGTTGGAATTATTGAAAGTATGAGAATCTTGATCAATTTTATTGGAGCATCATGATGGGGTACTTTGCAAGGATTATTAGAATGATTATGATGGTGTAGTTAATGAGTTTATAATTGTGAAGAAGCCCAACCGTTGTGGGAATTATTGGGATAGTAAGGATTGTTGAATTTTGCCATGTATAACTTAGCTCGGTGAGTAACCCTCTAGGAGTTAGAATCTTTCTACGATAATCAAGTTGAGAATATGTTTCATATGGTTGTTAATGATTGAGTATGGTTGATTGTGGAAATTTTAGTCACCGAATTTAAGAGTCTTTGTATTAAATATATCAAGTATATGTATAGAAGCCTTAGAGATGGGAAATTTTGGTTGGTGATCTATGCTAGAACCTTGGAGGCTAATGTTATTGCGTGAGAATAGTGGAAGGAGTGGATTCGAATATTATGATGTTCCTTGATAGTATCCTTTGGATGTAGTAAATGGGTATGTGAGCCGAGAAATTCATGTTGATTGTCCTTAAGATTTGTGGTGAAGTGTTGGTGGGTGAAAAATAACGATGAGGTGCATTGGAAATTATTCGTTAAAGTAACATGTGGGAAGAGGAGTTGACTAGAGTATGTTATTATGAGAATAGTAGAGTCCTCTACAAAAGTGTGTTGGATGCACTCGGTTTGAACATAGAGTTGATGTTGCCAATTTAAGAGAATTGAGCTAGTATGGTATGGGATAATTTGGAACCTCGTGATTCAAGAGGAAGTTTAATAAAAAATCGGTAGTAAAATGCTCCCGATTCTTGTTTGAGCTACGTGATGAGAGAAAAGTCTTTTGTGGTTTGAGTTGACTTTTGTTGGCTTGTGTGGTTTTTCCGGTTTAGGAAAAAAATGGACGGTTTGACATTTGAGTGATTCCCTTTGACGTATGTGTTGTTTGTTTGCAAACCACCTACTTGGAAGGTGGAGAGGTTCTTATGTTGAATCCTCGATTTTCTTTATGATTTGACCCTTTGGTGGGGAGTGGGTGATGTGTGATTGCAATAAGAATCCCTTATTTTCGCTTGTATTCGTGTGTGAAAGAGTGGGTTTACCTTGACCCCTGTGGTGTGCCCGTGTTTAAGGGGTGCTCATTGCTAAGGTAAAGAGATCGATTGAGAATGGAAACATGAGATATATGTGTTGCAGATTGTGTGGGTTGGTACTAAAGGGAATGATAACCCGATGTGTATTTAATCGCTTTTGTTAATTGCGAAGTTTTAGGGGTTTGTGTATCACTAGGACTACCTTGGGTTCTAGTGTGGGATACACGCTTTGTATGACTCGGTATCGAGGAGAACTTGAAAGATCCGGGCGTGGGCTTCATTAAAACCGTTGACCAACGAGTAAGACCGACCACCATTCAAGAATTAAAGCTACACAATTCAAGTGTTGTAGGGGCGTAAGTTCAACGAGTGGCCTTGGTGAGTCGACCGCATTGCCTGCCAGGCGGTGAAAAGTTATGCGGATGTAAGGAGCAAAGATCGGAGGTTGGCAAACCACTTGGATCTTCAAGAACCTATGTGCGAGGTGCAAGCAATTAGAAAAAATATTTAGTATGTCAAAGCGCTTTGGTCGCAGCAGACCGAGAGAGAAGCAACTTGGGAGTTGGAGTCTCGCATGCTGCTGAAATGCCGGCGTTGTTCACGTCGGTGCTAGTTAATTGCTAGTTGGTTGTTTTGTTTTCTGTTGAGGTTGCGGTTAGAATTGGGGTCGAATTCTGTTTAAGGGGTAGAATGTAATACCGGAAATTGTTTAATTAATTGTTTAATTAATAGAGAGGGACTTTGTGAAATAATTAAATTTATAAGAGTTTTGAGGGTTTTATGAAAATTTAAGACAACTGGGCCTAGGCCTTGGCCGGTGGGTTTTCTTGGCCCAAGAGGGAGGGAGGCCACCTCTTAAAACCCTAGGCAGCCCCCACCCCGCGCCTCCACCCCGCGCCTCCACCCCAGCCCGCCGCCTGCGCTGCCCGACGTCTTCTTCCGGTGCGCCGTCGTCGTCTTCATCGTCGTCGTCTCCTCCCCCGGTGCGCCGTCGCCAACGTTCGTCGCTGTACCGCGTGGATCCGGAGGAAAGAGAGGAGGAGATCGCGGGCGTGTTCGTCGCCGTGTTCGTCGTGTTCGTCGACGTGTTCGCCGTCGTGTCGTCAAGGGTAATCCCGGTAGTCTCTAGATTGGTTTTAATCAAGTTAGATTCGTCGGTTTTCTGGGCTGCTGGGACGGTAGTTGTTTCTCGGCGGTTTTGATCTATTTTTGTCGGGATTCAGGTCTGGACCCCTTCTAGAAAGTTGTAGAGGGTTTAATTATCTTTCCAGGGAGTACAAGAACATGTGATGCGGATTTGTGTAGCGAAAGTTATGAATTTTCTAGTGTTACTGTTCTGCAGATCGGAGTAGTTCTGGACAGAGTTTAGTAGATCGGTTTGTGCGACGGAAATAGTTGCGATTCAGGAGTCCTTAAAATTGAGAAAGTTGTAGATAAGTTTCTTAGCTTTCAATAGAGGTAAAGAAGTCCGGATTCCGAATCTCTGGGCGAAAGTTATGCCTGTTTTAGTGCGCTGTCCAGAGAGTCCGACGTGAATTTGGATGCTTTAGAAAAGGGTTTGGATCGGCTAGTTAATGGCAGAATCAGAGAGTCTCCCCAACTATGTTTTTGTAGATAATTTAATTATCTTTCCAGAGAGTCCAAGAACGCTTAATTTGGAGTTACGTACTGAAAGTTATGATTTTTGGAAGTCGGCTGTCTGTGGTTGGGCAGATTTGGCCGAGGGGAGTTGGGGATTTAATTGAGATAAATTGTTGGGTTAATTGGGGTTGCTGTTATTTTATATCTAGAAACCCGCTACTGTCATGTTGGTAATTATTAATTAAATATTCAGGAGGAGAGCGGATTCGGGGTTGTGCCTTCTACGTGTTCTTCATTTTCTCGCGGTTGAGGCAAGTATATTTGTGATGTGAAAATCTGTGTGTTTATGGATTTGTTGAATTGTTTGGATGATGGTTGAATCATGACTGTTTAAATTGTGAGTATGAGTAAGTGATGAATTGAGAATGCTATTTATGTTCTGTTTACATTATGGCATTTATGAGATTGGTTGATGCGTAGTATGGTGAATGCTCGTTATCTTTTGATACATTCACATATATGCATCATATTGAGAATTGTTGAAGTCTTGATCATGCGGTGATCAAGCATCGAGGTCCCCACACTTGCGGAGTGTGGGCATTGGTCCCTGCACCGAGGGTAGGGCATGGGTGTGCATTGACGGATGCACACCGCGTCACGGTAAAATGCGAAAGAGATGAGAAAGAGGAGCTTTTGATCATAATGCATAGCATGAAATTCATATGTAATATGTTTAACTTGAGAGTTAATGTTCATGCTTGCATTTGTTACGATTATACTTGTCGAGTCATTGGACTCACTCTTCTTTGTTGTTTTGTTGTTGTTGTTTGTTTATTTTAGGTACCTTCACGAGGTCAGCATGCATGGGAATAAAGAGGGATTAGTGTTGTTGCACTTGCACGAAATATTCACCATGGAGAAGATAGAGAACTCTAATTATTATTTGTTGATTAGTTCAAGTGGTATTTGATTATGACCTTCAGATTAAGATGTAATAATGGATTAGAACTTCTTCATATTGCTTCCGTGCTTTACTTAAGTTTTATAGATGTTTCTGCTTAGTAGCCAAATTACTTTGCTTGCGGTTATTCATACCTTTTGATAATATTGTTAGAACTTCATTTTTATCAATAAACAAAGGAGGCTCTGCCGAAATTTTATAGAATGCCTTAGCATAGTTTTATTATGTTGTTAGTTTGGTAGCATTTCAGGCCATTGTTTGGCTGGGGTGTTACAGTATGTTTGTGTGTTCATAGGATTTTTCGGGTGAACAGTAACGTGTTGTTACTATATGGGTTGGTTGAAACAGTAATGGTTTGGACCTTACACATTACCGAGTTGGGTCGTATGAACAATTGCCTACAGTGTTATGCCTTACCCCGACGTGGTGTTGGAGAAATGGGTTGTCACTGTTGTTGAGGATCCGTCACTCGTGAGTCTAGTCCAATCGATTCCTCCTATCCAAAATAGATGGATCAATCACAGAGTAATGCAAGAAATACAAGATTGAACACACAGAGATAGAAGGAGAACTCCTTCTTTCTTTATTACCTTTTCTTCACAAGTACAAGATGATAGCCAATAGGACCCCCAATATATAGACTACAAGGTGAGATGCCAACCATGGGCCAAGGCCTCAAGCCCAGGCCCAGGTTTTCCAACACTCCCCCTTGGGCACTCATCCAACACATTCATGCCCCATCAAAACTCCAGAAAACCCTATGGGAAAAATTTGGAGAAAGAGTACATGATACATGTTATGTTGTGTTGCACGAATTGCCTCATTAAAAACCTTGGCCGAGAAACTTCTGAAAAACTTGTCAAGTAAAAAAGAGTACAATCCACCAAATTTCATTTAATCTACAAGATTTATTCTTTAGGTATTTAAAAATAGATGCTGCAAGCGAATTAGTGAATAAATCTGCAAGATTCTCATATGACTTAGTATGCAATATCTTAATTTTGTCCACCTTTTGCGATTCATGAGCATAGAAAAACTTAGAGTTAATGTGCTTTTTAAGATGACTCTTCATGTACCCCTTTGCACTTGTGCAACACAAGCTGCATTATCTTCATAGATAATTGTGGGATATTGTATGATGTTCAATCCATATAATTACTAGATGTGATGAACCATTCATCGAAGCCAAGCACATTCTCGTGCTGCTTCGTATAGTGCTATGATTTTCGAGTGGTTCGTCGAAGTCGATACAAGACTTTACTTAGACGATTTCCATGAAATTGCAGTTCCACTACACATGAATACATAGCCTGTTTGTGACCTAGCGATATGCGGGTTCGACAGATACCCGACATCTACATAGCATGTCATATGCAAGTCTTGGTTCTTTCTGCAGAATAGTCCAAGATCTTTGCTTCCTTGGAGGTATCGAAAAATATCATTTATTCATTGCCAATGCCTTTTGACAGGTTCTGCACTATACCTTGATAATAGATTTACAACAAATGTAATATTCGGTCTAGTGCAGTTTGCTAAATACATAAGTGCTCCTGCTGTACTTAAGGACGGGAATTCCAGTTCCAGGACTTCCTCCCCCTCTTCTCTAGGTCGGTACAGATCCTTGTCTTGCTGTAAAGATCGTCCGACCATTGGTACTTTCGAAGGGTATGCCTTTTGAAAGCCAAACCTTTCTAACATCTTTTGAGTATATGCAATATTCCTTTCGGGACATGCTCAAGCTGCAAGCCTAAACAGTATTTGGTTTTACCCAAATCTTTTATTTCGAATTCTGACTCCAGGTAAGAACACGCCTTCTTTATACCTTCTAAGGTTCCGATAATATTCAGATCATCTACATATACTGAGATTATACAAAATCCGTTCTGGGATCGTCGTATAAATACACAGGGACAATCCTCATTGTTCGTGCATCTTTTCTTACATAAGAAGTCACTTAAGCAACTATACCACATCCTGTATAATTGCTTAAGTCCATATAGTGATTTTCTGAATTTCACACTATACAGGCTTCTATTTGCTCTATCTTGGTTCGGGATAGGGATGTCTTTAGGTACCTTCATATAAATGTCCAAATCCAGGTTTCCGTAAAGGTATGTCGTTACCACATCCATCAATTTTATTTCTAAATTCAGGTTTACTGCAATTGAAATTAAATATCTAAAGGAAATTGAAATTCATGGAACTTATTAATATAAATCATCCAACGCATAGTAACACACATCATGCATCTAAAAGAAATAGCCGACCATAACCTCACTGCAAGTCCAAACAAAGTGCCAATGTTATCACAGTTTAGGACACGGTAGGGAATGTTCAATATTACATGCGACATCCATTCCCAAGCACCATCTGCACCATCCTAACTAGGTTTTGTTTTCCAGAGCAGCTATTCCAAGATGATAGGCGCCCAATCAGCGTACGATTAACTAGTAGCGTCCCTCACTCCGGTTGCGGGGCTAAGTCCCTTTAGTTTTTTAGCTTGGATGTATGCGCACACATCCAAGCTAATTTCTCCCTCCATGGGAATGTTCAGATCCAGTATGCCCTTTTCTGAATGTGCCATACCGATGCCAAGTCTCAATTGGCTCCCCTTCTGGTTCTAGGGAACTTCAGTGATTGGCTGTCTCAAGTCTTTCTTATCTTTTTTCACCAGGCGTCCCCTGTTACTTGGGATTCGAGGGGCCGGAGTTCTCGTCCTTTTATTCTAAGGCCTCTGGATGGGATTAGGGATACCTTCAGCTTTCTTTGGTATTTCAACCCTCTCCGATGCATTGCGTGCAGGCATGTCTCCTTCGATGTGTTCTAGGAATGCAGCGACTTTATCCTTCACTTTCGGAGCAGAAGGTCTAGTAATTAATTTTCCGGTGGCACATGCGAGGCACACAAAATCTTCTTTATTCGAAAAATTCTTTACATCGATATTATGTCACTGTGAATTGTTAATTATATTTCTCATCATCCTAAGACCTGGGTGGCCTAATCTATCATGCCGAAGACAGAAGAGTTCAAACCTTCAAAATATTGTTTTCAGGGCAGTATAGGCTGCAGGTGCCTTAATTTTAGTGTTGTATAGCCCAGTCTCAAATGAAAGAAGCCTTTCTAATACCCTTTTTCTATTTGTTTCATGCTTCATAATGAGCAGGTATTTCTTACCATACTCTTCTTCAATCTCAACATGGAAACTGTTAGCACGAATATCTTTGAAACTTAGGAGAGTTCTAGTCGATTCTGGGTACAATAAGGCTTCTTGGATAATCAAAATTGTGCCCATGGGGAGTATAATTGTGGTTCTTCCTGAGCCTACTATACAGGTATCGCTACCGACGATTATTGTGAGGTTGTTAGCATTCTTACTAATCGACTGAAAGAATGTTGTCTCTCTCAAGATGGTATTCGTTGTGCCGCTGTCAGCTAAGCACACTTCCTCCATAGGGTGCCACACGCATTGTAATATAAAGTACTTTATTAATATGTAGCAGAAGACAATCAATCACAAAAATAAAATACTTCAAATATCAGAACATATCATGCCATTATTTACTGAATAAATAAATGAATTATTCGATATCATCCAACCATCATGAGAAAATAAATTATTTGAGTAATGACAATTAAAGTCTAAATGCATTCTGTGCATTAGACTGAATCTACTAAAAAGCAAAGACTTCTGCTGCTATCTTCTCAGGGGTGAGAAGCTCTTCCTGGGAAATCATGGCGGCAGCAGCTGCAATGTCAAGAGTGGGTGTTTCTGCAGGAGTGGAGTCAACCTCCATCGGTGCAGGTAGCTGCTCAGAACTCTCCCCGTCAACGAAAGCAAAGTGTGTTTCATGCTGCCCTTTGCCACACATCTTCTTAGCCTAGAATGCATCGAAGACGTATTGTGGCTCTTTACAGATCCGCGACCAGTGCCCGCACTTGCCACACTTGTAGCAGGTTTGGTGATACGGGGAGACCCGATCTTCTCAGTGAGGAACCGTAGATAGTTGATACGAAGTAGACGATGTCACTAGTCGAACACTCGCGCCAATGCACAAACCCTCAACTCTTCGGAATACGCCCAAAACACACCGGATAATGGTTCGTCGTGAGACCACAAACGACGAACGCCAAGTCCCCAACTCCCAATGGAACGACGGCTTGACCTTGAATTGCAAAATGAACAATGGATCACATATTTCTCTCTCAAAGTCCTCGCATGAACTTTGCTGTTGAAAGAACAAGCAATAGCTATGTTTCAATCTTATGCATAAAATTGGTCATACCTTACAATGGGGGTCTAACCCTCAATATATAGTACCCTGTCCACCTCATGGATGGCCAAGAGGTCCTAAACCAACTCCAACTCATCCCTACATATGTTTGGAAACAAACTCACACAAAAGGAAATGCCTAAAATTAAACCATCACAATGTTTCAGTCATAACTTTTTATCTGCGACGAATTTGAAGGTGGGCCGGATCCATTGCGTAGCCCTTGAAATTATCTTTCTAACAAGTACAAGAACACCTGAATCGGACTCCGTTTGTGAAAGTTATGAACTTTTTAGTAACTGTCTGTCAGGTTGTCTCGAACCGAATCCGAATTGAATTCTGAGTTGAATCCGAGTTTGAATTGGATTAAGCACGTGGGAGGTCCGAATTTGGCTTGAAAATCTTATCCAAAACTTGTAGTTTAAGTCCTTGAGCTCCTCCGTTTTACTCTCCCATCAACCGGGCTACTTTCCTCCTTAATCAACTGTGTGGGCTGTTTGATTTTCTCCTTGCCAACTACTTTGGCCTTCTTGTTCTTTATTGCTAGGCAGCAAATATGGGTACCCTCCTTCTTGCGCTCCTCTATTGCTTTGGCTCCGGCCTCCCTCTCGGTTCCAAAGATTTGAAGCTTGTCAAACTTGAGAATGCACAACGTATTATTTTTATGTAGTATCCAATTCTCACGGAAAACACAAAGAAACTTGTTAAGAAACAATTGCACCTATTGTTTGAGAAGTATAGATCTTGCTTTATAAACAGTGCCATAAGTGCTAGGGATATCCTCATCATCCTCCCTTTCTTCAAAAAAAGCCGTCATCGGCTTTTGATAGCCTGAAATTGTGCTACACAAAGAAAACAACGTATATGCATGGTATATGTATTTTTCATTCAAACAACTTCCGTGTAGCGCATGATGATTTGCTAGACATGTACTAAACAAAGAGAACAACGTATATACGTGATATATGTATGAATCAATTGCTGTGTTATTCGCGTTGTTTTGCACAAAATAAGTAACACAACTGCAACCATAGGATGTATTTGATATATACATTGTGGTACCTTCATTCACATTATTATCGTAAGTAATGCATGTTCGATAAATATAGAACTTGTCATCTACACCATAATCTCCAACAAATTGAATGTATATGTGTAGGCATAAGGACTAACTACTGATTTTAAACATGAAACTTCAGCAAAATTTTCAATCACACTAGATAGCTCTTTAGGATCATCGAACATGATATAGTATAAAGAATCATCAAGAGATATTCTAGTAAGAACGTCGTTATGAGTAATCAATTCCACATTATGTAAATTGAGCGACGAAATTTCAGAACATAGAATATTCAAAGGAACACTAGAGTTCTCACTCTTACGTACCTTTGCGTGATGCATATTCAATTCAACACCATTATTGTTACCTTTAACATCCTTCTTAGTTATTGTAGGTGTTGTAGGTATCAAATCGTCATGACAAAACCATGAGACAGCAAGCACTCCATCCCCAACCGTGGTTATCCCCTCGTCTTTTAGTTCCAACGATGCCGGTTGTTGAAAATTCAACTCCTCTTCTTTAATATCGACCTGCACAATATGAGAAACAACACTAGAAGTAGAGAGTAAATTGTTAATTTCAGCAATAACCTCACTTTGGCTATCATCTACTTCCCTCTTTTCTATTGGTGTATCTCTCTCACACTCAATGGAGATGCTCTCCACTTCACATATGGTGAAATCACACAGCTCACTCTTTTTATCATTCTCATTCAATTTAGCTATTTGTCTCTCATTCTCACATGGGTTTGGATACATCGCATCCACCAAAGATTGTGGGTCAGCAACAGAGCAATCACGAGTAACCACAATCTCTTCATGAAGCAATGGAGCAATACTACATGAAGCCAGGACCGAAGGGAAAATCCCATGCTTGGTCGCCTTCTCTTGTGTCACATAAGTGGACTCAACCCTTGTCGCAGTCCTGTCAATATTTCCACTAGGGAACGCTTGTATTGGTAAGGTACAAAACGTGCACGAAAATGCTGCTTCATTTGCTCCCAGGTGACAATTGGCAATTCCTGCCTTTCAATACGTTTATGAACAAACCACTCACACCAATGTGTGGCATAATCAGCCAACCCATTAGACGCAAGTAATAGCATCCTCTCATTGGAATAATTGTGCATCCGAAATAGCGTATCAATTTCTATCTCCCAATTGAGGTATTCTTCCACATCTGTACTACCTGAAAAATATAGGTATAGGAAATTTGGGCTTAGTGACAAAATCCTTACGATGCAAGTCGGGGTAGTTGAACATGGTGCGCAGCTCCAAGAAGTTGTTGTTGATGTCTGTACGTAGCTGCGTAACCTCCTCCCCAAGTTTGTTCAATTCATACCGAACGGACCCAAGCTCATCGCGCACACCATTATCACGATCCTGAACTTACTTTTGTAGCATCCTACGCAAGCGAGTGTACTCCATCCATGTAACCGATAGATCCTCCTGATGACCTGACATGGCAACAACTCACAAATAGCAAACGAGATTATATCCAGATTAGTAAAACAAAATAGCTCTCTCTCTATGCTCGCAACTCACTATCCTGAAAACAAGACAAGCTTACCGTTCTAAAGTGAATCAAGGATGGCAAATTGACAAATGTGACAGCGAACGACCTCAACCCGGTAATGTATGAGCGTAACCAAGAGCAACAGAGTACACAAACGGGTGTAGGTGGAGCTTGGACAATTATGTGGATATCCTATGCAATCTGATATTTTCAAGGTATTGTAATGCTAAGTAATGATCCAACATAGAGTATCTTGCCTATGTGCTGATCCAATAGGTTTAAGTGAAGTAAATGAACGTATACGTAAAGATAAATATGACTTAATACCAACAAAGGAATGAGCTAGCGAGAAGTAAACGAAAAGTGTGATGTAACAAGCTCGTTTGGCACCAAGTACTAGAAGAGACGCTAGCCAACTGCAATTGAATATAGGAGGGCACAAGATTACTCAAAGAAAAGGACTACACAATCTGAAATATGGATGGGACGGTACTATAGCAGTTCGACATTATGCGCGGCTACTGTAGCAAAAATTATTTTTTTGTAGCAATCGGCAAAACATTTTCTATATGCGGCTGTCTTTTCTTTCTCTCTTCTTTTCTTAATGGCCGAAAGTGTGTTGTGCTACTCTCTTGATTGCGCAAGATCAGCAATTGAGCAAAGTGTAAACCAAAATCTAAGAGCAGCCCAAAGCAATATCAATAGCTAGTCTCAAAGATAAAAGGATATAAGTGATGCACAAAGAAACCAAAGTGGTTCGGACGCAACTGAAGCAAGTTGAAGCACGACACAGCGAGGTGCAGCCAGGGTTGCTAATCCGAGACGAAAGCAAGCAAAGACAGGTTGGTATTTGTTATTTTTGGGTGCTAATTAATGGAATCAATCAGCAATTTTTTAGGGTTTATGTGGCATAGTGAGGAACCGTGGATAGTTAATGCGAAGTAGACGATGTCACTAGTTGAACACTCGCGCCAATGCATGAACCCTCAACTCTTCGGAATACGCCCAAAACACACCGGATAATGGTTCGTCGCGAGACCACAAACGACGAACGCCAAGTCCCCAATTCCCAATGGAACGACGGCTTAACCTTGAATTGCAAAATGAACAATGGATCACCTATTTCTCTCTCAAAGTTCTCGCATGAACTTTGGTGTTGAAAGAACAAGCAATAGCTATGTTTCAATCTTATGCATAAAATTGGTCCTACCTTACAATGGGGGTCTAACCCTCAATATATTGTACCCTGTCCACCTCACGGATGGCCAAGAGGTCCTAAACCAACTCCAACTCATCCCTACATATGTTTGGAAACAAACTCACACAAAAGGAAAAACCTAAAATTAAACCATCACAATGTTTTGGTCGTAACTTTTTATCCATGCCGAATTTGAAGGTGGGTCGAATCCATTGCGTAGCCCTTGAAATTATCTTTCTAACGAGTACAAGAACACCTGAATCGGACTCTGTTTGTGAAAGTTATGAACTTTTTAGTAACTGCTTGTCAGGCTGTCCCGAACCGAATCCGAATTGAATTCTGAGTTGAATCCGAGTTTGAATTGGATTGAGCACGTGGGAGGTCTGAATTTGGCTTGAAAATCTTATCCAAAACTTGTAGTTTAAGTCCTTTGACTCCTTCCTTTTGCTCTCCCATCAACCGGGCTTCTTTCCTCCTTGATCAACTGCATGGGCTGTTTGATTTTCTCCTTGCCAACTGCTTTGGCCTTCTTGTTCTTCATTGCTAGGCAGCAAATATGGGTACCCTCCTTCTTGCGCTCCTCTATTGCTTTGGCTCCGACCTCCCTCTCGGTTCCAAAGACTTGAAGCTTGTCAAACCTGAGAATGCACAACGTATTGTTTTTATGTAGTATCCAATTCTCACGGAAAACACAAAGAAACTTGTTAAGAAACAATTGCACCTGTTGTTTGAGAAGTATAGATCTTGCTTTATAAACAGTGTCATAAGTGCTAGGGATATCCTCATCATTTGGTCTTGCTGACCATAGGGCTTGTCGTCCCACTTAGGTTTGTTGGCTTTATTCTCCTGTGGAGAATTTGATTTGCCTTTTTGGGCAGCAGCTTTGCCCTTCCTTCCCCTTTTCTTTATTATATGCTTTCACACCTTGTAGCCCTCAGCGTTGGCCTCACGACCAGCGAAACTCCCAGGTGGTTGTGCGATAAAGTTCTTACAGAGAACTTCATCCTGAGCTTCTGCAACCTGCATAATATCAATCAACTCGATATACTCCTTATAGTCGTCTTGACGATAGTTGTGCGCAGACTACACTGCATTGGGGTGAAAGGTGGAGAGGGTCTTCTCAATCTTCTGCTCATCTACGATCTGCCTGCCACAAAGTTAAAGAGTGGTACAAATTCTGTGCAGATCAGAGTTGTACTCCCCGACCATTTTGAAATCAGCAAACCTCAGTCAGATCCACTCTTGCTCTGCCAGAGGGAGAATGGTATACTTTAGCTTTTCAAACCACTTCTTGAGTGCAGTCCACAATGCTAGCGTGCTCTTTTCTGTCATGTACTCATTCTTAAGAGTAAGGCAGAGGTGATGCCTGAGAAAGTGAAGTGCCTGATCATTCTCCTCAGGTGTGGGTTTGGCATCCTGTGGTGCACCAATCCCGATGGCAGCGCGGAGCTTCCTAGCTCCAAGTATTATCTCGACATCAGAAGCCCAAGTCGAGTCATTTTGGTCATGCTGGGCCAGCTCCTCAAACTCCCAGTTTGTTATGCCTGTCATCTACATGTGCATGAAAGGAATATATAAATTTACTGCATAAAACAAATTAAACAATGGTATAAAAAGTTCTCGTAATGTTTCAAAATTTTCTATGCATTTTCTATAATTTTATTGTTGATTTCAGCGATTAAAGGCAATTTAAATAATTACAATTAATCAAAATAGTAAATAAATACAGGGAAGCATAGAAAGTAATGGTAACAATGCTAAACATACTTCAAATGTTAAAACAATTCAAAATTTAAATTTTCGAGGCCCTTTTATGCTTGAATACGAATTTTCAGTGAATTCTGAAATTTTCGAGGGCTTATCCGTAAATTTTCATTCAAAGATCGGGCCTATTTTTTGAGGGCCTATTTGCAAAAATCGGGCGCTGGCCTTTTTTCTTCTTTTTTTCAAGCTGAGCCTCCCTATTTTTCTTTCCCTCCCCCGCCCCGGCCCACATCGGCCCATGCCGGCCGACTCAAAAGGATGAAAGGGGTAGGGTTTTCCCTACCCCAGTTCACGGAGCAGGCAGCATGCCTGGGCGCACGACAACGGCGACAGCAGCGTTCAAGCCGGCGCGGTGGTGGCGACTCGTCGCGGAGCGGTGGCAACGGCGGCGTCGCGGCGGCGGCGGCGGCTCACCGTGCGGGGAGACCGGCGGCAACATTCAGGCCGGCATCGGCGTATGCCAGAGGCGGTCGGCCGTGCGACGCTGTGGCAGCCCGTGCAAAGCAGGTGGTGGCGTTCAACCGCGGTGGCTCGGCCGTGCGGGGCCAACGGCGCAACTCACAATGGCGCCTCAAGCAGGAGATGGCGGTGCAGGGCTTCGGCTCGGGGGATGACGGTGGCACCTCATGTGGTACCCATGCGGGGGTCGGTCATGGGCGGCCTGCGCTCGGGCAGCGCGACGGCCGACGGTGCATTCGGCCGTGTGCGGGCGGCTCGGACGAACAACACAACCGGCGCTCATGCGGGAGCAGCAGCGCGGCCTCATGCGGGAAGCGGCGGCCGTATAGTCCAGTCCGATTGATTCCCCTATATAAAATAGATGGATCAATCATAAAGTAATGTAAGAAATACAGGATTAAACACACGGAGATAGAGGGAGAACTCCTTTTCTTTATTGCCTTTTATTCACAAGTACAAGATGATAGCCAATGGAACCCGTTATATATAGATTACAGGGTGAGATGTCCACCATGAGCAAAGACCTCCAGCGTAGAGAAAGACAACGGCGAGCAATTGTGGCCTCTTCACTAGTTCCCGATGGCAAATGAGGGTATGAATGGGTTCAGGGAAGCGAGAGAAATCCATTTTTGGGCTTGGTGAGATTCGGGAAACACTGTAGGTAGCGGGCGGCCTGTGAGTCTTCTCGGGACATGACCACGGCACTAGAGCTACAAGAAGGCTAAATGACGAAATCAAGCTCATTTTTAGCATCCTCAGGGCAAGAGGAAAGCTACGGCATGGTTGGTTCGGGCTATCAAGTTTCATGGCAAGCTGCCCATGGCGAGGTAGTTAGACCGGCAGAGGAACTCGTCGCCGGCGAGCTAGGAGCTTGGATAAGCTAGGAAGAGGATATGGAAGTGAAATAATATATTTGACTGAAAAGTGCTAAGCTTGTGCGTATCCGCATCATCCTCCCCTTCTTCAAGAAAAGCCGTCCTCGCTTTTGGTAACTGAAATTGTACTAAACAAAGAATACAACGTATATGCATGGTATATATATTTGTCATCAACACTTCTTTTGCTTAGCATATCAAGAACATCTGAAGGCGTAGTAGATAAAAAGAACAACACATATGCATGGTATATGTATGAATCAATTATTGTGTTATTCGCATAGTTTTGCATAAAATAAGTAACACAACTGCAACCATAGGATGTATTTGATATATACATTGCGGTACCTTCATTCACATCATTCTCCCTCTCATGAGAAAAAGTCGTCCTCGACTTTGCTAGGCACATGGACAAGTCATTAATGGGCCAAACCAAATTAAGTTGTTCAAATATGGGGGAGAAAATTTTTAGTTCCTTCTATGCTTCAAGCTAGCTCTCGTGATTATTTGTACATGATTGTACATTAAAGGATGAATAAGTAGGCTTAAGAAATCTTTTGAAACATGCAGCATTGTTGTTGAAACTCATCTCATTGTGATCATGATATGGCACAGAAGATTGTTTATCCAAAATATGCAATTTCGATCCAGCAAACTTATCACATGTAATGCATATTCGGTAAACATAAAACTTATCATCTATACCATAATTTCCAATTAAATTGAACTTATATGTATATGCATAGGTACTAACTAGTTATTTTAAACACGAAATTTTAGCAATATTCTCAATCACACTAGATAGTTCATTAGGATTATCAAACATGATATAATATAAAGAATCATCCGGAGATATTCTCGTAAGAGCTTCCTTATGAGTAATCAATTCCACATTATGTAAATTGAGCAAAGAAATTTCAGAATATGGAATTTTCATTCGTATATATGAGTTCTCACAAGTACTCACCGTTTCACAATTAATTTCAGCACCAATATTGTTACCTTTATTGTTCTCCTCAGTTGATGTAGGTGTTGTAGGTATTAAATCATCATGATGTAACAATGGATCAGCAAGTACTTCATCTTTAACTATGATTATCTCCTCATCGTTTATCTCAAATGGTGCTAGTTGTTGAACATTTGACTCCTCTTCTTTAATATCAACCTGCACAATGTGAGAAACAACACTAGAAGTAGATATTAATGTGTTAGTTTCAAAATCAACCTCACTTTGTCCATCTTCTACTTCTCTATTTTCTTTTAGTGTATCTCTCACACTCTCAGTTTGGATGCTCTCAAACTCACATATGGTGGAATCACACAGCTCGCTCTTTTTAACACTCTCACTCAATTTGGCTATGTGGCTCTCATTCTCGCATAGATTTTGATGCATCTCAATTGTTGTATGTATCATTGGGGCAGCATAAGATGTCTCCTTAACCGAAGGGAAAGTCCCATGCTCGGTCATCTTCTCATGTGCCACACTAGTGGAACCATAAGAGCTGAAGTATGGACATAGATTGAACCGTGATGTACGTTTCTCCATAAGTCTCTTCTCCTGTATAATAGCATAATTCACAAGATCATGCATGCTACTAAAATATTTATGTTGAAGTGCGTGGCGATCTCGAAATTCAAGCCACCCCTAAAGTATGCCTTCTCCTTGATGGACTAGTGACACCGCACGATGCATCGCATCTTGCGATTCAAAATAGTAATTTTGGACGATATACTCCCTTGTGTGATATTCTCCAGATGGTGAAGCAATGCCTGCGCATAATAGGATGGCACAAACTCGCTTCTCATAAACGCCTTCAAATCTAACCAAGATTTAATGAGTTGTTTTCCAATTAGTTGTTGCCACCAACTATAAGCATAGTCTTCAAACTCCCTTGTGGCACGCATCACCTCTTTATCTTTGGAAAGTTTCTGAAATCTAAACACTTTCTCCATTTGCCATTCACACTCAAGATACTCCTCTGGATCATCACTGCCATAGAAAGGAACAAAGCTATCTTTTTGTTGTTGTGGACGAAGTGCTTGCACAATATCATTCACGATGTTTTTGTGTAACACCTTCATTTGTTGATTGAATTCAATATGGAAATCCTGCATATCCGCCTTAAGTTGTACGTGCTTAGCAGTGGTGCCTGATTGGAGCTCTTGTTGCGATGTACTTCTCAATTCCTGATGTTTAAAGCGAGTCACCAGGGCATTAAGATTAACTTCATTCTCATCACCATAGTTGTTTTCTCCACCTGACATGGTTAGATTGTGCAAAGACAACACAAAGCTATAACAAGGTATAAGGATGATTAGTATAAATCACTCGATCTCACTCTTTTCTCTCACAATAAAGTTCTCACCTTTCCGAAGTGAATTGAGGCCAAAAGAAACTTACACTTGGTGGTGGCTATAATAACAAGTGATGATCAAGCGGATTTAAAAGTGAATCACAATTGCACGGCAAAGGATATTTTGTGGAGCTTGGGTAGGAAGTATTTATCCTACACGATCTGATTTCTCGATGTTGTAAAATTAAGGAATAATCTAAGGTAGAAAGTATTGCCTATGTACTGATCCAAAAGATTTAAGTGAAGTATATGAATACACACGCAAAGATCAATGTGACTCGATGCAAACAATGGAATGAGCTAACTAGAGGCAATCTGAAATTAAAGATTAGATAGCTCGTTTTGCACCAAGTACTAGGAGAGACGCTAGCCAATTGCAATGATATGAATACAAGGGCACAAGATTGCTCAAAGGAATTGAATACACAAGCTGAAATTATATATTAGAATTAGCTAACCCCAATTTGGCCAATGCTCACTTCCTTTTGTTTTGTCGGCTGCCTTCTTTCTTTATTTCCTTCTTTCCTTTTTTTTAACTTGTAGTTGGCACTAAGGTTTAGCTTTCCCTTCCACAAAAGAATAAAATTTCAGCAGGTATAAATTAATATCAAGAACAGCCCTTAATGCAATTATCAAAGACTAGTCTCAAAGATGAACGGAAAAATTAAGGATATCCGTAATGTGAAACAATGATAATGTAGATTTTTTTCATGCGGCCTTTGTAGATGCACTGTTCATGGTACTTTAGCGATCGGATTTTTTTAATTTTGGATTGGACACAAAGATTAAGCTACGCAAATAAACACGAGCGATCGACACGTAAACAAAATTTCTAATGGATCAAGACATAATAAAACTCACGAAAGTAGCAGATGTGAAACTAGGGTTTGGATTTTCTTTTTGTGTGTTTTCGGTTTATGGACTATAGGACAATAAGTAATAAACTAAAATTTAAAGGGATAAGATCCTACCGAGTAAACCGCGCCCGATACCAAGATGATACGGGTCGCCCGATCTTCTCGACGTGGGATGGATACTCACGGAGTCTTGATGAATCGTAATGATCCTCCAATGCCAATGCAAGGGACGAACACTCTTTAATCCGCCAAAACACACTCGTGTTGATTTCGGCGACCACCAGCGAAGATCTATCGTGCACCCAATTCCCAGCGGAAAGGTGAACGATCTTGATTGAATAAAATCACTCCTAATTCCCCATGGAACTTCGGTAGCAATGCTAAACTCGAACAAACTTTAGTAGATTCATTATTCTCAAACGTGGTCTCCTTACAATGGGGGTCTAACCCTCAATATATAGTTCTCTCTCCACCTCATGGCTGGCCAAGAGGTCCTAAACCAACTCCAACTCATCCCTACATGTATTTGGAAACAAACTCACACAAAAGGAAAAACCTAAAATTAAGCCGTCACAATGTTTCGGTCATAACTTGAAATTATCTTTCCAACGAGTACAAGAACACCTGAATCGGACTCCGTTTGTGAAAGTTATGGCCTTTAGTAATCACTGTCGGTGTCCCGAACCGAATCCAATTGAGTTCGAGTTGAATCAGAGTTTGAATTGTATTGAGCACGTGGGAGATCCGAATTTGGCCTGAAACTCTTATCCAAAACTTGTAGTTTAAGTCCTTGTGCTCCTCCCTTTTCCCTCCCAAGTCTTCACATGAATCATACCTAAGAATACATAAAATAATAGCGTGATGTAGTATTCCAAGTTCATCATCAATTAAAAGAAACACATTAAGAAACAAATTCACCTGACAATATTTAACGCAGCTCAATACTTCTTTCCAATGAAATAATATATTTGACTGAAAAGTGCTAAGCTTGTGCGTATTCGCATAATAAGGTTTGTGGGATCACAAAAAAACTAGGGACGAAAGTAATTGAAGAACAATATAGGCATTAGCAAGAATTGGAAATTGGGCTTACCAAGGGACTTCGGCGGCGACGGCGAAGCGTGGCTGGTGAGGGACAAGGGGGGTTTGGGGGGCTACTGGACGCCAATGCATGGCATAGAAAGTGCTCTTGGGCTTTTATAGACGGGTTAAGGCGGCGGGGAGCAGTGGTCGCTCCGTTCGGACAAGGGCCAGGAGGATGGCGCGGGAGGCTTCGGTGAGGCTCGGCAATGGTGGCGGAGAGGTCGGCACACAGCATGGCATCTCGGGCTCGGCGCCCCCTCAACTGGCGAGTTGCAGCGGTCAAAAGAAGCGGGCATTGTCAAGTCGGCCGTGAGACAGAGCGGGGCAGCGGCGGTGAACTCTGGTCTCGGCCGCTCTGGCGTGTAGTCAGGGAGAAGGAGTGTCAGTGGTTTCTGCAGTCGTGAGTACGGCGGCTGACTAGCTCACAGTGGTAATCGGCGAGTTGCGGCGGCGAATGGCGATGGGCCGGGTTGCGCTCGGGAACAAGGGTGGAGACGGGGAGTTGAAGGGCACCGACCCCGAGAAGGCGTAAACCCAAAAAGGGAAGGCGCTATGGCTAAGAAGTTTCCGAATTGGGAAGGGATTCAAGTAAAACCGAAATTCAAGCAAATTCAAACTCATTTTGAATTTTTAGGATGTTTCAGATCTTTGGTATCAGCATTTCAAAACATGTCTTACAAGTAGGAACTCTACACTGCTGTTTCACAGAACCCAGATCAATAATTGTGGACATCAATTTTATGTTTCAGCTAATGTATCAATGAACCAAAGGAGTACCTCATGGTTAAATAATCAGGAATACAATCTGGTAGTACTCAGCGTCAAAAAAAAATCTGGTAGTACTGAATGTATTAGTCTGTACTAGAAATAAGCTAGAAACTGCTTGCCTTACTTTTTTTAAAAAAAAGAATTCACTATGGTATTGTATGCTGAGCAATCCATTTTGGTTTCTCTTTTGTTCTTGGGAGCAGGAGTTGTCCAACAAGAAACGGGGCCATCTCAGGAAGTATAAGGCGCATTTAGTGATAGGAGCCTTGAAGAAGGGAGGTTGCAAAATAAGAAGATGCACCAGCACCATAATCATTTAGCTGCTAGTGAAAGCACGTCATACGTTTTCTGTGTTCATGTATTGAGAACAGTTGCAGCAGCTACAATGTGGTGTTCTTCGATGTACTAGCTTGTGAATTCCAAGTTATGTACTACTATTTGAGATGACTCATGTAGTCATGTATGATCGAATGCTTCAGCGCTTGTAGCAGCAGTTGTTGTTCCTTTAATGAAAAATACATTAATTCATTTAATTGCAATGAAGTGTTTTGTCAAAATCATGACTTACAAAAAAATCGTGTCCTGAGAAAGTTTTTATCAAAATAATGTTTCAAACGGATTGCCAGATCCTTCTCCCACATTCATGATTAGTAGCTAGGTGCCTGTGCATTGTGCATTGCAACGGCAAACCAAACTTTAGAGTACTAAAAATTTTATTGCAGATATACATTCTTGCTTATAGGTATAGAAGTTTGTCGCTACTCGATAACGTCCACTACAAACACTTGAGGCCCTTGATTGAATTCACGACAGTCAAACTAATTAACTAATACTCCCTCTGTTCAAGAATACTGTTAGAAATAATCTTGACTTAGAGTTCAAGACGTAGTAGAGTCCGTCTCCATGTATAACTCAAGTTGAAGTTACGTCTAACTTGAAGTCCGAATCGTATGCTAGTACGAGTTTTAGCCTATATATTGAGAAGATTTGTAGCCGCTTTGCAAGAAGAAAAAAAGAAAGGGGAAGCAAGTAAGAGAATAAAGAAATTCAGAAATTCTCCTGTGTTCTCTCAGTTTATTTACGATGCGTGCGTTTTCTTTTGGAATAAATTTAACAAGTGGTATCAGAGACTAGGCGAGAATCAGTCATTGGAAAAATCGTCTTGGCGATTCCGTTTCAGCTGCGTCTTCTTGGCGCACCTAAGACGCACGTCGCTCGTCTTCGCAGCAGCTCTCCCGGAAAAAAACGCTGCGTGCGGCACGTCCTTCGCTTTCTCGGTCGAGAGAAAGTCAGCGATAACACCGAGCTTCCTTTGGGTCTCGGTCAGCGCACGAGACAGCAAAGAATGCTCCAGAGGCGAAGCACAATTCACGTGCTAAGAGAAAACCCCAAGCCGAGGATGAAGAAAACGCTTGCTAAAGCGCTCGGCGATGATGAATCAACAGTGCTCTGATGATGAGTTGAGTCAGGGACATTGAGAAGATATGTCGCCGTCCAAACTCAAGTAAGATGGAAAGAAATCGGAACGTTGAGAAGATGCGTCACCGTTCTGTGTCGAGTATGAGTTTAGTAAGTCGTAGTTGAGTCCGACTGCCTCAATATTTTAGAATCTTTGTATTTGGATGGACCTGTACAGTTGAGTTGAGTCCCTACATGTATCTTGCATGTAGAACGCTTCATATGGAGGCGTGGCTGGTAGTTCATAATACATTGAGACTAAAACTAGAGTATGTCAAGTCAATATTAAGGGAGATTGTTAGAAATAATATTGACTTAGAGTTCAAGATGTAGTAGAGTCTGTTTCCGTGTGTAACTCAAGTTTAAGTTATGTCCAACTTAAAGTCCGAATACATATGCTAGTAGGAGAGTCTTAGCCTATATATTAAGGAGGCTTGTAATCAGTTTTACAAAACAGAAAAAGAAAAGGGGAGCAAGTAAGAGAATAGACAAATTCAAAATTCTTTTGTGTTTTCTCAGTTTATTCGCGATCTATCGTTTTCTCCTGGAATAAATTTAACAAATACAGTGTAGGTTTTGGGTGAAAACCGCTAAAGCCCGCTATTTAAAGTACTGGTGTTGAATCATCTATGCTGTAAAAGAACATGTATAGGTGAATAAATTATGACAAAGTCAAGTAACTTTAATGAAAAATACATTAATTCATTTAATTGCAATGAAGTGTTTTGTCAAAATCATGACTTACAAAAAAATCGTGTCCTGAGAAAGTTTTTATCAAAATAATGTTTCAAACGGATTGCCAGATCCTTCTCCCACATTCATGATTAGTAGCTAGGTGCCTGTGCATTGTGCATTGCAACGGCAAACCAAACTTTAGAGTACTAAAATTTTATTGCAGATATACATTCTTGCTTATAGGTATAGAAGTTTGTCGCTACTCGATAACGTCCACTACAAACACTTGAGGCCCTTGATTGAATTCACGACAGTCAAACTAATTAACTAATACTCCCTCTGTTCAAGAATACTGTTAGAAATAATCTTGACTTAGAGTTCAAGACGTAGTAGAGTCCGTCTCCATGTATAACTCAAGTTGAAGTTACGTCTAACTTGAAGTCCGAATACGTATGCTAGTACGAGAGTTTTAGCCTATATATTGAGAAGATTTGTAGCCAGTTTTGCAAGAACAGAAAAAAGAAAAGGGGGAAGCAAGTAAGAGAATAAAGAAATTCAGAAATTCTCCTGTGTTCTCTCAGTTTATTTACGATGCGTGCGTTTTCTTTTGGAATAAATTTAACAAGTGGTATCAGAGACTAGGCGAGAATCGAGTCGCTGGAAAAATCGTCTTGGCGATTCCGTTTCAGCGCGTCTTGCGCGGCGCACCTAAGACGCACGTCGCTCGTCTTCGCGCAGCTCTCCCAGGAAAAAAAACGCGTGCGGCACGTCCTTCTGTTTTCTCGGTCCAGAGAAAGTCAAGCAGTAGCACCAGGCTTCCTTTCGGGTCTCGGTCAACGCACGAGACAGGCAGCAATGCTCCCGAGACGAAGCACAATTCCTGTGCTAAGAGAGAAAACCCCAAGCCGAGGATGAAGAAAACGTTTCTTGCTAAAGCGCTCAGCGATGATGAATCAACAGTGCTCTGATGATGAGTTGAGTCAGGGACATTGAGAAGATATGTCGCCGTCCAAACTCAAGTAAGATGGAAAGAAATCGGAACGTTGAGAAGATGCGTCACCGTTCTGTGTCGAGTATGAGTTTAGTAAGTCGTAGTTGAGTCCGACTGCCTCAATATTTTAGAATCTTTGTATTTGGATGGACCTGTACCAGTTGAGTTGAGTCCCTACATGTATCTTGCATGTAGAACGCTTCATATGGAGGCGTGGCTGGTAGTTCATAATGCATTGAGACTAAAACTAGAGTATGTCAAGTCAATATTAAGGGGGAGATTGTTAGAAATAATATTGACTTAGAGTTCAAGATGTAGTAGAGTCTGTTTCCGTGTGTAACTCAAGTTTAAGTTATGTCCAACTTAAAGTCCGAATACATATGCTAGTAGGAGAGTCTTAGCCTATATATTAAGGAGGCTTGTAATCAGTTTTACAAAAACAGAAAAAAGAAAAGGGGGAGCAAGTAAGAGAATAGACAAATTCAAAAATTCTTTTGTGTTTTCTCAGTTTATTCGCGATCTATGCGTTTTCTCCTGGAATAAATTTAACAAATACAGTGTAGGTTTTGGGTGAAAACCGCTAAAGCCCGCTATTTAAAGTACTGGTGTTGAATCATCTATGCTGTAAAAGAACATGTATAGGTGAATAAATTATGACAAAGTCAAGTAAGTGAAACAAAAATAGAGGCATCTTAGCATCTACAAACATCTGTTGTCATGATTCATTACCCCACAGCTCATTAAAAAGCAAGAAAGATATGGGCATAATATCAAAGGAGGATTACCGGATAGAATTCATCGTACATAATAATAATTGAACCTAAACATAAAATGGTTTACAGAGAATTTAAATAGTAACTAACAATAAGTTAACCTGTTCTCAAACTGTACAAATATTGAAATACTCATACCACTATCTTTCGATACATTAGAACGGACATATCCTCGCATATAGGACCGATTACGATTATTCTTGCCATGGCTTGCACTCATCACTTGGCAAAACTCCAAAAGGTCCCAATTCCACAAGAACCATTTGAAGTAGGCTTGATATCAAGCCTCTTATGCAGCCCAAAGCTAGAACTAGGAAGGGAAAGATCTCTGGGTTCGACATCTTCATCACTAAGGAGGAATCGTGGCTTGGGCACCAGTAACATTCGTTGATATGGCTGCACCATACATGTGTGCGTAGCAGCATTTTGCAGCAGTTGGTCAATGCTCCCCTTGATCTCGAACTGCAGTGGTGCAAGCTCCTTCTGGATCTCTTCTAGTTCCTCCAGGCCTAACTCTTCAGGTTTGCTATCCAACCAACCCATCACTCGCCCCCCACTTTCCCTCTCGGTTTCTCCCTGCAACATCTTCATTTTTTCCTCCTCGTTCTCCAGCTGATTTTGCAACGCAATATGTTGCTGATTCAACTCATGTACAACAACCGTTGTACCATCGCCACCTTGGCTCCTACCACCCTTGGTGTGGTAGCATGGAGTAGCAGCAGAAAGGAAGCGGTTGGCGATGGAGCCGACAGAGAGGTGGCGAAATGCGAAAGCCTTACCGGCAGGGGAGAAGACCACAATGGCAATCTCCGCACCGCGAAGGATGGAGAGCCTACTAGCTTAGAGAAGCATGCCTGTCGTGCCTCCGCATTCTGGATGCGCTTGATCTCAATCTTTCGCCTTCCCATGCTAGGCTTACTCTTCACCTAGTTGATAGTTTCTAGTTTGTTTGCTATGTGTGTAATAGCAAAGAAGCAAATTATTTACCCTTCTCTTCTTATCGGTTTTCCCTACTGGGTTTTCAGGAGTTTTTATGAGTCATGAGCATAGTGTTGGCAAAGTTTCCAAGATGAAGTATTGTATATCGGCTAGTCCGAGGGCTCAACGGTGTGAGCACTTTACCTAAAGTGGCCCATTAGCGGCATCTGACCCATTAGATCCATTAGTTTAAATTAGTCATATATTGCTTATTTTATCATGAAGATGGTCTCCTCTCTCTGTATAAGGGGGGCATGGCCTCTCATTGTATACACCACCATATCATGTCAATAAAGTGAGAGAATGCCATCAGGACTACATATATTTGAGTATTTTGTTCTTCTACTTTTGTTCATATATTTGAGCGCGACCACAATATACAACACAAAGAATGAGAAGTTTTTTAAGTTGAAAAAGAAGAAGTTAAACAGAGCATTTCATGTGTTGAGTTAATTTCAACTGGTTTGGACCTTGAACTTTTAGTGGGCTTTCCTCATGGTTACTGGCCATCTTCTGTGAGTAATTTAGTTTGCACAAAACCTGAATAGAGCAGTGACCAAGATGCTTGCATGTACTGGTCTTGGTCCTTGTTGTTCCTAGAGTTTTTTTTTATTATTATTTGGGCTCTTGCTGTCCTTTACTCCTTTATCTGTCCTCTCTACCCTTTTGGGATGTTTCATATGTATTTTATGTGATGATGTTCTTCATCGCGTCACGGAAGAAAAATGGTGTTCTTCATCGGCTGCAAGAGTGGAAGCAAGCTGCCCAACCTGGCCATCATCCGTATTCCATTCTCTGCATAACAGCACGAGTTCACACAACGTTCCAGCTCGATTTTGTGTCCATGGGCCCAAACCCAGCAAATGGATACCATCTCATCGTCTTTCTAACTGTACAGATTATGTGTTAAGTATACGTGAGCTGTCCCTACCAAATCCACCAAACTCGGACACATGCTTGCCCTTCTGGACTCCACCTGAATAGGGAAAAAAAAGTAATTTGGGGGAACATGCAGCAAATCCTCACCAGACCAAACATGCTAAGTGTAGAGTTCTGCATGTTAACTCGAATTACATATAATGTGTTCTGTTTTAGCATGAAACTGGACGTAAATTTCTCTATGTTAAGCCATCAAAAAAGTTTCTTTTTTTCTCTATGCTACTCTTTTGATTGCTTTCGGCGTTATCGTGGTCGTGGCGCACTGTAACTGGACCTGCATGAGATATGATGGGTATCATCTAGGAATCTTTCAATAAAGTGAGTTGAGCTGATTTATCAGCTGCTTAACGATGGTGATCGGTTCGGCTGAAAGCTGAAAATTTATATTGAAAACACCGTGGTGGTGAAAAACTCAGAATGAGAGAGGCTTATTTAACATAATTAAATTTTAAAAAATTGAAAAATATAAAAAATTTGTTAGCCCATCACAGACAACGCAAACGAATACGAGAAAAAAAGAACCGGCAAAAAAGCTCAAAAAAAGACCAAAAATTCAGAAAAAGACGAAATTATGAATAGTGCAAAAATAAGCTTAAGCCATAAGCTTTAAGCCATATTGAACGCTGCCTTAGGCTTTTGGCTGTAGTTTGGCAAGTTGAGAAGGCACTTCATTTAAAGCGGTTTCTGAAGTGACTTCAATAAATAATTTATAGAAACTACTTTGAGAAGCTATTTTGTTTAAAACCTAATTTCTAAATGCCAGAAGTTATTTGAAACATGACCTGATACTCCTGAGTAGAGTCTCTATCATCTTAACAAAGGACCATTAGTGCACTATTATCAACACAAGCCAAGCAAATGAACTAATCAAGTGCAACCAAGTGGGATGGAATGGCCGGTTAAGTGGGACCAGCCAGCCTTGTGTCTCTTGACCTGATCAAACGAGAGCTGGCCAACCCAGCCCCTGTTGGTTGGCAGCTGGAGGTTCCATGGATGTGTTATCACGCACAGTACGCACAGTTGCACATGGGGCGGGCGCCGGCCTATACAGTGCAGTGCTCTTCCACCGTTTCGTCCTCTCATTTCCCATCGCATCGTTTCGTTTTTTGCAGTGGGGCTCTACGTCGCCTCGTTCAGAACGGCTTACTTTAAGCGCCGTTCCAACCGGCTGCCGATTTCTTGTTGAAATTGTACTAAGCGCTGATTAGTTTTCTTGTCATTTAATTAAAAATAAAAAAATTAAAAAATATTATTATATCTTCACAGACAATACAATGGAATAAAATAAATAAAAAGAAAAAAAACCCAAAAGAGCTGAAATCAAGAAGCCAAAGCCAAAAATGCTGGTTTCCTAAGCCTCCGATCAAAACATCTTGTAGCTTCGGAAACCAATTTGAATACCTTAGCTTTTTAATGTGA
Source organism: Bonia amplexicaulis (assembly GCA_036346245.1). Lineage (NCBI taxonomy): Eukaryota > Viridiplantae > Streptophyta > Magnoliopsida > Poales > Poaceae > Bonia > Bonia amplexicaulis. The sequence goes on from CM070751.1 coordinate 9,138,449, forward strand.
TTTTTCTCTTTATTTTCCTTGAGATATAACATGTTTTTTCATTTCCCCCCTTTTTCTTTATTTTTTAATTAAATATCTCAAATAAAAGCTAACAGACACTACGGTGTCTATTTCAACCAAAAGCCATCAACAAAAATCGTTTTGAACGGACCAATATGTCAACTTGTAGCTCTTTTCCCCGAGGAATGTCAACTCCAAACAAGAAAATACTGCTCCCTCCATGTCAAAATATAAGTAGTTAAGGATGTTGATATAGTCAACAAGGTAACACTTTGACCAATAATTTTCATGAAAATATGTTATTTCAAATAAAAATGATTATATACTATGAAAGTATATTTCATCATGGATCTAATGACATCAATTTATTATTGTTAGTCTAGGTAATTCTTTATATATTAATGATCAAATCTAAAAATATTTGACCAACATGAATTCCAGAATGACTAAAACTTTGACATAGAGGTGGTATGTATAGCACGGCAAGCGATATCAATTCACATTACGGAATTAGTGGGGCGTCTATGCTCTCCCAAAAAAACTAAATTGTACGATACTTAAGCGGAAATGTTAGTACTTTTTTTTTGAACGGGCGGAAATGTTAGTACTGGAGTAGCTGGTCCTTGTGAATTAAAACCTTAGTGAGCTCTAAAATTTATGTTTTTCACTTTTTGGGTTGAGCACTGGAGCAGTTCTCGGCACAGATCTAAAAAAAGAATCTACGACGAAAGGGTTGTGTTTGTGTGAGCATTTCCTGGTTGAGCTGGGTGGGACCGTACGAACGAGCAATTAGTTTTAAATTTCGGTCATGTCGCGAGAGAAAGCCAAAGATTTGCTCAAGACGAAAGTGTTTGTGTTGAGTAACGAAACCGCGTTCGGCTGTGCTCCGCTTGCTTTTTCCATTCTGTATGTATGTAGTACTGCTATGCCGCTGCCGTTGCTTTGGTCGGTTTTCCAGCTGGATTTTGTTGGCACTGAGCAGAGCTCCACTTGCTCTTAGTTGGTATGTATAATAGCTGCTTTCTTTTTTTGTTTCTTGTGTAGTATGCATAGGGATGGCAACGGATCCCTCTGCTAGGCCAGCCAAATGGGGGCACAAATAGGGGTGAAAAATGGTAACAGATAATTCGTTTTGTCCGATATTCGTATCCGAGAAAACGCGAATGTGGTAAGTAAAATCCGTATTCGAAAATGTTCGTATTTGTGTTCGAGAATATTCGTATCCGTATTTGAGAATATTCGTATTCGAGAATATCCGTATCCGTATTCATATTCAAGACTATTTGATTCGTATTCGATCCGTTTCTAAAACCCATGAAAAATCCGTACGAATTTTATGATTCAAAATTTGAATTTAGGTGGTTTAAAATCGGTAACCGGTCAACAACCGGTGAAAAATCGGCAAAACCGTTAGAAATCCATTTTATCTGATATTCGTATCCAAGAATCTGAATTTGAAAATATATGTATTCGTATTCGAGAATATTCGTATCCGTATTTGAAAATATTCGAATTTATATTCGTATTCATTTTAAAAATATGAATTTATATTCGTATTTAAGACTATTCGATCGTATCCGATCTGTTTCCACCCCTAGGCACAAACCTCTTCGGTCTCTGTCCCCGCGGGTATCCTGTTCCCAGGGGGCTCTACAGGAATGATAAAAGTAGTCTAAATATAGATTTAAAAATTATCATGTAACTTTACTAATTAACTTATAGGTATTAGGTACATTTTTTTAATCTTAAAAGTTATATCATAACATGTAGATTTAAGTTTTAGCTCAAATATCTAAGAAAAAAGTACATATCATATATCAAAGGTCTACAACATGTAAACAAAATAATTTATTTTTATTCTTATATCGCCCCTGTTAGAGAATATTCCCGGGGGCATTTGTCCTGTGAACTCTCTCTTTTGGCTTGACGGTGATGGCAGTGCCACGGCGACACAAACTAGCAGCATAAATTAAGAAGAAATATACCAAACAGAAGTTGGATTACCAGCAGTGATATCATTGCTTTTTTTTCTTCAAAAATGCAGAAACAGCAGCAGCTAAACCAAATGTTGGTTTGTAGTAGTGCAATACAATTTACCACAGAATATTTAGCAATATTACTATCATATTTAGTATTGTTCTCTAATATTGTTCGTTACGGAAAAAAATCTAGTGAAAACTTCGAAGAAAAAAATCAGATGAACCCAGTTGCGACAACTTAGATATGTTTTCGAGCAAGATTTTCCAAGATTTAGATGACAATTCTGCGCAACACTAGAAAAGGACAGGGCGTTTTAGGGAGACAACTGCGTCTATCACCTACGTAGGCCATATTCTAAACTAGAGCTTTTGATTGGTTGCATAGATCATCATATTCCATTGTCATCCTGACAGAGACTTACTCCTACAGTCAGAGGGCATAAATACGTACGACAAGGACTCGAAAGATCTATCGATTCATCTTCTGCACTCATCTTTCACCACCGGTGATGCCCCCACAATTTTTGAGTCTATTTGGCAATGGCTGTGGTTTATAATTTTTGACTGAAATTTTTGAATTTTAGCTGTTTACGGTATAGATTACGAGAAGAGAGATACTCACTTACGATTTTAGATGGTACAGATATTGGACTTTTAACATGTACATCGTTTAATTTGTAGACCTTGTTTTGAGAAAATCCTTTATTTGAAAGTTAGATACTGGATCAAAAATAAAAAATCATCAGCTTTGAAGAAAAAAAGCAGGTTCTTTGCCGTGTCGCAAGTAATAAAAGAGGGGTGTTTTGAAACATTGGGCCGAAGCTAACATGCATATCCTTTCCCCATAAAAAGCAGACACCAGTGATGGAGAAACATGGGACCATATTGCCATGTGCCTTCGTTTTCCTGATAGGAGCATTTTCATTTTTCTGACCTACTTATTGCTCTAACTGTCCTGCACAGAAAAATCACATCTCCACAAAATATATTGTAACATCCCAAAATTTGGTTATTCTAAAAATACGGAATTTTAAAATCTTTTTCCTGCATTTTACTAATGTTTGAATTTATTTTGCATTTTTTTATTTGAAATATTTGGAGTTTTTGGGTGGCATGCAAATTAATGTACTGAGAATTAATATCCAGGTAAAAAAAAGAGATGATGTTAATAGGAGAAGCAGAAAATCCAAGGATCTACACACAAATTAACATTTGAATATAGAATACTGAAAATAAAAATCTGAAATCAAATTACTTAGGTAAAAGAAAAGAAATGGCAAAGAAGTTTTAAAAGCTCACATCTAAATAGTTAAAAATTCAAAATTCAAAATTTTGAATGCTATGCAAAACTTCAAACAATAATTCTTAGTGTAAATAAGAATGCAAATTAGAAAACCAGATTTTAAAATTTTGCTTAGGCGCTAATGTTCCCTTGTCTCCCATTTTCCCTCATTCTTTACCTCTCTTACTCCCATGTGGGCCCCACCTTTTCCTTTCTCCTCCTTTTCTTTTCTCCTCCCATTTTTTCCCTCTTGTTGGGCCGGACGGCGCAGCCGCTTTTTCCCCATTTCCTTCTTCCCGTCTTGTGGCTCCTTCTTTCCTCCTCCTTTCTTCTTCCGCGGCCAGGCGATCTCCACGTCGCCCCTCTCCTTCTTCCCTGCTCTGCGTAGCTTCCTACTGATGCGACGCGCGACGCAAAGCTGCAGCTCGAGTTCCTCGCCTGCCCTGTCGCCATCGCCCTATGCCGCTGCGCCTGGCCCGTCGCTTTCTCTGTCTTGCCATGCCGAGCCCGCCCCCGCAAAACCATCGGCATCCGCCGCCCCGGCCCTCCGCACCTCCCCGCCCTTCGCCAGCTACAAGTAGCCTTGGTCTTCCCATAGCCCCGCGCCATCTCTTCTTCTTCCCCACCCCTTCTTCCTCCTCCGCAGCAGGCGCAGCCCGCCTCATCTTCCTCGTCGCTCCTCCGGGCGCCAGTGGCTCAGTGCCTCCTGGGAGCATCACCAAGGTTCCACGAGGTCTCCCAGCGTCAATTTCGGTTCCCCTCACCACGGCTTGCCGGCATCGTGCGCAAGCCGCCGCCGCCCATGGTCTCCGCCGCCGGCCCAACCCGATCCCCCTCCGGCCCGACAAATGGCTTGGTAAGCTTCCCCCTACCCCCCTCTAGCTTCCACACTCGCCAAAATCCCCTCTCCTCCCCGCCGACACCGCCGCCCCACTCCACCTCCGTCCCCGGCCGCTAAACCTCGCCGTCGGCCTGCTTCGGGGATCCCCGACTCACGCCGCAGCCTTCCCAAGCCTTCTCACTTCGGGGACAACCCATTTTCCTGTTTGCTGCCCTTCCGGCCGCCGAGCGCGCCGGCGAGCCCACTTGCCCCGACCACCGTGAACCTCCCCTGTTCGGCCGGCTAGCATCTCTGTTCAGCCCCGACCCCTGCTCGCTTCTTCAGTGTTACTCCCCGTAGTAAAACGCGAAGGACCGAGAGCCCAACTGGCTAGCTGAGCGAGCGGTGAGTGCAGAGACGCGAGTTCGAATCCCTTCTCTGCACCTTTTTCTTTGTTTTTGTTCTCAGCCTTATTAACCCGTTTCAATTAGGAAATAAATCCAGAAAAAAATTATGGAAAAATTTGAGAATAATCTAGGGAGTGTAATAAATTTAATTAGGATATAAAATAAGATTATTTGAGATTTAACAATAGACTAAATGTTATATAAAGGAATGAGTAAATAATGTGGCTTCAATATCAGTTAAAATCTAAATTTTTATAAAAAGGTCGTAATAATATACATATGTTAAAATATAGCAACCCAGGTCATCAAGCATCAAAATAATCTCACCGACATATAAATACTTTAAAGTAAACACTTAACTAACGACACGAGTAATTAGGGTCGCATAAAATGCTACATATTAAATTACTAGTAATATGAATTGATTCAATAAGCTAAGAAAGGTATACATCGCATTTAGCATAAACTCAAATGAAGTGCATATAATCTAGTTGTGGGTATAGATATATATGTAACGAAATAGTGGGAAGAAAATGGATCAAAAATCAAATTGGATTTAATATTGGCTAAAAGTCACATGCTAACCAAGACTAACAAACTGATTATTTTACAAGGATTAAGTTATTTGGATATCAGGTGATACAGATTCACAAATAGAGATCATCTTGCATACAAATTACTCAAGACCCAAACTTAAAAGGGTAGGCTTTATATAAATTATATGTAATTAAAATATAAATATCAGGAAAGCTCTTTTAAGAATATTAGTTAGTATAAATAATTATCATAAACCCAAATAAGAGTACAATGACCTATAGGCTAGTGATGAATATATATACATGCGATAATAGGAGTAAATTGGTGAGAATCAAGTAGGGTTTTAGTAAAATAAAAATGTCAGAAAACCTAAACTTGAATAGTTGTATGTTCATAGATTTTGGTAAATGATCAATAAAAAGTGTTATTTTGCAACATGCAAGACTAAAGGAGAATATTGTAAAAGCTAGTTGAGTAAATGCCCAAAGGTCACAAGATCGTAACCAAAAATACAAAATAATAATAATAATAATAAAAGAGATTACTAATAAAAAGATCAAGTCATCATATTCTAGCACCGACCTTGCCTCCAATCACCCATTAACTCGTAATAAAACTACATTGAGTTTATTTGGATTTATTTGGATCTTTTGAGTTATTTGCTTTTATTTCGATTCAGTCATCTAGCGCGTAATTAGAAATTGGAAGTCGTAAAGATTCAGTGGATCAGGCGAGGTCAAGCTCGAAGAGAAGGTAGAGACCATAAGCTCAAGAGGAAGCATTGTGTGAGCTCAAGACCGCGGTAACCCGCGTCAGGCGAGTCAATACTTTGATCATGTTGAACCTACCTTTTCTGCAAAATTACTTTTGTTTAAATTATCAAATTGCATGCTGTTATTTTATGTACAAATACATGCTTAATTCAAGATTCTAGTTATATGCCCATTGTTTGCCTTGATTAATATTACACCCCCTTGTTGAATATTTGAATATATGATCCTTGTCGTCCTAGCGAAATTATGATAGTAACCTTTTGAAAATAAGTCTGTAAATTATTACGCCGTGCATAGTGTTGCATAGATATTCATAGGCGTGAAAACGCCCAAGCATCACTTTTAATCATGAGAAAATTTGGTTGGGCAGTCATGGTGGAAATGACTGGTATATGTGCGATATGATTATTTTATGTTCCCAAAACCCTACTTGCTTGAATATCTGGGCGAATGGTTCGATGGTGTGTGTGTGAATGGTGCAGTGGAGGCACAAAGCGGGTTGTGGTAGAATCGCCCAGATACCACTAAGGACTGAATCTTGTCATGATCTCCCACGTAAAAAAGGCAACCACAAGTCTCAGAAGTACAACTTGGCTAAGTAGTTGTATCGAAACTCTGGACTCATCTCATTGGTAGTGGAGTGAAGTGGATAAGCAAGGGCAAGGGAGGCCTAAAGGGACACCAAGGGAGGTGAAGTTTTCCACTGTTCTAAGCGTTATGGAAGTGGAGCCCTTGCGTTAGTAACTGTGGAAAACATCCCGCGCAACGTATGGGACCCACCGCACGTGGGATAAGCCCATAGGGTGAGATGACAAAAGGAACTAGATACTTTGAACAGTCACTGTGATGGTCTGCTCAACCACATGACTAAGGAATCGTGTGGGGCAACGGGTTGATTGTCTCTTGTGGTGAAAGTGTACAAACTCTGCAGAGTCAAAACTATTCGAATAGCCGTGCCCACGGTCAAGGGCGGACATGGGAAACTTAACCAGATATAGTTCTGTTTCAAAATGATTTGTGGGTGGGAATGGAAAAGTGAAGGCGATTGCAAGGCCACGATTTGTGTTGTCCCGGTGTCGCCCGGTGATAAGTTAAGCGGCTATAACGCTGAAAGATTAAGCATATGGTGCAGATGCCATGTAACGGTGGATGGAATCTGAATCGCTATTATTATTGCATTCTCGTACACATTATGTTTTGTGCAAACTGCTAAGTCTCAGGGAATTTCTATGTATTGTATTTCAAAAGCTAAACGATGATAAAGCTTCTTCTTTTACAAAGTAAAATATCAGGGAGAATAAATAGAGTCGTAAGAACAGAAGATAGTTGTTTGTGGTAAAAGCATAAAGATGGTGGATTCATGTCAATCACAAAAGGGGAACGATAGAAAGAGTTTTAGGAGAAATAGATCGGTAGAGCTTAGGTGGATTGATATGACAAATGGATGATTTAAAGGGTTTTTGGAGAATTAGAAAGTGCAAAGGAAATTATTGGATTACGACACTAATATAAATTCTTGAGAGATGTTAGTAATAATGTGATGGATAGGATTTGATCACAGTACTAGAAGGATGAATTGAATTTTTGGGGAATATCGGAGGAATAGTAATAATTACTGGAGTATAATCTGGATCAATGATTCTGGTGAATTAGAAGAGTGTAAAGGCAATTGTTGGATTTAATGGGGTTAACAGGAATTGATCTAGATAGATGATTTGAATTTGAGGAAATTTGGAGATATGATAATTGAAGCATAAACTAGATTAATGATATTCTTGATGCAGAAGTATTGATGAATTAGTTAGAGATAAATAATGAAAATAAGGATGATTATGGAAAAAGCAATTTATGGTTTTGGATCATTAGCAGAAAGGATTGATTTGTTAGAAAGTTCTGATATGAATGATGTCGGTGGATTAAAAAGGTAATCCTATTAGGGAATCATTGTAATTCAGAAGTAGGGAGTTAGTGAATATTGATTACAAGATTGGACTAGTATGAATTCGGAGTACGTGAAGACATTGGTGGATTCAAAATGGATGTATTTATATAAAGGGATTGATCGGTGGATTAGCTAATTGATGCCACTCATTGTTTGGAGTCTTAGACGACATTTGGTAAGAAAATTGTGTCTTGGGGAATTAAGTCAATTATGGCATTTGGGGGAGTGAGTCAAGTTGGCAATCGCCGTGGGAAGTTTTAGGTAGCAGTAATAACACTATGGTTTAATAATAACAATGCTACCAAAAGCGATTTCTGGCAAATAAAATAACCCGAGCCTTTCCTTTGATAAGCCATGCATACTATATATTTGCATTCTGTGTATTGGCTCGCGGAGCACGGTGGTTAGTGTGCTCACACTCGCTCTCACAACAAATCCAGACTCAAGAATCGATCATCGCGCCAAAGAACACTATTGGTCATGATGATAAAGAAGATGAGGATGCCGAGGGCTAGGTCGCGAACCTCCGGTTGGTCGCTGTGGGCATGTCCTGAAGGTCCCACACTGTGCTTCGTTCTTCCGCTGCTGCAATTTATTGAGTTCGGCCTAATCAGCCCCTGAGTAAGTTTACTATTTTAATTATGCTTCCGCATGGTATGTATTTGATATTCATTTTAGAATCGTGAGCACTATCTCGATCCGTGAATAGTGCATTAAATCACAGGGGATTCCAGATGGTAAAATCTGGGGCCCTACATATATAGAATTATTATTATATCACAGAGAATAGAGTTTTTCAGAAAAGAATTTAACTTGCTTTTCTTAAGAACTGGAGTAGAGTAATTCAGAATATCTAAAGCCAATTACGAGAGTATATATACAATGAAGACTTTCTCAAACTTGCGAAGAGAGAGAAGGCAAGAGGCAACCACAAGACATGGCGAAAAAGTGGTACGGTTTATTTGTTCAAAAAATAATAATAAACAATAAGTTATAAATCGTAGTTGAAAAGAACCTACCGTTATATCCTTATACACTACGATCAAGGATGACAAGATGCAGTACCAAGCTGCTAATTTTTGTGTCACATGACAAGATTATTTTCCCTTAAGTAGTCTCATTATCACACCGGTTCGACACTGCTTTACTTCTAATTAACCTTCCATGCATCTGTGGTACAAAGAGTGAAGCTTGAATTGTTAACAAAATGACACAATTTAAGCATGGTTTTGAGACCATGCAGGAAAACAAGTACAACAATTGTAAAGAAAGATGTCTTCTTGAAGCACAACCACATACTGACATGGACACATGGCAGTAGCACACGTTCTCCTGCTACACGCGGCGATTACTTCTTCCGGTCCCTGCCAAATATGGACATCGTAATGCGTGTAATCTGGCTCTTATCACGGCGCTAATGACTCACAAGTAATCTTCTTTAAACGTTGATGGAAGAACATAGAAAATGGAGCAGTACTTCGTCTACTTGACACCTAATCGATAGAGGACGAACATGAAAACTATTGAAGCCAGGGCCGGAGCCACACTCTGAACAAGATAGATTTCAGTCCGAGATGTGAAAAAAATATCTAGTGTATAGATCGAGTAAATTCAGTCCATTCTGAATAACATTTTTATGATCTAAACCAGATAGCTTAGATCATTTCACCACTGAACCTAGGAGTAACTAAATATTGACTCTGATTAATTGAAGCCATGTTACACGGTTCCAACGAACCAAAACGACCATACCGACTATCATTTAAAACAACACTGTTAATTAAAAAAACGCAGTATAAAGACAAATAAATGATGAAGAAATATTTTGTGTATTTTTTGTTGTTCCTTCATCCATTACAATCGATTTGTTTACGTATCATTTCTATATGAATTTCAACGTTGACAAAAGCAAATATAAATAAGAAGAATATAGGGGAAATTAAGTTTAAATGTTTGATTGTTAAGGCTTGGTCATGCTTCTTCGTCCACTAATAAAAATATTGTTTTCCCTAAAAATAATAATATTATTTGCTTGTGTTTTTAAAAACATTATTTGCTTATGTAAGAAAAAAGATTGCAAACTCTTAAAAAATAAACATAGCAATACCATTTGATTCATTTATCCTAAAAATGAAAATGGACAAAAAGTGAGACGTGTGGAGCACAAATGTTACTAGTTGGATGCTTGGATAGGGATGCATGCATGGCCAAATGAATGGATTGGTGAAAATATTGATTTTATTAACTCCCGCAAAGAAAAAGATTAATGTACTATAGAAGGAAAATCACAAGCTATGGTGTTCAGTTCGGCTTATTTTTGGTGGCTTATGGCTGAAAACACTGTGAGTGGTGGTGAAAAACACAGAATGGTGAGGCTTATTTAACATAATTAAATTTAAAAATTGAAAATATAAAAATTTGTTAGCCCATCACGCACAACGCAAACGAATACGGGAAAAAAGAACCGTAAAAAGCTCAAAAAGCCAAAAATTCAGAAAAAGACGAAATTATGAATAGTGCAAAAATAAACCAGAAGCCAGAAACTCAAGCCATATTGAGCGGTGCCGTACGGTCGATCCCCTCTTGGGAGATGGAAATAGATATGACACACTTTTCGAGGCTGTGTAAAACGGTGCACTCTTCTTGCGAGCGAAAAGTGTGCCAGCCGCCGTCCCGCCGTGTACATTACTATGCTCTTGTTTGTGAATAATTGTCAGGGCATCTTGTACTTCTCCGGTCACAAATATGGGGCGGTTTGAGATACATACAGTTAAATTTTTAAAACTTTGCTTATGAATATTTTTAAATATTTATATTAGATACGTAAAATCATATGTATAGATTTATCTTAAAACTACTTCCATAATATTATAATTTTATAGGATTTTTATAAATATATCGTAATAAAAATTAGTGATCAAAGTGTCTTTTTGATATTATAACGATGTCAAAAATGACATATTTTTGTGACAGAAGAAAGTAAGTATCTAAACCATTCATGGCATCTAGATGCAACTTGAGATACAATCTCCTTTATCATCTGATCTGGGCAGCTATAGTACAATAGTACCCCCGTTTGACTCGGCTCGAATTTTGATAGTTACTTCTGTAATAATTAACTGAAACACATGGTGTCTGAGCACTATAATCTAAAATAGATATTTTTCTATGTATCGTGTAAGAAAATTTTTGGAATTTTTTAGATGTGAAAAGCAGCACGGTTTCTTAAACCAAGTCGCTGCGATGTCTGTTTCCAAGGTGGAGTCAAACTCCTAGCACAACGCAAAAGCAGCCGATAAAAGGAGCACGCCAACCCAAATCAGAGTCGCACAAGCGAAAAGCAACTTCAGTTTTTTTTGTTTGTCCGCGCAAAGAAAAAGCCGAAGAGTGCACCAGTTTTCTTCAGTCCGAGCCTTTAATAAAGGTAGAAACCGAACTATCTAGTGCACGACAGCGAAAAGTAGCGTTTGCTTTAGTCTCTTAATTTAAGTGGAAAAGTAAAGCCCAATACTCACCCCAATGAGACGGTCATAGATGCGTGGAAGACGTCGAAGATGCTATCCGGTGCTACTTCACGGGAATATGCACGAAGCCGATGAAGACCAACACTGCTATGATGTTGAGATGAGTCTGGGACATGAGAAAATATGTTCGCCGTCCAAACTCGAGTACATAGAGTTGAGTCCAGAACATTGAGAAGATGTGTCGTTGTTCTGTGTCAAGTCTAAGTTAGGTAAGTCGTAGTTGAGATCAACTACCTTAATGTTTTAAAATCTTTGCATTTGGACAGACCCCATACAGTTGAGTTTGAGTTTCTACATGTACCTTGTATATAGAACGCTTCATATGAAGGCGTAGCTGGTAGGTCATAATTCATTGAGACTAACTAGGAGTATGTCGAGTCAATATTAGAGAGAGATTGTTGGAAATAATCTTGATTTAGAATTTAAATCGAGTCCGTGACGTAGTAGAGTCCATCTCCAGGTGTTACTTAAGTTGAAGTCGTGTCCAACTTGAAGTTCAAATACGTATATTAGTAGGAGAATATTAGCCTATATAATGAGAGGCTTGTAGCCTATATAATGGGAGGCTTGTAACTAATTTTGTAAGATGGGAAGCAAGAGTGCAAATAAGAAAATAGAGAAATTTAGAAGTTCTTTCGTGTTCTCTCAGTTTATTTGTAATATGTGAGTTTTCTTCTGGGACAAAGTCAACAATATATATACACACACTATTCAAATAGCTATAAATATTTAATATTACCAAAACAAATTTTTATGGAAAATCCAAAAATAACATTTTAATGCTACCTACCTACATATTTCGGAAATTATTGTCAGTCAAAAGTCGAGTAGTCAAAGTCACCGGATACAGTTTTTCCATAAACACGATGAATGATACTCCGGTCCAAAATATTTGTTTTAATATGAAATATCCACAAAATTGTAAGATAGCATCACAATATATCAAACAAACTTAAATAATGTACCCTTTCCGACACAAAAGAATACCATCTTGGGTTACATACAGTTAACTTTTAAAACTTCAGCTATCAATATTTTTTAAATATTTATATTAGATAAATGACAATAATATTATATTTCTAGGAAAAGGGGTGTTTTCCACCCTAGTTCCATTTATTATTATCAAACCAGACCAGAATTGAGTTTTTCGGTTCCAGCTCCATACAGATTCATTGCGCATCCAGGGCAATTATATCACGGCAACGCCGCAGCTATCACCTAAAGCATTCTTTTCCATAAACAGAACAGTAGGCAGTAGCAGTGACATTTTCCCCACATTACATCAGCCGTATTGGTCTCTGCCTTGGTCACCTTCATGCCACCCTCATCGCATTGCATCAGCCATGGTGATCCCACTGCAGCGGTTGCCTTCAACTCCTCATCTTCAGATCAGTTGCGGGGCTGCCCTCGTCTTGGATTCCAATTGACATATACAAGATCCGTCTGGCGATATAGGTACTATTTATATTGATTTTTAAAAATTACTTTTTTTTATAATAAATAGCTTTTATATAGTACATAACTTTCAAACGGGATGTTTTTTCAAAACGATTTCTACTAGTCGATTGTAATACACACTATAGTAACCTCATTTATATCGGCTAAAATCATATACGAGTCTTTCTCTATAAGCTTTCCTACAAGTTGTTACTATTTATAAACCAAAGTAAGTACTAAATCTAAAAGCCAGTATGAATTAGCCTGTAGTGTACCCAGGTGGAGCGCTCTTCACTCCCTCAGCGTTGAAGCTAACCTCCTCCAAAGTACCTGCATGTCAAACCATTGTTTGTGTTGAAAACACAATGATATTTCTTTCTTTCCATAAACACCGCAAGGCTGCTGAAGTAACTAGAACTATAGGACTCTTGGGGTTTATGGTTTGCACAAAGATTTTCTACATTGCAGGAACATGAATAAGAGACACACTCCCAAAATTTATCACAACAAATGAGATTAAATTATTATAATTTTATCAGGTTCTATAAATATATTGCAATAGACATTAGTCCCTCCGTTTCATAATATTTGTCTAGTCGCGCATACCAAGAAGGCATAATATTTGAGTTTAACATAATTGGATCATACATGTCCCTATTAGATGAGTCAAAGTTTCTTTTTCTGGTATTTTTCGCAAATTTTTTAACGGTCAAGTCATATTGACTTATGGAAAATTGGATGGAGTGGCAAAAACGAAATATGCATTAATAGAAGGATGACAAAAATAAAATAAGTAGATTTCCAATGGCAGAAAACAATATTGCACACATTTGAAGTGGCAGGAACAAAATTTTCCTTAAAAAAAACTCTAGCTGCATGTTTCCATGCACTGTTGATTTCTTTGGCTGCAAACTTGCTAAATAGAGAATGGGAATTAGGTTTCGAGTGTAACACTAGCATTTGTTGCAACTTGCAACATGTGTATCTCGAGGGAGCTGGAGAGGGGGAAAAACACCACTGCGAACAAAGATGCGATGTTAGCGCCATATACATCATCTGCTACATTGACTTGCACAAGTATATATGCTGATTTATTTCATCTTTATAAACTACCCTCCAAATAAAATTACGTCTGCTCAGAGAAGTTTCCGCAGTGTTTTCTCCTCGTACCAATCCAGCAATCCTACGCAAGTTCAGTTTTCTCCAGTTATGGAAAAAGAATAACATTATCTTACGATCCCAAATTCAGCGCAAGAAATTCGATTTTTTTATCATTAAACCCCTTTTAATTTATTTTTATTTAAAAATATGTTAAATAATAAGAATAGACGATAATTAGTTTTTATTTTACAGAAGTTTGGAATTTCTGAGCTAAACAAGTAGTGGCACCTTCTCTCCTGCTGCTGCGGAATCGAACTTAGCTGTCGTTATTCCTCTCTAAGATGGCAGAAGCCAACCACTGCCTTCCTCATCTTCTCAAATGTTTCTCACTCGGAGTAGCTAGCTAGTCTGAGTAGCTAGCTGACTGATTTGAGTAGCTGGCTAGTCTGAGTAGCAGCTGGTCTGAGTAGCTAACTGCTTGGGGAATCAGATTCGAGTAGCTAGTCGGTCCGAGTAGTGGCTAGTCCGAGTAGCAGGTGATCCGAGTAGCTAGCTGTTTGGCATCCTGGATTCTAGTTGTGCACCGGTATCCCGATAGATGTATTGACCGAAATGCCCTTATGTGATTTGATGTCCTGATTATGTATTGATAGAAGAGATATTCATGCTGTAAATTTGTAGTACTTAGTTCAAACATTGAAAAACTAATATTAAAATTTCATGACTACCATTTGATAATTGAAAAACATTTGAAGAGATAAATTTGATTCCAAATCATAATTTTAAATATTAATATGGATAACTACCATGTCTTCATACAAAAGGAACGTACAAAATGTGTTCATAGACGTATAAGGTGTTCAATGAATGGGCTGTGTGATTTCTTGTTGCTTTCATACAGTTGTTTCTGCTCTTGTAACAAGGTGTCCATTGTCTATATTTGCATGCTCCTAAATGGGAACCAGTTGACTGGCTCTTTACCAGAGGAGATTGGCTTCCTTCCTAACCTTGATAGGATTCAGATCGATCAGAACCACATATCTGGGCCCATACCTAAATCATTTGCTTACCTGAACAAAACCAAACACTTGTGAGTAGAATATCTCTGTTAATGAGGAATAGTTATCCTTACCCTAATGGGTTTTCAATTGTTATCCAGTCACATGAACAACAATTCATTGAGTGGTCAAATTCCACCTGAATTATCCAGATTACCTGCACTTGCTCACCTGTAAGTATGTGACCACTGCAGCTACCATAATATTGTTCTTTATTTATACTTTACTGACAACATAATTCACTTGCAGATTGTTGGATAACATTAACTTGTCAGGCTATCTTCCTCCAGAATTATCAAAGTTACCAAAAGTGGTCATCAGGATATCAATCTTTGATCAGGAATTGGATTAAATTTGTCTTAGTATTGCATGAAATTCACAAGAAGTAGTTCCTCTATATTTGTTGTTTTTTAGCTTGACTGAATTTTAACTGGTGTTTACCTGCAAGTTTGGGAGCAACATATATGGATTTTGAGTTATGCAGAAGCTAACAAAAACTCCACAAATCCAGCAATAGAAGCTTTCCCAAACACTGCTCCTTCTCTCCTTTGCACTATCTCACATACACACATGTACACAGAAGGATCAACAGAAAGAACAAGTATGAGCATATACCAGATTCTATTATAGGCTTCCAAACATGGATGAATTAGACACTCCAAAATCAAGTATGAGCATAGTCTAAGGCCCTGTATGGTTAAGAAAAATCAAGTATGAGCATAGTCTAAGGCCCTGTATGGTTAAGAAAAATCAAGTATGAGCATAGTCTAAGGCCCCGAATAGGGCGCCGGGAGGAGGGGGCGGCGGATCCGGGAGGGGCCGGGGAGGGCACCGGGAGGGGGGGGGGGCGGGGGCCGGGGAGGAGGGCCGGGGTGGGCGGGCGCCAGGAGGAGGGCGGCATGATCCGGGAGGGCGGGAGGGGGGTGGGCAGGGGCACCGGGAGGGACAGGGGCACCGGGGAGGCCGGGGTGGCGCGTCGGGGGAGAGAGGCGTGGGAGGAGGGGCTGGGATCCGGGAGGGGGGGAGGGAGGGGGGGGAGGGCGGCGGGGGGGAGGAGGGCGGCGCATGGGAGGAGGGGGTGGGCGGCGGCAGGGATCCGGGAGGGAGGAGAGGCGGGGAGGGAGGAGAGAGGCGGGCGGGCGATGGGGCGGTTGGTTTTGTGCGGTGGTATTTATGGGTAAATAACTTCAATTTTAAGTGGTATTAGTCTGCAGAATCTGTGAGAAGCTCGGGTATTGCAGCTTCTCTATCCCAGTACAACTGTGCCTTTCCAGATTTTCAGATTCTCAGTAGCTGGCCCAAAAGCTAGACTATTTGGGAGAACTTTTTGCTACTAGAAGTAGCTAGCTTGTCTAGAATCTAAAACAAACAGGGCCTAAAGCTCCTGCAACAAAAGGTTCCCTTTCTTTGATTCTTTCTTTGTCGGCTCCAAACGGTGGTTTCCATCTCTTCTTGGGCGGTTTCCGGGGCATTCGGTGATCCAGCGAGCTCGGCGTTCCTGAGATCCAACGGCTGTGCGCTCGCCGTTGTCGGGTCGGTTGGTGGCGGAAAGCTCGGGGAATGCTCGCCGTGGGGCGCTCAGGGAGGTGCGTTTCTCGGCTCCAGCTTCTTGTCCGAGCAAGCTTCTCTCTCCAGATTTTTGTGATCTTCTGGGGCGTCGGCCTTCTTCATTTGTGTTCATGATTTCTTCTTCTTTTTTCTACATTTATGAGAGAGTTTTTAGAATTTTTTTTCTTCTGCTCTAATTTATAACGAGCTGGCCATTTCTTTGGGAGATATAATAGTACAATCCAAGCAGTATACACCTACTCCAGCAGCAGGTAAAAAAAATCTTTATATATCCCTTATGTTTTTTTAGTGTTAAATAATAAACAAATTTTTTTATAAAAAATTGGCAACCCTTTGTCAACCTCGTTACAACTCACCTCAACTATTCGGTGGTCCATTCCCATACCTCCTTCCGGCTCCCAGCCCCGGTTCCTCTGAGGTCTCACGCCATCAACTTTTTTTCCCCAAATCCGGCGCCGCTGAGTACTTACTCCTTCTCTCTTCGCCGGCGCCGCCGTGCACGGCCCAATTCCCCCTCCGGTGCATTGGCGTGGAGGGGAGATCCATCCGGCCGGGCTAATTTCTTGCGTCGGTAAGGAAGCCCCAACTTGCTTGGATTGTCCTAGTTCGTTCGGCATGGTCTTTTCTTTGCAGTGGGGGTGTGAGCAATCAAGTTCAAATATTTTTCTTTTTGCTGGGATGGATACTCCAGTCCATCCGGTTAGTGTAAATGCGTGCACTATACGGATTTGTTTGCTGGTTCGGTGCGCTTCTTCAAGATCTCAGTGCGACCCCGTAGGATTTGTGCCCGTTATCTGGAGGCCAGTTCATGTCCATCCCTCTTCTGATCCAGCTCTTTCCTGTATATTTCGAGATCCAGCTTTCGTTCGCTCTCTAGATTTCGAGTTCTTGCCTATTAGCTTAGTTTGATGGATTGTAGCTTGCAGTTGTGCATGCCATCTCAAACATTGTGCACATGTTTGTCACCCAGGTCAACATCATGGTGGTTCTTTCGGGGAGGATGAAGCTGCAAGTGGCAACGCTGGTCGCGTTATGTTTCTTGTCATCCATTTGCATCTGCAAAGCGCAATTCAAGCCTGCTGACAGCTACCTCGTTGACTGTGGGTCCGCCAAGAGCACGACGGTCGGCAAGAGGACCTTCGCTGCCGATGGGGCGTCTCCGGTGACGGTGGCCACCTCCGAGGAGATCCTTGCTGGCACCTCGGCGAACGGTGTGGCCTCCTTCGATAACTCGGCGCTTTACCAGACCGCCCGCATCTTCACGAGCCCATCGTCGTACGCTTTCCCGATCCAGAAGCAGGGCCGGCATTTTGTTCGTCTCTACTTCTTCCCCTTCGTCTACCAGAGTTATGATCTCTCCACCGCCAAGTTCACCGTGTCGACACAAGATATGCTCCTGCTTAGTGACTTCCAGCAGCCAGACAAGACCGCACCTTTGTTCAAGGAATACTCTTTGAACATCACCCGTGACAGCCTCGTTATCTCCTTCAAGCCGTCGAATGGAGTTGCATTCATCAATGCGATTGAGGTGGTTTCTGTCCCAGATGATCTCATAGCCGATGTTGCCCAAATGGTCAACCCTGTGCAGCAGTACAGCGGCTTGTCTACGCAACCATTGGAGACTGTGTACCGCGTCAACATGGGTGGTCCAAAGGTCACTCCGGACAATGATACCCTCTCGAGGACATGGGTGAATGATAAAAAATACATACTGAACCCCAGTGTGACCAAAACGGTTGTTTATGGCAAGACCATCAACTATATGAAGGGTGGAGCAACTCAGTTTACTGCTCCTGATATTGTCTACAGTACAGCTACAGAATTGGCAGCTTCAAATACATCCAACGCACTTTTCAACATGACATGGCAGTTTGATGTGGATGCAGGCTACAGCTATTTGATAAGATTTCACTTCTGTGACATAGTCAGTAAGGCACTTAACCAGCTCTACTTCAATGCATATGTGGGGGGCTTCTTTGCACAACATGATCTTGATCTCTCAATGCAATCAATGAATCAATTGGCTACAGCTATCTATGTAGATGTGGTTCTTTCATCTAATGATGCGTCTAGCAAGCTCAGCATCAGCATTGGTCCATCGACCTTGAACAATGCGTTGCCCGATGGGATTCTGAATGGTCTTGAGGTCATGAAGATGAACAGTGGCTCTGGTTCTGCTTTTACTGTTGGATCTTCCGGTTCAAACAAAAATTTGGGTGTGATTCTTGGCTCAGTCCTCGGAGCTGTTGGACTTCTGATAATTGTCCTTGTTCTTTTACTGCTTTGCCGGAGGAAAAAGACTCTGGAGAAGCAGCACTCAAAGACTTGGATGCCTTTCTCTATCAATGGACTCACCTCTCTCAGTACAGGAAGTAGAACTTCGTATGGTACTACTCTCACATCAGGGCTCAATGGAAGCTATGGATATCGCTTCGCCTTTAGTGTGCTTCAGGAAGCAACAAACAATTTTGATGAGAACTCGGTCATTGGAGTTGGTGGTTTTGGCAAGGTCTACAAGGGAGTCATGAGGGATGACACCAAGGTTGCAGTGAAGCGAGGAAACCCAAAGTCTCAGCAAGGTCTCAACGAGTTCCGTACAGAGATTGAACTCCTTTCACGGCTGCGCCACCGCCATCTGGTGTCTCTGATTGGTTACTGTGATGAAAGGAATGAGATGATATTGGTCTATGAATATATGGAGAAAGGGACTCTCAAGAGCCACCTATATGGTTCAGACAACCCTTCGCTCGACTGGAAGCAGCGGTTGGAGATTTGCATTGGAGCAGCAAGGGGACTGCACTATCTTCATACTGGTTCTACCAAGGCCATTATCCACCGTGATGTCAAGTCTGCAAACATCTTGCTTGATGAGAATCTCCTTGCGAAGGTGGCTGACTTTGGGCTATCAAAGACTGGGCCTGAGTTGGACCAAACTCATGTCAGCACTGCAGTGAAGGGCAGCTTTGGGTATCTTGATCCTGAATATTTCCGAAGACAGCAGCTGACCGAGAAGTCAGATGTCTACTCCTACGGTGTTGTTTTGCTTGAGGTGCTTTGTGCGAGGCCGGTGATTGACCCTACACTTCCGAGGGAGATGGTGAATTTGGCAGAGTGGGGAATGAAGTGGCAGAAGAGAGGAGAGCTGCATCAGATCGTTGATCAGAGAATTTCGGGTACGATCAGGCCGGATTCTCTAAGGAAGTTTGGCGAAACAGTGGAGAAGTGCCTGGCAGACTACGGTGTGGAGCGGCCATCGATGGGAGACGTCCTCTGGAACTTGGAGTATGTTCTGCAGCTTCAAGATGCAGATTCAACAGTCTCAGATGTGAACAGCATGAACCGGATTGTGGAACTCCCGTCCCAAGTTCAGCACGTGGGTGCCCTTGAGAGCATCAGCGTGACAATGGCGGAAGCTGAGGATTCAAATAGGCCTGATCATGACCTCTCGGACGTCTCGATGAGCCGCGTTTTCTCTCAGCTTATCAAAGCTGAGGGAAGGTGAAGGTGCGTCAGATTATCTGTTGGGTACTAGTACAAGTGAGGAAGCATTGAAAGTTATTTCTGGTTTATGTTTACGTGAGAGATCATGTGTAATTGTTTTCTTTTTCATCTTCTATATTTGTACTGAACTATGGTTTCGATTTCTCTTAAGGCCTTTAGCCACTGTGAGCCCGCACTTTAGTAGATAGACCTTTTCTTGCATGGAATCTATTCTGCTGTAGCAATATATACTGTTCTCGTAGAATGCTGGATGTGTGAAGCTTAGTAGTTTGCAATCGCTCCCATTCTTACACTTTGTATGCCTGGTTCTGGATATTTGTGTGCATGCCCGCACCTTTTTCATGTGTTTTCTTTGCAGTAAGTGATGCAAACGCTTACAATTGCATTATGTTGCCTTCGGAACCGTCCGATAAGGATGGTAGTTCTTGTCTTAAAAATACACTACATTTGAAAGTTAGTTAATATAAAAAAGCTAGTTACAAAGAAAAACGATTTTTAGAAGTCGAAAAGAAGACAAGACGCCATCAAAACACAGAGGAAATTACTTTGCGCCTTCATCTCCCCTCGGTGAGTTGGCAGTAAATCACAGAGAGGAAATCAATCTCCTGCCAGGATCGCATACGGGTCCTAGTATCCTACCGCCGCAAGAATTACCGGAACCGGTAAAACTCTCCAAAATTACACGCACGCCCCCTGCCTCCTTCCCCGCGCCATTTTTGGCAACGTCGTCTGCACAAATATACGCTTTTCCAATCTCCCGGATCGCATCGCAAAGAAACAGAGCTAGAGAGAAAAGCGTTGTGCTTTCGACCAAGAAACAGAAAGCAAGAAGCTGAGGAAGAAACAGAGCAAGAAGAGCGAGGGGGACGACGGCGATGGGGAGGCCGCGCGGGATGCCGAGCGCGGGGCGGCAGCGCATCCCGATGCGCCGCATCGAGAAGGAGGAGAGCCGGCAGGTCACCTTCTCCAAGCGCCGCAATGGGATCTCCAAGAAAGCCAGCGAGCTCAGCATGCTCTGCGGCGCCCACCTCGCCGTCGTCGTCTTCTCCCCCGCGGGCCGCGCCTACGCCTTCGGCGACCCCTCCGTCGATTACATCCTCCGCCAATACCTCCCCCTCCCCGGCAAGGACGCCCCTGTTCTTGACGACAACGCCGTTTCTGAGCCGGAGGCAGTGGCGGCGATGTGGCGGGCGGTGGAGGAAACCAAGGCGCAGGTAGCGGCGGAGAGGGCGCGGATGGACGCTATCGCGGTGAAGGTGGCGCAGGCCAAGGCGGGTAGGCGGTTCTGGTGGGAAGCGGACATCGAGGCTCTTGGGGAGGCGGAGCTGCCTGAGTTCACCAGGGCACTCGAGCGGCTAAAGGACAATGTCCGCCGCCGCGCCGACACCCTGCTCTCTGCTCTGCCGCCGCCGCCGTGGCGCCTGCGGTAGTGGTGGTTCTGGTGGGTAGCCGTCTAGGCCTTAGGGTGTTTTTGTTAGGCATAATGCTTGATTACTTCTGTCTTCCCTAAAAAAGGTTCAATTCTCTTCTTGAGATTACTTCTTGGGTTTAGTTGCTTCTACCACTTTATAAATCAAAGGATGTTTGGTCAATTGAAGTTTTCTTCGAGAGAACAGAAATTTATGTCAGAAAATTTTCTCTGTTCGATTGAGTAGTTGTCACTAGTTAACATTCAAGCCCTATTATTTTGGGCTGCGGTTGATGACTTTTAGCTGGGCTGGTATGTTTGACAAATAGTACTGGCTGATAAAAGCGGGCTGAAAAGCAAAAAAGAACTGGCAGTATACAAGCCTACAATGCATAGTATCATCTTTCAGAAATTCCCATTGAACAGCCTGTATGCATGGACAGCGACTCTGAATACAATTTTATTACTACCAGGAGAAAAGCTGGTTCTGTTGTACACAACATCTTACAGTTTATGGAAAACCCAAAAATTATCGAAATTCCATACAACGATGATCCAATTTTCACCCTCTGCATGAAGTGTTCACATATACTACGACAGCAATTCCTCTGCCAGCAATGACACAGCAATTCCTCAGCATGAAGGTAACTGCAAGGACGATAAGGTATAGCTGTACTGTTTAGACAGTTCTACTTTGGACACAACATATATAATGTGATAGCGTTGTAAGTATGTGTTTCATTCACAGATAGTTATCGCTTTTACCTATAGTCGTGATGGAGTCCTTGTTGGCTGCAAATACAGGGAAGTCTCTAAGAAATTTTCACAGGTTTGTGGTACTCTTCCATTTTAGGGTGTGTGAGCTTATGTTATATTCTTATGAATCTTATCCATACTCATTTTGTCTTCCTTACCAGGAGGCGAAGACAGAGAAGATGTTATATGGTCTGGGCGATATAAAACGAGCACGTGATGTTATCATTGTATGTTCTAGATCTGCCATTGGTTTTTTTATATTGACATTCCCCCCTGAAAATTTACGCCAATCCATTTGGTACCAAGTTCGCAATTTTGACTAGCTACAGTCTTTCTTCATGGCAGGTTGAGGGTGAGGGTGAAATTGACAAGCTATCCATGGAAGAGGCTGGCTATCGTAACTGTGTAAGTGTGCCAGATGGTGCACCGCCATGAGTATCCAACAAACTCCCAGATAAAGAGCAGGTTAAAACTTTTTCTGATGTTGCTGCAAGTTTTTGTCCCTAAAGAGAGCTTATGTTTGCCATTATTAGTATAGTACCTTTAATATGGATGGTGATCTGTAGTTGCAATCTTAGTTAATCTGCGACCTAACATGTCTTATATTCCCTGAGCTAGGATAAGAAGTACCAATATCTGCGGAACTGCCAAGAATATCTTGGCTCGGTGGGCATTTTCTTATTCATAATCAATGGAGAGTATACAAAGTACTCAACAAATCGTTTGTAATAAGGTGCAATATATAATAATGCAAGGCTTATTAAAGA
Source organism: Bonia amplexicaulis (assembly GCA_036346245.1). Taxonomy (NCBI): domain Eukaryota; kingdom Viridiplantae; phylum Streptophyta; class Magnoliopsida; order Poales; family Poaceae; genus Bonia; species Bonia amplexicaulis. The sequence continues at coordinate 9,161,310 of CM070751.1, forward strand.
ATGGTTGAATGCTTATTTTGCAAAAAGCAACGATTTAGAATAAATACAATAAATAGATTAGAAACGAACTTTGAAAATGAGTAATAAGTAAATAAGTCAAATGAATTGAATAAATAAACCACAAGTGAATTGTTATTCACTTTCCAACCAAACCCAACTAAGGTTTTATGAAATTCTACCCTTTGTGTGAAATCGTCGGGGACACGACTATTCAAATAGTTTTACACTCTGCAGAGGTTGCACAACTTTACTCATAAGAGATAGTCAACTTATAATGTCCATCTGACATATTTCCAAAGGTGTGTGACTAAGCGATTATCACAAGGTTTTTACAATGCTCAACCTCAACCCAATTTCGTCCGCTAAGATTTCGCTGCTGAGTAGGCTTCGACCTAGTTGATAAAAAGCCCTCTTGCACCAATGTGAGACAATGGCTACGACCACATCCACAATATATCAATGGCGGAATCAAAATTAAAATATCACAAATTAGTTGGCTAGATTTATCCCATACTGGATATGTGGTTATACGGTAAGGTTCAGATCAATGGCGCACAAAGTTAAATTCTTAATCATTATCTAGACGAGGCATCCACATCCCATTATGCTAATAGCAGCCCTTTTACTGTATGATCACTCGTCCAAGTAAAAATTATTTTATTTAACCAAGACCAATGACACAACCATGTCATGGTACATAAATTTTATATCTGTGGCTGTCACCATGATTCAATCTTTCATTAAGTCAAAATTAATTATATGATCCACATGTGATAATGAGACCAATGTATTAATAAGCATGGCTAAGCATATTAAATGTACAACCTAAGTGGATAATAATATTGTATCACTAGATTGTTAATCATCCTATGGTAACAATAGGATCGTGGCATTCAAATGATTAAAGAGGAATTTATCAAGATTGGTTAATAACTACCAAGTACAATAGTTTGTATTAAATTAGCAATACATGTTAATTTGAAACAAAATAATAATAAATAGATTTGAAACAATAGGTTCAATATGATAAAAGGTCATGACTTACCTTGGCTTTACTCAGTTACCACTTCTTGATCTTCAAATCATGCTTCTGCTCCTTCGAAGACGTTATCTAACGAGAGAGAAAGTGAATAAAACACAAATAAAATTAAAAAAAATTAAAAGTTATAATCAAAAGATAGAGCTCAATTTTAGATAAATTTAGGAAGAAGAATCGGGTCAATCGGAGTTCAAACTGAGGAGAATAGGCTCTTGGAAGATTGATCAGAAAGGAAAAGGCTGAAAAACAGAAAGGAGAGAATATTCCAGGAAATATTCCATTTGGTGGATAAAGAAAATAGCAAAAGCTGACTTGTGGGCCACCTCTATAAGTGAGAGAGAGAGAGAGAGCGAGAGAGGAGTATGAAGGCAGCGAATAGACCAGGTCTAGGCAACACATCAGCTTGGTTTTGATGGTGGCGCTAGCGAGGGAAAATACTAGAGGCGTGGGGATGGGCAAAATGGATTGCTAGCAACCCGAGGAACACATGAGAGATAGCGGCGTGGGCGGTGCAAGGGGTGGCGGCCAAGGGTGGGCTGCAATGGGTTGTGGTGCTCTGGTGGCACCCGGCGGTAGCGAGCGCGAGCAAGGGCTAGAACGCGGCGTGGTGAAGCGAGAGAAGTGGTCGGCTAAGCTTGGGACTCACTAGAGATAACACAATCGACGATTGAACAGTGACGACGAGGGAAAAGGAAAAAATTTGGGATCTTAGTGCTCAGTGAAGGAAAATGAAATAAACTTTGAGGATAGCTATATTAGAAAGTAGAACACATTTTGACGTGGAAGGATTGAAGAGAATCTCACCGGATAGATGGGAACAAGAGGTGTCCTAGGCGGTCGTGACTAGGCGTTAGAGGTGACAAATTTACGGTAGGTTTCTAGGGAAAGCAAGGGGAGCACCGCGTAGAACGCAATGAGGCGAATGTTGTAGTGGTGATGGCACAAGCTAAAGCTTACTGGTGGTGGTGAAATTCGGCGAAGAAGACCTTCGGTGGCGCTCAGCTTCTCGGGCTCGATTTGATCAGATGGCAGCAAACTCAAGGATGGAAACCTATGGTTTTAGAAGACGAGATTGAGGCAAGTATTTTAACACAGATGGCCTACATTTTTATAGTATGAGGAGGAAGGTGTTTGAATTGGAGACAACGTCGTGTAACACTCAGTTTGGAGTCTAAAGCTAGAAGATGAACATTACACATAGTATTGTTATCCAACAGCTGACCCACTACTGTTTGGATATATTGAAATTTCAAGGAGTTTCAGAATTCCAGAAATTAGGATAAATTAAATTAAGCTCTAATAGATAGCAAATAAATTATGAAAAATCCAAGAAAACACAAAAAATTCCTTGCAACACAAGGAACCCAAATAAAATAGGTTTTGAATTAATTGAAGTTTATTTTATTCAAATTAAATTATTTAATTTAAGAAAATTCATATTAAGCTTTAATTAATTTAAGAAAATTCAAATGGTTATTTTTATTTTAAAAACTTCAAAAAGGCACTGAAAATTTGGATGTTACACCTTGTAGCTAGGGCATCGGGAGTCCCCCTTCTTCCTTGCGGCCAACCAAGAACAAGTTAGGTTTTTGGTGGCCTCTTTCTCCCTTACATCCAGCACAACAATTAGGGTTTTTGGAAGCCTCCTTGAACCCTTGCGGCTATGGTGGCAGTATCAAAACTCCTTTCTTGGCGGTAGGAGCAATGGCTTTCTCTTCTTGCAGTAGGAACAATGATCTTCTCTCTTGCAGCAGCACAATGATCTCCTCATGCAGGGGGTAGATGGATAACAAGGGAATCAAGCACTAATCAACGCAATGAAGATTAAAAGCAAGAAACCAAAGCCTCGCCAAACCATGAGCAGTAAAGGATCATGAATTAAGAGAGTAGAATCGTGTAGATTCCGTGGACAATCTCAAGAACAAGGTATTCTTGCCTTGCACCAACCTCAGCAAACCCTAATAGGGAAAACCTCAATAAGCACACACACAATTGCGTCATAAAACCCCCATGGCTTTTTTGTGTTTTCTTCTCTATTCAATCTAGTCTAAGCTAATACAATGGGTTATACCCTGGCTTTATATTGGTGCACAATACATGACCATACAACTAACATGCATGGCAATCTGGCCTAATCAAACTCATGCATGACACAATAGGTCGACTCAACCTCTGACTCAGACTCCCTAATGTACACGACACAAAAACCTACTCAACAATAGGAGATAAGCTTGGACTCAAAAGAAACAGAAATAACAACTCGGATTGATCCCAATTCATGAATTGATTCTGATCCAAACTTTCCCCATGTGGAACCTTCTTCCTGGCTTGTTGTTGTTGTGTCCTAGCTTGAGCCAGTTCCCTTTATTTCTAGCTTGTTTTCTTTTGGCTCTCCTTTTGGCTCCAACAAGGCATGTCTCAACTCTTTGTTGACTCGGTCTTTTGGTTCCTCACGTGGAAGTAATTGAGCTCCTGGCTCCTCCTTCTTGGCTCTGCTCAGTGTAACATCCCAAAAATTGAGTCTTTATTATTTGAGTTTATTTCAATATTTTAGGATTTCCTTTTCTTTTTATTTAAGCCTAGAGTTAGGAAAAAGGCTTCCTATGTTTAATTACAACCCAATAGGATTTTTTCTTGAGTTCCCCTTGCTTTGTAGTATTTTTGAGATCTTTCATGAAATTGTTTGGCCTTTAGTTGTTAATTTCTAATCCTTATTTGATTTACTAGCCTTTACTTAATTTGAAAAAGCATTTAAATTCTTCAAAAGTCTCTTGGGTTGAAACCTTCATTGGTCCAATGTCTCCGCGCCCGACGCATCACCTCAGCCCACATGGCCCGCATGCGCCGGCCCACCTCCTTCCCGTGCTGTCCCTTCTCTCGTTCTTTCTCTGATAGATAGGCCCCACCGGTTAGTCCCCCTTCTTCTTTCCTTTCTCGCGCCAGTGACACCGAATGCGGCTCGGCCTCACCTTTCCTTCTTTACCTCCTATCCTATTGGAAACCAGAGCTGATCCACCCCAAAATCTCGAGCTTCACTTTCCTTCCCATTCATACCTTCCTTCCTCCCCCTTCTTTCCATCCACGCTGCTGTAATCTCCCCCGAGGAATTGCGGAGGCATGTTCCCTCCCCGAGCCTATAAAAGGCCTCCCCTAGCACACATGATCTCCACACCACCCCTTGCCACCTCAAATTTGCCTCTTAGGTGTTGAACTCCATAGCACCCCATTTCCCCACATTAGCCACCAACGCAACTCAGGTGAGCTATCGTCGTCGCTCCCAGCCTCCTAAAGCTTTGATGTCGCCACCAGGAGCTTCATCGTCACATCACTGACCTCGTCCATCCCTCCACATTCAAGGAACGCTGCCAAAATCACAACTTCACCGGGGCACCGACACCGTCTCCACCTCCCTCGCATCGCCGGCCACCCTCATCCCTCTTCAGTAACCAAGCGTGTACTGATCAACTCTCCGTGACTTCCTCTTCTGTTTTCATCCCTCGTCGCCCTCCGCTACTCACTGGAGCTCCGGCTACCCTTGGCACCCATACGCCACCACCATCGGTCATGCCACATCAGTGCATGTGTTCGACGTGGCAACCATGTGGTGCCTCGCGTCGCGCCACATCAGTGCAAGCCCGCCAGTTAAGCAACTGTGCCACGCAAGCATAGACTTGATCGACCGTGGACCAAGCAATGCCCGTGGACTTGGTCCATAGACTCGGGTCCACATGTCAATGTCTTTGCCCCTTTTTTCTTAGGAAAGTGTGCCTAAGTCAATTAAGGGCTGGTCTGTGAGCTACTATTACAAAGCTACATCATACTACCACAAGTTTGGTATAGGATAGGTCTGGCTAACTAATTTCTGAGGTTCCAATCTAAGTCTCGCTATAGGTTGAATGTTAGCGTGGCATAGGCCGTGAGAAATCTCACACAGCTCACACGACACAAGATGAGGGCCCGAATTAGTGGATTATTTGTTAGGGTGAAACCTTAGTGGGGGCATGACCAGGTTGATAGCTTTCTATTGTAAAGGCCTTGTGATAATGACTTAATCGCATGTGAAGGTAGCGTAAGTGTAATGGCAGATATTATAAGTTAATTATCTTTTGTGGGTAAAATTGTACCACCTATACAGAGTGTAAGAACTATCCTAGATAGTCGTACCCACGATCATAGGCATATCGAGTAAATTTTTTTATGGATTAGACTTTGTTTTTCGAAAACTGGTTTAAATAAAATTTTGTTGTAAGAAGGCAAGGTGGTAACCTATACACTACGCCAGTTGAGACCTCACAAGAGCAACTATCCCACTTAGGTAGTGGTAATGCTTTGAAGATCTGGTAGCATTATCGTATTAGTAACCGTTGTGAAATTTACATGGACCATAAGAGTCTAAATTATATTTTCACTCAGGCAATACTCAACTTGAGGCAGCGAAGATGGTTAGACCTAATCAAGGATTATAACCTTAGGATTCACTATCAACCAGGCAAGGCTAACATTCTAGCAGATGCATTAAGCAGAAGAACCAATGCAAATTGCACGTTGGCAGAAGAGGTACAGACTCAACTTCAGGAGGAAGTTACCCATCTTAACCTAAACCTAGTGGATCCGAGTTTTCTCTTAGCTCTAGAAATTCAACCCACCATACCTGACGAGATCTGTGAAACCCAAAAGGTTGATGAGGATATCAAGGAGATAAGAAAGAACATGAGAAGAGGAAAAGCCATTGGTTTCAGTGAGGATGAACATGGAACAGTTTGGTTCAAGAATCATATTTGTGTGCCCAATAACAAAGAGATTAAGGATATGATTGTACGTGAAGCTCATGAGTCCCCTTATTCAATCCATCCAGGTCATACCAAGATGTACCAAGAGCTGAGGGAAGGTTATTAGAGGGTCAGCACAAAAAGAGAAATCGCTGAGTTGAAGCCTGTGACACATGCCAAAAAGTCAAGGTAGAGCATTGGAGACCTGCTGGACTCTTGCAACCTTTACCAATCCCAAATTGGAAGTAGAACGAGATTGGCATAGGTTTTATCACCAGACTTTCCAGGATTCAATATGGTTATGACTCTATTTGGGTGCTGATTGACCGATCGACCAAGGTAGCCCATTTCATACCTGTCAAAACCACCTACTCAGTGGGCAATTTAACAGAGATGTACATGACCAGAATTGTATGTTTGCATTGAGTTCCCAAAAAGATCATGTTAGATCAGGGAAGCTAGTTCACTTCTAGGTTCTAGCAGAAGCTATATGAGGAGTTAGAGAGTAAGCTCAATTTCAGTACAACATATCACTCTCAGAGCATTGGCCAGACATAGTGAGTCAACTAGGAATTGGAGGATATGCTAAGAGCTTATGCTCTGGATTTTCGCAGCAGTTGGGATCACACTTTAACCTGTGCTGAATTCTCCTGCAATAATAGTTATTAGGCTAGTCTTCAGATGGCACCCTTTGAAGCCTTATAAGGTAAAAAAATGCAGAACACCTCTACTATGGGAGCAACCGGAAGGACATAAGACATTGTACCCAATCTACTTCAACATTCTGAGAAGGTGAGAAAAATTAAGGATATATTGAAGATAGCCCAGTCTCAACAAAAGAGTTATGCCAACAATCACCGTCGAAACTTGACATTTCAAGTGGGAAACTTTGTTTACCTTAAGAGTATCCCTGCTCAGAGGAGTCAAGAGGTTTCAAACCAAGGGGAATCTTGCGTCAAGATTCATGGGACCATTCAAGATCTTAGAGCGTAGAGGAGAAGTTGCCTACCAGTTGGAGTTGCCACTAACCATGATAGGAGTACACATTGTCTTTCATGTGTCTCAATTGAAGAAATATCTTCGAGTGCCCATAGAGCAAGCAGCGCTTGAGACCCTTGACCTTCAAGAAGTCCTCACCTACAGGGAGCAACTGATCAAGATCCTCAAGACAACAGAATGCAAGACCAGAAAGAAGACTATCTGCTTCTGTCAAGTGCAATGGACCAATCACTCAGAAGATGAAGCCACTTGGGAACAGGAGGAAAAAGTGAAGGCCAACCTTCCCCATCTCTTTGCTAGCCCATCCAAATCTCAAGGTTGAGAATTTTCTTAAGGGGTAGGTTTGTAACATTCCAAAATTTTAGTCTATATTTATTTGAGTTTATTTCAGTTTTTTCTGGATCTTCTTTCCTTTCTTATTCCTCCCTCTTTCCTTTCACACGCCGATGACACCAAATCTGACTTGGCCTTAGCTTTACTTATTCATCTCCTCTCCTGTTGGAAACCAGAGCCGATTGGCCCCCAAATCCTAAGCTTCACTTGCCTTCCCGTGCCATACCTTCCTTTCTCCTATCTTCTTTCCATCCACACCGCAATCTTTGGTAAGGAATTACGGAGCCGTGCTCCCTCCCCGAGGTTATAAAACCTTCCCTAGCACCCAAGAGCTCCACACCACCTCTCACTACCTCTAATTTGCCTCCTAGCGGCATTGAATTCTGTAGCCCCCTATTTCCTCTCTTCGGCCACCAGTGCAACTCTAATGAGCCATCACCACCGCTCCCAGTGTCCCAAAGCTTTTGCAGTCACCACCAGGAGCTCTGCCGTCCCGTCGCTGACCTCGTCTACCCCTCCACTGTCAAGGAACATTGTCAAAACCACCACTTCACCAAAGCACTGACACCGCCGCTGCCTCCCTCTCGTCGCCGACCACTCTCCATCCCTCTCCAGTAACCAAGCATGTACTGATCAACTCCCCATAACTTCCTTTTTGTTTGCACCGCTCGCCTCCCTCCACCACTCACCGGAGCTCCAGCTACCCTCGGCACCCGTGCGCCACTACCGTTGGCCATGCCACATCAATGCACGGGTTTGACGTGGCAGCCACGCATCACACCACATCAACACAAGCCCACTAGACAAGCCATCGTGCCATGCAAGCATAGACTCGGTCCCCTATGGACTAGGCAATGCTTGTGGACCCGATCTATAGACCTAGGCCCACATGTTAGTGTCTCAACCCCTTTTTCCTTAGGAAAACAATTCGGCTAAAATTAAAAAATGCTATGCTAACATCATAAATTTCTTTTCCTTTACAAAAATAAGTCCAAAAATTTCTATTAATTGTTTTGGTCTCGTTTTCCAGTTTTAAAACTTCTGAGAGGCATTCTCATCCGTCTTTAGCTCCAAATGAACCCATTCTTTTTTTCTTCTAAATTTGTCTAAAATCCCAATCTAATTTGTCTAAAATACCAATCTATCTATTTGCGCCTTTCTTTTGAAGTTTGGAGTTTATTTGAATTTGTTTGAATTTAGTTTGTTTTGGGTGGTTTCACGTGTAGAATGTGATGCTTTCGAGGAGTACTACTTCAACGACTCTTACCAATCCATGGAGCAAAGCAAGTTATACACCTTGACTATGTTGATTCTAGTTTGTAAATAACATAATGTTATTTTAAATTATTTTGCATGCTTATGTTTATTCATATATTTCAATTTTAGTTTTAAATACTTAGTTAATACCTACTTGTTATAATCACATTTGACATTGAACACTTAATACTTTGTCATCCTAGAATAAAGTTTGGTTACTATACTAGTATTAGCTGGAAAACTTTATAGCAATGCTTAGACATGCTTAGAAATAATTGTAGACTTAGGATAACTTTTCACATAAAACGTTGATTATTAAAAATGTATTCTTGATTTTAGTGAGTCAAGAAGCTGTATGAAATGTTAAAAATAAAATATAAAACTTGGTTTAGACTTAGGCAAATGGTTAGGTGGTGGGTGTTTGCTGGCACAAGTTGGTTATTCGGTCCATCTACACTATGCATGTAACAAATTAGTGTTAAGTTAGATTAATGCTCCTATAACTAGCTAGCCATTACACTTACACACAATTTTTATTCACCAATTAAATTGTCCATCTAAATTAGCTAGCTACGTACTATTTATGAAGCAATATTTCATGCACCTAAGTGCCTAGGCACCCATATCAATACCCATTGATGTGCTTTGAGATTCACGACGTTTGATATGGGTATCTTTACATACCCATAAAATGTATATTTGAGATATCAAACTCTGAAAAAAAATTAAATTCAACTTTAGTTTAATTAGTTCGAGCTACTTTCATGGTATATACTCACTATACTCGCATCAAATTCAAAAGTAGTTCAAACTAGTTTAAACTGAATTCGAAATTCACTTACCATAAATATATGAAGGGTATCAAACATTTTCATACCTAACTCCAAAAAAATTATCAATCATGCACGTGTATCGGACTGTTCTTGATGTGGCTACCTAGTTGCCTTAAGTAATTTTCCTATATATATAATTATAATGTGTGTGTGTATGTATGTATATATAAATTAAAAATGTATTGAAGCTGACTAGAAGTAGTGAGACCCATTCTTAAATTGGAGCAAACTACCAAGCTAGATCTAAATCTAGATCTAAACCTAACTATCATATCTCTTGATTATAATGCATATAATTAGAAATAAATACTAACCTTAGATCACCAAGAACAAATAGATCTACAAGTACACTTGTAAATCTGCGATATGCTTTCACTAAACGCCCCAAAGCCGGCCGCATTCAAACCCTAGCTCACTACAAATAGATCCATTGGGATGGGCCTATTTTTAATAACGCAATACATATCACAGACACTTTCAACCTCCAACCGTCTGTGATGCATAATTATCATAAACGGTTCGGATTAAAAATCATCTATGACATATCCCATTATCACAAATGATTTGTGGTTGGAAGTATATGTGAATTATCACAAACGGTTCAGATTAAAGACCGTCTATGATATCTACAATTATCACAGATGATTCTTATTAAGAACCGTGTGTGATAGTTCCTGTAAATTATCACAGACGGTTCGGATTAAAAACTGTCTGTGATATCTGCAATTATCACAGACAGTTCTTAACAAGCACAACCACTAACACCTTGGAATGAGTTCCAGTGATAGACACTAGGATTTAATCAAGAATAATTAATCTTCTTGCTAATTTCCTTCCATTTCTCCCTTTGGCATTGATAAGATAGACGACATTAAGATGTGCTTGCTCGTTAGATTTATACTTTGGTACGAGGCAAAGTGGTTTGGAACCGAAGATAATGAAAATCTTGATAATCCAACGGACATAACCCTTTATATGTCTATCTTTATTGAGCTTCAACTCAGTAAAGGAAACCGCTCAACGGTATGAAACTCACACTCTAACCTTTTGCACTACTTCATTAATATTCTTACTTTCATGACCTAGTTTTTGCTTGAGGATGAGTAATATTTTAAGCTTGGAGAGGTTGATACGCCTCAAAAGCACATCATTTTTGCAGTTTTTATTACTTATATTTCACTGGATTTATCATTTATTTGCTCTGCTACTCTTATTTGCGACGATAGATGGGCCTTGGCCCAGATGGGAGAGAGTGAGAGGTGGGCCGAAAAGGAATTCGGCACACGAAACCTTCCAGGTTTTTAATTAATTTTTCATTTTGAAAATACTAAAAATTCAAAGAAGCCAAGAAAGATAGCAAATGAAATTGGAAAAATTCCATAAAACTTAGGAATATGCTTTGAACACGAGGAACTCAAATAAAATAGTTTTTCTGAGGTTTGGTTGACTCATATTAAATCATTTAAATTTCACAAAATTCATATTAATATTTAATTAATTCCAGAAAATTTATGAAAGATCTATGAATCCTTATTTTAAATAAACTATTTTGAAAAGATAAAAAATTATGATTTTACACAGTGGGACTTGTTTCCCATCGCGTGGCCCAACCTACCAACGCCCATCCGGCCTGCACGCTTGTTACCATCAGCAAAATCACACACACGCAATCAATCCCTCCTCCACCTCTACTCCCATCCCCATGGCGATCGGCGGCGGCGGGAGCTGGAGCATCCACGGCCGCCCTGACGTCACCTCCCGCTATGAGATCCTCGGCCGCGCCGGATCCGGCGCCTACGCCGACGTCTACCGCGGCCGCCGCCGGTCCGATGGCGCCACAGTCGCCCTCAAGGAGGTCCACGACGCCGTCAGCGCCCGCCGCGAGGCCGACGCCCTCCTCGCCGTTGCCACTGAGTCCTCCCGCCACGTCGTCGCGCTCCTCGACTACTTCCCCGGGGGCGACCACGACGACGACGACGTCCTCGTCCTCGAGTGGCTCCCGCTAGACCTCGCCGCCGTCGTTCGCGACGGAAGGCGCACGGGAGGCCTCCCCGCAGCCCAGCTCAAGCGCTGGATGCTGCAGGTGCTCGAAGGCGTCGCCGCCTGCCACCGCGCCGGCGTCGTGCACCGCGACCTCAAGCCCGGCAACCTGCTCATATCCGAGGACGGGGTGCTCAGGGTTGCTGACTTTGGTCAGGTTAAATTCTTGAAACTTTTAGCTCAAATAGGTAAAAGTGTAGCATCATAGAGAATTGATGGCATAGCCTTATAGGAAGTTTTGTAGATTTGAGGTAACTTCGATGTGTAGCATCACTTTTCGTTCAGTAGTAGCATGGTGTCACTCGTATGTGGATGATTAGTCATGGGCATAGTCTTAGCTCAATTGGTTCAGGAACATTGGATTTTGGTGGATTTTTAATGCAAAGGTCAGATTTTTTTTTTGGGTTTTATATGGTTATAGGCATAGGAGGTAGTGCTTAAAGCTTTAAACATCACAATTCAGTAGTCTGTAGGCTTCACCAGTAGTGGGTGATTATACTGACTAGCTATAAATGATTAGCTACTAGTTAGGGTTATTCCTTGAGCAGTAAAAAAGTCGCATTATTTAAAGGTTACTTTTTGTTGGGTTAATTTGGTTCAAGCTCCAGGTTGTGTTCTTTTTATAGTGCTTTTGGTTGGAATGGAAGTTACAGAGGATGTACTTTTTATCATCTCGAAATTGATTGTTTATGTGCCGAAAATGCTGCTAAGTGCTAGCACCTCTACAAACAATAATTATTCACTGTTTTGCATAGAAAGTGTTGATCTTCAAAAGGATTTGGTTGTTGGCGTTTTTGCATTTGGGAGAGCTACAAAATTCAAATGAATAACGAAACATGTAGCAATTCTTAAAGTTGAAGAGGTGCAATTTGATTGCATCCAATATAATGGTCTCTAGGGATATCACTGACAGGAAACCATTTTGATTGCAATAATTAGATGTGCAGAAAGACTTGATTAAGGAAGGAGCATGCACATGTGGAGCTTGGAAATGTTGTTCTGAAAGTTTCAAAAGTTGGTCAGTTCTAAATACCCCTACCAACTACATGAATCTTGTGGACACTGCAGTGGCCATTTTCCAAGATGGAAGTTAAATATTCTTATAATGAAAATCGGGTTGATAATGGTGAAAATGATAAATTGTAAACACTTGTTGATCAGGTGAAGTGTCTGGCAAGCTGAATGAAGGATTAAAATATGTTGTGGGCTTGTCTTTAAGGAAGTAGGGGAATCATATTTGGTGAATCATGAAATACTTGATGGGGCATCTGTACCATTATCCTTATTGTTACTTAACCATTGTAACTTTCATTTTGTGAATTTCAGCAGTTAAACTGCATTGTATGTTCTATATAAGAGAAAACGAAGGAAAAGGCACCACGTTACTGCCAAATATCGTAGCCTTCATTTTTTTGTAGTTTAAGTTAGCTTAGTTGTTCTTATTGTTCTATCAAACTTCTTCCAAATTCCCCAAATTGCTGAATCGAATCCGACAGATCAAAAGCTAGTGACTTTGATCATGTCAGTGACAAAGAAAGTTATCGATGATGTGCTGCAAGCCCACAGCATACCAGTATTGTGTTTTGTAGTAACTTTTGGACATAACCTGAAGTCATTTTGTCTTCTACAATATTATGTTGGATTTTTCTATGTTGATAACTCGATATGCCCCACCTTACAGCATGATTGTGGTATATCACATTGCTGGGAGATCTGTACTCTGTGCTGAGTACTGACCTTCCAATTGGTGAGACTTTAGAGGAAACCATATGTTTATAGCTTGGCCTTTCCCTATATAGACTACCTTTCTTTCTTCTAGAATTGTAAATGATTCACATGCTCTGGTACAGCCATTAAACTAAAGATGGCATTATCTACATCTTGTCCTATTTCGTTAGGGCTGCTGTTATCTGTATTGATACTGTGAATGTTTGTTCTTGTGTGGTTAGTGTGGGAAGTTGTAATATGTTCCTTGTAGGTTACCATCTTCGGACTTGAGCAGTTCAGCCTACGCATAATCAAATTAACGTGCATCAAATAAATGGGAGCATAGTGCACACTGTTAAAGAATATGCCTTGAAGTAATTCAACAACTCAACATGAAATACATCTGTTGTTTAGATACAAGCATTGTTTATAATTCACAGACTGGCATCAAACTTTCATTAATGTTTTTTACATTTCCATTTTCAAGTTAGTTTTAATCTTTGTGTGTTAATAAAGTTGACCATAATGGCTAATTCTTAAATTTTGGTGAAGATGTTCCTGACGTTCATGCTGGGTTATATATACAATTTTAAGTGTAAAGCTTTATCACAGATAAATTTTCGCAGAGTCCTCTACCCAAAGCAGAGTCCTCTCCAAGTAAGGAACACATGAAGCATATATGTGGTCTATGATATAGCTGCTCGTCCTTTGTCTTCTTGTGATATATCTGTATAACTGTACCTGTGTAGTTGTTTGAAACTTTCTATTGGTTGGGTTGGTTGGATTGTGACAAAGTTCTTTTGTTCTCTGTTCTCTCACAGGCCAGGATACTTCAGGATACAGGAACAAATTACCAAGATATGCACCCATATGAGCAAAGTCCAGGAGTGGAGCCTTGGGTTTCACAACAACGAGCAGTTCAACAGGGGGCAAAAGAGGAACAACCATCCCATGAACCAGACATTCATGCTGGTCAGGAGCCAGAGAGACTCACTGCAGCTGACTACCTACATGAGATGGAGCAGCTTCGGGCCAAATCCACCCAGGGAGATGTTGACAAAATGAGCCTGCAGGATGGAAATGCCTCCTGTCTTGCCACATGCAGCACAGGAGACATCGACGATGATCCATTCAGAGCTTCTTATTCATATGATTTAGAAGAAGGCATGGGGGAAGAAGAGTCCGGCGCCTTCACTTCTTGTGTTGGTACACGGTGGTTTAGAGCTCCTGAGCTCCTATATGGGTCAACAAACTATGGGCAGGAGGTCGATCTCTGGTCACTAGGATGTATTTTGGCTGAGCTTCTTAATTTAGAGCCTTTATTCCCAGGGACATCGGATATCGATCAGATTGGTAGAATCATCAGTGTCCTGGGCAATATCACAGAAGAAACTTTTCCAGGCTGTTCAAATTTGCCAGATTACAACAAGATTTTCTTTAACAAGGTTGAGAAGCCGATGGGCCTTGAGGCATGCCTGCCTAATAGATCTTCTCCCGAGGTTAGTATCGTAAAGCGGCTACTTTGCTATGACCCAACAAAGAGAGCCACTGCTGCTGGCTTGCTGAATGAGCCGTACTTTACTGAAGAACCCTTACCTGTACCTATAGAAGGATTACAAGTCCCAGCATCAAAGGACGAGGATGATGACAGCTCTGCGGAAGAATGGGCTAATTACAGGGATGACGGTTCAGATTCAGACTTTGACCAATTTGGTAGCAAGAATGTGACTAAAACTGACAAGGGTTTCAGCATACGCTTTTCGTGATAATAAAGAAAGATGCATGGGATAACAATATCTTTGTGTCTTTGCTGGCAGAGGAATTGCTGTCATAGTATATGTGAACACTTCATGCATAGGGTGAAAATTGATCATCATTGTATGGAATTTTGATAATTTTTGGGTTTTCCATAAACTGTAAGATGATGTGTACAACAGAACCAGCTTTTCTCCTGGTAGTAATAAAATTGTATTCAGAGTAGCTGTCCATGTATACAGGCTGTGTTATGATCCTTAGTTCATAGAAGGTAAACACCGCCGAGATGATGGTCGGGCAGCGTCGGTGTAGAGAAAGAGGGAGAGACTATAGAGGAGAATGATATTGTTATTTCTAACTTGGTTTTAATAGCATGCAACAGCCTCCTTTATATAGATGGGTTTCCTCTAACAGATAGAATCTAATATCTATTATATCTTTAATAAATAGAAACTAATATCATATCTTTAATCACATCTCTAATAGATAGAAATTAATTTCTAATTTTTAAATAATGAACCGGCTGGTCTAAGACCCACGCCCATGACATTACACCCATTTCGGACATGCAGTTCGTCCTCGAGTTGCTAACCGGACATGTACAGCACGTACCAATAAGCAACGTTGAAAGGAACAAAGTCTTTTACATCTCGACTTATTTCTCTATTTTTAAGACTGAAAAATAAATTTGGAACCAATTTTTTTACTTCGGTCGGTTAACAAAAAGACATCAAGCTCTCACTCGTCACACAAGAACCGATCGAGCACACAAGACCTGACCAGGTAGACTTTGGAGTCCGAAGTGGCGTCTGACCTCACCGGCGATGATCGTCCTCACCGGCGTTGGTGACCGGGCGACGAGCAGCGGTGGCCGGGCGGAAGCTGAAGTAGGATGACTCCGGCAGCCTTGGGAGCTCGGCGACCGGGAACAACAATGTCGGCGGCGACAGGCAAGGATCCAGGCGGTGGCAGCTGTGTAGATCGGCGGAATGGAGCAGGCGACGGTGACGTGCGGCCGGTCGTCGACGGCACCGATCGAAGCGGTGTTGGTGAAAGACCGACGGATCGAGGTGGCACCGGTGGAAGATCGGTGGATCGAGGTGCCGACGGAAGACCTCTGACGCTTGGAGACGGTGGCGCCCAAGAGGAGCTCTAGCGGGCTTGCGCAGAAGGAGGGCTCGCAGACGGCGGCGCCCAGGAGTAACTCCCGCAGGTTGGGCTTTCTTGATCCATCCTAGCGGGATCTGGACACCGACGGCGGCTATGGGGTTGGGCGCCAGCGTGTCCACACGTGGCCGGATCTGGCGGCCAGGCTAGGGGGCGACGCACGTAGCAGCGAACGGCTGAGAAACTTCCCTGCGCTTGGAGTAGGGCTCAGAGAAGACCAGCTCTGCGCCAGAGAGGGAGACGTGGAGGCAGGCGAGCAGACGGTTGAGGAGGTGGAGGAGAATCTGCATGAACCCGGGGCAGTGGACAACAGCGGCGTGGAAGCCGCCGATGGCCTTCTCGGACTCGAGACCGGCGAGGAAAAGGTCATCATGGTGGAGGCGGGAGCCGAAGAGGTCGTCGACGGCCTTGGTGGAGACGGCGGTGGAGGTGACGAGGGCCGCAGCTAGGGATGGCACCGCGACGCCGGCGGCGGCAACGAGGTTGGGCGTCAACGCGTTCGTCGTGGCCGAATTTGGTGACCGGTGTGGGGATCTAGGGGCGTGTGTTGCCACATATGTTTTCCTATAATAGTCTCATGATCAGTAGGTAGTAAACACATTCACAATATTGAGATCACATCCATACACTTCAAATATATTTAATTTATGATAAAAGGGTGAATACAATAAGGTTCTATAGTTTGTGGCCGACTGACCAAGAGAATACTAGAGTCAAGAGTAAATTGCAGCAGAAGACAAATAACTAAGTAGAAGCATCAATCTAGTGGTATGCCACCATAGCCATAGGTAACCAACTGGTGATTAGGCCTTAGAAAACCCATCGTCGAACTCCTCTAAGCCAGGGGCGAAGTACGCGTCATCTGGTATGTATCTTTCTTCATTCTCGATCAACAATAATTTAAGCAATGTATGTATATATATATATATATATATATATATATATATATATATATATATATATATATATATGTGTGTGTGTGTGTGTGTGTGTGTGTGTGTGTGTGTGCAAGGCTATCAAAGGATGATGCTCTATAATAAGTTATTTTTAATATAAGGCAAATTTTATTTGTAATATCGATAAGTAGTAATTTGCAACGGAATTGCAAAGAGCATTTGACATGTGTTGAGATAACATTTATATAACTTCTATAACAATAGATCAAAACCATTCGCAGCCTTCCTCGGCTGTGAACACCGCACAATTCCCACCCATGGGCATGGCACACGATTAGACGTTCATGCCACCCATATGTTCAGTGAAACAATTTTGAAAAGGACAACTATACCCTTTGTAGCTCATGACCGCCAGCACGACTATTTAAATAGTTTTTGACACTCTGCAGAGATTGTACAACTTTACCCACATGAGATAATCAAATACTGTTAGACATTACACGCTTCCTTGGGCATTGAGAGATCATGTGGAGATGATCCCATCTTTGTGATGAGTATTTGACTCTTGTTTGAAGGAAATTTGAGTTTGTTTTGGGCTTCTTATGCGAAGTCTTAGCCCTGGTCGATGTCCAAGTCGTGTACGATCGCTCCCTGGTTCGTACGACCACGTTTGGTCGTGGTCGAAACTCTTCCGAGTCTTTGTCGACCATGGTGGTCGTGGTCGGAAGGTTATCGACCACGTTGAACTCAATCGGTGGTCTCGACCACGTTGCGGCGTCCTCGGGAATTTTGGTTGTGGTTGAAAGTGTTCCGGGGCATTTACGACCTTGTTGCCGAGTATCGGAAGTCAGCTGGACGGCGTACGACCACGTTGTGGCGTCCCCGGCGAATTTGAACGTGATCGAAGTCTCACCGGTAGCGTCGACCACGTTGGTGGTAATCGGATTCCAGCCGAGCAGCGTACGAGTTCTTTGGCCATGGTCGGAAGGGTTTACGACCACGTTGGCAATTGGGAGCGTTCGACCACGTTGTGGTCTCGGGCATTCGACCACCTTGTATCGCTAGCGGGTACGACCACGTTGGCCGATCAGAGCCACGACCACGTTAGCACGAATCTGAACGTGGTCGGTAGTCGTGGTTATGGTCTTCGATCACGTTGTGCGGTCGGATGTTCGACCACGTTGTCGGCAGATTGACCGTGGTCGTGCGGGTTCATTCAAACCGGTCGTGTGGGCTCATATGGTGTCCGATTACGGTGAGGTTTGGTCGGTTGGGTTCTAGGTGATGTTGTGGACCTTGTAGACTGGTTTGTTCTACATTTTGACAAGGTTTGGTAAAGTCTAATTTACGTGGAAAAGAGACTTGAGCTCGTGTTGTCGCAGTATGGATCAGTGCTATGTGATGGTTTTGTTGTCTTTGTTGGTTGCAGGTACTGGGAGACATGTCTTGGTGAGGCTTAGAGAGGTCGGGACTAGACATAGGAGATGTTGAGGTCCGCGGCGTGGAAGCCGAAGAGGACGTGGTCTTGCCCGAGTGGTGTAACCGAAAACAACAAGGCATGAGGAGGAAGCTTGGAGGCTGGCAAGGGCATTTTGGAGAAATGCCAAAGCACAAAGGAAGCCGTGTCCTCCGGGAAAGCACTTGAGTTGGTGGTGCTATTGGGCAAAGCGGTGGAGCCGTTGCCACACCGGGTAATGGGCAAAGCACTGGAGGCCTGCAGCACTGGACTCTCAGAACGGTGGTCTGTTGAGACCCGTTAGCGTGTGAGACTATAAATAGAGAGGTTAGGTCTCGGGAGGCGAAGTGAGGTTGTCCCACGAGTGCTCGAGTGTTCCTCTCTATCTTGTGTGAGTTGTCTCGGGTAAGAGCATGGATGCTCGTGTACCTCAGATGGAGTGGTCAGAGAAACCTCCATGTGCAATAGAAAGATTGGATTCATCTCGTGTATCATTCCATGTTTGTGTTCTTGAGATGATTTACTTGTTGCATTTGCCCTCTCGATTTCCTTCTTTTATGTGTTTTCTTTGAGAGTTGGCTTGTATCCTTTGCTCGAATCGGATTCATACTCTAAGACCACTTGGTCAATTCATTCCCGAGAGCAAAAATCAAGATAGAGAAATTTCGTGTTTTCGATCCGCCGCTCGGTTACTTTGTCTTGAGTTCGTGAGGCACTCTCTCCCTCCTTAGCAAAGACTTTTGATTTTCTTGGTAAATTCACTTTTAAATATCTTGTTCTTGCTAGGTTTCAAGTTTCATTCGTTTTGATTCTCGGTGGCAAAAGTTCTCTGAGTTCTTGTCACGGCGGTCGTGCTACCGAGCTGCTCTTTTCGGTCGACTATAGTATTTACTGTTCATCTTTGTCGGGCGACTATCTTCTCTGTTGTCGATTGGTTTTATTGCTTCGGGTGTCTTCTCCGTTCTCGACGAACAGTCGATCGACCACTCATTGGCTTTCATTGCGGTGTCACAAAATCGGGTTTCGACCACCTAAGCCCGCTCGATCACGGCTTGATCCATGTTTTTCATTGCCGACTATTGTCTTATTCTGCTTTGATTTTCGACCACGGTCTGCAGTCGGTCTGATTTCTGTTTGTCTGTTTTTACGACTTTGTCTTTCGGCTGTGATTTCGTTTGTCTCAGGGGGAAGAATTTTAAGGCACCATTCACCCCCCTCTGTTGCCATTTCGGTCCTTCAATTGGTATCAGAGCCGGTTAGCTCTTCTTTGATAGATCTTTAACCGGTCTCAAGAGCCATGGCGACGGACAAGTATTCCACCAAGCCGCCTGCTGATGGCTGGATTACCCCTTCGGAAGAGCCGGATGGAAACTTACATCCGAGCTCGGGGTATGCCATCCGCGGAAGGTGAAGATACGATTTGTTGTTCTGCCGATGACAACATCAATGCCGGAATATGGCGATGTTGAGGCGAATGCTAAGGCAAGGAACATCATCATTCGAGGGTTGAGTAAAGCGAGTTCGATCGCATCTCTCACCGTCGTCCGCCTCGACATCCGGGTGACCCTCGATGCATACCATGAGGGCACCACCCGATCAAGACGGTTCGACAAGACCGGTTCAGCGAGAATACAATGAAATTCGAGATGCTTGCGGTGAGTCCCTTGACGAGTGCTTTTCGCTTTCACAAGATTTTGAGCAACCTCCGAGCCGTCGGTCTCACATACTCCGACTCGGATAACGCCGTCAAATTCTTTCTGCACTCGATCTTAGGGTTTGGGAGATGAAGGTGACTACCATCAAGGACACCACGGACCTCTCGACCTTGACTCTTGATGCGCTTTACTCGCGCCTCAAGACTCACGAGATTGACATAGTCTCGTCGGTCGAAGTCTCGATCGATGGCACTAGTCACCGATCCCGCTCGATCCACTTCTTCGAGCCATCTTGCGGATTCTCCTCGCCGCTCTCGTGACATAACCGATGATCGAGAGAGCGACTTGCGGATGAGCGACTAGCCCTCCTCGCACGGAGATTCTCCCATGCTTACAAAGGGAGGAGGGACGGAAGGAAAGAGGACCCGTGATTTGTTTCGAGTGTGGTGGCCCCAACCACATTCGAGCAAACCGTCCCAAGTTGGGGAAAGGCAAAGTCGACTACGGCGGTTCCAAGCAGAACGACTACTCCGACAAGAACCGCAACAAGAAGGCCCCAACTCCGACGCAAGGCAAGAAGCCGCTCGCAACTTTGGGAAGGCCAAGAAGCTCTTCCACCGCGTCCTCGCCGCCTTCGACGACCTCGACCTCGGCGAAGTGGAGGGATGGAGCGATGACGACGGACGGGTGATCAAGAACCCAAGAGCGGCAACGACTTCTCGGCATGTGCTTCATGGCCCTCGAGGGCGAGATCGTGACGGCGATCTCTATTCCGACTCGACGGTATGTCCCTCCTATGACCAACTCGAATGCGGCTTTTCTTAAGCTAGAAGGTTTTCATGCTAGAGCTAAGACTAGATGTAGTGAGTTGGAGAAGGAAGTAGAGATTATCACGGAGCTTACTTCACTTATATCTGCTCCCTCCGTGATGACCGTGATACATGCCGTGCTTTGATCGGTGATATGGAGAAGCTAAGGACCTCACATGATAGTCGTCCTCCGAGCTTGATGCAATTAAGGTGGAGAATGTTAGTCTCGCTTGCGATTTAGAATTGAGTAGGATGGTCGTTACCCTACTTACTACTGATGAGACTATTGCTCCCACCTCATGTGAGGATAAGGACTTTGATGCTAAAGGACCTTATGCCATGCTTCGGATCTGCCGAGTCTTGTGTAAATTGTGATAACTTGAATATGAAACTAAAGCAGGCAGATCATAAAATTGCAAATTTCAAACCTTCTTACTTGAGCCTATTGCTTCTTGCGTGAATTGTCCCAAGCTTCTTCTTGAACTTGAAGTCGTCTCCAAGCAGCTTCAAGATTTAGTTGATGACAATAACAAATTGGCCAAGTTTGCTTCTAAGGACCACGTTAGCTCACCATGCAATTGTTGTAACAAACTAAAATCTGAATTGGTTGCATTAGATGAAAAATGTGTGAAGCTAACTAAGGATCTTATAGAAAAGCAACCATCTGCTTGCATTGTGTGTGCTGGGAAGAAGCATGAGGGTTTGGTAGAGACGCCAGCGACGTGAACCAATTGGCTAGCGAGGACTGTCCTTCCCGAGTCGGTACGTGCGTGCACAAGCAAATCTTTCCTCTGCTGTTGGTTCTTCTTCTACTCCCTTACCTCCTGCTGTCTCTTCTCTTCCCTGCACTTCTTGCGCCTCTCTTTTTCGGGAGTGTCAGTATCTTATGAACACTCTTGAGAAATTTGTAGGAGGCAAGAAGAAGCTTAATCTTATCCTTGACCACCCAAGATTTGCAAGTTCAATCAAGGTCTAGGGTATGATTTTCTAAAAGACATGAGGAAGCATCCGCTGCGTGCTCGGATCCATAGCACCAAAGCGATCGAGACTAAGCCGGGGATCGAGAAAGTCAAATTTAAGTCTGCGGGTTTTGTCCAAATGATATCTGACAGTAGGGTGAGTCCTCCTGCAGCTTCAGCCTCTCAGAAGGCGAAGCCATTTCATGCTACTCCTGCTCGTCAAAAGGCGAAGTATCATTGCACCTTCTGTCAGAAGGATGGACATTCAGTCGATCGATGCTTCAAGCGCGCCAATATCGCGCGGAGAGACCATGTTGAGTCTTTTAGGCGTATTCGTGGTCGACCCGGACCTTGAGTGCACCTAAGACCAACAGGAGGTCTAGAGTTGTTTCTTCTATTGGTGTTGGGCGGCATCGAGGACTTGGTTTCTGGGAGTTTTACTTTTTCGTCCTCATGCTCCCGTCGATCGTGATTTTCGCCGTCACGAGGGTAGATCTCGTTTTCCCGTCGAGATAGCTACCGCGGTGTGTTCGACTTGTTCTTTGGTGACTTGACTCGCTCCTCTATAGCGATCGGGCCCAACAACGACTTCAGTCTACACACCACCTTCTACTTTGGGTGACGAGAGCGAGGGTAGATAGAGGTCAGTCGTGCTTGACTACTTCATCTGCTCGACGTATTACTCAGTATTGGGTGCCAAAATCACTCTTGATTTATCCCAAGATCGAGACTTTGCTCTCTTGTTGACTCGGGTTCGTAGGGCGGGAAGGAAAGGTTTGGCTTGTAGACTCCGGTGTTCACGACACATGACCGGAGATTCCCGTTGGTTTCTTCCTTGCCGTGCTCGGTGATGAGACGATCACCTTTGGAGATGCTTCATCTCGGCGTCATCGCCAAAGGTACTGTGCGCATTAATGATTCATTTATTTTGAAAGATGTTGCTTTAGTTAGCAAGCTGCGGTACAATTTGCTCTCGGTCTCTCGACTTCCGATGACAATTTTGAGGTGAGCTTTAAGAAAAACAATTGCAAAATTCTTGATTCTTGGTGTCCGTTTATGGATTTCTCGTTTTGGGAGGATCTTTCGTCTGATTTTTCTGAGTCTTTTGGTGATCCTCTCCGTTGTTTGCCATGCTTTATCTGACGAGTCTTGGGTCAACGCCATGCATGAGGAGCTAGAGAGTTTCGAGAGAAACAAGGTCTGGACGCTTGTTGAGCCCCCTCGAGATCAAAATATCATTGGAACCAAATGGGTGTTCAAGAACAAGCAAAGTGAGGATGGGGTAGTCATTGAAACAAGGCTAGGTGGTTGCAGGGGTACTCCCGTGTTGAGGGTCCGGATTTCGAGGAGACCTTTGCCCTCGTAGCTCGTCTTGAGGCCATTAGAATTCGCTTGCCTTTGCACTTCTAAAGGTTTCAAGCTTTACCAGATGGACGTCAAGAGTGCCTTTCTCAATGGCTTCATTGAGGAAGAAGTCTATGTCAGACGACCTCCGTGTTTCGAGAACCCCAAATACCCTAGTCATGTCTTCAAGCTTTCCAAAGCATTGTATGGACTTAAGCAAGCCCCTAGAGCTTGGTATGAGAGGCTTAAGTCCTATCTATTGAGACATGATTTTGAGATGGGTAAAGTTGACAAGACCTTGTTCATTCGGCTATAATGACCTTCCGCCGCCTAAATTTATGTCGATGACATTATCTTTGGCGCTCTTCTCATGCTCTAGTTTCACGTTCTCGGATGTCATGAGCACCGAGTTTGAGATGAGCATGATGGGTGAGTTGACTTTCTTCCTTGGCTTCCAAATCAAGCGAGACTCGGGAGGTACCTTCTTGCATCAAGGCAAGTACACCGTGATCTCCGAGACGCTCGACATGAGTGATGGAAAGCGGTGTCGACTCGATGGCTTCTACGGCCACACTTGACCCGATGAGGACGCCGAGCCAGTTGACCAAAAGAGTTCGAAGTATGATTGGCTCTCTCTTGTACCTCACGCCTCGAGACCGACATACACTTTTACGTGTGTCTTTGTGCGGTTTGAGCTTCTCTCGCGTATCTCATCGCCAAAGGTGAAGCGCATCTTCGGTACCTTCGAGCTACCATTGACTATGGTATCGGTACTCTTCCTCATCTGTCTATCCCTTAGAGCCTATTCGGATGCGAGACTTTGCCTATGTAGGATAGATAGGAAGAGCACTTCGGGCACCTGCCAGTTCATTGGCACTTCTCTCGTTTCTTGGTCTTCGAGGAAGCAGTCCGGTGTTGCACAGTCCACCGCAGAGGCCGAGTGCGTGTCGCAGCCCGATTCTTTGTAGCCAAGTGCTGGATGGTCTCGACTCTGCGGGACTTTGGGTTAGCTATCGATCGTGTTCC
Organism: Bonia amplexicaulis; assembly: GCA_036346245.1. NCBI lineage: Eukaryota > Viridiplantae > Streptophyta > Magnoliopsida > Poales > Poaceae > Bonia > Bonia amplexicaulis. Next base: position 9,185,354 of record CM070751.1, read on the forward strand.
GCTCTTTTGCCACAACACGTCTGCGATTAGCATTGCTAAGAACCCAGTCAGCACTCTCGGACCAAGCACATCGATATCGAATATCATTTTCTTGAGACCATGTAGAAGGGTGACATCGTGCTCCGTTTGTGAGAGTGACCACCAGTTGGCTGATATCTTCACCAAGCCTTTGGATAGCACGAGGTTTTCAGCTCTGCGGGGAGAGCTTGGGGTGGTTTGTCCTTACGGACTATTGTGAGGGGGAGCTTTGGGCTTTACTGCTTTATCATATTAATTGTGCTTCTGTATCCTTACTGTTGCATCGCATTTTCTGGTGCATTGGGTTTAGTCCTTCTAGCATAGGTTAGAGTGTGTCTCTTCTTGAGTTGCTTAGACTTCTTGCTCTTATCTTGTGCTTTCGGGATAGTTGTTTCTTATCTCACTAGGTTGAGCTCACTCACTTCTTTTAGGTTCTAGCGAGGTTGGGCCACCCTCGGGTGAGCAGTGCGTGTTTGCTCTCTAGTGTGCGTTTTCTCGACAATTGTTGTCCTGGAGACATATAGGGTAGATGAGAGTCAGTCTGAGCCATAGTATCCTCTATATCTTATCTATGCTTTAAGGACTGCCTGTTTTTCTGATTTATTTGCCAGCTCTTGATTTTTATTGCTTTGGTTCAGGGGGAGTTCATTTGGGAACTTCTAGATTTTAATTTTGACTTAAACTCAACTTGAACTAAAAGTCGCATCACATGTTGAGGGGAGTGGATTTTCGCATTGCATTCGCATTGTAATATAACCACATTGAGCCTTGATTATTATCCGGTTATGACATGCTTTCAATGCTTTACACATTGCCATGATTTGTGCTCCATTGCTAATCGATCATGACTTTATATGTGTAGTCAAGTCTTTGCCATGATAGGTTAATTAAAATGCCAAATTTGACCTAATTCATGTCTTGTTCATATTTGAGATTAGTCAGCCTTGTGTTATCCTTTTATGATTCTCGCCATGTCAAATAGGCTGAGTTGAGTCTTGAATCTTAGTTGAGCAATAGATTGAGCTATCGGTTTCTTGATGACACATAAGTTAGTACAATCTATTAAAAGCAAAGATCTCTTTTGTGCGAAAAACCGATCTCACCAATTCTTTCTCATGAGACGGCTTGCCATTGCACAAGGCATGAACTCAGGGGAGTTTTGGATGACCAAGATCATTTCCTTAAGCTTCTCGCTTGGAATGATCGCATAAGGCTTGAGGTCTAGCACATGATGAATAAAAGATGGTTGAAAACAACCATGTGTTCTCTAAAGAAAAATGTCATTTGTGCTCAATTGCAAAAATATCAAAGTACTTAAACAAATGTATCATTCTTGAACAAATAGCACTCTAGTTTGCTCAACACTAGCTTCTTGATTCCATTTAGCTTATTGACATGGTTTGCATCATTTGTGGATATCATTAGCTAGACTAAAATCTTGTTTGACTTGACTTGCTAAGCACTTCAATTAAAATTCAGATTATACCTTCTGTTGTTTAGCTTCACTTTACATACTTAGTCATGATCTTTATAGCATATTTGTATGTTATGGCTTGGTGTAATACATTTTGGTCATTTTGGATAATTCTCATGGCTCTGCATACTTTGAATAATCAAATCAGCCATTCCATCCATCATTTTGACTTATTCTCTCTTGCATACTTGATGTGTTTATTGCCAAAATGGGAGAATAGATTGGAGAAAAAGAGAAAATTTCTTTCTGGGAACTTGCTAGAGCTTTGGAGATCAATTTGCTCTTTATTCTATTACTCTAGTGTTCTCTCTGTCGACATGGTCATAATTTTATTTTCATTCTTTGGACCATGTCGTCTTCTACAAACTCAACTTCTTATTTCACGGTGTTTGTCAATATACTCATCAAGGGGGAGATTGAGAGATCATGTGGAGATGATCCCATCTTTGTGATGAGTATTTGACTCTTGTTTGAAGGAAATTTGAGTTTGTTTTGGGCTTCTTATGCGAAGTCTTAGCCCTGGTCGATGTCCAAGTCGTGTACGATCGCTCCCTGGTTCGTACGACCACGTTTGGTCGTGGTCGAAACTCTTCCGAGTGCTGTACGACCATGGTGGTCGTGGTCGGAAGGTTATACGACCACGTTGAACTCAATCGGGTGGTCTACGACCACGTTGCGGCGTCCTCGGGAATTTTGGTTGTGGTTGAAAGTGTTCCGGGGCATTTACGACCTTGTTGCCGAGTATCGGAAGTCAGCTGGACGGCGTACGACCACGTTGTGGCGTCCCCGGCGAATTTGAACGTGATCGAAGTCTCACCGGTAGCGCACGACCACGTTGGTAATCGGATTCCACCGAGCAGCAGACGAGTTCTTTGGCCATGGTCAAGGGTTTACGACCACGTTGGCAATTGGGAGCGTTCGACCACGTTGTGGTCTCGGGCATTCGACCACCTTGTATCGCTAGCGGGTGCGACCACGTTGGCGATCGAGCCACGACCACGTTAGCACGAATCGAGCGTGGTCGGTAGTCGTGGTTATGGTCTTCGATCACGTTGTGCGGTCGGATGTTCGACCACGTTGTCGGCGATTGACCGTGGTCGTGCGGGTTCATTCAAACCGGTCGTGTGGGCTCATATGGTGTCCGATTACGGTGAGGTTTGGTCGGTTGGGTTCTAGGTGATGTTGTGGACCTTGTAGACTGGTTTGTTCTACATTTTGACAAGGTTTGGTAAAGTCTAATTTACGTGGAAAGAGACTTGAGCTCGTGAGTCGTGCGAGTATGGATCGATGCTATGTGATGGTTTTGTTGTCTTTGTTGGTTGCAGTCTTGGGAGACATGTCTTGGTGAGGCTTAGAGAGGTCGGGACTAGACATAGGAGATGTTGAGGTCCGAGCGACGGAAGCCGAAGAGGACGTGGTCTTGCCCGAGTGGTGTAACCGAAAACAACAAGGCATGAGGAGGAAGCTTGGGAGGCTGAAGGGCATTTTGGAGAAATGCCAAAGCACAAAGGAAGCTGTGTCCTCCGGGAAAGCACTTGGAGTTGGTGGTGCTATTGGGCAAGCGGTGGAGCCGTTGCCACGGGTAATGGGCAAAGCACGGAGGCACTGCAAAACACTGGACTCTCAGTACGGGTGGTCTGTTGAGACCCGTTAGCGTGTGAGACTATAAATAGAGAGTTAGGTCTCGGGAGCGAAGTGAGGTTGTCCCATGAGTGCTCTGAGTGTTCCTCTCTATCTTGTGTGAGTTGTCTCTGGGTAAGAGCATGGATGCTCGTGTACCTCCGATGGAGTGGCTGTAGAAACCTCCATGTGCAATAGAAAAGATTGGATTCATCTCTGTGTATCATTCCATGTTTGTGTTCTTGAGATGATTTACTTGTTGCATTTGCCCTCTCTGATTTCCTTGCTTTATGTGTTTTCTTTGAGAGTTGGCTTGTATCCTTTTGCTCGAATCGATTCATACTCTAAGACCACTTGGTCAATTCATTCCCGAGAGCAAAAATCAAGACAGAGAAATTCTGTGTTTTCGATTATAGCCGCTCGGTTACTTTGTCTCGAGTTCGACCGAGGCACTCTCTCCTCCTTAGCAAAGACTTTTGATTTTCTTGGTAAATTCACTTTTAAATATCTTGTTCTTGCTAGGTTTCAAGTTTCATTCGTTTTGATTCTCGGTGGCAAAAGTTCTCTGAGTTCTTGTCACGGCGGTCGTGCTTTGGAGCTCTCTTTTTCGATCGACTATAGTATTTACTGTTCATCTTTGTCGGCGACTATCTTCTCTGTTGTCGATTGGTTTTATTGCTTGGTGTCTTCTCTTTTCTCGACCGAACAGATCGATCGACCACTCATTGGCTTTCATTGCGGTGTCACAAAATCGGTTTCGACCACCTAAGCACGCTCGATCACGGCTTGATCCATGTTTTTCATTGCCGACTATTGTCTTATTCTGCTTTGATTTTCGACCACGGTCCGCAATGGTCTCGATCGATTGTTTATGCTTTTACGACTTTGTCTTTCTACCGTGATTTCGTTTGTCTCAGGGGGAAGAATTTTAAGGCACCATTCACCCCCCCTCTGTTGCCATTTCGGTCCTTCAGGCATGCGACAAAGTGAATATCTTATAGCTTTTAGGTCACCTAGCCCTAACCTTGCATAGCCTGGTGAATGGACAAGCCCTCACTTAGGTGTGCCAAGTGAGCTGCATGACAGATGTAACATCTCAAAATTTGGTTATTCCAAAAATATGAAAATTTAAAAATTGTTTCCTGCATTTTGCTGGCATTTGAATTTCATTTGGATATTATTTGAATAATGACTAGTGATATCCATTTTAAGGGGGGTAGCGCTAAGAGACAAAAATGTCGAAGAGCTACTGCTACGTCTGTTTTGGAGGTGCAACAACTTGGACCTAGGGCCAACCGAACCAATACAAGAAAATTTGCAGGACCAGAAGTCCTATAGCGATAAGGGCAAAAGACCATCCTCTCGATGTGTCCTTCGTCAGCTCTTCGTTCCTAAGGCCCCTACCCCTAGGGCGCAGCCCATTCTTACCCATCTATTAATAAGACATCCTGCAACCATATGTCTAATAGACGATGCAACTACTCCATTCTATGATGACGTGAAAACAACAATGCCAAAGAGCAAGTATTTGGAAGTCTACGACCTATCCTGGAGAACAAGGTTTTTCTCTTTTCTTTTAACTTCTCCAAGTGCTAACCCCCGTTGTGGAGATTTACATCTCTTTGTGAAGCCAAGGAGCTACACGTCGAGCAACACCCAAGAACCCATTGCTGGCCGATATGACCCCACCTCCTTCCTTTCTATTCTACCGGAATCTCGGGGTCGAGATTCATTTAAGGGGGGTAGATTTGTAACATCTCAAAATTTGGTTATTCCAAAAATATGAAAATTTAAAAATTGTTTCCTGCATTTTGCTGGCATTTGAATTTCATTTGGATATTATTTGAAATCTTTTTGAGATTTGTGGCGCGCAAATTGATAATAAAAGAGTAATGCCAAATGCAAATAGTAGAAAACTAAAATTTTAAATACGAATCTGAAAAGATGATCCAGCAGATCGAGGGAGAAACTGGAAGTTAAAATATAAAATTTCACTTGGAAAATAACGACATAAATAGCAATAAAAGTAAATGAATAAAATGTATATATACACGCATACACACATATAACCTAAATAATAATAATAATAGGAAACAAAAATTTAAATTAGAAATTTGAAGTCTCAAAGCTCAAGCCATAGAAAATTAAAATTTTGAAATTCTAGCACTCTCCTTCTCTTTTCCCTATGCCATGTGGGCCAGCCCTTTTCTCTCTCTTCCCCTTCTTTTCTCCCTCTGCCGCCCCCTTTCCCCTCACTGCGCGCGGGCCTGGCTTGCCCGGCCTCCTCTTCCTTTCTTTTCTCCCTTCTCTGCGTCGTGCTCTTCCTTTTCTTTCTCCGTCTCGTGAACGAGCTCGCTCCACGTCGCCACTGTTCACCCGTCAACATCAGGCGCGCCAGCTACGTCCCATCGCCGCTCGCCCGTTACCTCTGCGCCGCGCCGAGCCCCACGCCTTCACACGCCGAGCCTTGTGCCTCCGGTCCTTGCCCGGCGGGTCTCCACCCCGTCGCCCGGTTATCCCCGGCCGCCCCTGTGACTATAAATGCCACCGGCTCCCCTATAGCCCCGCCATCTCCTCTTCTTCCCCACCCCTTCTTCCTCCTCCGCCTGTGTGCCACCGCCCCCACCTCCCTCGCCGCCTCCTCCCGGGCCTGGCGCGGTGGCTCGATTGCCTCCGTGGGAGCATCACCAAGGCTCCACGAGGCCTTCCCAAGCATCAATTTCGGCTTTCCCCACCACGGTTTGCTGGCCTCGCGCAAGTCGCCACCGCCGTAGGTCCTCGTCGCCGACCTTCGTCGAGCTCCTCGGCATCCGCCACCTTCCTTCGGTTTCCCTCGGTGCCATTCCATCTTGGTCACCGCCGCCGCCCCCGGCCGCCCCATCGCAAGCAACGCAGCCGCCCGTCGCCGCCCGACCTCCTCTGCTCGCGCCCTGCGCACACTTGCCTAGCGCCGCCGCCTCCAACAGTAACACCGCGGAGCCGAGTGGCTAGCGGCACAGGTGCTCGATCCGCCCACCCGTTCAATCTGTGGGCACAACAATGTAGCGTAGGTTTTGTTTTAGGTGATGTTGCTAAGCGGCAGTAAAGAAATTGATCAAGAAAATCCGAAAATAATTATTTTTATTACAGTACAGATAAACTTAATTAATGTTCAGATCTAAGTTAGAGAATGCTAATGGTAATTAGATAGTAATTAATCACTATCATAAATGCTAATATGATTTTAAATTTGAAATCTCCCACTGACATGTGGGCACTTGTTTAATAAAAGCCGACCCCACTTGTCATAAACACGGTGGATAGGAGATAGAAGTAAAAGAATGAATTAAAAATAGAAAGTAAGTGAGATTATTTAGGGTTTAAATTCTGATTAGATTAGTTCATATATGATTAACTATTATGGTTTGAGTAATTATCCAAGAACCTAATTATTAATTAAAGGCATTACTAAAAAAAAGTGGCTTTGATTAAATGTCCCAATTTAATAAGAACTACCCTTAATTATAGTATATACATATGTGCCATAACATTTATCATGCCCCGGTAAAGTAAATCTTAGTGGTAAATTTTTACTAAATAACAAATATTGAAATATAACTATGTAAAACAAGCTTTGCCTAGAAAACTACATTTAAATTAAATTAGAAATAAAGCTAAGCCCGATAGTAAATAAAGTATAGGCAAGATAATAACAGTGCATTTAATTAAATCTTAACAATAAATTTAATGAATAATAATATTAAGCATAAATGTATATGACAAGATAAGACCCGCATAAATTGACACTAATTCAAATTAAACTTAACCTGGTAATAACTAAGTGCACATAAAATATCATACCACAAAATGCTAAAAGCATAAACTACGAGATTAACTTGATAAGCTAAAATTTGCAAACATTACTTATGTATGTGTATATATATATATATGTATGTATGTATATATCACATGCCCTGAACATTAGCACCCGACAAAATACACCAATTCATAGGTCTAACCTACCTCATGGAACTTCCTAAATAAATGTAAAATAATAAAAGAGATTATTAATAAAAAGACCGGATCATCATATTCTACCACCGACTTTGCCTCCAATCACCCATTAACTCATAATAAAACTAAGTCGAGTTTATTCGAATTTATTTGGATCTTGTGAGTTATTTGCTTTTATTTGGATTCAGTCATTTATCGCGTAATTAGAAACGGGGCTCAAGACTCAATGGATCGGCGAGATCAAGATCGAGGTGAAGAAAAGGCCGAGAGCTCAAGACCATCAAGCGAGAAAAGCATTGTGTGAGCTCAAGACCGCGGTAAACCGCGTCGAAGCGAGTCAATACTTTGATCATGTTGAACCTCGTTTTACGCAAATTACTTTTGTTTAAATTATCAAATTGCATCTTTGTTAATTTTATATACAAATACATGCTTAATTCAAGATTCTAGCTATATGCCCATTGTTTGCCTTGATTAATATTACACCCCCTTGTTGAATATTTGAATATATGAACCTTGTCGCCCTAGCGAAACTATGATAGTAACCTTTTGAAAATAAGTCCGTAATTTATACACCAAGGGGAGGGTGAAGTTTTCCAGCTGTTCTAAGCGTTGCAGGAAGTGGAGCCCGGCTGCGTTAGTAACTGTGGAAAACATCCCGCGCAACGTATGGGACCCACCGCAAGTGGGATAAGCCCATAGGGTGAGATGACAAAAGGAACTAGATACTTTGAGCAATCAACGTGATGGTGCGCTCAACCACATGACTAAGGAATCGTGTGTGGCAAAGAGTTGATTGTCTCTTGTGGTGAAAGTGTACAAACTCTGCAGAGTCAAAACTATTCGAATAGCCGTGCCCACGGTCAAGGGCGGACATGGGAAACTTAACCAGATATAGTTCTATTTCAAAATGATTTGTGGGCGGGAATGGAAAAAGTGGTGGGCAGTGAAAGGCCCTAAGTTGTGTTGTCCTGGGTGTCGCCCCAGTGATAAGTTAAGCGGCTATAACGCTGAAAGATTAAGCATATGGTGCAGATGCCATGTAATGGTGGATGGAATCTGAATCGCTACTATTATTGCATTCTCTTACACATTATGTTTTGTTCAAACTGCTAAGTCTCAGGAGATTTCTATGTATTATCTTTCAAAGGCAAAATAATGGCAATAGTTCACATAAAATAAGGTGTCAAGAAGAATAAATAGAGTCGTAAGAACAGGAGATGGTTGTTTGCGATAAACGCATAAAGATGGTGGATTCTTGTCGATCATAAAAAGGGAACGGTAGAAAGGGTTGTAGGAAAAGTAGATTGGTAGAGCTTAAATTGATTGATATGACAAATAGATGATTTAAATAGTTCTTGGGAATTTGGAAGTGCAAGGAAAATTACGGGATTACGATACGGACAAATAATATGAATTCTTGGAAGAGGCTGGGAATAATGTGATTGATAGGATTGATCAAAATACTAGAAGGATGAATTAAATTTTTGGGTATATCGGAGGAATAATAATAATTACCGGAGTATAATCTGGATCAATGATTTTGGGGAATTAGAAGAGTGTAAAGGTAATTGTTGGATTAAATGGGATTAGTAGGATTTGACCTAGATGGATGATTTGAATATGAGGAAAGTTGGAGATATGATAATTGGAGTATAAGCCTGATTAATGATATTCTCAGTGGAGAAATATTGATGAATTAGTTAGAGACACTTAGTGACAAATAAGGTTGATTATGGAAAAAGCATATTATGGTTTTGGATGAGTAGCAGAAAGGATTGAATGATTAGAAAGTACTGGTACAAATGATTTCGGTGGATTAAAAGTAGCCAGGTTAGAGAATCATTAGAATTCAGAGGTGAGGAGCTGGTGGAAAGCGATTACAAGATTGGATTATTAAGAAAATTGGAATACAACAAGTATTGGTGGATTCAAAATAAATATATAGAAAATATATGATCGGCGGGTTGACTAAACAATGTCACTAGCTGTTGGGAGTCATAGACAGCAATTAGTAAAGAAATTGTGTCTTTGATGGATTAGGTCAATTATGGCCTTTGGGGGAGTGAGTCAATTATGGCAATCGCCGTGTGAAGTTCTAGGTAGCCGTAATAACACTATGGTTTAATAATAGCAATGCTACCAAAAGCGATTTTCGGCACATAAAACAACCCGAGCCTTTCCTTTGATAAGCCATGCATACTATATATTTGCATTCTGTGTATTGGCTCGCGGAGCACGGTGGTTAGTGTGCTCACACTCGCTCTCAAAACAAATCCAGAATCAGGAACTGGGTCGCTACACATCGGCAATACTTTTGTGTCCGGATGGCAAAGAAGATGAAGACGTCAAGGGCTAGGTCGCGAACCTCCAGCTTGGTACTGTGGGCATGTCTGAAGGTCCCACCGTGTGCTTCGTTCTTCCGCTGCTGCAATTTAATGACTTCGGCCTAATCGGCCCATGTGTAAGTTTACTATTATATTTACGCTTCCGCATGGTATGTATTTGATATTCATTTTCTGTATCTGTGAGCACTATCTACTGATCCAGGGAATAGTGCCATTAATCACAGAGGATTCCGGATAGTAAAATCTGGGGCCCTACAACAGACCCTCACCTCAGTGGATTATGTACCTTTGGTGAGGCATTCACCGTTGTATTAGTGAGCTTTGATCCCAACACCTTGGTGAAGGGAGCCCCTACGAGCCAGACCGTTACGCGGAATGCCTTACCACTTCTATGCCTACCACAATGCAAGGCTAGATCTAGACAACTTTAATCAGCTATATGCCATAGCCCATATAACACATGTGGTAGTACGGTGTGACTTAGATGGGCTTCAACAGCGTTCGGTCCTTAATTGACCCAGGCGAGGATCTCTCCCTATAGACATGCGAAATTCCCTCTCGCGCAAGATTCCCTCTCACATTTGACAGTGTATCATATAACTCGTCAGTGTCCAAAAATTAGGTTTTTCATTTTATTTCATACAAAGTAACAGAGGTTCCCCCTCTGGTATAACATTTTGAAAGCATCATACCTACGTGAAGATTTTATTCGAAATTTCAAACTTAGCAGAAACTAATGCTTGTCTAAGCATCTAGACCATATATGAATGTAGTATTCCCAATTTGACACTATATTGTCCAAACCATATCCTAGAGGTTACAACAGTAAAGGTATCAAGTTTTCAAGGAGTTTCAATGCATACGAGGGGTCATAACTACCATTAGGCATAGTATAGCAGTTTTATGGAACATACACGCATGCATAATAGATTTTGTAAACAATATACAATAATTGAAATACTAGGATCAATATGGTCAAAGGGGGTGCTTGCCTTGCTCCTGTTGCTCAAAGAATGTTTTGGATGCGTTCTCGGTGACGTTTGGCGCGGAGTCGTCTAACTGATAAATAAATCCAGATAAAAGCAAATAGGAGCTAAATAAATAGAGACAAGACTCAAATGTTTTTGTAAATTCAGAAAGATCTTGTTTTTATAAAAATTTAGAAACAAAGATCACTAAATTTAGAGTTCGTATGCAAAAGTTACAAGTGTTTGAGTTTTGGCTTGTTTGAGTTATCTCAGCACTTTTTACGACTACCCAAGATCCTTGGTTGCTACGGTGTTCTTCCGACTTCTAACACACTTCGGTTGCTAGCTACTCAATTCTATCTACGACTATTGAAGCCTACGATCACTGCAGCTTATGACCATCATAGCTTAAGATCTTATATTACGACCATTACTACTAGCAACCACTCTGGCTACCGATCTTACGAGTACTACTTTGATACTTCGGACGTTTGGACTGCTATGGTATTCGGTCGCCCTGACTACTGACTACCGATCATGACACTTTGACCATGCGGGTCTTCAACTACTTCAGTCCTACCACAGCTCCGATCGTATCATTCATATAGAGCCGGTACTACCGATCTTCATCCACGCGGGTCTTCCGAGCATCGACCAGGTATTGTACGACTATTGACCGAGTATTGTAACTTACGACTACCGATCATGACTTACGACTATCGACCAAGGAATACGAATAACGACCATGGCTTACGACTATCGACCACGAGCTATGACTATCGACCAGAACTTTAACTTACGAATATCGACCGGTGCTACGACTTACGACTATCGATTAGGTACTGTAGGTTTCGACTACTGACTACGGTCATCGGTCAAAGATTACGAGTCCGCCTATGGTCGAAGATTTTGACAACAGTAATGGTCAAAGATCATGACTACGGCTGCGATCGAAGAGTTCGACAATGGTAGCGATCGAGGATTTTGACACGACACTGGTCAAAGATTCCAACATCCGGCTACGCTCGAAAATCTCAACGCGACAACGATCGAGGATATCGACGCCCGACTATGGTCGAAGATTACTGCCACGTTAGCGTTCGAAGATCACAACCACGTAAGCGGTCGAAGATCATGACCAGGCCAGCGGTTGAAGATCACGAGGACGCAAGTGGTTGAAGATCACGACTACGCAAAAAGTCGAAGATCCTGACCAAGCTAGCGGTTGAAGATCATGACCATGCAAGCGGTCGAAGGTCACGACCAGGCCAGTGGTCCAGGATCACGACCACGCAAGCGGTCGAAGATCTTGACTACACAAGCGATCGAAGTTCATGATGATGCAAGCGGTCAAAGATCACGACCAGGCCAACGGTCGAAGATCACGACCATGCAAGCAGTCCAAGATCTCGACTACGCAAGGGGTCGAAGGTTTCGACACAGCAGCAGTTCAAGGTTTTGACCATGATTGCCATGGTTCTGTTCTCATGTTCGACTACTACAGTTTCCTTTACGATTGCTTTTAGTTCTCCTTTCGACTATGATTAATTTAGTTTGTCTTTTTAGTTTCACATTATCTACAGGGGAGGTGGAGCTCACCGATGACGATGGTGGCTTACAAGAAGGAGCAGGAGGAGCTAGCGTTGGAGACCTCATCGGCAGCGAAGGGGTCCACGGTGACAACGATATCTGACAACAGAGAAGCTACGAAAAGTAGTGCACATGAGCTTGCATGCATGCGTGTGGAAGTACGGGTGTTACGCGCCGTAGCGAGCAATACGACAGTTCGGTTTGCACCAGGCCATGCCCCCTCTGCATGGCAAGTTCCTACCGCGAGCCATACACCGGCGAGTCAAACTCCATCCGAGTAATGTTTACACTTTATATGTCTTACTCTGTAATATTGATGATTCTGGAAATGCAAGTAATTGAGAGCGGGTCGGCATGGTATGGACTGGCAGCCACTGCAGCAGAAGTAGACGACGGCATGGATGGACAGGGCAATGTCCAGATGTATGACGAGTACCTAAAGTGGTGCGTACCTCAGTCGCGCAGCAAACTCACCATTCCTCCACCAGATCTTCTCGAGTAGATCACGCACGAGGACAGTCTACAACGTTCGGTTAATCCCCACAATACTTTGCGGCATGACAATGTAAGACAATTGCAATTTATTATCGTTTTATTTACGAAATTCATACTGGTCATTACTGAACCTGTTTCGTATGTCACTTCAGTTGGAGCGGGCGCAACGCATCGCAAGCATGTCCAAGGCCGCCATTAGTAGCCCGAAGACACCACCGACCCTGCAGAAATATTTTGAAGTATATCCTAAAGCAAGCCAAAAAATAGGGCACAACCTGAGCTGCGGTCGTTCGACGGATCACGTCGTGCAAATCGGGCACCCAGCGGGGCCACCATGCTCACCCACCAGGTCATCGCGACTTAGCGAGTCCGGCCAACCATCACAATCTACCGAGTCTGCTCGGTGTCATAGTACTAGCCGTCGATCATCCACGGGCCGTATCGACGAGGATGTAACTTACGTACAAACATACGTTTTATTTTCTTGTTAGGCCTTACGTTCCGCTAACATCATGGTGTTCTCCCACTTCAGGTCCGTCATCGAGATACAACACTTTTGATGTCCACACCACCTACATAGACTACCGCTCCTCGTCGTTCAGCTTCACTGCGCATCCAGGAGGCACGATATTCGCATTTTATATCTGGAATATTTATTGTGACTAACATCGTTTTATCTTGCAGCCTCCAATTCAACGTGGGGGTGACGTCAAGTCCACTGATGATGATATGGGCCTCCTAGATGCTTTCAGGGAGCGGTACACAGCGCCAGGGTTTGTAGCGTATGCATGACAGAGCTCATCGTTCACACCATACCTAGGGTTTGGACACTTCGGTGGGCAGAGCTTCTTCGGCTTCGCTGCCACGTCATACGGTCAAGGCGAAGAGTTCCTCAGCACCACGAGGGGGATTTCTAGAGTCATTTATTCATGACATTATTACTGGCTTACGTACAAACCTACGTTTTGTTTTCTTGTTAGGCCTTACGTTCCGCTAACATCATGGTGTTCTCCCACCGCAGGTCCGTCGTCGAGATACAACACTTTTGACGTCCACACCACCTACATAGACTACCGCTCCTCGTCGTTCACCTTCACTGCATATCCAGGAGGTACGAGATTCGCATTTGATATCTAGAATATTTATTGTGACTAACATCGTTTTATCTTGCAGCCTTCAATTCAACGTGGGGGTGACGTCGAGTCCACTGATGATGATATGGGCCTCCCAGATGCTTTCAGGGAGTGGTACACAGCGCCAGGGTTTGTAGCGTATGCACGGCAGAGCTCATTGTTCACACCATACCTAGGAATTGGACACTTCGGTGGGCAGAGCTTCTTCGGCTTCGCTGCCACGTCATACGGTCAAGGCGAAGAGTTCTTCATCACCACGAGGGGGATTTCTAGAATCCTTTATTCACGACATTATTACTGGCGGCCCACAGTTCGGCATGTTTTAACTAGAGGACATCGACGCTTATCGGACCCAGCCTACTGTATCTCAGCCTACTAGACCACCGCCAACCACTGAACAAACAGAACGGTCTCCATACCTCCTCCGAACCGAGATGCAAGCTTTGGACTTGCTGACGTACCCCACGGGACATGCTCGTGCTCAACAGAAGACAGAGCCACGCACTGGGAGGTAGACGCAGCGAGGAGACAGTAGTTGCTCAGATAGGTGAGCCATATCGCTGCTACAAACAAGAGGCCCACGATTAGTGCTTCTTCGGCCACTGTACTACTTCTACTTTCGGTGCCTATTTATTTCTTGTGAATCTTTATTTACTATGGTAAGCAATATGGATTATGGCATCTATTCTTTTGGATGCATTTATTTGTTTATTATATGTCTCAAATCAATTTTTGCAGTGTTGGTGTTGAACAGTTCTATTCTTGTAATTTCCCTTGTAAAACTATCTACTTGATATGAAGTCTATGATTGAAAGAGTAGCACAGTAGCTCATGTACATGAAATTAGAACAGATAGATTCCTCTGGATGCTCTAATTTTATCCATAGAAAATTTCAAGTTGTTACTTGGATAAGATTCCTATGGTTTGTCCTCTTTCAAACCGGTGGTAACAGCAAATTGGTGTCACTATTTATCAATAATTGGTACTCCTAGCAATTAGATTCTGGCTTATAGTTCATAAGTGTATTTTTTGCTTAAGTATTGTGCATCTTGTACACCACAATTTTTGCTCAAGTGTTGTGTATGTTGCATAAAGTTAATTTTTTTCTTAATTTAATTTGGAAAGGGGGCTTATGGTGGCACCCTATTCTGGTACTACAATATGCTTGTATACTTTATAGATGTATACTAGAATTTAATTGAGAGATTTTGAGTACTTACAAAATGTGTGTGTGTGTGTGTGTAATTCATGTGCTACTCATGTTTTTCTACCTAACTATTCTAAATTTTGCTCCAAACTATTTTTGTGGAGCACTATGGCCCATCTTCCTTTAAGAACAAGAACTCAAAGAAGGAACATGGCACTTAGAAATATGACAATTACTATCATGCTTATGTACTACTTTGTATGGTTATTATTTGCATTAGCATATAAAAGGAAGTGCCGGAAATAGAAAGGAGGATGAAAAATAGAGAACTTAGAAGTCAGCATTTGTGGTAGCTCATACAGGACAGCGACACTGCTTGTATAAAGTGAGCTTCACATGGATAGGAGAACCATCCATATATTGTGTGAGATGGTTATAGATGTTGGTGGTTTAAAGGGCACACGTAATATGCCTCTAGAAGAGATAGTGGCTGCATTTTTATATACATTATCTCATCATTTGAAGAATAGAACTATAGGATGTTTTTTTATCCGAAGTGGTGAGATAGTGAGCAGAAATTTCAACTCATGTCTTCTAGCTGTTCTAAAGTTGCACCATTTGCTACTTAAGAAACCAGAACCTATACCTAAGGATTGCATAGACCACAAATGGAAGTATTTCAAGGTAAATAGCTTCTCAAGAAAAAGAATATCATACTTGATTAGTTGAAAACTTAATAGGTGTATAATATACTAATATTGTTGGTTTATACTGTAGAATTGTTTGGGTGCATTCTACGGAATGCACATAAAGGTTACTGTCCCAACTAAGCTAAAAGGGAGGTATATGTCAAGGAAAGCAGATATTGTGACAAATGTATTGGGTGTTTGTGCACCTGACATGCAGTTCATTCACATATTACCCGGGTGGAAGGGTTCTGCACATGCTGGTTGTGTGCTTCGAGATGCCATCTCAAGGCCAGATGGGTTACAAGTCCCTCAAGGTGAGTTGTGTTATTAATTTATTGAGATTCATAGGCATAGAAATTGCCAAATTGTATTGATTATTCTTTTTTGAGGGCTTTATCCTTTTTTCATATCAAGACCCAATGCTGAATTATAATGGCATGTGCTCTATTGCATAATTTGATTTTGCAAAAGATATCTACCGATCCATTTGAAAACGAGGAAACAATGGTGGAAGAATCGATAAAAATCATGGAGGGAGAACTCAGCGAACCAAAATTTATCACAGCTATCTCGACGTCTAATGAGTGGACTAGTTTTCGAGATGTTCTTGTTCAAGAGATGTATAATAGCTACAGGGCTGCTAGATCTCACTGAGGTTTGTATTTTACTAGAAGCTTTTCCTTGGGTTTTTTCAATGGGCATTAATTTTGTGATCTCTGTGTCTAAATTAACTGATTGATGCCGTTAGCAACTGCAACATTGTTGCATTTTTACTACACTAATAATTGGTGTGTTCTATTTGATAGATCTATCTCGTACTTTTTGCTGGGAGATAGTGGCCTACCAAAACAAGATTTGGCCAAAAGAGAGCATTGGACTCTGTTTTAGCAATGTACTATTAGCTATTGAGGACAAGTTAGACAGTGGGTAGCAGTAGCACTGGTAGAAAGTAATAGCACCATGTCTTCTGCCAATAACACTCAGTTTGAAACACAAATTTTGTTGTAAATGAAAGATATCATAATAAAAGTGCATACTTCCATCTCTCTTAAAGGCAGAGAGCCAAGTGGCCTCTGCATTTTCACTATGTGTCCTATTTTCTTATTAGATAAAATCTTGCTTTTACTCACATCTAAACTTCTTTTATGCTTTTGCTAGATGAAGCAAACAGAAGATGAGGAGCTACTTCTATTAACTGTAAATTCGGATCAACTTCCAAAGCTATCACATTGGTGACTAGTGGTTGTTTTGGAACAAAATGGCGACTTTTGACCCCAAGTTGTGGGCACTTCTTTGGAGTTTCAGTTGATGAGAGTTTATAACTCCCCATTATAACATAGCATGTGCGACTGTGATGTATTGACGACTGCTCAGTATAATTTGCACTTGAAGTTCAAAACATTTCTTTGCAGTTTTGACATCGAGTTTTAGGCCTGTATGATATTTAGAAAAAGATATTACTTAGCACTGCATAGGGATGTATGTGTACTCATCCTTGGTGAAGAATTTCTGTTCTTAACCAGTAATTCGTTGTCTTTATCCGTTGATTCTCTTTTGCTTCATCTAGCACTGAACAGGATGTGTCACTGCTAATCGCTTCATCTAGCAAATTTCTGACAAGGTGTAATGCCGTTTTTTTACGATTAATTTTTGTGTTACAAGATGTAATGCATTTTTAACGGTCCATGTTTTTAGTTGATTGCTTCATCTAGCACTGCTTGTCGGGTATGGAAATGAGGGAACACTCTATCCTAATAGAGCTGAGTATGGGATATTTTCTTTACTCACGGGTATGAAAATGGGGAAACACTCTACCCGTCGGGTAAACAGGCACGGGTATGGGTAAACTTCACCCGTACCCGTCTGCCTATTTACCTATGATATAGATTGATATGTAGCGTAGCCATAGCAATATCTCTAATTGCTATTGATTGTTATAAACTTTTGTATATCTCTAATTGCTATTGATTGTTAAACTTTTTTGATAACTATTATATTTTCTAGTAACAACCGCTGCTTATATGTACCTGTCATTAGTTCAACTCTCAGATTGTGACTCTCAGTTCGCGGGTAAACGGGCATGCCCACGGGCGACGGGTACCCGTGGGCAACGGGTATAGGCGAGGTCCTTCACCTATCGTCCTTCGTGGGTATGCCCGTGGGCGTAAATCGGGGTCGTGGGTACGAGTATGGGCGAGCACTACCTGTACCCGTCGCGCCCAATTGCCATCCCTAGGTGTGATGTGCATGAAGGCGCGGTATCCACGAGGTGCGCCGCTAAAGCGATGCACTCCCTGGTGTGACACGCGCGAAGGCGCGATATCCATCAGGTGCGCCGCTAAAGCGATGCACTTCCTGGTGTGACACGCGCGAAGGTGCGATATCTATCAGGTATCGTGTGATTTTTTATACTTCGTAGAGTTGCTCGGGACGGCTAAGTTCCTGGTACTTTATACTTCACAGAGTACGCCGAGGCGTGAGGCCATCGTACAATTTTTTTCTACTCCGTAGAGTTGCCTGGGACGGCTAAGTTCCCGATGCTTTATACTCCGCAGAGTACGCTGAGGTGCGAGGCCATCATGCGATTTTTTTATACTCTGTAGAGTTGCCCGGGATGGCTAAGTTCCCGGCGCTTTATACTCAGCAGAGTACGCCGAGGCGCGAGGCCATCGAGCGATTTTTTTTATACTCCGTAGTGTTGCCCGAGACGGCTAAATTTCTGGTGCTTTATACTCCGCAAAATACGCCGAGGTTTGAGACCATCGTGGCGATTTATTTTATACTCTGTACCAACACGTCAAATGGAATCAGCAGGGTATCCGAGACAGTAAAAGCACCGTGAGAAGTTAAATGCATACTTCAGTGCATTAAATGACCTAACTGTGCAATACCACCGCTACTCATCGATTGCTATTGACTTTCAGGTTCACATGCGTGCAAGAACCTCAACACAAGGCAGCTCCCATTCAATGCTGCCTTGAGCTAGCTGCACAACGCTGATGTTTGATCCTGCAGATGAGTGGAAGCTTCGCACCAACCGTGGACGAGCTTCGCAACGCGGCGGTTGTCACTGCCACAGTGAGGGCAGCACGAGGCAGACACTGGAGGTCAATGTGGAGCACGGAGACGATCTTCAGCAGCACGAATGCATAGGATGACACGGAGCCCTGGGCAGGTCTTCAGCAGCGAGGAGGCCAGAGGAGGTCTTCATCGATACAGAGGCAGGCGGACGCGTTGGCCAAAGCCAGTCTTCACTAGCGCGGAGGTTAGCGGACGCGTTGGCCAAAGCCAGTCTTCACCAGCGCGGAGGTTAGCGGACGCAGTGGTCGAAGTAGGTCTTCCCGTCATCGCGGAAGCGAGTGCAGGCCAGAGCTGGTCTTCGGTAGCACGGAGGCGGGCGGAGGGCATGCGGAGGCCACAGCCAGTCTTCGCCGACGCGGAGACCAGCGAACGCAGTGGGCAGAGCCGGTCTTCGCGGCGTCGCTGAGGCGAGTGGAGGCCGGAGCCGATCATCGGAAGCATAGAGGTGAGCGAAGGCTGGAGCTAGTCTTCAGTAGCGTAGAGACGAGCAGAGGGCACGTGGAGGCCCGAGCCAGTATTCGCCGGCGCGGAAGCCAGCAAACGTGGCGGGCAGAGCCGGTCTTCGCGGCGTCGCTAAGGCGAGCGGAGGGCACGCAGAGGCCCGAGCGGAGGCTACAGCCGGTCTTCGGCAGCGTAGAAACGAGCGGAGGGCAAGCGGAGGCCCGAGCCGGTCTTCGCCGGCGTGGAGGCGAGCAGAGGTCGGAGTCGGTCTTTGCAGCAGGCGGAGTAGGTCTTCGCATCGACGCGGAGGCGAGCAGAGGGCATGCAGAGGCCCGAGCCGGTTTTCGCAGCGTCGCGGAGGTGAGCGGAGGCCGAAGCCAATCTTTGACAGCGTGGAGGCGAGCGGAGGCCGAAACCAGTCTTCATCGGCGCGGAGGTAAGCGGAGCGCATGCCGAGGCCTGAGCCGGTCTTCGCCTACGTGGAGGCCAGCGAAGATGGTAGGTAGACCTGATCTTCGTGGTGTCGTGGAGGCGAGCGAAGGCCGGAGCCGATCTTTGGTAGCGCGGAGGTGAGCGGAGGGCATGTAGAGGCCCGAGCCAATCTTCGCTGGCGTGGAGGCCAGCTGTTGCAGCAGGTGGAGCAAGTCTTCGTGGTGTCGCGAAGGCTGGACGAAGTCTCGCTCGGCGATACGGGCGCGAAGGTAGGTGCAGAGATAGAGCTGGGACTTGGGCCGTGCTTTTTTGGGCCAGCCCAAAGCCCGACCGGCCCGGCACGGCCCAAGCACGGCCTAGCCCGACATGTGGCGGGCGTGCCGCGCCGCACGAGCGATGGGCGGGCTGGGCTGAGCATCCAAGACGATGGGCGGCACGGCACAAGACGGCAAATCGTCTGCGTGCTCGGGCCGGCACGCGACACGACGGACGACGGCGGCGGCGGGCGGCACGCAGCACGACGGGGAAGTAGAAACGACCGCGAAGTGCGAGCGGCCGCAATCACAAATTCACAATATGACAATAATACAAGCAATCAGCGATACACACCGATACACACACACACAAGCAATCACCAAACACACAATAGGGAGGTGGGGGAGGCGGCGGGGGAGCCCGGGAGAGGGGGGGAGGCGGCGGCGGGGGAGGTGGGGAGGAGGACGCGACGCGGGAGGTGGCGGAGGAGGAGGCGCGGGGAGGTGGGGAGACCGGAGGCGGGCGCGGGAGGGGCGGTGGCGGTGGGGCCGGGCGCAGTGGGGAGGCCGGATGGGGCGGCGGTGGGGCGCTGGGGAGACCAGAGGGGCGGGCGCCGGGAGGCGGTGGCAGTGGGGAGCCGGCGCAGTGGGGAGGCCGGAGGGGCGGCGGTGGAGGCGGTGGGGAGACCGGGAGGCAGCGGGGAGGCAGGCGCGGTGGGAGAGGTCGGGAGGAGGGGCGGTGGGGAGCCGTGCGCCCGTGCGCCATGGGAGGGCGGACTAGCGAGGCGCAGAGCCGCGGTCCGCGGAGGAACCGAGGGAGGAGCGGAGCGGACGGGAGGACTGGGATGGGAGGGAGAACCGAGGAGGGCGGCGTCCGCGAGGTGAGAAAAGCGCGCCTCCGTGACCGTCCGTCCTCCGTCGGTGGGAAAAAGATGGCGCATGGGCAGGCGAAGGGACAGGTGGCGGCGTATGAGTGGTGTGACGGTGGAGAAAAAGAGGAGGAGCGGGCCAAACGGGTAAAAAGAGTGATTGGATGGGGAAAAAAGCCAGAAAAATTGAAAATGGTCTGTTAAACGGTCAATTAAACGATCAATTTAACGGTCATGTAAGTGTAACGTTCCAATAATCGTCTCTATAAATCACTCCGCTTCAGCCTTTAGGCCTCCAGAGTCCAGACTCACAACGCAATTCATTTTTCACAGAATCACTCCAGTGCTTCACCATTTTTCACCTTGAATCACAGCGCAATTCTTCGCATAACATTCTCCTTTCCTTCT
Source organism: Bonia amplexicaulis (assembly GCA_036346245.1). Taxonomy (NCBI): domain Eukaryota; kingdom Viridiplantae; phylum Streptophyta; class Magnoliopsida; order Poales; family Poaceae; genus Bonia; species Bonia amplexicaulis. The sequence goes on from CM070751.1 coordinate 9,206,315, forward strand.
CATTTCTTCATTTATTATAGTTGTACTCTTTATTTATTTATTTGTTATTTCTTATTTTTATAAGCATATTTATTGTATTAACTAATCATCATGTTACCAAGAAGTCACAGTACCAGGGAACACCCAAGCAGTATGTAGAGGAATCGAAGCACAAAAAGGACAGCGGGACGACTTAGTGTAAGCTCTCACTGTCGCTCCCCTAGTCCTCCTCCACCCCCTGTTGATGCTCGTCAGCTCTCGCCAAGTATGGGAGATTACGGCATGGATGATCGTCATATGGACGGTACAGAGGGCTACGAGGAGTACCAGGGCGGTCCAGAGTCAATGGGGACAACAGAATCCAGAGTCCAAGGCGGGTCTGCAAGAAGGGCGGATTGCTGGAAGCACATGACCTGGAGCCAGGAAATCCGAGACGGTGAAACGGTAGATATCGCAACTTGTAATTATTGTAATGCTAAATTAAGTGCTCGTACAGCTGTAGGGACAGGACACTTGAACCGCCACTACAAAGCATGCTTACGCAAGATGGCGGCACAGGGCCGAGGCCGAGGGGGAGGAGGACTACAAACACAACTAAACTTCGAGGCTGATGGCTCTGTAAGTACTTGGGTATACAACCCGCTTAATGCCCGTGAAGAAATTGCTAGATATATTGTTTCAGAAGATCAGCCGATTAGAATGGGTGAAAGTCGCGCATTCGAAAGAATGATCCAACGCGGCTTTTGCCCACAGTACCAACATGTTAGTAGGAGAACTACTACATCCGATATTTTACGGATGTATCAAAAGGAACTGGTAGAGTTAAAAGAATTATTCCAACAAGTTCAGTATTCTTTTGCTATAACATTAGATATTTAGACATCATCCCACCAAAGAAGTGCATATCTTAGTGTTGTAGCCCATTATTTAGATGATAATTATAAACTAAACAAGAGAGTCATAGGATTTAAAGTAATAAATGAATCACACACGGGAGAGGCCATTGCCGAGCGTATACTACACGTACTTGATGATTTCAAGATAGATAATAAAATTGCTTCTATAACTCTTGATAACGCATCGGCAAACACAACGGCTATGAATATTCTCACCTCACAATTACAAACATATATTGGTGGTTATATCCTCCACCAGAGATGTGTATGCCACATCTTGAATCTTGTTGTTCAAGATGGTATGCAAGTAATTGGTCCATATCTGCATAGTATCTGTGATGCTATTCGTTACCTCACAAGTTCTCCACAAGTGATAGCCAGGTTCTCGGAGTATTGTGTAGCTAATGGTAAAGAGCCAAGAAAATTTGGTCTTGACATGAAGGTGAGGTGGAACTCAACATATATTATGTTAAAAAATTACAAGGTTACGAAAATGTCACATCCGTTTTTGTCAATGTCAACTCTCAAAATAATGAATTGGTAGTTACTAATACAGATTGGCAGATTGCTAGTCGTTTTAGAAATTTTAAAACCTTTTATAAAGCAACAAAGGTTTTATCCGGTATTTATTATCCTACCTCTTGCTTAGTTATAGAGTTTGTTTGGTTAATTGCAGATAGAATTGCTAAATCTAGGGACGATGCTCTTTTAAGCCAAACCGTCGTTGCAATGGAAGAAAAATTTGTTAAATATTTTGGTTCTCTTTCACACTTATATTGTTTTGCTATTATTTTTGATCCTACAAAAAAGTTGGCAGGTTTACAGATAGGTATGGAGGGGATAGGTGAATGTCTTGGCCTAGATTATTCAGAAGCTTTCACACATGTGAAAGAGGAGCTTTTTCGTATTTTTCGTTTGTATCATGATAAGTTTGGTAGCGCGGAAGATCGGAGGCCTCACAGTGACGCAACATGGAAAGACAAGCATGGCATCACACTTGTGGAAGAAGCTAAAGGGCAAGTCTACTTCTTCGTCCTCTCGGTCTCGAGCGGCCTCCAAGTGGAATTACGCCTCGAGTTGAACCACTATTTGGAGCATGATTTTGCAAACATTGATCCTGATCTTACTGATGAAGGCAAGATAGACTTGCTCGAGTGGTGGAAGAACAACAAGCGGATCTTTCCTGTGTTGTCACATTTTGCACGAGATGTTCTCTTGGTGCTAGTGTCCACCGTCTCTTCAGAAGCGACATTCAGTACGGTAGGGAGAATAATAGAAGAGAGAAGATCATCCCTTACGCCAAAGATGGTGGATGCAATCACATGTGCCAAAGGCGGAATTAGCCAAAGAGCGGGAACAACATCAAGCTGGAGGATCCCGAAATCGACAAAGGATATCTTGACCTAGACATTGCCGAGTAGATATTATCTATGCATGTTGTAATAGTTAGTATATACATATGTTGTTACTGTACTCTTTTCCTTACTCGGGAAACCCCACTCTGGGGCGTAAGGTTTTTAATGAGGCAGTAACATTGTATTTCTAAAATATCAAAGAAATTCCATTTTTCCCGAAATATTTATGCCATTGCTTGCCCATATTTTTATGCAATTAATTCAATTATTTCAACTAGTTTTAAACGAGACGGGTACGAGAGAAAGAAAGATGCCGACCGTCGTCACCGCCTTTGCGTATAGTAATTTCGGGCTGGGCTTGGGCTGGCACGGTGGGCTTTGGGCCATGCTTGGGCCTGGCCGGAGACGCCGTGGGCCGGCACGGTACGACACGATGAGATGACTGGGCCGAGCCGGTATGGCACGAAGCAGCACAAAGCACGATGAGCTTGGATCGTGCCGGCACGGCACGCCCAAGTCCCAGCTCTATGCAGAGATGATGCTGCTGGCGGTCGACATGGAGCCTATGCAAAGGAGTCCGATGCGGCGAAGCTGAGCGAAGCGCGGCATCACACTGGCACGGGTGCCAGACCGACACGGAGGCAAGCGAAGTGCATGTGCCATGCACATGCATGAGCTATGTGTGCAGTGCAATGTAACGGGCATACGCATATTGTGTGCACATGTGTTTGATGTTCTCCAGCATGCAATTCAACAGTGTTGCGCGTGCGCTGTCTGGCTGGTGGGGGCGGAGCCCGAAGCACTGATGCTGAGCAGAGGCCTAGGCTGTGGCTTGTCATCCGACGAGCGGAGACGGAGCCAAAGCGCGGATGCCAGGCGGGGTATACGTTGTACGATAGACTAGATTCCCTATGCTTCTTTCCCTAGGTCAAGCAAAGAACAAGAATACATGCATGCACTAGGAAAGAGGAAAACACGTACTCTACTTCCCGTCCTCTTAACACACGGATCGGAGGTCGTCAGCGGCTCGTGGAGCCCATGGAAGCGTGGAGGTAGGGCAGCCTTTGCACTCTGGTAGTCCTCTCCAGCTTCCTTAGTTGCCTCTTGCACGGTCCTTACGGACGACGCTAACTACTGTGGTTACAGACCAAACAGTAAAGAAAGGGACTAGCAAAAGAGGAGGAGAGCCAACACAGAGATCGTATATGGAAAGTGGGTGAGTAAGAATGAGAGGATCCCATTCCTCTTGCCCCTCTTAGGGGTTTATATACATGAGTGGGGTAGGATGAAAAATTCTCATCCTACCCCTTAGTAATTACAAAGGATGAGGGTACATTGGTACATTCCTCTATACCATTTGGCCTATTACATATTTAGCCAGTTGCAAGGCCCTGTTACGGGGGTTGGGCCACCCCTGCAACAAAAACAATACTAGGATACCAGTACAATACCAACTACATTACTGAAAAGACGGAAGTAACACAACAATTGTACAAACAGTGCATACAATGTACGATACAGTTAGTACAACAGTACGCACGTCAAAAGTGCCAACTAACAAAGTATAGATTACAATGGATAATTATTTGTAGTCTCCAACAACTAGTTGTAGAAACCATGCCGATCTGCTAGTGATCAGCACATGCCTTGCATCGTCTAGTTGTGTGCCCCTATTGACCGCATCACCCGCAGCGTGCACCAGGCGCTCCAGCTTGCGCTTCGTCCATATCATTTGTAATGCATCACCCTTTAGCATGTCAACATCCGGAATCCAGGTCCTCCCTACAATATCCAAGGTGGCGAAGTTCCCCACAACCCTGAACCCCCTGAGCTCGCCACACCACGCATGCATCACCCTCTCCTTGAAGAAGTACTCGGATATGAAGTTCAAAGGATCCATGCCTACAGTCCCGCATGCACAAGCAGGTAGGTTCATTTATATGATCTCCAAGGCATACCTCATGGCTAACAAGGGTATGAGCCATCCCAAATCCGGCTCTATCCCAGAGTACCATGTCGAAACGATGCTCCCTATTGCCCATGACGTGCACCGTGTGCAATTGGCCCTTATGTACCTTCGTCTCCATGTAAGCCGTAATTTTCGATGAGTACGATATTCGTGGGTTGGCTGCATGAAGTGCAGCATTCGCATGCCTCTCCCTGAAGTAGCCAATTGTGCTGTGCAGAACACTTTCCACAGTGGCGACGAGGGGCTGAGAACAAAGGCCCCTGAGAACCCAGTTGTACACTTCGGCAAGGTTAGTTGTCATTATGACGTACCTCATGCTATCTGTGTCGTGTAGCAGGGACCACTTCTCCAATTGTTCTCCCTCGATCCACGACGAGAAACACTTGATGTTCTGTGAGCTCCTCCTCCTCAGACTAGCTGTGTTAGGCTCATCTAGTGCTGTGAGGCATTCGGATTGTGCCGCCCAGGTATGGCTGGTCCCTTGTTCCTCTCGTCGACGTGCTTCATGTTGTGCTCGTCCAAAAACGCCCACAAAGTGTCAAATTTTCTCTGCTGGTTTGGCATAGCCAGCCTCTTACAGCTTCATCAACGATTGCTTCAGGAACTGTTTGAAGAAGTTTACCCCTAGGTGACGAACGCACCATCTGTTCCTTATATCTGGCCAAGGGAAGGACTCCTCGGGGTCTTCCTGAAGTTTTCTATAGCCTTCACTATTCCGGTGTGGCGGTCATGGATTACGCACACACCAGGACGAGCGCCGACAACTCCGACCCTCACATGTCTAAGGAACCACAACCAGCTGTCGTAATTCTCACTTTTTACGAATGTGATGGCCAGGGGCATAATTTGATTGTTGCCTTCAATGTCTATGGCCGTAAGGATCTGGCCCTCGTATTTACCGGTCAAAAAGGTCCCGTCAACTGAGATCACGGGCAGCATATGCCTGAATGCCTTGATGCACGCACCGAAAGCTAAGAAGGACCTCTGCAACAACGCAAAACTTTGCGGCCTCTAGATGGATTATCCTTCATAGCGATATACATGCCTAGGTTCCTGTCCTGCAACACTTGAAGCATACGAGGAAGATTGTTGTACGCTGCCTCAAAAGACTTGAACTGTTTTTCCAACGCCTTCGTGTAGCTAATCTTGTACTTAAATTTTTTCTCGATAGCTACCATGATATGCGTGGCCTCCATGTCCTTCTCCACTGTCTCTCCATACATTAGATTGGCTATAAAGGCGGATATTAGGTCACGATACCTTGCCAAAATAGTACTAAGAATGCAACAGTGCGGCTCCACATTCGACACAATCCAGTAAGTCTCATATTTCGGTCTACATGCATGCACCCTCCAACGACAACCGGCCTGCTTGCACTTCACGGTGTACTGCTCTTGGCTAGATTTCACGACCTAAAAAGTCCGCCGCATAGACAGGGCCCACAGCTTGATGGAATCCTGTAGCGATACCTTGTCAGCAAACATTGAATGCAACTGAACCTCTGTGCCATGATACTCCCATAGTAATTCGTGTTCGTCATGTGCGGCAACACCCTCAGCTTCAAACCGGTTCCATTCTTGCGGGGTGGGAGCTTCATTCTCATCTGAATTGTGCTCGTCGTCCTTTTGTACAGCTTCCTCTTCAGCCCAAGCCATCCGGTCATCGCTTTCCATTTGATGCACTATGTACTCCATATGCTCCCCTTCATCGGCTAGCCCTGTAGCCTCACCATGGTGTGGCCGTTATTCCTCTCCTCCATGTACCACATCGGCTTCGTCACGAGCAACTTCCTTCTCTTCAGCAACATGCGGGGGCGCCTGAGCTGCTCGCACCTCTCGGATGATGGCCGTCCACACGATCTTGCACAACTTCTATTGGGCATAGTTGCACAAGCATCACGCACTAGTATCAACAACACTGGTACCCTTGCACAACCCCTTCCACACAACAGTGCGCATCAATGTTCTCAACTCCCATCTGATGTCTGTTGCAGACCGACTCCAAAGCCCTTGTATGACGATGCCACACACCTCGGGTCCAAGGAAAAACTGCGAGTGAACTAGTGCATCACATATGTGATTTGAGCATTCTCGCCGTCTAGGCGTACTAGAGTGGCTTGCGCAAAACCGCTCAAATCAACACCGTTCGGACCTTCACGAACGGTGCCAACACCATAATGCAATTTCAATGTATTGGGTATCGACATTACTGATGTCTGGCTACATGCATTTTCAATTTTACAACTAGTCAAATCGCATCGCACATTACAGAAGTACTGATGTATTGTAATTTACATTTCAATGACCGTTTGCCTATCGTAACCAACTACACTACCCTCGTAGTATTAACTCCCTATCGACAGACCGCGCACTGACGCCACTCTTGTCTCGCTACTCGAGCTCTCCTCTATTGCAAATAATTCCTAATGGGCTTCAACAATTTACATGAAATATCGATTTAAATACCTATATACCAGTTATAACAGTACACGTGTTTTTCAATATACTAATGACATTACATTCATTCGTAATTAATCATAAATGTTACGTATTATTGTTTTATACAAAGTAAATTATTAAATTCTTACAAAAATATTGGCTGAATTTTTAATAACTACAAATGATTAATTTCTACGTAATGTTGACTAAATTTTCTACAACTACAATTTTGTACGTATGCTAATTTACTAAAGATGCTAATTTTCTACAACTATGCTCACTAAATTTTCTACAACTACAGGTTATTACGGCTGCTAATTTTCTAAAACTACATTGACTAAATTTTCTATACCAAAATTGTACTATTCTTTACTACATCTACAATTTTCACAAATACTAACACTAAATAAACTATCAACTTCATATACAAAATTTAAACTACAACATACAAAAAAATTACCAAACAAAAGTCGCAAAACATCTCCTTCCTCTCTCTCTCTCCCCTCTCCTCCCCCTCTCATTTTCTCTCCTCTCCTCTCCTTTGCTTTCCTCTCCTCCCCGCTTCTTTTCTTTTGTCGCCTATGTTCACCACGCGGCTCGCTCAGCTGCGCGGTCCTTTTATATACGCTTGCAGTTGCCCAACCATTCGACGGCTGGAGTTGCAGTCGTCTAACCAATGGGCGACTAGAAGCAGTCACCCGGCAGTTCGGCAACTGCAATCAATTCACCCAACGACCAGTGGATTGCTTGTGTGTCGCGCGGACGTTGGGCGATAGGTTCTAATCGCTCGACGGCTCGGCGACTGGAGCCTATTTCTTTAAAAAAATCGCACGGGTATATTTCTATTATTTTGAATGACAAATAGATTATTCATAAAAAAATTCATTGGAAAAACATAGGATTGACATCCTATTCCTTTGGTTTTATAGGAACTAGCAAGATTTTCCGTGCAATTAAGCAGCTAGATACTTCATTACTGTCTGTGTATGGAAACATGGAGGAAATTACCATGTGCCGTCATCTCCCCTACGTGAATTGGCAGTAATCACAGAAAGGAAATCAATCTCTTGTCAGGATCGTACACGGGTCCTAGTATCCTACTGCCGCAAGAATGACCAGAACCGGTAAAACTCTCCAAAATTACACGCACGCCACCTGCCTCCTTCCCCGCGCCATTTTTGGCATCTTCGCCTACACAAATATATGCTTTCCCCATCTCCCGGATCGCATCTAAGGGTGCAAGTGGGACATGCTGCGGCTAGCCCGCACTTGCCTGCTTCGACCGCCTATGGAATAATCCTGTGCGCTGGTTTAGTTTTCAGAATTGTTCTGTAATGTTTGTTTCGGTTTTGACTCAGCCTTTGCTTGTGCCGTGAGTTCCGGAGTTGTGGGATCATGGCGCAGGAAGCGTTCACATTTTGGTAGTTTTTCTGTTAAGCATATTCAGAATAAATAGTAGAAGAGAAACCTGAAAACGCTGCGGAAGTTGAGCAGCACAAAAGACTTGTGTGTTTTCTGAAACTGTTCAGTTCAGTGTTGCCGGTCTGGCAAACTTCAGAGTTGAGTGAATTCTTCAGAGTTCACGTGAGTCCACTATGAGTGTTTTGAGTGTCTTTCTTCCGTCATTTGGTACCAGAGCGTTGTTCCTTTCGTGCCTGTGAAGATGTCTCGCGCAGGGTCGGAGTCTCCTCGGAAGTCCAGCTCGCTACCTCGTCCCAGGAACCCCACTGACAACAGTGGCGGTAGCAGCGGCGGTTGTCGTGACCTGGTGGCATAGAGGGCGGTGAAGGACTGGAGAGGGCCTGCGGCATATTCAATGCTGACGAGGACCAACTACAACAATTGAGCAATCATGATGAAGGTGATGCTACAAGCGCGAGGATTGTGGAATGCAGTGGATGTCGGTGATTTTGATTTCTAGGAAGATCGCATGGCACTGGAGGCCATCCTCCATACCGTTTCACCCGAGATGCCCGCCACCCTCGCCGTCAAGAAAAACGCCAAGGAAGCATGGGATTGACCAAGACCATGCGTGTTGGCGTTGAGCGCGTTCGCAAAGCAAAGGCGCAGTCCCTCCTTTGAGAGCATCAAGTTCAAGGATGGGAGATGGTTGAAGACTTCGCCATGCGGCTTACAGGCCTTGTCAACAGCCTCTTGATCCTCGACGACACCATCGACGAGGAGAAGGTCGTGCGGAAATTTCTACGCATGGTGCTGCCAAGATACTCCTAGGTTGCACTCTCGATCGAAACCTTACTTGATCTTAATTCGCTAACCATGGAGGAGTTGACTAGGTGGCTCAAAGTTGTCGAGGAGCGGCTCAATCTTGACATGGGCGGTGAAGGAGGGCGGCTACTCCTCACTGAGGAGTGGGTCGCACGCATGAAGCAGACACACGGCGAGGGGCCGTCCAACAACCAGAGGTCCCACGGCAACAGCTGCCGCTGAGGCAAGCAGCCACGCAAGTTCGGCGACGGTGGCACCCACGACGGCAAGGATGGCGCTTGTGACGTCTCACGGGACAAATGTCGTAATTGCGGTAAACTCGGGCATCGGGCCAAGGAGTGTCAAAAGCCCAACGCGCCGAGCAAGTCCAGTTGACCCAGGTTGAAGACGACGATCCAACTCTTCTCATGGCACAAGTCCACACTCTCACCGAAGCATCTGATGGGGCTGCAGCAAGTTCTGGCCTGGTGCTCAATGAGGTGCACGCATAGGTCAATATGGGATGTGAAGAGGACGTCAACGAAGACATATGGTACTTGGACACCGGCACATGCAACCACATGTCTGGGTGCCAGGAAAACTTCGCAGAGCTGGATGAGGGCGTCAGCAACTCTATCAAATTCGGCGACGGCTTAGTGGTGAACATACATGGCCAGGGCACCTCCTGTTCACCTGTCGAAATGGGGAGCACCGTGCACTAACAGGGGTATACTACATCTCGGTTTGCGAAGCAATATCGTGAGCCTCGGGCAACTCGACGAAGGCGGCTACCAGATGCTAATCCAAGGTGGTGAGCTCACAATTCATGACCGGGAGCATCGCATCCTTGCCCCAGTGAATCGCACTCGCAACCAGCTTTACGTGTTCAACCTCAACATCGCACAACCGGTCTGCTTGTCTGCCCGGGGCAATGACGAAGCATGGCGATGGCATGCCCGGTACGGGCACCTCAATTTCTAGGGGCTGCGAAAGCTGGTGCAGCGTGGAATGGTGCGAGGGCTACCAAACATTGATCACGTTGATCAGCTTTGTGACGGCTGCCTTGTCGGCAAACAATGGTGCACCCCATTCCTAGAGCAGGCCAAGTACTGCACGACTAACATTCTCGATTTGGTGCACGATGATCTCTGTGGCCCCATCACGTCGGCCACGCCTGGTGGGAGGCGCTATTTCATGCTCCTCGTCGATGACTATAGCCGCTATATGTGGTTTGTCTTGCTCGCATCGAAGGACGAGGCGCCGGTAGCAATTAAAAGATTCCAAACCAGCATTGAAGTGGAGATTGGGCGCAACTGCGCGCCCTCCGCACGAACCATGGCAGCAAATTCACCACGGTTGAGTTTGGTGCATATTGCACTAATCGCAGCATCCAGCAGTAGCTCACGGCCCCTACTCCCCGTAGCAGAATGGGGTCGTCGAGCACCGGAACCAAACGGTGGTGGCTGCGACGCACAATCTAATGAAAGCGAAGAACATGCTGGGGATGTTTTAGGGAGAGGCAGTAATGACGGCTGTATTCATCCTCAACAGAGCACCGACCCACAGCGTCAAGGGTATGACACCATATGAGGCTTGGCATGGGACAAGACCGCCAATACACGTCTTCCATACGTTCGGCTACGTCGCCCATGTCAAAATGGTGAAACCTTATTTAAGGAAGCTCGAAGACGGTACTATGATGGTTTTCATCGACTATGAACTAGGCGCCAAGGCTTATATAGTCTACGACCCCGTCGGCAAATGCGTGCACATGACGTGCGACGCCGTCTTCGACGAGGCCGCTCAATGGGACTGGGGCACACCAGAAGTAGCTTCAACAACAAGCCGTGGTGTGGTTTTTACTATTGAGTACACTACCTGGCCTGTTGTAGGCGCTAGACTTACAAGCCCCATGACGGGTGAGAGTGATGAACCATCGACACCAAGAGATCGAAGGCATGCTCCCAGACCTGGGTCACCGAAGCTGGTACCTAGCGCCACAGTGAGCACGTCAACACCCATGGCATCAAGTGAAGTGGAGTTTGTTTCACCACCCACAAATGTGTTAGCCATCCTCGACACTGAAGATGACGGACCACGCCGCTTCAGGACACTGGCCAATTTGTTTGACACGACGTTGGCTCACGAGCTCAAAATTGATGAGTTGCACTTCGTGGCCACTGGGGAGTCATCCACATTCACTGAGGCGGAGAAGCACCAGTGCTTTCATAAGGCAATGCTCGAGGAGATGCAGTCCATCACCAAGAATGACACTTGGGACCTCGTCGATCTTTCGATGAACCATCGCCCTATTGGCCTTAAATGGGTATTCAAGGTAAGGCGTGATGAGCACAGCGCTGTGGTGAAACACAAGGTGTGGCTCATCGTGAAAGGTTATGTGAAGTGGCAAGGCGTCGACTTCGAAGTCTTTGCGCTGGTGGCTCGCCTGGAATCTGTGCGGCTGCTGATTGCGATCCCATCGCATTAATCCTGGCAAGTGCACTTTATGGATGTAAAGTCTGCCTACTTGAACAACGAGCTCGATGAGGAGGTCTACGTCATGCAACCTCCTAGATTTGTGGTTGACGGCAGCGAGCACAAAGTGCTAAAACTGTGCAAGGCCCTCTATGGACTGCGTCAGGCTCCGAGGGCTTGGAATGCCAAGCTTGACACCTGTTTAGCTTCACTTGGTTTCTGCAGGAGCACTTCTGAGCACACCGTGTACATGCGCGGCAACGGCATGACACGCCTGCCTGTGGGAGTCTATGTTGACAACCTTGTGATCACAGGTTCGGATCCTCAAGAGATTTGAAGGTTCAAAGGGCAAATGAAGAAGCTTTTTCAGATGAGTGACTTGGGCATACTTAGTTACTATCTGGGCATTGAAGTGCACCATGATGCGAATGGCATCACACTCAATCAAGCTACATATGCACTTAGGATCCTTGAGAAGGGTGGAATGGTAGACTGCAAACTCTGCCAAACTCCTATGGAACCCAAGACAAGCACCAGCCCCCCGATGGACGTCGCACACTACTAGAGCGTCATCGGCAGCCTCCAGTACCTGGTACTGTTCTTGTTAGAATTTGTTCTGTTCTTGTTAGAATCAACAGAAATCGAGAGCTAATCCTTCTACAAGATTCAAATAAATCAAGAAATGGGTTATGTATAATATTGACAAGATCTTTAACACATTTTACTTTGTCAAATCACAAAGCAAGATTGAAGAACAGCTGGTTAGCAACAAGAAGCGATGGAAACGAGTGCAACAACATGTCCAGTTTGCAAGGCACATCAGGCGCGCCCCTACAAACATCAGCTTGTCGACGTCACTAGCCTTCGTCTACAAGGAGCGCGACAGCAGTTGCCAATGCCCATGATAGGGATCTGTAGCGTGACAACGTGGCCTCCGCACCACCTGCACGGCGACTCGTCCCAGGAGAGCCGCAGGCCAACCGCGGCTAGGAAAGTGAACATCACAGTGAGGTTCGGCGCGCATGGACACGTCACAGGTTGACGCCGTCAAGCTCGCCGTTGAACGCTTCGTTGCCCTCACTCGACCTCCAGCAGCAACACCTTTGCCGAATCCGCTGCTGCATGAGTCGAAGATGGAAATGCGGGGATGTGGTTTAGACGGGCTGCCGCGGGCTATGTGGGTTGCGCGGGCAGCCACATAAGTCCACCTAAGTTTAGATGTTAGCCCACATATGTCCACTTACTGTTTTTTGCAGGGTGGGTTAAGTGGGCTCACGGATGGCCCGTGTCCACTTGCACCCCTAATCGTATCGCAAAGAAACAAGCAATACATAGAGAGAGAAAAGCGTCGTGCTTTCGACCAAGAAATAGAGAGCAAGAAGTAGAGGAAGAAACTGAGCAAGAAGGGCGGGGATGGCCATTGTAATGGTTAGGCCACGTGGGATGCCGAGCGCGAGGTGGTAGCGCATCCCGATCTGTCGCATCGAGGAGGAGAGGTGGTACGTCACATTATCCAAGCGCCGAAATGGGATCTTCAAGAAGGCCAGCGAGCTCAGCATGCTCTGCGGCACCCACCTCGCCGTCATTGTCTTCTCCTTCGCGGGCCGCGCCTATGTTGTAATACTCGTGGGAAAGAAAAAGAGATAAAGCAAGCCTAAAAGAGAGGTGTTAAGGCCTAAGCCAGCCAAGCAAGAGAAGTAAAGTTCCATTTGGTCACCAACTGTACCCAATCACCAAAATAACCCTCGGCAATCCACACAGCCATAGTAAGGCCAGCACAACACTTCGAGAAGGCACAGCATGATAGAGCCAGCAAGCCAGCCGCATAGAAGAGGAGAGAAGGGAGAAGCACCGACAAGCCAACTCCTCTTTTCCTTCTTTCCCCATCCATTCCAAATCCAAAACACACAGCCACATATCGTCAGCCACCGCAAGGCGAAAACAGAGCAAGCCAACCCGGAGCAAGGGTCGGCAAGAAGCCAGACAGCAAGACCTGTCGTAGGAGAAGAAGGCCACCACCAAAGCCAGTCGGCAAACAATCAACCAAGAAAGCGATCGCCAAGCACAAGCTATCATTCTTTCCCGAAGCAACCCAATCATCAACCGGCAAAGGTAGCCCACCAATTACCTATAGTAATAGCGTAAATTTATCAATATTAAACTATGCATAACCATAGACAATAAGCAACCATTCAAATATCGCATAGCATCACTAGGGCACCATGGAACCATCACATAGAGTACTAGCCGAAGGTAGAAGAATAGAAGAGAGGGAGCAAAAGTACCGAAGAGGAGAGTCACCGTGGTGTAAGGTGAACTCCACGCATCCGACGGCCATACCATGCTTCCCCGGCGCACGGCATGACCTTGAGCCCCGCTGTAGCCACCGAACAACCACCCTCGGTTGGGTCCAAGAATCAAAAATGGCAAGTGAACATTTAGGATGAAATCAAATAAATCGAGAAGGGGAGGGAGTAGGAGAGGTGAGTAGGAGTAGAGAAGGGAAAGAAATAAGTCACAACCAACAGTGAATAGCCGACCATAGATGACCTAGGGTTACTAGGGACGGCGCATAGAGCTCGGGCGGTGAGGAGCCAGAGTCAGCGTAGAGGGGAACCGGCGGCCACGGGGAGGTGCCGATGGCGGCAAGGCCGAGAGGTGACATGAGGGCAGCGGAGTCACGTCCCAAAGCCAAGTTGAGGGGAAGAGGCGCAGGGCCCGGAACCGGCAATGGTGGTGCCGGTCGGGGGCGGGGCAAGGACTGGCCGGAGTAGAGGAATGGAAAGGGGGAGGAAGAGATAAGGAAAGGAAGGGAGAGAGAGAGAGAGAGAAGAAAAGAAGGTTGTGGCTTGGTGTGTCGACCAGGTGGAGAAAAAGAAGGAAAAAGAAAAGAAAAGATGAGAAAAAGAAAGATAAGAAGAGAAAAGGGTTAGACGTGTAAATAAGATTTATCCGCGAATATAGATGGCATGATCCTTAAATTACGGTGGTTTGGGCACCGGGGCATCAGAAAGGTATTCAGTGATAGAGATGTTGTTGGTATCGAGTTTGCGCGTAGAGACGTTGTCGGTTGTCTATACGCGTAGTGCCGATGTTGTTTGCATGCTTGCATGTATTGCAATGCTGAGGAGTGTTCGAATGATGCTTATACAGGTGGAGATCTGGTTTGGCATTCTTCACGCATCATCCACAGGAATAACCAGACAAATGCATAGTAGAACAGTGAATTGTGGTGAATGCTTGCTATTCATGTTTCCATGCCATGATCTGTTGGCATTGTTGTGATGCTTATAATTTAAATGCCAACAGCGGAAGCATGTTGTATCATGCATTGCACTTATACACAGGACCTACTTCAGTAGGAACTCCATGGGAGTGGAGGTTGAAACCTGTATGAAAGAGGATGGGTTTGAGTGGTTCATCAATGGGTGAACATTCTGCTATACCGGTATAAGCTACAGTTACAGACGCGTCACATTGCACTGCATTGCATGAAAGTGACAGAGAAAGTGATACAACTACAGAAATTTATGATTTACAGTTCACAGTCATAGAATTAATAAAATTGCTAAATTGATGTCACTGTTTTATTGTGTGCTTGTTGAGTCTTCGGACTCATCCTTACTTTGTTGTTGTTTTTAGGTGATTTGATGGCAACATGTATGGGCAGAAATAGCCTCTTTATCCCACGTGCAAATAGTAATTCACATATTACCTTTAGTTGACATATTCGAACTTTAATAGCATGCTTTGGTAGTTAGCATTAAGATATGTCTCTCTTTTGATAGTTGGTAATTGGGTATAGTTGCTTCAACGCTCACCGGTAAGCATGTGTGCTTATCGTGTCGTCGAGTGGAACAGAGAAGTTACTACCGAATTCTAGCTGCAATAGATATAAATGGTAAATGTTAGGGTAGTGATAGCATTTCGGGTTCAGAGGTTGGACCAAGGTGTTTATGCCTTCGGACACCTCCGTCGACTACGTCCTCCGCCGATACCTCCACCTCCCCGGTGAGGACGGCCCTGTTCTTGACGACAACGCCGTTTCTGACCCAAAGGTAGTGGCGGCGATGTGGCGGGCGGTGGAGGAGACCAAAGGCACAGGTAGCGGCGAAGAGGGCGCAGATGGACACTATCGTGGTGAAGGTGGCGCAGGTCAAGGCGGGGAGGCGGTTCTGGTGGGAAGCGGACATCAAGGGCGGAGCTGCCTAAGTTCACCACGGCGCTCGACCGGCTAAAGGACAATGTCCACCACCACGTCGACACGCTGCTCTCTGCTCTGCCGCCGCCGTCGCCATGGCGCTTGCGGTAGTGGTGGTTCTGGTGGGTAGCCGTCTAGGGTGTTTTTGTTAGGCATAATGCTTGATTACTCCTGTCTTCTTGAGATTAGCTGTCATAAGATGTTGGGTTTTGTTGCTTCTACTACTTTGTAAATGAAAGGATTTTTGGTCAGTTAAATTTTTCTTCGAGGGATCAGAAATTGATGTCAGAAAAATCTCTATTTGATTGAATAGTTGTCACTAGTTATCAAGCAACATAGTCCGATAAAGATGTAGATGCCGTTCTTTTGAACTACAGTTGATAGCTTTTGACTACAACTGGTATATCTGATGAATAATACCGACTGATAGAAGCGAAGGCAAAAGTCGGTGAAAAGCAAAAACCGGCGGTGTATACATGGACAACGACTACGAATACAATTTTATTACTACCAAGAGAAAAGTGGTTACATTGTACACAACATCTTACGCTTTATGGAACACCCAAAAATTATCGAAATTCCATACAACGATGATCCAATTTTCACCCTCTGCATGTTCACATATACTATGACAGCAATTCCTCTGCCAGCAAAGACACAAAGATTGTTATCCCATGCATCTTTCTTTTGGAAAACAGTGAATAATTTTAGGGCATGTTCTTTTAATTTGCGACTTATGGCTTTTGGTGAAATTTTTGAATTTTGGTACATTTTACAGTCTGATTACGGAGAGACGATATTCACTTGCGATTTTGGATGGTACGGATGTTGTGCTTTTAATGTGTAGATCGTTTTACCAGTAGACCCGTCTTGAGAAAATACTCCGTTTGAAAGTTAGGTACTGTAGCAAAAGCCAAAAGCCGCCTGAAGGACCGAAATGGCAACAGAGGGGGGTGAATGGTGCCTTCAATAAATTCTCCCACAATTAAACCTAATCTTTTCTCCGATAGCTAAATAGCTGTGAAGAGGAAGATTGATTTCTCCGAAACCGAGAGAAAATCGAGTGATCTCTGTGAGAACCAAGAAGATCGAGAAGAATACTTGGCGGTCGAAACCGAGAAGGCCGACCATGGTCGAAAGATCTTCTGCGTGATCGAAGACACACCGAGAAACACACCGTGGTTGAACACGGTCGTGAGAGAATAAACAATAGAAGTCGTCACATCAAAGACCGTGGTCGATAAACCGAAAGCGGAGGATAGCGGCGAAACCGAACCGTAAAACTTATGTCAGTAGTCAATCAGCCGACAACAGAGATACTACTGTGTGGTCGAAAGCTAGAAAAGATTGGCCACCGGAAATCGTGTGGTCGAAAAGACCAAAGGCTGCGTGGTCTAAGCCGTGGTCAAATAGGTTGCCGATCCGACAACGAGCGATATCAGAAATACTCGTTGTCGGTACGACCGAGGAGAAAGAATTTAAAGATCTTTTGCACGAGATCCAAAAGAATGAAACTTGAGACTTAGCTCGTACAAGATCTCTGGAAGTAAAAATACCAAGAACCTCAAAGTCTTCACAATGAAGAGGAGAAGACCGTCGTCGAAATCAGAGAGCTCCAGTGGCAGAACCACGAACTCGGTTTTCTCGATTTCGCTTTTGCTCTCGGGAATGATCTTAGCAAGCGGTAGTAAAACAACTTCCCATCTGAGCAAGTGAAGCACAAGCCAACTTCTCGGAGAAAACACATATAACAATAAGAACAAAGAGAAGGCAAATGGATCAAACAAATCATCTCAAGAACAAAAGCGAGAAAGATACGAGAGATGAATCCAATCTTTTCTATTGCACATGGAGGTTTCTCTGACCACTCCATCGGAGGTACACGAGCATCCATGCTCTTACCGAGACAACTCACACAAGATAGAGAGGAACACTCGAGCACTCGGGGACAACCTCACTTCGCTCACGAGACCTAACCTCTCTATTTATAGTCTCACACGCTAACGGGTCTCAACAGACCACCGTTCTGAGAGTCCAAGGCTGCGGGCCTCGATGCTTTGCCCATTACCCGCTGGCAACGGCTCCACCGCTTTGCCCAATAGCACCACCAACTCCAAGAGCTTTCCCAGAGGACACGGCTTCCTTTGCGGGCTTTGGCATTTCTCCAAAATGCCCTTGCCACCTCCCAAGCTTCCTCCTCATGCCTTCTTTGTTTTACGTTACACCACTCGGGCAAGACCACGTCCTCTTCGGCTTCCACGTCGTTCGGACCTCAACATCTCCTATGTCTAGTCCCGACCTCTCTAAGCCTCACCAAGACATGTCTCCCAAGACACGCAACCATCACGGACAACAAAACCATCACATAGCAGATCCAACTCTACACGACTCACAGAGCTCAAGTCTCTTTCCACGTAAATTAGATTTTACCAAACCTTGTCAAAATGTAGAACAAACCGGTCTACAAGGTCCACAACAACACAAGGAACCCAACCGACCAAACCTCACCGTAATCGGACATGAAATGCACCCTCACGACCAATTTTAGTGATCCCGCACGACCACGGTCATCCAACCGATAACGTGGTCGAACGCGGTTCGACCACGTTCAATTCTCGCTAACGTGGTCGTAGCTCTCCGGCGCTGGCGCGGTCGCACCACCGAGTGCCACAACGTAGTCGTGGCTCCTTTCCCACAATGTGGTCGAGGCCTCGAGCTCCCTGGCGTGGTCGTGGCGCCCACCGCCACGGCCAAAGTGGTCGAACGTCCGGCCGCCCAACGTGGTCGAGGCTCCGATCCCACAACGTGGTCGTAAACCCTAGCGCCGAGTGCCGACCACGGTCAAATCTTCCGAGGGCTCATAGCGTGGTGAAGCTCGAGCGCTACAACGTGATCGAGCGCTCCCAATTGCCAGCGTGGTCGTAAACCCTTCCGACCACGGCCAAAGAACTCGTACGTTGCTCGGCTGGAACCCGATACTCGGCAATGTGGTCGTCGCCACCCGATATGCGCCAACGTGGTCGTGGCCTTCCGACCACCGCCGGTTTGCCGAGAACACCTCAGCGTGGTCGTGCGCTCTGAGCGAAATTCGACCACGACCAAACGTGGTCGTATGGCATCCTACAAGGTCGTACACGACTTCATTTCGTCCAGAGTTAAGATTTTGCGATAAAAGCCCAAAACAAACTCAATTTTCCTTCAACCAAGAGTCAAATACTCATCACAAAGATAGGATCATCTCCACATGATCTCTCACCGCCGGCTTCGGAGGAAAAGAACAGGCCCTTAGTTTGTAAAGGTGCTAGCACTTATCAGGCAACGTATCCAGTGCACGCAGCCATCCCGATGCACTCATGCACTCAGCTCATGTCAGTCGTCCGATCTTCATCTGACGTCCCACATCAATGTGCGTCACTTTTCTCAAAAACCGGCCCGCCACCCGCGTTGGATTTGCAAATCGCCTCCCGAGACATCTCCTTCGCCTCTCCTCTCTCAAAACCCACCGCCCGCCTCGCCCCTTCTCTCCACGATCCACCGCCGCCCCCACCCTCCTCCCCGATCCACCGCCGCCGCCCGCCTCCCCGATCCACCGCCGAGGACCTCGCCCCTCGAGCCACCACCGCTTGCGCCCACTGGTTTCACCACTTTTGTTCGACTACATTGGTCGACTCGTGGGTTCTTCGATCACGTTAGTTGACACAAGGCGCGCGCGACGACGACTCGAGGGAGGAGGGCGGGCACCGGCGACTTAGAGGAAGGAGGTTGCCCACTTAGCACTATGACAAGGTGTAAATAAGGAGCTCAGTTCACGTAGGCAGGACAAGGATACAAATCTTGGAACCGTGAGAAAATCCGCTCAGTGGCTGGTAACTGTAACCGAAAAACCAGCCAAAAAAACCGATGTTTTGCATGTGTTTGGTGGTAGAAAATTCGCTAGATTCTAGAATTCTGGTAAACAAAACATAGGCTTCTGATCATAGATACAGAAGTCTGGAATAAATATTTTTGATGGATTAATATATGCCCTTCCAACAACTACAACTTTTGGAAGGGCATACATAATCTAACCAGTGACATTTCCCTACTGATAGAATCCACCCAAATTCTCATAGCATATGGTGAAACAATTTAATTACAAAAGAAGCTTACTATACATCACCCCAACAATGTCTTGTAGCCATCCGAGTAAGGTTAGCCTTCAACTGAATTTTGCACCAGGAGTCAGGGAGACATCTGAGGCCTTCAATCTAACGCAGGAGGACCTTCTCACAGAAAAAAATAGAGATCAGTCAGCTCCAATGTGTGAAGTCAGCCAATGATCTACATTCTCCAGTATACATCAAACCGCAACATGCCATCCACATCAGCAACCGTATCGCCTACCTGTGCCAATTGGTCAGGGGAGTGAGTAAAGCAAAATGGAAGGGACAGGTCTATTTCTTCTGCTGCGTGACCTTTGCTACAATGGCTTTATCAGCATCCTTGAATTCACCAGTAACCCTGTGGGCAGAAATGATTGATTTGGTGATTTAGTTAGCCGTGCAGTTTGAAGACATGGTAATATCTTGAGGTAAATGGTAGGAACAAGATTTGACCCTGATTTTAAAAAAGATAGACGAAGCGGACAGAAACATGACATGTACAAATGGTTCTAAAGCATGCTCAAGAACTTTCGATTTTGGAAATAAAGAAAACGATTGAACTTTCTAATGTACATACCGGTCATATGACAAGAAAGCATCTCCTATTTGCCCAATCACTTTGTTCCGCACCTTCCTCACACAAACCTATGATAACCCATCCAACCCCGCATAACAGAAAAGAAAAAAGAGTCAGGCAGGGCATTAAATTGAAGCATAGGATAAAAAGGAGCAAAATAACCTGCACAACATCAAGAGGGCCAGCATTTGGATCCCTGTTCCGGCGGATGACAATCCCATTATCACATTTGTTTATGAAATGTGCACTTCCACTGATGTCATACATATTAGGTGGTCCACCAGTCCAGTTGTGAAGCTAGCAAAATATTAACACCAAATAAGGACTGACTGTATATCACAATTATGTTGCAAAGATTGATATATGTTTATATGCAATTTGATTACCTGTCTAGGGTGGGCAACAAACCATACATGACATGAATGATGCTGAGCAAAGCGCTTAATCATGGTAAGAATCTGGCTGACATATTCTGTTTCATTTCTGTTATTAACACAACAAAGGAGTAACTCGCCAGAAAAAAGACAGCACATAATCAAGTACTAGCAAAGTTGAGAAACTGAAGAAAGACAGCATATCTTTGATAATGCATGTCAATAAATATTATTAGTACATAACAAAGTCAAGCTCATGAGAGGTTTAGGTGATGCTTACTGGTTTGAAGGGCGCTGATGGTCAAGTTCATTATAAGGATCGATCACAAGACCATGCACTCCATATCTATGAACTGCAGCTTTAGCAAGTTCAAGAACCCAATTAATGGATGGAAGGCAATCATCTTCACACCTGCTTAACAAAGCAGACTAAATGTCACAAAACAGCATTTAAATCTGAAGGTACGAATCATCATCCAAGAGAGGCATATATCCAAGAGAAGTAGGATCAAGGATGTCTATTGCATCCCAGTAAATTACTACATTAAGAGAAGCACAAGACATACCGGATCAGATGGAATGTCTCGTTCAACCATTGTTTGCCTTCTTCAAATTCATCTAGACTCATCCGATCCACAGAGCCCCCATACCTGTACAAAGCAAAATAAGGATTGCTGAACCAGTTGCACATAATCTCAGAACCTTCACAACAACAAGAATAAACGGCCATATTAAGTCCAACATGTCTGCACATATGACCAACAAACTCATCTATTCCAAAAAAAAATTTGTTGGACTTGATATCAGTCCTCGAGAAGACAGTTGTTTATTTTAGGGATCATATATGAGATTAAACTAAAACAGAGACACACTTGCAGACTCTTATCCTTACCTAGCATGAAAGAATGGTTTCTTAATGTGCTTCTCTAAGAGCTTCCTGGCATGCTCCCTGACCTAAACACCAAAATCACAGTTATTTGAAAGCATTCAATGAGATTTTAACTAACTAGCATCAATAACTAACAATGGCTTGCCTTATTCTCCATTGAGCATAGAACAAATTTCCACCCACACTGGTCGTTTATATTGCACAATAATGCATCAATCCACTCACTTTTACCAGAATTTGGTACTCCTGTTACTACAGTCAGTTCCCCGGGAACAACCTGCAAAAGGAAATAAACAAAACCACATGATAAACTGTGGATGATGTATGGAAGGCAGCAAATACAAGTCTACAGCCACCCACATGCTCCATGAGAGTTCAGGCCATCTTTTTAGTTCTTGCTAGCCAGTGTAGAGCTAGCTTCAAGTCACACTGGGATCATCTAGTTGTTTTCAGCCAGATCAGCAAATCATAATGCATGCCTACATGGCTACATATGCAGATTCATGGGGTAAAAGCAATAAGCCATAACTGTTCAGATGTGATCGCCAAAAAAACATTCAGATCTGAAGTCATTGAAAATGTCCAGAGTTACATTTTGAGATGAAATAGTGTCTCAGAAAACAAACTTCTATGTGCAAATAAATAAGCAAAAGAAAATAAGGAAACTCTTGAATTAAAATAAAGAAGAAAGCCAACTCCAACTTCAGATACAACCTTCAACAAAAGAAGAAAAGAATAGCAAAATGCAACTAACAGATACCTTGTAAAGCTCATCCATAGATTTCCAACCAGTACGAATACCAAGCTCATCCCCACGGATTCCAAGATAATAATTATCTATCTCGGAGAAGAAATCTCTAAAGGTGAAAAGACCTCTTATAAGATACAGTTCTGCGTCTTCTATAACCTTTCTCAATGCTTGTGGTCCTAAAAACATCAGTACCTGTAGTAGAAAAAGTGTTCCAAGGGCCATTTACAGAAAATGTCAAAAAGCATCATGAATCAAGTTCCAACATGAAGTAATATCGTTTCATAAAAACGGAGCTAATGGCAGTAGTAATTGAACTCATACATGTTTATATATTTCAGATGATTCTTCAGAATGTAGATTTAAAGCACACAAAAAACTTTGCAGGCTTTATTAATTAAGAATAACTGTATCTAGTGTAAGGAGGCTTAAGCCTCTCAATGCAAGTCGTACATAAGCTTATCTAGAAAGCTACATTAGGAATAGGCCATTTCCTCAAGTTTAAACCCCACCTAGCAAGCCCTGATCATACTTGTAACTATAAATACATCTTTCTGCATTGAATACAGCCAAAGTAGTACCTAAAAAGAACAAGGATTTCGACTGCAGATTTATCAACCCAATTCTTTCAGTATATAGCTTATGGCTTACAGTTTCCTTCGAATAAACAAATGGGACGGTTTCTTCGCCGTTTTTTCGAAACGACTTATCGAGATAGTTCTTTCGAAGCAACTTATCAGCTTATCTGTATTTGGTTCGTTCACACAAATACTCGCGCCAGGGCCAAAAACCATAAGCCGCAGTCATAAGCCGCAGCTGAAAAGAACCCACCCTATCAAGCAGTGGCAGAGCTAAAAAAATTTCAATAGATGTGCACATTTCATGCGCAAGTCTAAAGCTTACACAACAGATTCATAATATCGTAAGTCCAATACAAGTAAGAATTGGTCACCATCACCACGCACTGGCCGCGCCAGCATGCACCATGGTCCGATAAGCGCTTTGATCTATGAACTCGCCCAGACGCCACACCGCTGCCCACACGAAATCACAGCTGCATCACCACTCGGTGATCTTGGTCCAGTTGACCCGTAATCAAGTCAATGTCTCAATGGCAAATTGGGAAATGGCAAGGAGGCCTTAGGTCATACGCGAGGTGGGATGTGGGCTTTTAGGCTTTAGTGGCCAAGCAAGCCAGCCCATCTCGGCATCTCACATGATGTCACGACCCAAGAGCTTCGTCTTCCTCCCAACGCCTATCTCTCCTCTTGCGACCTCCCTCCCTGTGCTTCCATGCCCAACAATCTGCCACTGCGTGCCTGCTCCCCAGTGATTTCCCCAAATTTTGGGTGTGCTGGTGCATACACGGCACCTCACCTAGATCCCGCACATGTTATTAGGTTTTTTTAAAAAAAAAAAACTTTTTGTGTGGTTACAAATTGATATGAATAATTCAGTAACAACTGATGCCCCTGCTCAAATTTAACCAAATTCTCATATCCATGAATTCAATTGTGTTATTTATGTTTAATATGTAGTAAGTACATATCAACAGTTTTGACTCATGCACTGATCTAGCTAAAGGCAACAAGTATTACTTCTTCACAGGGAGTCAGCTGATCAGATCTCATTCATGACATGTCTACACTTGAGCAGTATAAAATCTCTTACGTCAAATCCTTCAATTGGAAACAACAGTTAAGGATAACAGATAAATAACAAGGAACAATACATTTATCATTTTATCATGTTCCAACCAAAAGGAGTAAATTGTTCATGATCAGGTGATAAGAATATTATGTATATCAAAGGAGCCCATGCATGGCATAACAGACCTCATTCGCATCTTTGCAGATATCTGTCTCATTCTTTTTTGGCCAGTTGACCCTCCAACACCTGATTGCACAAAATTAAAAATGGCAAATGAAATAAAATTATGGTTTGCATAATCATGGGTACTTATTTATTGCAAAGGCTCATGATTGCAACACACTGATACACAAACCTTTCTTTACCAAGCCGACGAGCAAGTTCCTCGGCCAGAGCCTGCCCTGGAGGATCAGCATCTGTTGCCAGTATTATCCTAGATGCCTATTACCATATAGTAAAATAAAAGTCAGTAAAGTGATGCCTGCGTATCTCAGCAATAGAGTTTATAAATAACTGATTATGAATAAGAAAATTCCCACCGAGTCAAGATATTCTTTGCAGTTCCACAGATATTGGTACTTCTTATCCTAGCTCAGGGAATATAAGAGATGTTAGGTCGCAGATTAACTAAGATTGCAACTGCAGATCAGCACCCATATTAAAGGAACTATACTAATAATGGCAAACATAAGCTCTCTTTAGGGACAAAAACTTGCAGCGACATCAGAAAAAAGTTTTAACCTGCTCTTTATCTGGGAGTTTGTTGGATACTCGTGGTGGTGCACCATCTGGCACACTTACACAGTTACGATAGCCAGCCTCTTCCATGGAAAGCTTGTCAATTTCACCCTCAACCTGCCATGAACAAAGACTGTAGCTAGTTAAAATTGCGAACTTGGTATCAAATGGATTGGCATAAATTTTCAGGGGGAAATGTCAATATAAAAAAACAATGGCAGATCTAGAACATACAATGATAACATCACGTGCTCGTTTTATATCGTCCAGACCATATAAAATTTTCTGTCTTCGCCACCTGGCAAGGAAGACAAAATGAGTATGGAGAAGATTCATAAGAATATAACATAAGTTCACACACCATAAAAAGGAAGAGCACCACAAACCTGTGAAAATTTCTTAGGGACTTCCCTGTATTTGCAGCCAACAAGGACTCCATCACGTCTATAGGTAAAAGCGATAACTATCTGTGAATGAAACACCATACTAACAATGCTATCACAGTATATATGTTGTGTCCAAAGTAGAACCACCTAAACAGTACAGCTTGTTAAGGATAGAATAGAATTGTTATTCGTTTCCTTATATTCCTTGGTTTCCTTACCTGTATATGGCATATTCCTCTGGATATCCCCTTGTACTCCTTATATATATTGTCCTTTAGGTCTTATGAATATACACAATATTCATAACATGGTGTCATAGGCATGGGCCTTAGGCCCAGCAGGTTTATTTGAGTTAGAGATTAGTTTCCTTTTGTTAGAGATATAATTAGAGGTATGATATGAGTTTCTATATTTGTTAGAATTAGATTTTATCTGTTAGGGAGAGCCCATCTATATAAGAGGGCTACCGCATGCTATTGCAATCAACCAGAGAAATAACAAAGTCTTTCTCCTCTAAAGTCTCTCTCTCTCCTCTAAAGTTCCTCTCCCCTTCTACACCGACGCCATCCAATCATCTTATTGGTGGTGTTTACCCCCTATGAACTAAGGTTCATGACACATGGTATCAGAGCTAGAGCTCTGACCATGTTCTTCCACTGCCTCCGTCGCCGCTTTGGGCCCGCCGGGGGAGGCCGCTCACCCGGCGGCGGCCGCTCGGTAGTTGTCGCCGCCGCCGCCATCTCCACCCGAGCCGTCGCCGCCGCTGGGCCACCTCATGAGTCACCGCTCTCGCCCGGCGGCCCGCCACCACAGGCCACCGTCGCCGAGCCACCGCCATTGCCGGATCGAGCGCTATCTTGCTCAATCTAACCCGCTCGCGGATCCGGTCGATCCATCGTCGCCATCACCGCCGCCGTCGTCTTCCCGATCCGCCCGATCATTGCCGGCCGCATTGCCAACGGCCCCGAGCCGCCGGTTGGCCTCTGCCGACCGCCGCTCCGCCGAGCGGTTGGCCGTCTGTTTCAGCCGAAGCGAAGAAGCAAACAACCCCTCCAGTGTTTGTAAGTTTCGTAAAAAAAGAAAATAATAATAAAAAAAGCAAAAAACAATAACGTTGATCTAACCGCCGTACCGTCCAACGCCACTTGTTAGACTTCGTTGCCTTGGTCGCCGCGCCATCCAGCGTCGCCTAACGATGGCTTCCATTCCATCGGCTGCAATCCCATTCTCGGGAACAAAGCTCCATAGAACGAATTACAGGTTATGGTCTTCTCTCATGGAGATCACGCTTGATGGTCTCCGCCTTTGGGGACATGTCACCGGTGCACGCCCTTCTCCGCCACCGCCGGTTCAGCCTTCTCCTAGTCAGTCTACTTCTGCACCTCCTGCAGCAAATGAGGCTGCCAAGAAGGAGGCAAAGGCTGCTGCTGACGCTGTTGATGAGGCTTTTCAGCGCTAGTGTGCTGACGAGGCCCATGTTTGTGCCATCCTGGTGGTCAGCGTCGATGACTCCATCCAGCTAGACATTGTTGGTCTACGGTCTACTCGACAGATCTTGGAGTACTTGTGTGAGCGATACCAGCAGAGCAGTGATGCTCAATTCTTTTCGCTTCAGCGTGAGTTGGAGGCAACCGCGAGGATATTCTTACGCTGACGACTTCTTTCGGGCCCTGGCAAGTCTCTAGCACCAGATAGATGAGCTAGCATCTCCACTTTGTCAGGAGTGTCACAAAGTGCAGAAGGCGGATCATGATCGCCTTCGCTTTTATGACTTCGTCTGTCACTTTCACCCAGAGTTTGAGCCTGTCAAAACTCAGCTGCTGAGCCGCTCTCCACGGCCGACTGTTACAGAAGCCCTTTCGACGCTTCGGGCTAAAGAGCTTCATCTCGGGTTAGCAGCACAATCTGTTCCGACTGTGCTTATTGCCCCTTCTTCAACTACGACACTGATATTTGCTTCGACTACGGCCTCTCCCCAGGTGCCTATCTCCGCTCCTGTTCTCGCACCAACTGGAGCTCAGTGCAACTACTGCAAGAACTTTGAGCACGACTACCAGAGTTGTGCGGTGCGGAAAAAGCGGAACAAGGCACATGGGGATGGGCGACCAAAGGAGGGCAGGAAGGCCCTTCCTTACGGAGGCGAACTTGCTCATCAATTTCGCTCGGAAGGTTACTGCTCGATAGCTCTACCGAGCTCTACTTGACTCTCTCACAGCTCAACAAATTCTGCCAGTCTAGCTCAGACATCTCCTCCAGGTACCTCTTGGGTTCTAGATTATGGTGCCTCTTTTCACATGACACTGGACTTCACATCTCCCACTTCAGTAGGACCTCATGATTTTCCTATCTCTGTTCAGACAGCTGACGGTACTTCCTTGTCTGTCAGCTGTCAGGACATTCTTTTGTCCACTGACTTTTCTGTTCCAGCTGTTTCTCATGTTCTCCAGCTTACCATGCAGCTTCTTTCGGTGGGACAACTCACTGATCTTGGTTGTATGGTTGTTTTTGACTCTCACGCCTGTTTCGCCCAGGATCGACAGACAGGGACAGTACTTGGGACTGGCCGGCGCCGTAGGGATCGTCAGAGTCCATATATTCTCGACCGCCACCACCTCCCGTCCACTTCAGTTGCTCCTGCTACATCTGCCTCTACCGCCACTGCTACCACCACCTCTGGAGCTTTTGCGCAGTGGCATCATCGTTTAGGACACCTATATGGGTCTCATCTTTCTTCATTAGTTCGTCAGGGTGTTCTTGGACGTGTTACTGTTGACACGTTAATATTTTGTCAGAGTTGTAAGCTGGGCAAGCAGCTACAACTTTCTTGTCATTTTAGTGAGTCCATATCTTCCCATCCTTTTGATTTAGTTCATTTAGATGTATGGGGACATGCGCCTATTATCTCAAAAGGCAGGCATAAATTCTATGTAATTTT
Source organism: Bonia amplexicaulis (assembly GCA_036346245.1). Classification (NCBI taxonomy): domain Eukaryota; kingdom Viridiplantae; phylum Streptophyta; class Magnoliopsida; order Poales; family Poaceae; genus Bonia; species Bonia amplexicaulis. The sequence goes on from CM070751.1 coordinate 9,234,272, forward strand.
CATTAATGATAATTCCCGTTTCACTTGGCTTTTCCCTATGTCTAATTGTGGTTAGTTTCTTGCGATCTATTGTATCTTTGCCACGATGGTTCGTACTCAGTTTGAGTCCTCTATCCGTACTTTTCGCTGTGATTCTGTTGAAGAGTATTGTCCTGGTGCTTTCAGACAATTTCTTTCTGAGCAGGACACTCTTTACCAGTCTTCTTGTCCTACTGCCCATGCCTAGAATGGAGTTGCTGAACGCAAGCATCGTCATCTACTTGAGACTGCTCGCACTCTTCTTCTTTCTTCTCATGTTCCACCACAGTTCTAGGCGGAGGCTGTTTCTACGGCCTTATGCATATCTCATCAATATGCAGCCTTCCACTGCTCTTAAGGATGTCAGTCCTATAGAGCGTCTCTACTCTAGAGCCCCCCGTACAGTCACTTTCGTGTTTTTGGTTGCACCTGTTTTGTCCTGCTGCAGCCTCGTGAGCGCACCAAACTCTTAGCCCAGTCAGTTGAGTGTGTGTTCCTTGGGTACAGTTCTAAGCATAAGGGTTATCGCTGCTATGATCCTTCTGCTCGACGGATTAGGATCTTACGAGATATTGTCTTTGATGAATCTTGACCTTTCTTCTATCGAGATTCGGCTCCTCGTCCTGCTTCCACCATCGAGACGATCTCCTGGTTGTCTCTCCTGACTCTTCACCCATTTCTCCTTTTTCACAACCCTTCTCTAGCCTGTTTCCAGTGGTTCCTTATGTACCTTCACCTCCTGTGTTGCCTTCTGCAGCACCGCCTTTTGCTCCTGCAGCACCACCGTCTCGTTTCTCTAGGGTGCACTACTCCAGACGTCCGTGTCCTTCACCAGACTCATCTTCTGGTATTTTGCCGACACCGACATTTGATTCTTCTAATGATGCTCCTCATTACGCCCATCGTGACCGGACATCCCTTCGATCTCCTGATCGTCTTGGTTTTACTTCGGCCGCTCATGCTCTCTCTGTCATTGAGCCCAGCTCTTATCATGAGGTTGCTTCTCATTCTGAGTGGTAGCTCGCTATGGCAGAGGAACTTGATGCTCTTAGACGAACGGAGACTTGGGATATTGTACTGACACCTGTGCATGCTCGTTCTATCACGTGCAAGTGGGTGTACAAGATTAAGACCAGGTCTGATGGTGCTATTGAGCGCTATAAGGCTCGTCTTGTGGCTCGTGGCTTCTAGCAGGAGTATGGTCGTGATTACGATGAGACGTTTGCCCCTATTGCCCATATGACCACTGCTCGCACTCTTGTTGCGGTTGCTTCTGTTCGCCGGTGGTCTCTCTCTCAATTGGATGTTAAGAATGCCTTTCTTAATGGTGTTTTGCATGAGGAGGTTTACATGCAACCACCACCTGAGTATTCTGTTCCAGATGGTCATGTTTGTCGTCTTCGTCGTGCTCTTTATGGCCTCAAACAGGCCCCTCGTGCCTGGTTTGCGCGTTTTACCTCATGATTACCTCTGCCGGTTTCACTGTCAGTGCCCACGATCCTGCTATTTTTTTCTATGTCTCACCTCGAGGTAGGACACTACTTCTATATGTGCATGATATGCTCATTACTGATGACGATTCTTCATTCATCACATACATGAAGAAGCATCTCAGTGAGCAGTTTCTAATGACTAATCTTAGTTTGCTTATGTACTTCCTTGGGATTGAGGTCTCTTCCACGCCTGAGGGTTACTACCTCTCCCAGCAGAAGTATGTCCAGAATCTTCTTGATCGGTCTGGTTTGACTAACACCAAGGTTATTAAGTCGTAAAGTCGAGTCGAGTCGTGATGCTACCGACTTGGAGATTAGTCGTGACTAATCCCGACTAGTCGTCGACTAATCTACTACTACTTGCTTGTTGCTTCTACTACTAACTGTCTTCTATCACCACTACTACTTGCTTGTTGCTTCTACTACTAACTGCCTTCTATCACCACTACTACTTGCTACTGCTACCCAGGCTTAGAGTGGAAGAATACTCGGATCTTGCTCTAGAAGAAAGCATCGAAACTGAGTCTAAAACAGAAAAAAAACTAGAATCAAGATGCAAAGCAGGCGACAAAATAAAGGAAGAAGATGGGAGTGAGTGGAAGAACAAAGCGTCAAACGGATGAAAATCAGAGCAAGAACCAATTAGACGTTCGACTCGCGCTGGCTGACTAGTCGCGACTAGTCGCGACTAGTCGCCGAACTAGTCGGCAAGTCGGCCGACTAGCGCAACTAGTCGAGTCGATGGCACTAGTCGGTGCCTGTGCCGACTTGTCGACTAATCGACGATTAGTCGCGACTAGTCGCGCGACTTAATAACAAGGACTAACACTCGCACTGTTGAGACTCCTATGGAGCTCTCCCTTCAGTTTCGTGCTATTGATGGTGATCTTCTTGAGGATCCTACCCGTTATCGCCATCTTGTCGGGAGTCTGGTATATCTTGTGAGCACTCGCCCTGATATTGCTTATGTTGTTCATATCTTGAGTCAGTTCATGGCTAGTCCTACTCATCTTCACTACAGTCACCTCCTTCGTATTCTTCGTTACTTGCGTGGAACAATCTCTCGTTGTTTGTTTTTCCCTAGCTCCACCTCACTACAGCTTCAGGCGTACTCTGATGCGACCTGGGCTTGTGATCCTTCTGATTGGCGTTCTCTTTCTACTTACTGTGTTTTTCTTGGCTCCTTCTTGATTGCCTGGAAGACAAAAGCAGGCGCAATTTCCGTTCGAGTCAGGGTGAGTTGAGAGCTATGGCAGCAGTGACAACAGAGATTACTTGGTTGAGGTGGCTACTTGCAGATTTTGGTGCACCTGTGAGGGAGCCTACAACACTTATGTTTGACAGTACAGGTGCTATCAGTATTGCTCGTGATTCAGTGAAACATGAGCTCACCAAGCACATTGGAGTGGATGCTTAATACACTCGCTCACAGGTGCAAGAGGGAATACTTAATCTACAGTTTGTGCCATCAGAGTTACAGCTTGTTAACTTCTTTACGAAGTCCCAAACTAGAGCACAACATTTGTATTTTCTCTCCAAACTCAGTATGTGTGATCCACCATGAGTTTGAGGGGGATGTTAAGGATAGAATAAGATTGTTATTCGTTTCCTTATATGCCTTGGTTTCTTTACCTGTATATGACATATTGCTCTGTATATCCCCTTGTACTCTCTATATATATTGCCTTTTGGGTCTCATGAATATACACAATATTCATAACATAGCTATACCTTTTTGCCAGTCCAGTTACGTTGCATTACGCTGTTCCTTCGAAGTGTTTCCACCGATATCATTCTTTCAGAAAAGTATGTTATGAGCTGCCAAAAATAAACGTTTAGCAGAATGCCCATGTGCAAAAGCTTTTAACAGCATACATCAAAGAATGCAAAAGAAAGCTATCAAGAGGGTTTCAGTATTATTCCTAGAATTTAGTAATTTAAAAAATCCTAACCTAATAATACTTTATTACCTCATCAGAAAGTGGCTCAAGATGGAGATCCTCTTCACAAATTTTTCTGTAAACCTTATTGACTGCCTGATTAGCTTCGATCTTCTTGTCAGTTTCACTTCCAGTGTCATTTTTCGCTTGGGACACCTTGGAAACTCCATCAGGCTGCAGAGAGAACAATAGTGAGTAGGGATATCAGGATGGTTTATTACCTTAAGTTTTCTTTCATTTGTTTGGTAATGGTAAACACACCTGGACATAACCTTTCCAACCGCAAGTCGATCTAAAACAATTCCATGTTGCATTTTTACTGAAGAAAGAACATATAACAGATATCAGATGACAGATATATATGAAGAAACAACTATAACAGACAAGTTCAATATGTGAAATATATGAAAACTCACCCATCTATTCGGATAATAACGCTGAGGCTCAGCTCCTTAGTTGATCCCCCCTTGCACTAGTGAACAGAAGGCAAGTAATATTTCATCAATTGTTGTCTAATAGCTTAACATCTAAAATACAATGGATCACCAAAAAATTATCTATCTATTTATATCATATGCAAGTGAACATGTCATCTAGAAACTAGTGGATTTTATGAACCGGTCTGCTTGATGATTTTTACAGCTTCGTCGCTCTTAGAGAATACTTTCAATGCAGAGACATGTGAAACAGGAACAAGCTAATAAAACCGGATTGAAAAATAATGGATTTGAGGTCACAATGCGGTTTGTTATCACCCTCGATTTCTTAAACCCGAAAACCATAGCTTACTTATCCAGCTAAACACTTCATGAAAAGAAAGGCAAATGGAAATAGCAACAATTATTCTTGTCATAAAACGCTACACATCACACCATTGGGCACAGCATCCGTTGAAAAGTCCCAAGCCTCCATTGCTTCGGGTTTATTCCTTCCTTCTTCAGCCTCTCAATTAGCTGCCTGACCCGCTCCTCATAAGCCTTCTTGTAGACCTCCGCGGAATGAACTGTTATCCCAAAATGGCACCACATCAATCAAAAATAAAAATGTTCCTACATCTAGTTGTTACAAACCACCTGCAAATCCTTAAATTATGACAAAATAGCAACGTAAACAGAGGATGAGAGCGCCAAAACAGCAAAAACAGTGCAGTTTTGGGGCATGGGCGCAATGCCTTGGACAAATGAACTCAAAAGTGTGACAAAACATTCAAACTAGCAAGTGTGTCAGGTTTATTGTGCACAATTAAAAAAAGCGAGCTTAAATCCGTAGAAAGGAGGCGATTCTAAGCCATGAAACAACTTTAGAAGCAGTATTTTTCGAGCGTGCGCTCCCTTGGGCCCAAAAGAGAACAACAATTCGGAGCTATCTATCTTAAAGCCAAAGATACAGAAACGAGCTACGGACTTTGAACGGGAAGCACACGAGTGAGCAATGTTTCTCCCAGTGCTTGAGCTCCCAAGCCAGAGAAACACCGTGCATTACCGTTCTGGGCGCCGGCGGCGGCGGGTGGCGGGCGTGCCCACGGGCACTCATGAAGCCGCGAGCCACCTCGGGCCGCTGGGAGGCGGCCCCGGAGAAGGAGTGGAGCGGCCGGATCGGTGGCCCCATGCCGCCATCATGAGGGCCAGCAGCCTGGGCGAGAGGAGGCACCGAGTCCCGGCGGCGGCGGCCATGAGGAGGCGGCGGGGAGATGGCAGCGGTGGCATCACGAGGCGATGGTCTAGGGTTTCGAGGCGCGGGCATGGGGCATGGGGCGGCGGAGGAGGGGGAGGCGGGAGAGGTTTGGGGTCTTGGGGAAGAAGAAAGAGCGATGGCGCGAAGGTCGGAGGGCCGGCGGGAGGAGATGGCGGAGGGCCCGGCGGGAGTGGAGGGAGGCGAGCGAGGAGGAGGGTGCGGGCGGGGGCGGCCGTGAGCAAAGCGGTGGGGACGGCCGGCGGGAGGAGAGGGGCGGCGGCACCGAGGGAGAGGGGCGGGGGGGCGCGGCCCTGGCCTGGGTGAGGCTAGGGCTTTTCTTGTGAGCAGGACTCGGAAGCGCGACCTCGGCCGTTTAATTTTCGAACGATTGATATGTATATTATTTGGAATTTGCTGCCGTTCGGACATACGCTACCTCTATACATCGATTGTAACCTATGTATGCAATACTTCTTAATCATATATGTAACAAAAAAATTGATAAAAATCTCAATACTACATACATGAAATCAAACTGTTGTATATATAAAATCCAAATATTGCATACATGAAATCGAAATGTTGCATACGAACGGATCCCATCTGAATCCACCGAAGATACGATATAATCAGATTAATTGCAGAGGCATAAGAAGAGAGGCACGAGTACATGTACTGCTTATGGTCGCGGTCCCGGTGGAGTCGTATAGCGTCGGTGAGCGGAAGACGAGGGCGGCTGTGTGCGGACTGCTGAGGAAGAGGAGTCCTGCCGACGCAGAAGATTGGTACTGGCCTGGAGCTGCGCGCTTGCTTGCGGGAACCGATGGAGGAGGGAGAAGTTGAGACACCAACACGGCGGATGGTGACGCCGACGAGCGCCAAGGTTTACGTGAGGTGGTGGAGTCGGACTCGGGTGGGGAGCGGTGCGGAGGCTCAAATGAGGCACTCCCATGGGAGCGTGGGGAGGTGAGATCTGAATCGGAGGGGAGGATTTCCGGAGAAGCAATGCAGACATGGAGGTAGATGAGAAAAAGAGGCAGTAGAAAAGGAGAATGATAAGACTAGGAGTGAGAGTTGGGAGCAATAGTTAGGTGGTGTTTGGCATGGCTCCACTCCAAAACTCTAGGGGAGCTGTTCAAAACCAGTCAAACATCAAAACTCCATAAATTGATCGATCAGCTGCTCTTCGTAGAGTTGGTAGAGCTCTAGTTCATTTTGGTGGAGCACCTCTTTTCCCACTCCAGGAATCCTCGAAATGAACCTAGACACGGAGTTTCAAGGTAATTACCTACCTTTGCCACTGGTTATAGAGAAAAAAATGTTTCGATCTATTCCTCAAACAGACTCGACTCGTTAAGTCGTTCTTCCCATGGTTGCCGCTCACCTCCCCACCGAGCGCCTCTCCTTCCTCCCCCGTGGCGGCCGCCGCCGCCGCTTCCTCCCCACCGCGTGCCAGGCTCAGCGCCCCTTTGCGCTTTCGCCGGTCTTGTGCCGTTCCCATCACCCATGGAGCTACCTCGTCTCTCGCCATGGGATCTGGTACTCGGTGTGACAACCCTCGTCCGCCTCTGCTGGCGGTGGTGGTCGTCGGCCGTCGGCGTCTTCCTCCCCGTCCGGTCTTGGCGTCGTAGTCCGTGGGCGGCCCCTCCCTCTCCTACATTGCGATCTTGATGTGCCAGTATAGAAAAATTGCTTTCGACATGCAAGATCATAGAAAATTGCTCAGTGCTTACAAGATCATATACCAATTCGGACACTGGAACATTGATTGTGAGCTTATTTTTACATGTTGAGTTTTTGTTGTGAGTTCGATTATAGATGCGAAATTGATTGGAACCTTGAGGCCACTCGGGTCCTTTGCCAACTATTCTTTGAACAAGTTGGGAGAGGCAACCGTCCCAATACTCATTTAAGCAGTGTTGGGTATCTTTGAGGTTGAAAAGGGTTTGAAAGATAGGCGGGTTTGGTGGCGACCAAGGGCGGATAAAAACAAATGGGACAAGTTGAAAGAAGATTACAAGGTGTGGAAAAAATTGATGTTGAGGCGAGGCGAGGACCGGTTGGTGCCACAGTAAAGGGACCATTGTTATGGATGATGAGTGGTGGAAGAAAGCTAGAGTCGTAAGTGTTTCATTTTATCTCAAACTGTTTGATTAGAAATTAGAATTGCTTTTCTCATAATCATGTGGCTATGTTGCATCTTTTTAGGATATTCGGGTTGTGGTAAATTCGGAAAATTGGGCCTTCAAAATGAAGATGACATCCAAAAGTGCTTTGCGAGATATCACTAGTATTGGTGTGGATCATTGGTCTCCACATATGGCCAAGGCTCCATCGAGCGTTGCTCCTTCTAATGATGATGGTGGTGAAACACAAGAAGATGCATTCATTGATCGAGACCCTAGAGGAAGAAGGTGGTAATGAGTATTTTGACACCAATGAGTTGGAGCGATTTCTCTGTCAATGCTAATGGTAAGAGGCCACCAAGGTCATCCAAGATAAAGGAAAGAAGCCTAAGACAGGGATAGCAATACTAATCAAAGAAGCAATGTCAAGTATTGCTACTTGACAAACTCATATGCTTCTAGTAAGGAAGGAAGTTCTCTATTAAAGAAGTGATGGAGCATGTGGTTGCACGTGGTGCCGCTATGAAACCAATGAACATTTCATTGCAACTGAATTGTTTGTGAAAAGGATCGAGAGGAGATGTTCATGACCTTGCCTCTTGACAATAGGTTTAACTGGCTTACTAGGAAGTACATGGCCAAGTATGGAAACTAGTGATTTTCATGGCTGTGATGCTATGGCTTGTATCCTCTTATTATTGTTGAACCTATGTAATATTGTCACCTTTTTTTATCTATTTGAATCAGATTTGTTATTGTTGAACCTATGTAATATTGTCACCTTTTTTTTATCTATTTGAATCAGTTGTTATTGTTGAACCTATGTAATATTGTCACCTTTTTTATCTATTTGAATCGATTTGTTATTGTTGAACCTATGTAATATTGTCACCTTTTTATCTATTTGTCTCGGATGCACTATTATTGACATATCTATTAATTTTTATGTTTATACGGATGTCGATTAGAGTGATACTTCTAGTGATGACGGTGATCATTTTTTTGCCATGGTAACTACAGGTGCAAAGCTTGCAGACATCTATTGTGATTTGTATTTGGATAAAGCACCACCCAGGGTTTCAATACAGAGCGGAATGGGCTGGTTGAATGAGAAATATTTCTTGATCTTCATGATGTCTTGGTTGAGAAGTATGGACTGAAAGAATCCAAACATATGAACACTTATGAGATGCTTGTAATATTCCTTTACATATGTCTTGGATGTGAATCAAATAGAAAGGGTCAAAATAGGTTTAAACACTCGGTGAAACAATAAGTAGGAAATTTCATGAGGTGTTATCTTGTTTGATTGCAATGGTAGAGGAGTATTTGAGACCAACAGATCCTAATTTCCGCCTTGTTCACAAGAGGATTATGAATGATAAAGAGCATATCCACACTTCAAGGATTGCATTGGTGCTCTAGATGGGACACATATTCGTGTGTCTCTCTCACTGAAGAACAAGTGAGATACATTGGAAAGACAGGCATGGCAACTCAAAATGTGCTTGTTGTTTGTGATTTTGATATCGCTTCACTTATGTTGCTCATTGGTCATTTGGGGTCTACTTATGACACAAGTGTATTGTACCATGCATTTGCGGTAGATGAAAAGACTTCCCACATCCACCACTAGGTACAAAGATTTCTACTATGGTTATTTGAATATATGACATTGCTTCTTGAATCATTTTGTAACTATTCTACTTTCCATGTGTAGGTAAGTACTACGTTGTAGATTCGGGCTATCCTAACCGTCAGGATACCTAGCTCCATACAAGGGAGAAAGGTATCACTTACAGTGGCATAGAGGTATGGAACCTAATACTCCAAGAGAGGTTCAATCGTGTGCATTCATCTATTCGTAATGTTATTGAGCGATCATTTGGGCTATGGAAGATGAAATGGCAAATCCTTTACAAGATGCACGGTATTCAATGCTCACACAAAAAAAGATTGTAGCGGCAACCATGGTTCTCCATAATTTCATTCGTGAGCATTCAAGTGGTGATGTGGACTTTGCTAATTTTGATCGAGATCCTACCTTTGTGCCTACAATTCACGATAGATACAACAAATACGCGGTATCACGGCATGCATCCGATGCTACAACCACGAATCAAGTGTTGTTACAATGGACACATTCCGTGATAATATGGCAACATCTCTCTCGCTTGCATGGAATGTGTGAACAAGTCATGTAATATTTTTAGATAATTCGAACTTCTGGTTTATTTGAACGTGCACCATGGACATGTAATATTTTGGGTATGACATTATTTGCACTTGAATATTTTAGCCTTCAAACGCTTTTTATTTGAATTTATACTTAGAGAAATAATTATAGTATCATCAGTAATATAATAGGGGCAAGCATGTCATTGTATCCTCAGAACCATGTTTTACGGAGTGAGAAGAATCTTCGACCAAACACACCTAAACCCAGCTCCAACTCCCTATCGAGGCGGTGCTTCACGGAGTTCGGGTGGGCTTTCTGTGTGGAGGCGAGCCATGCCAAACACGCTCTTAGTCGACCAGTAAGTGGGCTATCTTACGTTCGATATTTTTTTTGGTACCGTATGTTCGCACTGTAGCAATTCCCATATTCTTTTCTTATAAGTGTGTGTTAGGTGTCCGAAATTTGTATTTCAAATTTACACGTGTTTATCGTGCTAATCATATAATCAGCGACTAGCACACATATACAACAGCATTCATTTTACATCCATACATGAATAAATAAGACAGAGTAGCACGGTATAGATTAACAATCAAAATTAAGTTATACTTGCAAGTTAGAATTGATGGTATGGTTGATAGGTGGGGCCTGCCAGTTAGAATTTTATTATTTTGCAAAAAAACTGTTAGGTGGGCCTATACGTTAGTGACTCATTAGACTTAAAGGAGATTAAATAAGTTAATCTAATCTAATTGTCACCATTAGTGCTAATTAGCGGGGCTCACCTGTCATACATAGAAGATAGGGGACGGCGAGGTCGACCATGGCCGAGCTCACCGGCGACGAGTCAATGGTGGAGGGGCACGGGCGAGCTCAGTGATGGAAAGAGGAGACCACAGCGAAGCTCTAAGAAGTGACGACGGCCGAAGAGGTGGACGGAGGTAGTGGCAGGTATCCTTGACCATGCAACGGTGTCGACGGAGGAGGGTAAAGGAATGGAGACTAAGAGGGGAAAAGTGCTTCTAGAGCAGTCACGATGCGAGGGAAGGAGGAAAGAGGACCAACAGTCACTAGAACAAGAAGTACAACGAGCAAAAGCGATGGCGCTGAACAGAGCTACAGCGGCGATGGTACAAGCTACTACATTAGGCCAAAATAAGCGGTGAACTAGCTTAGGGAGCTCATCACGATCGCGCTGATGAGGTTGGTTGTGGCGGAGAGGGTCGGTGGTGGCTGGACGATGGTGAATAAGAGCGATGGTGACAGCTCAAACGGTGGTGGAGCTCGACGATGATTGGCAGTTGAAAGCAAGACACGCATAAGGTTCCCAGGGTGGCTAGGAGGGTGTTCATAGGGTGGCTAGGAGGGTGATAACGATTGTGTTCAAGACCATAGCTCACCGTAGCAAGGAGAATGGCAATGGTGGTGGCAGCAGCAGTAAGCTTCACAGCAGTGGAGCTCCACGGAGGGAATAGGCTACAAAGGACATGGGAAAGGATTTAGTGGTGCACAGAGATGGTGAGAACGATCATGGTGTGGTTTGAGGCTCACAAGAGATGTAGCTGCTCAGCGGCGGTGGCGACGATGATGACCGAAGTTGGAGAAGAAGGTATGAATCCGGAGCTACACTATACTTAACAACAAATTGATTGAGGGTTTTGTTAGAGCGAATGATACGACCAAAGTGATGCGTGTGGTGAAGGAGAAGCTCACCAAAGAAGCAGCGACAATAGCAGAGTGTGGCAGAGCACACACACCAGAGTTAAAGATGACAATGGTGCTCTGGACAACTTAGTAGGAGAGGGTAGCTATGAATGGCAAAATGGAAACAGCATAGAGTGCTGAGCAAGACTACATAGTCAAGAGAGCCTTTTATGGTGAGACAAGGGCGAGGCGCTCGACAAAAACTCATAGTAAAGCTTGAGAAATTGTGGATAACTTGTGTGGCGATGGCTTGCGATTGACATTGTCTTCATCTTGGAGAAGCGGCAATGTGAGGCTTCATGGAGACGACACGAGGAAGTCAAATGTGTTGGCTTTTGGCAGTGCACACTATAGAGCTACGGTGGCTTGGGGGCTCCTCTTCAATGGCTGTTGCAACTATAACATCCCAATTTTTTAGCTTTTCAAAATCTTTTATTTAAAATAAGGTTTTGTAAAATTTTCATGATTTTCTTGAAGTAAATTAAAGCTTAAATTAAATTTTTAGAAATTAAAATGATTTAATGTGATTAATCCAAATGTCAACTAAATACAAAATAGTTTTATTTAAGGTCCCCAAGTTCCAAAGTATTTATCTAGATTTTCTTGAATTTGTCTGAGTTCATTTGCTATTTCTCTCGGCTTATTTAAATGTCCTCCTATTTTTTAAAAAATAAAAGCTATTTAAAATTCTAGAAATCATTCGGGTCTAATTTGTGTTGGCCCAATTCTCTTTCTCTCTTTGGCCCATCCCAAGCCACGCTCCAGCCCAACTCACCCGTGTCGTCCCAGCTTCTTTCTCTCTCCACCCCGGCCCCGCCTCGCTTTCACCCAGCTCGACCACCTCATCGTGCCAGGCCACCCCTGTGTCTTTCTCTCTCACTGCAGCCTGGCCCTACCTGTCAGAACTCCTGCTCTTTATCTTCAACTCGATGTAGGATCACACCGGAGAGCCCTCGACCTCGTCAACTACTTTAAAAGCTTCAACATGTCAAGTGCTTCGCCTTGGTGACCTTGTCTTTTGCCAGAAGATCATCGGAGGATGTCGTTGCCATGCAACCAATTTGCTCCACCACCCGAACCTCGGCGCAAGTGAGCTCTGATGACCCTTGGTCCCTGCGCTCAGTTCAGTAGCATCGCCTAAGTCCCAGGAAGCCAATGCACGCATCCAAACCCCCAGTCGAGTCCGTTCTCACTATCGCGCATCGAGCTAAGATGTGTCGCTGCCTACTTCGCTTCCGACCACCGCGCTGAGCCCCTCTGGCCAATTCAAGCTGGTAGATACATTCACTGTGGCCTTGGGATCGGCCTGTTGACCTCGCTGACCCGGTGCTCGCCACCGTGTGCTGTCGCCGGAGCCGACGAGCTGTGGCCATCGATCTTGTCCACGCTTATAGTTTGTGCACGCATCCACATCAGTGCACGAGTCCACGTGGTTGCCACACGTCTACCACGCAAGTGCCACATTAGCAATCCACATGTCCACCATGTCCCTTGCCACATCAGCACCCAACAATCACACTGTAGCACTATTCTGTGACCGATTCCACGGTAGACCCATGAACCTGATCCGTGGCACAATAAACCCTAGCACAATATCTTTTCTCTTTTCCCCAAATTTCTTAGCCAATCAACTTCTAGGAATCTGTTCTCTCTGATACGAACTTTGATTGAGCCCGTTCAAGTCTCTAAATTCGTAAAAATCAACCTTGGTTTTGTGGTGAATTTTATTTGTTTTTTGGAGTTTGTTTGTTCTCTATTTTGGTTTTTATTTGGATATTCTCTCTTGTGCGAGTAGACTTCTACGTGTCGGAATCGATCGTCAAGCAAGGAGTAGAAGTAGTTAAAGATCAAGACTTTATCAAAGGTCAAGAACTAGCAGCATTAGAGCAAGGCAAGTTGTACAACCATGATCATGTTGAACCCATTTTTTATAAAATTATTTTACATTTAAATTATTGTGTATTGATATTTATTAAAAATACTTGGGGAATAGTTATGGTCCCATTTGCTATTATCCACCTTGTTCAATTGTATGCCATGATTCATTGTCACCATAGGATGGTCAATATTAGTTGGTCATTATTATAGCACCAACGTGGGTTGATTAGATTGCTTAGCCATGCTGAGAGTTATGTAACATTGTTTTGGAATGTCAAAGTAAATTTGATTAATGATATATGAAATTGCTTTGTGAATAACTTGTGCATTATGTGTTATCATTGATGGCATATATTGCACTTTAATATCAAGGGTGGATAAATGGTTCAAACTAGAGCGTTTGAAAGGACTGTATGGTTATGGTTTGTGGAAAGCTAGTGAATTATGGAAAGTTAATGGGGTAGAACCGCCTTGGTCAGTTGAGGACTTAATTTTGTGTGGCATTGAACGGAGCCGCAATCATACAACCACATGGCTGGAATGGGACATGCCCAGGTTAGTAAGTTACCTAGAATTGGTACTGACTCCTTAGGTGGTAGGTTAAGCTTAGTGTCAGGGTGGAAGGTGTGATCACATTCGTTGGGTTACATCTTATGGACAATATTCCATTTTACAAATCCAATGTTAAGCTTCGGGCCTGTTCACATATGTTGGTGTAGCACCCTACATACCAATGTGAGATACTACTATGAAACGTCATCGTCAAAGTGGAAAATAAATAATAAAAGCAATAATAGAAATTACGAGAAAATTAAAAACTATAAAAGTACTTTAATAGAGAACCCACAGAAGCTGAAATAAATATTTGAAACATAGGACCTGTCCACTTCAAACCAAATAAAGGATGAATAAACAACAAATAGTGGCAAGCCACGTCGTCGAAAACTCGAGTACTCCCACCCATGCATGACGCTATCACTCCACTAGAGCTTTACCTGAGAATGAAAAGAGCAAGCGTGAGATTTAGAAATCTCAGCAAGTACCCAACAATGGTCGCAATACGACGAGAAAAGGTCAAGTAAGCAAGCAAGCAATTGATACAGTCTATGTGCAAAGAAGCTAGGTTATCAAAAATACTGATACAGATTGGAGATAGAGATCACAGGAACAGTGACATTAAAGGTAAATGTTATTTAGCAAGTTATGACGGTGGCACCGGCGATCACTTCCCACATACTCGGTTATACGAGAATAGTCAGGCACACCATCGTCCTCAACTGTATAACCGCCGACGGGGTGTAATATCCTGAGTAACAAAAATGTACGTCCCCCCATTGTAAGATCGAGGTGGCCGACTAGAGGGGGGTGAATAGGCGGTCTTAAAAAATTCTCTACAAATTAATACTAGCAATTCAAGACCTTTTCTATTTGCCTAAACCAAGTATACAATGCGGAAGCTTAAATCAATTTGGTTTAGCTCAAATAGTGCCTACAACAAATAAATTTGCCTAAGTGCACCAACAATTCTAGCCTAGGTCAAGGTTTGCAATTCTAGATATACAAGCAATCAATTTAATTGTATGAATGTAAATTGCTTGAATGTAAATAAGGAACAAGGAAACAAACCACAATTTGACACGGCCTCTTTTTACCGTGGTGTTCAGAGAGTTACCGCTCTCCCCTAATCCACGTTGAGGTTAGCCCGAACAAATCGGACCGGCTCCACAAATTAAGCCGAAACACCTCAATCCACTAGTGGTAGCTCTTTCCCGCTCCGGTTAGGTGAGCTCCAACCTTCACAACTTTGCCGGGTCTTCTCACAACCTTCGTTGAGAAGATCACCGCACTGACGCCTCAACGCCGTCTAGGGTCGGTAAACTCCAAGAGTAACAAGCCAAGCCCCTCGCTTGACTCTCACCACGTGCAACGGATGCACAAGCTCGCTGGACACAAAGTCCTCACCTAGAGGCAACACATGCACTCTAGTCCTCTTCTCCCTTCTCACAAAGTGCAACACATGCACAATAGAGTGGAGAACCTCAAACTAGCTCAAGGGATCACAAATGAACACTCCAGCAACTTCTCCAACCGGCCTCAAGGGGGTATAAATACCCCACACCAAAAAACTAGCCGTTGGAGCAAAGTCCTAAAAAATTCAGGACGAGCGGAACTACCGCCGCCAGCGGCCGATAATCCGCTCCAGGTTACAGCAGAATGTGACTATGTCGAGCTTCGAACTAGCAGTTACATAGTCGGCAGCAGTAGTACTGCATTCATTTTGGTAGTACCGCTAGCCGGGAGTACCGCAAAGTCGGCGCGGTACTTCCGCTCGAGTCGAGCCCAAATTTGGCGCTCCCTGGAAAAAAGGTTTCGCTCGAGACTCGGAACTTCCGAGAGCCGGTAGTACCGCTCAACACATGCCTTGATGGCCTTCAACATGTGAAGCCTTCATCTTCTTGATAGCATTCAACTCATGAATCTATCTTCTTATCGCGTCTTGACTTGATGATCTTTAACACATGAAGTCATCCCAAGTCATGCTCATTTGTGGAACCTAACCTATTCATCCAACTCATGAAAATCGTTAGTCCACAAAATAATTTTTATCAATTACCAAACTTCACCATTAACACATAATGGAGGGGCAAGATTCAACAATCTTCCCTTTTTGGTAATTCATGACAATCTCAATAAATTATGAGATATAAAAATGATTTATGAGTATACAACTTGTACACAATAATTTGTATACTCTTTAGATAAGCACAAAGCTTACTTATCCGGTTGTCATTTGACTATTCAACCATTAACATATAATGGAGAAGTTAGTTGACAACCCGATTACACATGAGTATATATGAACTACACAAGTTACATATACCCAACAATGTATTTCAAAGTAAAGATCCCAAATATGCATATTGAGACAAGCATGGATCATTACTCATGAAACTCTAAACAATATAGAGAGATCCCCCTAAATGTGTGCATACAAAAGTGTATATTGAATACATATGCACATATTCATTTTGAACAATTAGTGGAGTTCAATCTATATTTTGGATCTAAGGAATGCACTAATATATGAGAGAATGATTTCGAATGCATACCTTTTTGATTTCATCTTTCCATCCAAATGAAACTAAACATAAATAGACTTAAACAAACATATTAGTCTCATATATGCATTAGTCAATATCACCAAAACAACATAATGGTATATGATATTATCATTAGAATCACATTGTGATATTTGTCATTGACATCAAATGCATACCTCTTTGATTTCACCTTTCCATCCAAATGAGACTAAACATAAATAGATTTAAACAAACATATTAGTCTCATATATGCATTAGTCAATATCACCAAAATAACATAATGGTATATGATATTATCTTTAGAATCACATTTTGATATTTGCCATTAACACCAAAACCAAGTTAAATGGAGCTTGATCTTTCGCCCATACGTTACCAAGTGGGTGGAAATCTCCCCTATATGTGGATGACCCCAGGCCAGGTAACTGTCATTTGGTCAACCGGAATAATTGTTATTTAGCAAGTTGTGGCAATGACACTGGCGATTACTCCCCACATACCTGGTTATACGAGAATATTCAGGCACACCATTGTCCTCGACTGTATAACCGCCGACGGGGTGTAATATCCTGTATAACGAAAGTGTACGGCCCCCCGTACGTTACCAGGTGGGTGGAAAGCTCCCCTATATGTGGATAATCCTAGGCCGGTTAACCGTTATATTATTAACATGTTATATGGTGTGAATTTAAGGAACTGAGAGAAAGATAAGAGATAATTAGGTAACGTGAGGGAATTTGCTAAGGTTGAAAATAAAGACACATGATTCCCAATATGAGGATGATAGAGGATAATACTATGGTGATAAGGTAACCGATACCTGATGGACAGATTATATAGAATGAATTTAAGGAAACTAAGAGATGACGAGGATAAGGTTATAATAAAGTTATGAGAAGTGAAAAGATGTGCTAGCGTTGAAAATGGAAAGACATAATTTCTGATATGAGGGCGATGTGGGATAATGATAAGGTGATAGTGATATAGTAATCAACCTAAAGAGGTATTATAATATAGCTCACACAAGGTTATCAACCAATTAAGTTTTATTATGTGATAAATGATTATTAGTCAGATTAACAGGTTTAATACATACATCCTTCATGGCTCAAATACAACATCATACGATTATTGGAACATAATATTAAAAACTAAAACATAGCAGCCCTAATATCAAAAGAGTATCAATAATTTAAACCTAAGTTAAACATATTCATATGCTACCCCCCAATTAACGATTTAAGCATAGATTCTAAAACACTAATTAGAAGCTGGAACTGTAGAACATTCTAACTGAGCATCCTAATAAACATCAAAGCAGGTGAAATAAAATAACCTAAAATATCATGGTATGAATACAATATTAAAAATCTATAACTAGGCAAACATGAACGATATGAGCATAACCAGACGGCGTTAGTGATATGATATTGACCAGATAAGCTTTAGTGATATGCTAGTAGCCAGGTAACTTTAGCGATGTAATATCAGTCAGGTAACTTCGGTGATATGGTACCAGCCAGGTAACTTTAATGGTACGGTAGTAGTCAGGTAACCGTAATGATATGATAACAGACAAGTAATTTAATGATGTGATATTAGACAGGTAAGCGTGGATGATATGATAATTATACTCAATGACAAGATGACAAGTAATCTGGAAACACATGATATGCGAAACGCAAAGGTCACGGCCGCGAGGTACCTGCCTTAAGCACGCTCAATAGACACGCTGCACGACGGGTCCGAAATACGCAATTGCCCAACTGCTCCCTCAATAGCTACGTGCAAACCTACAGGATGGAATGAAGGCAACCGATTAGATACACATGAATTTGATAAAGGAACAATAGGAGATGAATTTGACTGGAATGAAAACGGGTTCGTTAGCCCCCACGGTCGTGCGAACGCCGCTTGGCCAAATGAAACGACGTTCAACCGTGCGAACGGCCGTTCGGCCGAGCGAACAGTCGTTCGGCCATGCGAAACTACGTTCGGCCGCGCGAACGAACGTTTGCCCGTACGGATGGTCATTCGGTAGCGCGTTTACCACCGGCCGCCGCCACCAACTGGCCGCCGCAAAGCCACCGGCCACCGCCGCCCGCGCCTCGGCCGTGCACGCGCCACCACCGCCATTGACCGTGTGTGTGTGCGTGCGCATGCGCCGTCGCCGCGCGCCGCTGCCGCCACTCCGGTCTCCTGCTAGACGCCGCTGCCCGCATATCGTGTGAAAAAAGTTGTACAACCTCTGTAGAATCTTAATCAATCTATTCGAATAGCCGTGTCCGCGTTCATGGACGTGCTCGGGGATTTCCCATGAGGGTTAGAATTTCATAAACAAATTTGGAAAGGAAAAGTTATGTGAAAAATGATGGGTGAGCTATGTGGGATCTTGTTATTTGTTATCTATTTATTTCTATTTTCAAAGTTATGCTTTCAATCTATTTATTATTATTTACAAGTCAAATTAGCTTTTTCTGCAAAACAAACCATGATAGCCAATCTTTTCTATTAAGCCTTGCATCTACATGTTTCATTCTATCTGCATAATTAATTGAGTACTCCATGTGCTCACACTTGCTATACAAAAATGTTGTGCGGTTGCTGAAGACGCCAGTTGCACTTCGTTGTTCAAGGAAGACTAACACGTCAAGAATCGATAATAGCTAGGTTGTACTACCCAAGTCGATTGTCTGTGGGCATGTGGATGGGCTACAGTTGATTATTTTTTCACTTTTTCCGTTGCAATTTATTTGATTTGTTTGTCCATTGAGGCAGTTAATTACAAGCTTTGACCATAAAGTCACTACCTGATGATAATAAAGGTAATTGTTTATTTATTAGTCATTCGTGCGTATGGAATGATATTTTATGTTATTACTGTGTACACTAACATGATATTGTACTAGTGTAATATACACATAGTGTAGATTTACATATTCAGATTCCGACAGCGGCGTGTAGAGAAAGAATGCTAGCGAGCGGGTCCTAGGCATTAGCGACGGAGGGAGAAGGAAGAGGGAGACGGCACAGTCCAGCGAAAGGCACTTTCGCACGAGAGAGGCGGCTGAGCAAAAGACGACACGAGGGCTGGGATTGGGTCGAACGCTGGAAGCGAGCAAAGTGCGGGCTTGAACTTAAATAACGCATAAACAATTTTTGATTTATAAAAATTAGCAAGCGACTTCCAAAAAATCCAGAAAATTTCATACATGTACTTTGGAGAATTTGGGACTCAAATAAATTTGATCCAAGTTTTGATCATGTTTTATTTATTTTTAAAAATGCACTTTGGTAGAAAAAATAATGAAAAGATTTCAAACCCAGAAAAGCTTTGGAAATTCTATTTTTTTGGGAAGGCACTTTAGATTTATTAGAACCCAAATAAATTATTTATAATCTCTATTCCTATTTCATTTAATTTCTAAAATCCAGAATTAGCTACTGAAAATAAGGAAACTTTTAAATTAAATCTGATTTTTTTGAAAATCCTCAAAATGTAAATAATGATGGTTTTAAAATTTACGAAGTGATTTTGAGAATTTTCGGGATGTTATGGTGCCATTGCATTCCAACAGATGTACAAATCTTATTATTGTCGACCGGATTTCGCTAACTGATTAACCATGGCGTTGGAGATTAATCAAAGTGATCGAGGGAGATACAAAGTTCTTTCCATGATACATTATTTTGGAGGAGCAGTGCAGCTAACTTTTACCTCATGTCCATAACAAGTTCTCAACCAAGTCATTGGAGTTGATATATGATTCATGAGAAGTAATATAAAAAATGATATATTCTAAAGCAGTAGGATGGGCACATCAACGATCAAAACAATAGCTAGAGAAGTTTTTGTTTTAAAAAAAGTCGTACATATATTTTTGAATATGATGCGGATATGCATATGCTTAGCACTTTTCAAACGAATACATTATTTCATTGGAAAGAAGTATAGAGCCGCATTAAATATTGTCAGGTGAATTTGTTTCTTAAGGAGTTTCTTTTAATTGATGATGAACTTGTAATACTACCTCATGCTATTATTTTATATATTCTTAGGTATGATTCATGTGAAGACTTGGGAGAGCAAAAGGGAGGAGTACAAGGACTTAAACTACAAGTTTTGGATAAGATTTTCAAGCCAAATTCGGACCTCCCACGTGCTCAATCCAATTCAAACTCGGATTCAACTCAGGATTCAATTCGGATTCGGTTCGGGACAGCCTGACATGCAGTTACTAAAAAGGCCATAAATTTCACAAACGGAGTCTGATTCAGGTGTTATTGTACTCGTTGGAAAGATAATTTCAAGGTCTACGCAATGGGTCTGGCCCCACCTTCAAATTCATCATGGATAAAAAGTTATGACCGAAACATGGTGACGGTTTAATTTTAGGTTTTTCCTTTTGTGTGAGTTTGTTTTCAAATGCATGTAGGGATGAGTTGGAGTTAGTTTAGGACCTCTTGGCCAGCCATGAGGTGGAGAGAGAACTATATATTGAGGGTTAGACCCCCATTGTAAGAGACCACGTTTGAGAATAATGAATCTACTAAAGTTTGTTCGAGTTTAACATTGTTACCGAAGTTCCATAGGGAATTAGGAGTGATTTTCTTAAATCAAGATCGTTCGACCTTTCCGTTGGGAATTGGGTGCACGATAGATCTTAACAGGTGGTCGTGAAATCAACACGAGTGTGTTTGGCGGATTAAAGAGTGTTCGTCCCTTGCATTGGCATTGGAGGATCATTACGATTCATCAAGACTCTCGTGAGTATCCATCCTACGTCGAGAAGATCGGGCGACCCTGTATCAGAATAGCTGGATGGCACCAACAATTGCTCGGTGAATCATCATCTTAACTACAGTTTTGCAATGAACAATGGGCATCACTTGTTCCCATCAATCAGTCCAGTGCTCTCATATTCCTCTTGATCTCTCTCATAATTCAAGCATGCTGCTGCAAGCCCACAACATACCAAACCAAACTATCGAGCATCAACAACAAAGAAGATGCATGAATCAAACCCTACCTAGGTGTAGCACGTTATCATTTTCAGTTTGCCATTACATGAATTACTCGAAAGTTAAAAGTGGTGTTGCAGTGCCAGCTTGAGAAGGTCTAAAAATACAGGAAAAGTATATTTTTTTGTTCCTCAACTCTTTCTCTTATTTAATTTCTGTCCATCGTCTCCAATGTTGTTTAGAACATGTCCGTCAAATCTGGTTTGATGGTGGTTTTAGGTGACATGACGCTGATTTATCCTTGTTGTCTTCTATTAGGCAAGGGGTCCACAAATCAGTAAAAAAATCCTTCCATCCCCTTTTTCCTTTCCTCCCTCCTCTCTCTCCTGCCCACTTTGCCTCAGCAAGGCTCGCCCCGAGCCCCTGACGCCGGTTCACTATATTGGGCCTTGGTCACTCATGGCAGCAGTGATTTACGGCCAATTGCGAGCACGAAGAGCTTCGCTGTAGCACGGGAGTCTACATGGCTTGGTAGAGGCACTGCGTGGATTGGCAGTTGTGAGCAGGAGCTCAGATAAGGTCCGCCAATGGCCATGGTGGCCCAGCAGCTTTCCCGCGAGGAAGAAATATCAGAGAGCATCAGTGGGTCATGGAGACGCTGCTGGAGTGGTCTAATTGGGTTGGGGCGGTGTGAGGCGGTGTGGTGCCGAGTGTGGGGTAAAACGGGGGAGGCAGCAGCGGTCTTCCACGACGACGACGCTCCGGTGGATGGGAGTCAACGGGGACAATTGGGACGGCTTTAGAGCGACGCGAGGAGCACGCCGGTGGCTGGCGCAATAGCGTCATCGGCTGGATGGAGTAGGGGCGGCAGCGACCGGAGTATGGGGCGGTGAGCTGGTGGGAACTAGGAGGGGTGGTGGTGATCTGTGGTAAAGGTGGGCATTGGGCGGTGTCATGCGGGGCGGCCGCGGGGAGGCTTAGTAAGGCTCGAGCCTCACCTCCCGGCGGCGGACCTCCCCGCCCCTCCCAGCGATCACCCGGCGGTTGGCCGACAACAAAGAGCGACCAAAATCATTCACGATCCACAGCGAAGGCTTCAATCAAAATCATTCACGAATCACGATCCACGAGCTTCAAGGTTTAAGCTCAACAACAAGTAACAAACAACAAAAAACCAACCGGCCCAGCAGCCCACGAAAACACATAATCACTATTCACGACGGCGGCGGACCCGAGGAGCACAGATCCACCGGTACTTCCCACTTCCCAGCCTCCCAGTAGCGGAGACCCGGCGGGAGGTGGAGCGCGGCGACGAGGGGCCGAGCCGGCGGGGGCTGGGCGGGCGGCGAGGGTCGAGCCTGCCGGTGAGTCAGGTCGGCACCGGCGGACTCCGGCGGGCGAGGAGGAGCGGAGCTGGCGAGGAGGGGAGCGACGCAGGACCATGAGCCATGAGGCGGCGAGCGAGGAGCCGAGCTGAGGAGGCGGAGGAGCCGGGAGGCGGCGGCGAGGAGGAGGCGGAGGTGCCGAGGCGCGAGACCACCGAGTCGGTAGAGATTTGAGAACTTGAGAAGCGAGAGAGAGAGGCGGAGGAGCTGGCGAGCGAATCGAAGAGATAAGGCGGACGGACCGGCGGAGGCGAGTGGGCCTTGAGCAGCAGCGCAGCGATTGCCGACGTGTGTCCGTGTCGGCGTGTCCGGACCTCCACCTCCAATGTAAGCGATGGCGATCAACAGAGGACAACCGACGGCTCCGCTTCAGTAAATTTTCTATACTTTTTTTTATCAATTTAGCATTTTAAAATTTAGATTTTAGACTAATAATTTATTTATAGATTTTGCTATAATGGAGAAACGAACTTTGTGCAACTATTTCGCAAGTAATTCAAGTGCTACACTGAGCGAGAGATCTTTAAAATCATTGATGATGATAAAATCATAAACCGTTTCCAAGGCATGAAGTCGCGTAGAATGCATTTGCCCCGTGATTCAAATTTGTCTCGTGGTTCAAATTAGCTTATTTATGGTATGTTGCATAATTCATATGATCTAAATTTTCATTATTATTCACAAATTTCTATTAGATACCTAATTTTCATATGTTTCATACACAGGTGATTTATTTCTACTCCGTACTCATAGCAGAATAATTATATATTATTGGGTATACGTTTTCTATTGTCGAGGTATGTACTTTGTATTTCTCTGTTTTTCGTTGTTTGTCTTCAAGATTCCAACTGTATAATTTCTATATGAATTTGAAATTTTATAAGAGCATAAGACTATATTTATATCAACTTAGTTTAGTCCGATAAATACTTCAGCCCACCCTCAATTTTAATCCTGGCTTCGCCACTGGTGTCATGCCTACATGGTCTGGGCTCATTGTGTTTTGAGCCGCTTTGTGCCATGTCGACTAAGTCCAGTCATCCTGCTATGCCGTGCCATGCTGGCTTGTCTTGCCTTCGGCTAAGCCCAAGCATGGCCTAAAATCCGCCATGCCGGCGTTCGTGTTGTACCAATCTAAACCCAGTTCGAAGTAACTATACACGACGAAGGTGGCGACGACGATGGTGGCAATGGCCGCCATCTTCCATCCTCTCGTACCCATCTTATTAAAAACTAGTTAAAATTAAATTAATTGCATAAAAACATGGGGTCGTAATAACATGAATATTTTGGGGAAAAGTGGAATTTCCTTGATATTTTAAAAATACAATATTACAGCCTCGTTAAAAACCTTATACCCAGAGTGGGGTTCTCCGAGTAAGAAAAATAGTACATTAACAATATATATGCATACTAACTATAACAACATACATATATAGTATCTACTCATCAATGTCTAGACCGTTCATGCGTTCGAGGTCAGCGTACGCCTATACGATTTCAGGATCATTCAGTTGATGCTGTTGTCGCTCTTTAGCTAATTCCCAATCTTTGACGCATGTGATTGCCTCCACTATCTTGGGCGTAAGGGATGATCTCCTTTCTTGATTATTCTCCCTACCGTGCTGAATATCGTTTCTAAAGAGACGGTGGACACCGGCATCAGGAGAACATCCCATGCGAAATGTGATAGCACAGAAAATATTCACTTGTTGTTTTTTCATCACTCGAGTAAGTCTATCTTATCTCCACCAGTAAGATCAGGATCAATATTTGCAAAATCATACTCCAAATAGTGGTTCAGCTCTGAGACAAAATTCCTCTTGGAGGCTGCCTGAGGTTGAGAGGATAGTAACTACCGGTGTACTATAATTTACATTTCAACGACCGTTCACCTATAGTAACTAACTATACTACCCTCATAGCATTAATTCCTTATCGGAAGACCGCGCACTGGCACCGTTCTTGTCTCACTGCTCGAGCTCTCTTCTACTGTAAATAATTTCTAATGGGTTTCAACAATTTGCATGACATATTGATTGAAATGCCATTATACCAGTTATAACAGTACACATGAATTCTTAATGTATTAACGATATTACATTCATTCGTAATTAATTATAAATATTACGTATTATTGTTTTGTACAAAGTAAACTATTTAATTCTTACAAAAATATTGACTGATTTTTGAACAACTATAAATTTCTACGGAGGCTTAATTTGTACGTAACATTGACTACATTTTCTATAACTACAATTTCATACGGATGCTAATTTACCACGGATGCTAATTTTCTACGACTATGTTTACTAAATTTTCTATACTAAAATTGTACTATTCTTTTCTACAGCTACAATTTTATATGGATACTAACACTAACTAAACTATCTACTTCATATAAAAAATATTGACTAGAACATACAAAAAATTTTACCTAACAGAAGTAGCGGAACCTCTCCTTCTCCCTCTCCTCTCTTTTTTCTTTCCTCTCCTCTCCTCTTCTTTCTTTCCCGTTTGCTTTCTGTTCACCGCACGGCGTCGGCGCTTCGGGGGCTCGGCGACACGGCTGATTTATATGCACCTCCAGTCGCCGAAGGGCTGGGCGACTGGAATTGCAGTCGCCTAACCGCTGGGTGACTAGAAGAAGTCACATGACGGTTCGACAACTGCAATTATGTCGCCCAATGGCTCGCGGATTGCTTGCGCGTCATGCGTCCGTTGGGCGATAGGTTCCAGTCGTCCAACAGTTCGACGACTGGAAGCCATTTCTGTAAAAAATATTAGCGTATGTATATTTCTGTTATTTCTAATAAAATATAGATTATTTAAAAAAATATTCCATATGCACACATCCCTAGCTGACCCTAACATAACTCAGACTAACAGACCCAAAGAACTCTGCGTACCAAATAGAAGGAAATAGCCGGGCTGGTTTTATGATAAACCATCGGTTTTACAAAGGACTGAAGGAAACAGACTCAAATCTCCTAATCTTGATCTTATGCTCACTTATTTTGGTCACCAAGTGGGCCCCATAAATTATGGAGAGAAAGAAAGTATGGTGGAGCGAAACAAAGCTTCCTGTTTCACACGTACAAACATAATTGGATATGCATGCAGATCTCCTGGTTTTGGTTTCCTTTTAAATAGATTTGCCTTTCCATCTCTTTTTTGGTTTCTAGGAAATGGATCAAAAGAAAACATTTCACTTTTGCTTATACGCCTGATGCTCCCTTGGACTTCTCCTTGGCTTCCGATCCCTGTTGAAATCAAACCATACTCGTTTTGATCGCCTGGTTCATGCACACCTGTACCAGCTATGGTCACAGCACAAAGACACACAAAGCTCTTTTTGGTAGTTTTCAATAATGGAAGAAATAATGGGAGAACATATAAAATTAGTAGGGTGTATTTGGACCGCATCACCGGTGGACGACGAGACAAGCATAGGCAGTAGCGATTGGAGGTACGACAATGGAGGCAACTACTAGAGGTTAGGGGTGAGGGTGGAGAAAGGTTAGGTGGGTGAGAGCTAACCTTAACGGGAGCAGCAAATGAAGGAGAGGTCTTCTGTGGTTACCGTGGAAATCACCAACGTCGTCGATAGATCTTGTGCAAGCCATTGAGGTTGCCCATTTCAAGTCGACGTGTTCGCCCTCTCCTTTGCTTGACCCGACGCGCACACGAGACGCTCGACTGGCAAGAGACAGTGTGGGAGAGCGAAGGGGTATACCAGTGGCAATTATGAGTAATAACCATAAACTTCCACAAGTATTTTCACCTCGGGTGGGCTGGCACCCCACAAGAATCTACCCATAGGTTACTCCGAGTTGCTAGTTCATTTTGATCTCTTCTCCTTGCGAGAATCAAAATCTAGTAGATTTTGAAAGCTACATATTTAGCGTAGTTTCATAACATTCGAAGTAGAAGCTAGGAATAGAAACTTTACCCACCTATCCACCAACACCAAAGCAATCTATCCTCTTCTCCATC
Source organism: Bonia amplexicaulis (assembly GCA_036346245.1). Lineage (NCBI taxonomy): Eukaryota > Viridiplantae > Streptophyta > Magnoliopsida > Poales > Poaceae > Bonia > Bonia amplexicaulis. Next base: position 9,260,728 of record CM070751.1, read on the forward strand.
CCTCTCTTCACTTCTAGCTCCCCAATCTCCTCTCTCTTTTCCCGTCCCGGCCTGCTGGAGCCGCGCTCCACCCGGCCTCCTCGCGCACCACATCGCCCGTGCGCATAGCAGCGCAGTTTTAAGCTGGAGGCTGGTTTGGGTCAAACCGGAAAGAGCATGCCAAACGTTGGCACGTTGCCATAAAAGCCATAAAAAAAGAAAAAAAGCAAACTAGAAAAAACAAAAAAGCGTCGACAGCAGGATTCGAACCTGCGCGGGCAGAGCCCAGTAGATTTCGAGTCTACCTCCTTAACCACTCGGACATATCGACGATTCTGTTATGTTGTAGACTTTGTGTCAAATAGTTTGTTGCAATCTAAGACCTAACAGGCCGATATGATCAGAGATCACATGGAGTATAAATGGGCTGGCCTCTTCTTACACCGGCCCATGAAGAGCGCAATCGATTCGGAGTCTCCGATTCGTATCCGGTGTCCCGCGGCTATAAGCTCCGATTGAACCCTCGCCTCCCCCCAGCGACACGAGCCGACGTAACCCTAGACCCCTCAGCCGCAGCCGCCGGTGACCCCCCTAATCCGCAGGGGCAGCCATGTCGGTCGCGGCGGGGGTCAGCGACGCCGCCATCGCGGTGCGTGACAAGCTCCGCGGCAAGATCGTCCAGACCAAGGTCAAGCGCTACTGGCCCGGTAAGGAGCTGCTGCCTCGGCGGCGGGCGAGGACGGGGAGGAAGAGCCGGAGTACGAGACGGACTCGGAGGACGAGGGGGCGGGGATCGCGATGGTGAAGCCGGTGTTCATACCGAAATCGCAGAATGACACGATCGCAGAGAGGGAGCGGATCGAGGAGGAGCGGCAGCTCGAAGAGCTGGTCAAGAAGAGGATGGAGGAACGCAAGGTTGAGACGAGGCGGATTGTTGTGGAGGAGATCAGGAAGGAGGAGCACATTGAGAAGACGCTGGATGAGGAGGCTGACATTGCGGATGTCGATACGGATCATGAGCTGAACGAGGCAGAGGAGTATGAGGCGTGGAAGAATAGATAGATTGTGAGGATTAAGAGGGACAGAGAGGAGAGAGAGGCGAGGTTGAGGGAGGTTGAGAAGGCAAGGAACATGATGGGGGAGGAGCGCAGGGAAAGGGAGAGGAGGAATCCGAAGCCCGTTGCACAGCCCAAGCAAAAGTGGAAAACAAGGGTGCCTTCTTCCAGGAGAAGGCTGATGATGGGACTCAAACTATTGGTTCAGATGATATCTGCAGGCGTGATTTCTCTGTTGCCACTGGAGAAGACAAGATGGACATGTCCATCTTGCCCATGGTCATGCAAGTTAAGCACTGTTGGCGCAGTGAAGTGGACACATCTTGTTAATGAGGACACTACAGATTGGAATAACCCGTATGTGCTCTATGCCTGTTATCATTTAGTATATGATAGTGTTGCTACTTTAATCGTAGCATGTAGTCAGCCTTTCTAATGCTTCTGTTGCTTGTTCAGAAGTAAAATTGATGGCATGAAGTAAAATCCTTTCTTATGCTTTTCTCTATGCGTAATAGTTGTTCTATCACAATTGTTTAAAGTGATCCTTCTTGTTTTACCATTTTTGACAGCAATGACCATTGATCAGGCTCCTGACACTTTGAACCTTTTTGTCAACTCGAGTTCTGTAGGTATTTTGTAATTGAATTGTCTGTTATATTTTCTGTGCACATAATTCAAGCTGAAATCTTGCTATGTGTAAATTTGCTAACAATTTTCAGGTGGACTACAAATGGGCCCTTGTGAGCAAAGTATAATGCAAAAATAGCTGGCATGAATGCACCTATTGCCAAACCAAAGGGAAGCAAGAAGATGAAGGATTGGGATGCAAAATGAAATGAGTGGTTTTTACTGCCTGAACTGGTATTTGTCTCTACCTGTTACCAGGACATCTGAAGTGAGTGGTTTTTACAGACATTTCTATATGGTTTTTTATCCATAAAAAGGACAGATTTTCTGTTTCATCATCAATTGTAGTATAGGGACAAACTGCTGAATTCTTTATACAAAACATGTAATCATCTGTGGAATGCCTGTTAGCCTTGTCCTACATTTTGATGGTAAATTAGTGATTTTTCTGTATATGATTTCGACATGGCTATGTAAACAGAATCTAACACCATTGGAAACCCACATACTTATTGCTTGCTTTGGCCTTTTCTATTTATGCTTTTGTCTGTTGTCATTGCAATGATCCTTCTATTACATTTCAATATAGTTGTTTGAATGCCTTACTGTACTCTACTACAGCCATGCTCCATACAACAGCGGTTACTCATGTGCTACATTCAATGTTTAATTAGAGAATTATTCTGTATATGGTTTCAACGAGATGATTGACCAGAATCTAGCATTACTTAACATTGTGGAAATCTATTTCGGTATATGTTATATTTAGAGTCTTTACATCATGGTTATATAAATTTAGGGTTTTAAAAAATAAAGGGCATTATGATATAATACTTAAGGGTTTCAGAATATGTTGTTTTGCAAATGTGGTGGTTTTTGAAGTTAAAAAAATAACATTTGCATACCTTTTCTGAATAACATAGCACAAAGTTTCTGCTCAGATTTATTTCTTTGTTTGATACTTTGATGTATTTGTTGCTTTGTGCGTACATGCTCCTTTTCATTTGTTTTGCGTAATTTCTTTCATAGAATCCTTATTTAATTACTTATTGACTTATTGTTTTATTATGTATCACCGATTTAGAACTGCATGGAATCCATAATGCTAACAACTTGATTTCTTTTGCTTTTCTCTGGGATGATTGTAATTATGTTGTTGATGTGATTCTATAAACAAGCACATTGAGTGACAAAAAAATTAAGATATTAATTGAAGTTTTTACAAGGCTATGGGTGGGTTCTTTTGGGCTGTACCTTATGGCTTTTGGTTTAAAATTTTGAATTCTATGTGTCCGCGAGAGAGAGAGTACCGAGTGAGAGATACTCGCGTGTGATTTTAGCCGATATAAATGAAGTCAGGACAGTGTTTACTATGATCGATTTGTAGACTCCACTTTGAAAAGACACTATGTTTAAAAACTAATTACTGTAGCATAAGACCAAAGCCTAAAGCCCAAAAGAACCTAGCCTATAATTAACCAAAGAACAAAATTAGGAAGCCATACACAAGCTCTGAAAAAAGGGGAAAACTAGCCTAAAACCTTCTCGAGAAGGACCATATAGCATATTATTCATATTTTGATGTGGATGTGTAGAAGTGGCTCAAGCTTTATATGGTGGTGGTGTTCTAAGTGAAGTTTCATCTTCAAAAAATTGTAGTACTTACTATTTACAAAACTACATTTTTTTAAATACATGATTTTTACACCCCCAGGACTCAGTAGTACTTCATTGTTCATACTATAGTATTTTCACAAAATTATTGTATTGGCCAAAAAGTCCTTATATCCAAACAAGCCCTTCTTTAGTTACTATGATAACTTCATTGCTATCAACTTATCAGCAGAGCTTTGCAGCCCATCTGGCCAGGCTTCAGCTTATGGACTTCTTGAAGCTGAAGCAAACCCAAATGGATAGAAGCTTCTTGAGCTTGTCATTTAAGCTTAAACCCAACTTGTGCTATAGACTGCATATAACCTTTAGAAAGTAAGGGCTGCTGGAGCTTTTAAGCTGAAGCACTCGATAAGCAGGTTTATTGGGGCAGCTAAGCTTGGCCAAACATGCGTTATCGGAGTGCTACATCTTGTTGAGGTGTTAATGGTTATACTCTTTATGACTTTAGTGGATTGCTACATCTTGTTGAGCTTAATTAAATCTTTTGATTGCATGATTCCTTTTGCATTTGTGCGTTTTTTAATTGTTGTGTTTTTAACTAATTACTACAGACGGAGTATATTGCTGCAAGTATCTTGTCGTGGAACTGTTTATTTTCTCTCTTTTAAGCTTAGTTATTCATGTTTCAATGTTTGCCAGATTTCTGTAAACACAACATTTTGGCACTATCTGTTTGACACAACATTCCATCCAAATGTTCAAACCCTTGGTAGGGTATTTCCATTTATATTACATAATGCAAGATTATGTGGAAATCTGTATTTGTTTTGATTAAATTAAAATTTCTAAACTAAGTAACAAATATTTTTTTTAAAGCGATACATAGCGAAAGAACTAGAAAAGCTGCCTTATGTTTTCCGTTGTAATTTAGTAAATTTGGGTAGTTCGATAGCATTGCTAGATATTCAACAGGGACACAGTTTCAAGGAGTTCTTGTTGGTTGTAGATGTCAAACTTTTATAGCACTATTGTAGTCCAAGGCTATGCAAGTTATGCTCCAGCCTCCAGTCCTTGAAGACATGAAGTGCAAATTAAGATTTAATTAGTGGGAATTTTGGGCTTTCCCCCGGGAGGCTATCTATTTAGGTGAATTCTGGATATCGCCCCAAGAACCACCTAGTTTAATCTTGCTCACAAGATGGGAAAAAGATCTCTGAAGTTGTTAGTTTAGTGAGTTAAAGGCTAGTCTGCACTATTTCCTTCATTTTGTGTTATCTTGTTTTCACTCTTTGTTCAATGGTTGGCTCTGACATCTCATTTGTGTTGACCCCGTCAGTATTGATGACCAAGTTGTATATCTGTTAGTCGTTGCCTATTTGATACTTTGCTGTGATAAGTACCCAGCCTACCAAATTAAACCTCTTTAAACTTTGCCACACTTCTTCATAAGCTTATATCATCTTCATATTGGCCATTTCACTGCCTTCCAACATAGCTATCTTGGCTGCACTGAGCCCCTGACCATGTTGGGTTGTGGTAACTATTGCTAGGTATACTATGACATGCAATGTTGGGATAGGTCTAGTCTCATGTTGTGTTTGTTTTGGTCTCTTATGTATTTGTGTGCTTTATATATAGTCTTGTTGGCTTACAATGATAATGCATTAGTTCTTTCTCTCAGTGGTATCATGGTATTAAAGCAAGTTGTTGCTCTGATACCATGTAACAATTGAAGGAAGCGATTGATATATTACATTGTAGTCCTGTATGTCTACATACAGATAACATGGGGTACAAGAGTCCAAACAAACACTATTGGACTAATATTAATCCATACAATGTACAGGTGTGGAACAAGTGCTCAACCCTTGTGAGCCACTCAGGATCAGCTTGGCTCCTGAAATTGACACAAGCTTCTTGCTGAACAGCCGTAGCTTGTTAAAATAACAAGCCAAACTGGAGATAGCTTGTTCGTAAGCTTGTGGCTCCATCTTGGTCACTTCATTGGCTTCCGACTTAGCTATCTTTCCTGCATTAACCTTACTATTGTTGGGTATGTCGGGATATTTGATGCTATTATAGGTTAATTCCTGTATATGTTTTGCTTTGGTCTCTTATGTTTTCATCTGCCCTATATATTGGCATGATGTCCTATAATTATAATGTATTTCTTGCTTCTCCCAATTCCTGAAATAATATCAAAGCTACAACCATGAAACTTAACCCTATACCATTTTATTGGCGTGGCTTTGATACTACATTAGGTGTTGGAGGAACTAGTGATGCATAATTTTGTGGACCAATGTGTCTATATGCATTGTATGTGGGTCATAGGAGCAGAAAGCAATCACACTATAGGTAGACACAACTACATATAGGATGGTTGGGGCAAAAGCTTGTGCCTCTTGTGAGCTGCTTGGGAGTCAGCGTTATCAGCTTGCCTTGTGAAATTAATTAGCAAAACCTCTTTCTCAGCTTGTTATAGTTGCGAGCTGAGCTGCGCAGTGCCCCATCTTGGTTATCCCACTGGTTTTCGACGTCTTGGTTGCATCGACCTTGTTGTGCTGCAGTCACTATTGTTAGGTATATTAAGATATACAATGCAAGTGAATCAGTCCTGTATTGTCTTTGATGTGGTCTCTTATATACATGTGTTCTTTGTATGTAGGCCTACTGGCCTTCAATGAAAATGCATTTATTGTTTCTCTCAATCTTAACATGGTATTAGAGTTGTAGCACTTAAGAGTTGCAACCATAACAATCTTATAGCTATAGCTCTGATACCATGTTAGGATTGAAGGAAATGACTAATACAGTACATCGTAGGCTAATATGTTTACATATAGAGTACATAGGACAAAAGAGTCCAAGCAAACACTCCTCATGACTAATCTTAGACAAGCAAGTATATGTTGGGTAGGTAAAGGGCAAGTTCTTTTCAGCTTATGTCTCATAGTTTCCCTCAAATAAATAAATGGGAGGGTTTCTCCGTCGCCGTTTCGAAGCGGCTTATCGGGACAGCCTTTTTGAAGCGGCTTATCGGTATTTGGTTTATTCACACGAGTGCTCGCGTTAAGGCCAAAAACCATAAGCCACAGCTGAAAACAACCCACCAAAATGTTAATGGCTGGCGAACCGCTTGGGCTTGATTAGGCTTTTGTGAAATTAAGGTGCCAAACCTGTTTCTCGGCTTATCTGACCGATCGAGCAAGCTTTTCAAAATTTCCTTGCTAATTTACCCTACCCCAATCGCAGACATTTGTATGTTGTGCCCTAAATTCCTACATACCATTTAATTATTATTACATTTATAAATTTGTAAAACCCAGGCTTACATCATTAAAATTTAAAACTCGGCCCAATTTGTAGTGGCCCAGTGTTCCATATGTGTAGTACTCCATTTCTCAATGCATGTCCAATTTCTTGGAAGTGTCATTTCACAATGTAAGTCGCTGAGAAAATCAAGACACAAGAGTGTAGTTTTATTGCAATATTTCCACCCTGTATGGCTTTACCCTAACTTAATTGCATGACTTAGTAAGTTCCATGTGGAGTGTTTACATGGATTTGGCAGTATATAAATACAAGTGGTCCAAGCCTAGTTGGTTTGACTGTTTTGAGCGAAGCTGTAAAACGGGCCTTCCATAGGCACGTGGGATGCTAATGTTACAATACATACTTCAAATTATCACAACTTGAAGTGACCAACGCCCCATTTTGGGAAGTAGCAGATTGCATCGGTTTTTTTACATTGTTGATTGATGGAAATGGTTTTGAGTGCTGTTTTCTTGTAAATTTTCTAAGATATTCATTTTAAGCGGGCATGTTGTTGAGTCAAGGAATCCATGGATATGTTTGACTCTTCATCAACATCATTCATATGTCGAGTACCACATGCATTGTGCTATTGTCCTTGGTTTCTTTTCTTCTTAATGCTAAAGACGCGCATCTCCTGCATGTTCTTGAAAAAAAACTATCATTTATAAATATTGATGTGCAAAATTGTAGTAATTTTTTAACTTGTATATTATAGATGGTTAGTGTAGCTGGATGCAAATTTGAAAATTGCTAATCCAAAACTTTTCATTTGCCCCATTTGTAGATATTGCCTCCACCCCCAATATTCTTGGGACTCTCTTGCCTCTGCCCATTTTGTTAAGCTGGTGCCAGGCCGACATGTACATGGTCAAACTGTACAAAGACCTAATCCACCCACCACATGACTCGTGGTGTTCGATTTGGAGTTCTTTTGAATGTGTGATGTACCTATAGCAGCTGATGAAGTGAACTAGCACTATTTCATTCGGTTCTGCGGTGACTACCCTTTGCATAGCATCCATAGTACTAGAAACTACAGTATGTTGTACTGCTGTGTAATGACTGCACATTAGGTGAGGCACCAAATCAACATAAAAAACAAAAAAAAATATCTTTTTTTTAAGTGTGATGACTGCACATTAGGTGAGGCACCAAATCAAAATAAAAAACCAAAAAAATTATCTTTTTTTAATCATATGTTATCTATACCTGTTATCATTTAGTATATGATAGTATTGTTACTTTAATCGTGGCATGTTGTCAGCCTTTCTAATGCTTCTGTTGCTTGTTCAGAAGTAAATTGATGGCATGAAGTAAAATCCTTTCTTCTCATGCTTTTCTCTATGCGTAATAGTTGTTCTATCACAATTGTTTAAAGTGATCCTTCTTGTTTTACCATTTTTGACAGCAATGACCATTGATCAGGCTCCTGACACTTTGGACCTTTTTGTCAACTCGAGTTCTGTAGGTATTTTGTAATTGAATTGTCTGTTATATTTTCTGTGCACATAATTCACGCTGAAATCTTGCTCATGTGTAAATTTGCTAACAGTTTTCAGGTGGACTACAAATGGGCCCTTGTGAGCAAAGTATAATGCAAAAATGGCCGGCATGAATGCACCTATTGCCAAACCAAAGGGAAGCAAGAAGATGAAGGATTGGGATGCAAAATGAAATGGGTGGTTTTTACTGCCTGAACTGGTATTTGTCTCTACCTGTTACCAGGACATCTGAAGTGAGTGGATTTTACAGACATTTCTATATGGTTTTTTATCCATAAAAAGGACGGATTTTCTGTTTCATCATCAATTGTAGTATAGGGACAAACTGCTGAATTCTTTATACAAAACATGTAATCATCTGTGGAATGCCTGTTAGCCTTGCCCTACATTTTGATGGTATATTAGTGATTTTTCTGTATATGATTTTGACATGGTTATGTGAACAGAATCTAACACCATTGGAAACCCACATTCTTATTGCTTGCTTTGGCCTTTTCTATTTATGCTTTTGTCTGTTGTCATTGCAATGATCCTTCTATTACATTTCAATATAGTTGTTTGAATGCCTTCTCAGTACTCTACTACAGCCATGCTCCATACAACAATTTGTTACTCATGTGCTACATTCAATGTTTATTAGAGAATTATTCGTATATGGTTTCAACGAGATGATTGACGTAATCTAGCATTACTTAACATTGTGGAAATCTATTTCGGTATATGTTATATTTAGAGTCTTTACATCATGGTTATATAAATTTAGGGTTTTAAAAATAAAGGGCATTATGATATAATACTTAAGGGTTTGAATATGTTGTTTTGCAAATGTGGTGGTTTTGAAGTTAAAAAATAACATTTGCATACCTTTTCTGAATAACATAGCACAAAGTTTCGCCGATTTATTTCTTTGTTTGATACTTTGATGTATTTGTTGCTTTGTGCGTACATGCTCCTTTTCATTTGTTTTATGTAATTTCTTTCATAGAATCTTTATTTAATTACTTATTGACTTATTGTTTTATTATGTATCACCGATTTAGAACCGCATGGAATCCATAATGTTAACAACTTGATTTCTTTTGCTTTTTACGGGATGATTGTAATTATGTTGTTGATGTGATTCTATAAACAAGCACATTGAGTGAAAAAAGATATTAATTGAAGTATTTACAAGGCTATGGGTGGGTTGTTTTGGGTGTAGCTTATGGCTTTTGGTTTAAAATTTTGAATTACGTGTGTTCGCGAGAGAGTGGCAAGAGAGAGATAGTCGCGTGTGATTTTAGCCGATATAGATGAAGTCGGGACAATGTTTACTACAATCGACTTGTAGACCCTACTTTGAAAACATACTATGTGTAAAAATTAGTTACTGTAACATAAGCCAAAAGCCTAAAGCCCAAAAAAACCCAGCCTATAATTAACTAAAGAACAAAATTAGGAAGCCATACAGAAGCTCTGACAAAAGGGGAAAACTAGCCTAAAACCTTCTTGAGACAGGACCATATAGCATATTATTCATATTTGGATGTGGATGTGTAGAAGTGGCTCAAGCTTTATATGGTGGTGGTGTTCTAAGTGAAGTTTCATCTTCAAAAAATTGCAGTACAAACACCATATCTTTTGATTACGAGATCCTTTTAAGTGAAACCATCGCCATTTGATAGATAACTTCCTTATCCATCCGTCCCTAAAATTTCGCTTCATTCCAATAAAGCGGTTAAAAGTTATCGTGGTGAAAGTTGACCCAAATTTCTGAATTGAATCTGCAACAGTCGGCATTTGTGATTTTTGTGCGAATTTATCCCAAAACAAAAGTTGTAGAAAAAGCGTCGGAAAGCAGAGAAAAAAGAATCATTGAAAAAAGGCAATCGACAAAAGTTACGGTCAAAATACCGACGTACTATCCAAATGACAGAAATCTTCAGTTTTCATATTTGGGTCAATCTTTGTGCTCTTTAATTCCAAATTGCATTCTATTGAATTATCTTGTGCCTATCACTCATATGCTTTGTTATACACTTATTTAGCCTTCATCCATCCTTGTTTGTGACAACATAGACTAAGTGCTGATCGAACTATAATTCAATTCTATGCAATTTCGAAATTAATTGATTGTTTTCCTTTGCAACAAAATAAATAGCCTATCCAAGCTCCACTTCTCAACTAACCGAACAGGTCTCGCGTGTGTGTGCGTGTGCGTCTTGCCGTCGCCATGTGCGCCGCCACTTCGGTCTCCTGCCAGACGCCGCTTCCCGCACGCCGCCGCCGCCATTGATGCGCTCGCGTGTGCAGCCGCTCCATGCCGCCGGGCCGAGTGCTCGCGTTAAGGCCAAAAACGATAAGCCGCAGCTGAAAACAACCCACCAAAAAGTTAATGGCTGGCGAACCGCTTGGGCTTGATTAGGTCGCGCGACTAGTCGCGACTAATCGTCGATTAGTCGACAAGTCGGCACACAGGCACCGGCTAGTGTCGTCGACTCGACTAGCTGCGCTAGTCGTTCGACTTGCCGACTAGTCGGCGACTAGCCGCGACTAGTCAGCCAGCGTGGGTCAAACGACTAGTCAGCCAGCGTGGGTCAGCGTGGGTCAAACGTCTTGAGTTTGGGTAGCAGCAGCAAGTAGTAGTGGTGGTAGAAGGCAGTTAGTAGTAGAAGCAACAAACAAGTAGTAGTAGAGTAGTCAACGACTAGTCGGGATTAGTCGCGACTAATCTCCAAGTCGGTAGCACCACGACTCGACTCGTCTTTACGACTTAATAACCCCGGTTTGAGGCCCACTAGGGAGGCTTGGCCCGATCGAGACTTAATACCAGTGTCTCAATAACCCAAGATCCTCATTGCACACCACACGCGCCATTTTGGTTGTAGTATTAGTATAATAATTCCAGCTTGCTTTTTTATTATGACTGTGACAATTGTAGACCTGACTCCGGGGACTAGTCGAGACTACTCGGTCGACTAGTCGAATAGTTGCCCAAGTCGCCCCCTTGGCAACTCGACTCGACTTTATGACTTAATAACCATGCACGTGGCTCGTGACTGCGCGAAAATGCCTCAGCATCGTCCGGCGCGTGGCGTGTGCTGCGCGCCGTGATAGCACGCTCCCGGCGCGTCTTGCGGTTGGCGCGTCGTAGGGTGTAAAGCGGCCGTACGACCGCGGTCACGCGCCCGTTCCCAAGGAGTTTGGGACGCGTGGGGGCGTGCCCCAGGTGCGACGTGCGCTGTCACTGCCAGACGGGAGTTGGACCGTCTGCGACGGTTCAGTTTCCGCCTGTTGCCCTTCCGCATGTGATGCACGGAGGCCCGTCTGGACTCTGCAGACGCGAGGTCGAAGAAGCCTTGAGGATCGCTTCGCCGTCTCGAAGCTGATGAGATATCCAGGTGGCGAAGGCAAAAAATCGGAGCCGGGGTTTCCTCGTGGAGACGGGGTTCGCGCCGAAGCTGAAGTCGGGGTGACTGGTCAATGACCTGCTGTCATTGCATTGGTGGCCCCGAGAATCGTGCCGACTGCCGACACGGAGCGGGAGGTGAGTCACATCGTGCGTCCTGTGTTCATTCCCGAGGCGGCGGACGCGTGTGAGCGCGATTGGTGTCGTGCGCTTGTCAAGTTGCCGCACGATCGTGGTCGTGCGTTCGTTTCTAGCAAGGCACGATGTGTGTGGGCGGCCGTGCCACATCGGCTTCCATTGATTGCGCTTGGGGAGGGGGGAAGCGGTTTATCTTCCGCCGGTTAGACTTACCGGCAGTGTGTGGTTTAAATGCCCCCCTGGTACCGCGTCGTGGTGCTCTCCTTCCTTTGGTCCCTTGCCTTCTTGCGCCGCGTGCTCTCGCCTTGTTTGCCATCGTGCTGCTCCCAGCACCGCTTAGCTCCTGGAGAGCAATGGCTCACGATGCGGAACGCGCTCGACTAGCCGGCGGTAGCGTTTCACCCCGGCGGACAACGCCGCTTGAGGTGGAGTACACGCTCGAGGGACGCGAGTCATCGCTGGCAGATAGATGGTGGGTGGCGACGGAGAAGATGGAAGGTTCGTGTTCCCACGTCTTGGGCCCGACGCTTGCGACAGAGGAGACAATCCGCGCCCTGTTGCGCGAAGGGAAGCTGACGAACCGCCGTGAGGTGCGGTTGCCCGCCAGCGACGAGACAGAACCGTGCCCTGAGAAGTCGGAGGTGATCGTCTACGTCGCCTACTTTGAAGCCGGGCTGCGCATCCCGGCCGCCCTGATAGTTGGTGATGTCTTGCGAACTTTCGGGCTGGAGCTGGCGCAGATGACTCCGAACGCGATAGCCAGTCTTGCCGTTTACAGCTGGGCCCTTCGTACGGAGGTGTGTTGGCCCAGCGCCTCGCTGTTTGCGTTTCTTAATGACGCACGCTATCGGCCGAAGAAGCTGAGAGGGGGAACGTTGTCCAATTTCGGCAGCGTCAACTTTGTCCTGCGGTCACCGTGCGGGAAGATCTTCCCCGCCAACTCGACTCGGGCGAAGTGGGTGGCGAACTGGATGAAACGGTGGTTTTATCACCGTGTGGCGGGCTGTAGTGGCCTCGAGTGCACGGGTTGGCCGGTGTCGTTCAACCCCATGCCCGGCACGTCGATCAATGACGAGGACAGGCGGAGGGCGCGGAGGCTAGTGGGGATCGTCACTCCCTTCAACATGCGCGACCTCGCCGAGGAGTTCGTCATGTATGGCGTGGCCCCGCTTTACGAGGGGTGGCGTATCACCCCTAGTAAGTCGTGGTGGAACCTCGCTTTTCCCGTCCCCCCTACTGGGCTTTGCCTTTTTAACTTCGCCTCTTCTCGCCTGTACGGCTTCTCCTGGGGGATGCAGAGCGTATGGTAAGTGTGTTCTGTGGGCCATATACGGCCAAGGAGCATAGCCTGCGCGTAGGGGTGCAAACGGAGCGGATAATTTCCGTTCGTCCAACCGACCGAAGGCATACGAAACAGATACGGAAGGGGTAGATGGGTATCCGACACTATCCGTGTCCGACTCCGACTCCGTGGAAAAAATATGAAATAGGATACGGGATAAGTAATATCCGTCCGTATATATCTGTATGTCAAATGATATGAGGAAGTCTATTATGACTTCACCTAGGAACAAAATAACATATAGGCAGATTGTCATATCTAAACAAACGGGAGTACTGAGTGTTCTTCTTTCAACATCTCAGTAATTCGTCTCTCCATATTTGCTCTTATGGTACTATAGTATCCAATGTCTTGTGCAAAGAACCGAATAATTTCCGTCCGCCATATTTGCTCTTATGGTACTATACTATCCAATGTCCTGTGCAAAGAAGCGAATAATTTCCGTCCGACCGTCGGAAAGATTATGGAATGAATACGGAATGGAGAAATAAATATCCGACATTATCTGTGTCCGACTCCGACTTCGAGAAAAAAAAATGAAATAGGATACAGGATAAGCGATATCCGTCCGTATATTCTCCGATTGCACCCCTACCTGCGCGTGGATGCAACCGCGGAGGCGAAGCTGGGGCGGATAAACCGTGCGTGCGAAGCCCTGGGCATTCGCGTGCCGGAGCGTGCCATTCCAGCCCCGAGCCAACCTCACCGCCGAGATGACGATGTCAGGGGAAAAGGGCTGCCGCCTCGCTAGAAGGCTCGGTCTCCCTCGGCTGTATTTGTTGCGTCGGCTGCCGCTCTTGCCGGGGCCGATGGTGCGGCGGATGCTGGCTTCGACTCGGCGAAGTATGCTGATTCGGAACTGGAAACGGGTGCGGAAGACGAGGGTGAGGGAGAAGCTTCCTCGCCAGCGGCGATCACCGAGCGGAGCCGTCACCTACGGTAGTTGTCAGGGCGGGATCCTCGCCCGTGGCGGTCTTGGGCGAGTCCTCGCCACGCTCTCGAGGGCGGCGGCCGCGATGAGGTCACCCACCCGTCTGAAGAGCGGGTTTGCAGTGGCGACCGGGGTCGGGGGCCTGTGGGAGTTTGACTCCGACACGGAGGCCCCCTTGTCTGGCACCCCTACGGTTCGCTCTGAACTTGTGTCGACCGGGGCTAGGGGCTGTTGGGCCACACTTGCCGTGCGGACCCCGGCACAGGGAGCTGCTTCCTCGGGGCGCCTGGTGCTCCCGCAATTCCGAGGTGAAGCGACGCCCGCCGGCCCGTCAGTTGGTGCCGGAGGTAAGTCCACCCACCTTCACGCAATCCTACAGCGCGTCCGGAAGGTTTTAACCATTGCATCCTTTCGTAGTGGCGCGGTCTCCCGAGCGCAGACAATCTTTGGGGGGCGGGGGCGCTCCCTTCGAGACTGTTGTCGCGGAGGCCGTACGCCCGAGCCTAGCGGACTTCATCCCTCGGGCGAAGGTGCTAGGGGCGTGGCGGGGCGCTGCAGACAGCGTGGGCGCGAACCTGGATCGGCAGGCATTCGTGACTTGCGGGTCGGAGTAGCTGGGCGACGCGCTTGAGGCCTCGGAGATACGGGTGTGTACTCGACCCTGAGCGATATGCGCGGCCATTTAGGCGAGCAGGGGGCGTTGGAGGACCGGCTGCGCATCGCCGAAGAGGCTCTTCGTGCGGCCGAGGAGGCGCACTTCGCTAAGGACGAGCGCATCCAACGTTTGGAGGCGGAGCGCACGAAGGCGGTTTCAGACACCGAGACGCTCGTGGTGGCGACGCGGCAAGCGGCCGCCGAGGCGGCACAATGAGCGGTGACGGAGGAGCGGGACGGCCTGCTCCAGCAAATTGCTGTGCTGGAAGAGGAGAAAGGCCGTCTTGCTGCGTCTCTTGAGGAGCGGGACCGAACTCTGGGCGATGCCTCGGTGGCGGCGTGGGATGCCATGCTGGCTCTGGAGACCCTCGAGGATCTAGTCGCCGAAGTGCCCCCTCGCTCCTTCGGTCCCGCGGAGCTGTCCCGGATGCTTCGTCGAATCGCGGATGGTTCCGGCCTCGCTCTCGGCGCCGCCAAATCCTTCGGCAATCACTGCTCCTTTGTGACCCCGTGCTGGAGATGCCTACCGGAGATGGGGTGATGTCTGACGCCGTACGCTCCGTTCGTCCGGCTGTCCGGGCCTTCCATGAACGGATCTGGAATACATCGGGGAGGCCGCGGCGAAGCTAGAGCTGCGACGGACCCTGCACGGCGAGGGGAACTTTGGCCAATGGCTCGACGAAGTTTCTCGACGCGGCGGAGACGGCGCCGGTACTACGGGGCGCGGAGCGAACCCACAGGTGTGATGCCGTTAGCGTGTACTCCTATGTATATACCTTCCTTTTTTTTGTGAATAAAGTGGGGGCTGTCCCGGTGTTCTGGCCGTGCTTATCGCTGCACTTTGGGCAGCTACTTAACAAGGACCGGCCGCTTGTCTCTGACCTCGTGACCCAGCGACGTCTTCGGCACTGGCGGTGGGTCGAAGAATCGCTGGACTTCTGGGCGGCACGGGTCCCCTCAGTTGGGGCTTCAGCGCAGACGTATGTCAAGGAGGAGCCGGCCAAGTAGCGGTTCCGAACATCCGAGGATGCTTGTACGCTCGGTCCTTACCGACCCCCATGTAAACATTCCCCGACAAGGGTACATAGGGCTTTGGTTATCGTATGTGTCTCCGTCACTTTTCACGAAACGCGCTTATCGCTGGTAGACTCGTAGGACTTGCATTTCGCAGATGCCTACCATTGGCGAGACGCAGCTCTGTCTCCTACCCTTCGAGGTCAGAGACGCGCGGGCGCTCCGTCCCCTGGCAGCGGGGCTGGCGCCTAGTCGAGGTAGACCCGCGCGCGCTCCGTCCACTACCCTTCGAGGTGGTGGCGGCAGGGCTGGCGCCTAGTCGAGGTAGACGCGCGCGCGCTCCGTTCCCTACCCTTCGAGGTGGTGGCGGCGGGGCTGGCGCCTGGTCGAGGTGAACACGCGTGTCTTGCGCAGGGACGCCGCGCCTTGTTTATACTCCGTACAGTGCGTGCGATCATCGTCCACGTCTAATTTATATTCCGGAGAGTACGCGTAGGGACATCCACGCGTGCGCGGGAGCATCTGCGTCTTGTTTATACTCCGTAGATTGCGCAGGGATAACATCCGCGTCTTGTTTATACTCCGTAGAGTGCGTGGGATCATCGTCCACGTCTTATTTATACTCCGGAGAGTACGCGTAGGGACAACATCAACGCATGCGCAGGAACATCCGCGTCTTGTTTATACTCCGTAGAGTGTGCAGGGATAACATCCGCGTCTTGTTTATACTCCGAAGAGTACGCGTAGGGACCATATCCGCGCGTGCGCGGGAATATCCGCGTCTTATTTATACTCCGTAGAGTGCGCAGGGCCATCCTCCCGCGCGTCTTATTTTATACTCACGGAGAGTGCGCGCGTTTACTGCGTGTCTTATTTTATACTCCGCAGAGTGCGCGCATCCCGTGGGCTACCGCCCGTCTTCGTTTATACTCACGGATAGTGCGCAAGTTTACCGCGTGTCTTATTTATACTCCGCAGAGTGCGCGCGTCCCGTGAGCTACCGCACGTCTTTGTTTACTGCTTTTTACTTTGTTCATTGGATCCATAGGAATCCATTTTGATAATGGAGTAATGGATAAACTCATGGAGAGTGCGCGCATTTACCGCGTCTTATTTATACTCCGCAGAGTGCGCGCGTTCCGTGGGCTACCGCGCGTCTTTCTTTATACTCACAGAGAGCGCGCGTTTACGACGTGTCTTATTTATACTCTGCAGAGTGCGCGCGTCCCGTGGGCTACCGCGCGTCTTTGTACAAAGTATGACAAGTTTCGCAAATGGTGGACTTTATTGATCTCTTGTTTGCGCGGGTGAGCGATTACAAAAGGCAGGGTACTGACCATAGGTCGCTCGAGGATGGGGGCAGGATCGACTGCTGTTGCCGAGGTTGCGAGGTGGAGTTCGCGGGGAGCCTCTGGTGCCGGGGTGTCCCACGCGGAAGGCTGGCGGGGTGTTTCTTGGAACCGCCAAGGGCCTTTACGCTGTCGTGCCATCCTTAGGAATCTCGGCGAGCCTCACGGCGCAGGCTTTGTATCCTAAGCTCTATACGCCAGGCAATATCCTGGTCGCCACGGATGTTGATGATACCTCGTGGGCCTGGAAGTTTCATGCATAAAAAGCCGTGATGTGGGACTGCCCCGAAGTAATTGAGGGTTGGCTGCCCCAATATGGCGTTGTTAGGGTACGGAATGTCGACGTCGAAGGTGATGTCCTCGCTCTTCACGTTGTCGTCCCACCCGAGGGAGATCTGCAGGCATATCTGGCCCAACGCCCCCAGCGCCTGACCTCCGAAGCCCTGTAATGGGATTCCCGAGGGACTTAAGCGGCTTGGAGGGATCCCCATTTGGTCAAAGGCCGTTGCGAACAAGATGTTCGCGGAGCTTCCTCCATCGACTAGGACGCGCTTGACGTCGCATCCCGCGATGGCAACCCTGATGACTAGGGGGTCTTGACGGGGGAACTCCATGCCCTCAGTGTCCGCGGGAGTGAAGGTAATGTCGTGCCGCGCCCACTCGTTACTGCGACTGGGGCTATCGGCGCACTCGGTTGGACCGCTGGAGCTGCTGCGACCACGGCCTACACTCCTGGGCTGTCTGATGTGCAGGGGCGGCGGGCTTCAGGGTCGGTGACGAGACCGACGTGGCCGCCGGAGCCGCTCGCCGCTCCCGCATCAGGGGTGGGGACGGTGGCCGTGCAGGCACGGGCATCGACGTTACCGCCCTCGACAACCCGATCGGAGCTGCCGGTGGTGGGGTCGATCGTCGCGCCCGCGGTGGGGTCGATCGTCGCACCGTGAGCGTCGATGTTCGTAGCCGCCGTGCCCGCGCCGACGTCCGCGCTCGCGATTGCCGGCGCTGAAGGCCTGGTGCCGAAGCGGTGTCCCATCACGCCCTTCTTCTTCTCCTTCGCCGCCGATGATGAAGTTTTCGTTGGTGCCATCCTTCTCCAGATCTTGGAGCTTGCTCTTGCCGCTCCCCACGGACGGCGCCAACTGTTGTGGTTACAGACCAAACAGAGAGAGAGAGATGTGATAGTGGAGAGTTAGGTGAGCAATGCCTTAGGGTTTTTTCATGTCAAACTTTTATAGCACTATTGTAGTCCAAGGCTATGCAAGTTATGCTCCAGCCTCCAGTCCTTGAAAGACATGAAGTGCATATTAATATTTAATTAGTGGGAATTTTGGGCTTCCCCCCAGGAAGCTATCTATTTAGGTGAATTCTGGATATCGCCCCAAGAACCACCTAGTTTAATCTTGCTCACAAGATGGGAAAAAGATCTCTAAAGTTGTTAGTTTAGTGAGTTAAAGGCTAGTCTGCACTATTTCCTTAATTTTTTATTATCTTGTTTTCAGTCTTTGTTCAGTGGTTGGCTCTGACATCTCATTTGTGTTGACCCGGTCAGTATTGATGACTAAGTTGTATATCTGTTAGTCGCTGCCTATTTGATACTTTGCTGCGATAAGTACCCAACCTACCAAATTAAACCTCTTTAACCTTTGCCACACTTCTTCATAAGCTTATATCATCTTCATGTTGGCCATTTCACTGCCTTCCAACATAGCTATCTTGGCTGCACTGAGCCCCTGACCATGTTGGGTTGTGGTAACTATTGCTAGGTATACTATGACATGCAATGTTAGGATAGGTCTAGTTTTGGTCTCTTATGTATTTGTGTGCTTTATATATAGTCTTGTTGGCTTACAATGATAATGCGTTAGTTGTTTCTCTCAGTGGTATTATGGTATTAGAGCAAGTTGTTGCTCTGATACAATGTAACAATTGAAGGAAGCGATTGATATATTACATTGTAGTCCAATATGTCTACATACAGATAACATGGGACACAAGAGTCCAAACAAACACTATTGGGCTAATATTAATCCATACAACGTACAGGTGTGGAACAAGTGCTCAACCCTTGTGAGCCACTCAGGATCAGCTTGGCTCCTGAAATTGACCCAAGCTTCTTGCTGAACAGCCTTAGCTTGTTAAAATAACAAGCCAAACTGGAGATAGCTTGTTCGTAAGCTTGTGGCTCCATCTTGGTCACTTCATTGGCTTCCGACTTAGCTATCTTTCCTGCATTAACCTTACTATTGTTGGGTATATTGGGATATTTGATGCTATTATAGGATAATTCCTGTATCTGTTTTGCTTTGGTCTCTTATGTTTTCATCTGCCCTATATATAGGCATGTTGTCCTATAATTATAATGCAAACTTGCTACTATCATTTCAATATAGTTGTTTGAATGCCTTACTGTACTCTACTACAGCCATGCTCCATACAACAGCTGTTACTCATGTGCTACATTCAATGTTTAATTAGAGAATTATTCTGTATATGGTTTCAACGAGATGATTGACCAGAATCTAGCATTACTTAACATTGTGGAAATCTATTTCGGTATATGTTATATTTAGAGTCTTTACATCATGGTTATATAAGTTTAGTGTTTAAAAAAATAAAGGGCATTATGATATAATACTTAAGGTTTTCAGAATATGTTGTTTTGCAAATGTGGTGGTTTTTGAAGTTAAAAAAATAACATTTGCATACCTTTTCTGAATAACATAGCACAAAGTTTCGCCGATTTATTTCTTTGTTTGATACTTTGATGTATTTGTTGCTTTGTGCGTACATGCTCCTTTTCATTTGTTTTGCATAATTTCTTTCATAGAATCTTTATTTAATTACTTATTGACTTATTGTTTTATTATGTATCACCGATTTAGAACTGCATGGAATCCATAATGCTAACAACTTGACTTCTTTTGCTTTTCTCTGGGATGATTGTAATTATGTTGTTGATGTGATTCTATAAACAAGCACATTGAGTGAAAAAACGATATTAATTGAAGTCTTTACAAGGCTATGGGTGGGTTCTTTTGGGCTGTAGCTTATGGCTTTTGGTTTAAATTTTTGATTTCTGTGTGTTCGCGAGATAGTGGCAAGAAAGAGATAGTCGCGTGTGATTTTAGCTGATCTAGATAAAGTCAGGACAATGTTTACTACAATCGACTTGTAGACCCTACTTTGAAAACATACTATGTGTAAAAATTAGTTACTGTAGCATAAGCCAAAAGCCTAAAGCCCAAAAAAACCCAGCCTATAATTAACTAAAGAACAAAATTGGGAAGCCATACAGAAGCTCTGACAAAAGGGGAAAACTAGTCTAAAACCTTCTTGAGACAGGACCATATAGCATATTATTCATATTTGGATGTGGATGTGTAGAAGTGGCTCAAGCTTTATATGGTGGTGGTGTTCTAAGTGAAGTTTCATCTTGAAAAAATTGCAGTACTTACTATTTACAAAACTACACTTTTTAAATACATGATTTTTACACCCCCAGGACTCAATAGTACTTCATTGTTCATACTATAGTATTTTCACAAAATTATTGTATAGGCCAAAAAGTCCTTATATCCAAACAAGCCCTTCTTTAGTTACTATGGTAATTTTATTGTTATCAACTTATCAGCAGAGCTTTGCAGCCCATCTGGCCAAGCTTCAGCTTATGGACTTCTTGAAGCTGAAGCTAACCCAAATGGATAGAAGCTTCTTGAGCTTGTCATTTAAGCCTAAACCCAACTTGTGCTATAAACTGCATATAACCTTTAGAAAGTAAGGGCCGTTGGAGCTTTTAAGCTGATGCACTCGATATGCCCTGTCTTTGGGCTTTGCAACCTCTTAACAGGCCAGCTGGGCTTAGGTGTGGGCCACCCCTACAACAGGAGCCTCTCATGGTGAAGGGCTTCACGGGCCGAAGTCATGTTGCCGAGCCATTTGGCCTCCTCCGTCCCCGCGGCCTGTGAACCTCTATCTTGTTGGATGGAGCCTAGTTGCTTGGTGTGGTCTCCGCCCCGCGCTGGAGATCCCGCGTTGGGCGGTTTGCCGAAGCCGTTCTTGACCGCGGGGCCCTTCGGTAGCGAAGTCGAAGTCGGAATGGAGCGCGACCTCATGCTGCGGGCACACGGAGGTGTGGGGTAGGTGAAGCTCCCGCGCATAGTGGCGGATGGCTCCGTGCGGTGGTCTCCGCGCGGAGACGGTTCCAGAGGTAGCTTATTGCGTTGGTACTTTGCGGTGCCGCGTTGAAGGGGTGGGGCCAACTCGTGACCTGAGGACGCCGCGGTCCGGAGATGCCTTAATTGCGGCGAGAATCGCGCTAACCCCTGACATGTTAGGGTGGGCTGTTGAAGAGCACCAGGTTGAGGCAGAGGCGCAGCCACGTGGCCAGTGTTATTAAGTTGTCGACTAATCGGCGACTAATCCACGACTAGTCGTCCAGTCGGTACATGACGGACGACTAGGGAGGCCGACTCGATTGGAGCGACTAGTCGAGCGACTGGAGACTAGTCACGACTAGCCGGCCATGTCCAGCCGCACGACTAGGAGCCGACCCACTAGATTAGTAAGTTTGAGGCTCTGTTATAAGTCGCGCGACTAATCGCGACTAATCGTCGATTAGTCGGCACACAGGCACCGGCTAGTACCGTCGACTCGACTAGCTGCGCTAGTCGTTCGACTTGCCGACTAGTAGTAGAGTAGTCGACGACTAGTCGGGATTAATCGCGACTAATCTCCAAGTCGGTAGCATCACGACTCCACTCGAATTTACGACTTAATAACCCCGGTTTGAGGCCCACTAGGGAGGCTTGGCCCGACCGAGACTTAATACCAGTGACTCAATAACCCAAGATCCTCATTGCACACCACACACGCTAGTTTGGTTGTAGTATTAGTATAATAATTCCATCTTGCTTCTTTATTATGACTGTGACAATTGTAGACCTGACTCTGGGGACTAGTCGAGACTAGTCGGTCGACTAGTCGAATAGTCGCCCAAGTCGCCCTCTTGGCGACTCGACTCGACTTTACGACTTAACATGGTTGTCACGGCGTCGCCTAGGCGACGCCAAGTTGTCCTAGCGCCGGGGAGGAGTCGCCGGGGAGGATCGCCTCGCCTTGGCCCAAACCCTAGCTCCGGCCCGCCGCGTCGCCTCCCTTCGTCCGCCGCCCGCCTCCTCCGTCCGTCATGCATGCCTTCTTCCTCCGCAGCTCGGCCACCTCCCTCCAACAGCTCTCCGCCGAGGGAGGGAGGCGACGGGGAGGCGGCGGCAGGAGAGGCGTCGGGGAGGAGTCGGGAGGCGGAGTGGGAGTCGGCGGGAGGCGGCGGCGGAGGAAGAAGGCCGGAGGGAGATCGGCGGGGAGGCGGAGTCGGGAGAGGCAGCGACGCGAGAGAGTCGCGAGAGAGGCGGAAGAAAGAGACGCGAGTCACGCGACGCGAGAGTCGCGCGAGAGGCGGAAGACAGTCGCAGACTCGTAGTATATCTGTGAGCTCGATCCGTCGCCGTCCGCCGCCAGCGTCTCGGGCCCTCGCCAGGCGTCGCCAGGCGTCCAGCGCCTCGCCGCCGTGGTCGCCGACTCCGCCGTGACAACCATGCGACTTAATAACCTTGCACGTGGCTCGAGACTGCGCGGAAATGCCTCAACATCGTCCGGCGCGCAGCGTGCGCTGCGCGCCGTGATAGCACACTCCCGGCGCGTCTTGCGGTTGGCGAGTCGTAGGGTGTAAAGCGGCCGTACGATCGCGGTCGCGCGCCCGTTCCCAAGGAGTTTGGGATGCGTGGGGCGCGCCGGTCCGCGTCTTGTTGTCAACGCCAGACGGGAGCTGGACCGTGTGCGACGGTTCAGTTTCCGCCGGTTGCCCTTCCGCATGTGATGCATGTAGGCCCGTCTGAACTCTGCAGACGTGAGGTCGAGAAGTTTGAGGATCGCTTGGCTCGGGCGATGAGATATCCAGGTGGCGAAGGCAAAAAATCGGAGCCGGGGTTTCCTCGTGGAGATGGGGTTCGCGCCTAAGCTGAAGTCGGGGTGACTGGTCAATGACCTGCTGTCATTATATTGATAGCCTCGAGAATCGTGCTGACCGCCGACACGGAGCGGGAGGTGAGTCACATCGTGCGTTCTGTGTTCATTCCTGAGGCGGTGGACGCGTGAGAGAGCGCGATTGGCGTCATGCGCTTGTCAAGTTGCCGCACGACCGTGGTCGTGCGTTCATTTCTAGCAAGGCACGATGTGCGTGGGCGGCCGTGCCACATCGGCTTCCGTTGATTGCGCTTGGGGGGGGGGAGCGGTTTGTCTTCCGCCGGTTAGACTTACCGGCAATGTGGTTTAAATGCCCCCCTGGTACCGCGTCGCGGTGCTCTCCTTCCTTTGGTCCCTTGCCTTCTTGCGCCCCGTGCTCTTGCCTTGTTTGCCATCGTGCTGCTCCCAGCACTGCTTACCTCTTGGAGAGCAATGGCTCACGATGCGGAACGTGCTCGACTAGCCGGCGGTAGCGTTTCACCCCGGCGGACGCCGCCACTTGAGGTGTACACGCTCGATTGCTCGAGTCATCGCTGGCAGACAGATGGTGGGTGGCGACGGAGAAGATGGAAGGTCCGCGTTCCCGCGTCTTGGGCCCGACGCTTGCTACGGAGGAGACAATTCGCGCCCTGTTGCGCGAAGGGAAGCTGACGAACCGCCGTGAGGTGCGGTTGCCCGCCAGGGACGAGACAGAACCGTGCCCTGAGAAGTCGGAGGCGATCGTCTTCGTCGCCTACTTTGAAGCCGGGCTTCGCATCCCGGCTGCCCGATAGTCGGTGATGTCTTGCGAACTTTCGGGCTGGAGCTGGCGCAGATGACTCCGTACGCGATAGCCAGTCTTGTCGTCTACAGCTCGGCCCTTAGTACGGAGGTGTGTTGGCCTAGCGCCTTGCTGTTTGCGTTTCTTCATGACGCACGGTGTCGGCCGAAGAAGCTGAGAGGGGGAACGTTTTCTAATTTCGGCAGCGTCAACTTTGTCCTGCGGTTACCTTGCGGGAAGATCTTCCCCGCCAACTCGACTCGGACGAAGTTGGAGCCGAACTGGATGAAACGGTGGTTTTACCACCGTGTGGCGGGCGGTAGTGGCCTCGAGTGCACGGGCCGGCCGGTGTCGTTCAACCCCATGCTCGGCACGTCGATCAAGGACGAGGACAGGCGGAGGGCGCGGAGGCTAGTGGGGATCGCCGCTCGCTTTAACATGCGCGACCTCGCCGAGGACTTCCGTCATGTATGGCGTGGCCCCACTTGCCGAGGGGTGGCGCATCACCCCTGGGGGCCTTCGGCGCGACAATGTTTGCCCGTCCGTATCCTTGCTGCCGAGGCCTTTCAATCCTAGTAAGTCGTGGTGGAACCTCGCTTTTCCGTTCCGTCTTGGGCTCGCCTTTTAACCGCCTCTTCTACTTTGTAGGGCTTCTCACGGGGATGCAGATCGTATGGTAATCGTGTTCTTTGGGCCGTATACGGCCAAGGAGCATAGCCTGCGCGTAGGGGGTGCAAACGGAGCGGATAATTTCCGTCCGTCCGACCGACCGAAGGCATACGAAACGGATACGGAAGGGGTAGATGGGTATCCGACACTATCCGTGTCCGACTCCGACTCCGTGGAAAAAATATGGAATAGGATACGGGATAAGTAATATCCGTCCGTATATATCTGTATGTCAAATGATATGAGGAAGTCTATTATGACTTCACCTAGGAACAAAATATCACATAGGCAAATTGTCATATCTAAACAACCGGGAGTACTGAGTGTTCTTCTTTCAACATCTCAATAATTAGTCTCTCCATGTTTGCTCTGATGGTACTATAATGTCCAATGTCCTGTGCAAAGGAGCAAATAATTTCCGTCTGACCGACCGTCGGAAAGATTATGGAATGGATACGGAATGGAGAAATAGATATCCGACATTATCTGTGTCTGACTCCGACTTCGAGAAAAAATATGGAATAGGATACCGGATAAGCGATATCCGTCCGTATCCGCTCCGATTGCACCCCTACCTGCGCGTGGCTGCAACCGCGGAGTCGAAGCTAGGGCGGATAAACCGTGCGTGCGAAGCCCTAGGCATTCGCGTGCCGGAGCGTGCCATTCCAGCCCCGAGCCAACCTCGCCGCCGAGACGACGATGTCAGGGGAAAAGGGTTGCCGCCTCGCCGGAAGGCTCGGTCTCGCTTCGGTCAGATTTGTTCTTGTGCCGCTCTTCTTGCTTTGTTTGGGCCGATGGTGCGGCGGATGCTGGCTTCGACTTGGCGAAGTATGTCGATTCGAAACTGGAAACGGGTGCGGAAGACGAGGGTGAGGGAGAAGCTTCCTCGCCAGCGGCGGCAACCGAGTCTGAGCTGTCACCTGCGGTAGTTGTCAGGGCAGGATCCTCGCCCGTGGCGGTTACTGAGGCGGAGTCCTCGCCCTGCTCTCGAAGGACGAAGCGGCCGCGCGTGCGGTCACCCACCCGCCCGAAGAGCGGTTGAAAGCAATAGTTATGGAAGCAACCAACTAAACCCTCATGGGCCTAAGGCCAGGGGCCCACAGGGCAGCCTAATATATCTGTCTAACATCCCCCCGAAGTCGGAGCGTCCGCACCTCGGACGTTTAGACTGGACCTGAATTCACTAAAGACCGTAGACGGGAGTCCCTTGGTGAAAATGTCAGCATACTGTGCAGTGGTGGGAACATGCAGGACGCGGACATCACCAAGTGCCACTTTCTCGCGAACGAAGTGGAGGTCAATCTCAATATGCTTGGTGCGCTGCTGCTGGACTGGATTGGAGGACATATAGACTGAACTGATGTTGTCGCAATATACCAAGGTAGTCTGTTGGAGTGGGGTATGTAGTTCCATCAGTAGTTGGCGAAGCCAGGAAGCCTCGGCAACAGCATTAGCCACAGCACGATACTCAGCCTCAGCACTGGAGCGGGACACCGTGTTCTGACGTTTGGAGGACCAGGAGACTAGGTTATCTCCGAGAAACACGGCATAACCCGAGGTGGACTTGCGTGTGTCCGGACAACCAGCCCAGTCAGCATCAGAGTAAACCACGAGGTCGGACTGCGAGGATGGCTGAAGAAGCAGTCCCAGATGAAGAGTGCCACGAATGTACCGAAGAATCCGCTTGAGGGCAGCGAGGTGGGGCTCGCGAGGGTCATGCATATGAAGGCACACCTGCTGAACTGCGTAGGATATGTCTGGCCTGGTGAAAGTGAGGTACTGTAGGGCCCCTGCTAGACTCCGAAAGTCACTGGGATAACTGACAGGGACACTAGTGGAGGTGGACACCTTTGGATTGGTGTCAATAGGGGTGGAGCATGGTTTGCAATCTGCCATGCCTGCTCGCTCCAGGATATCCATCATGTACTGACGTTGTGAGAGGAGTAGACCACCATGAGACTGTTGCACATGCATCCCCAAAAAATGATGAAGCTCACCAAGGTCCTTCATAGAGAATTCCCGCTGTAAGGCTGTGATGATGCGGCGGAGGATGTCGGGGGAGGAGGCGGTGAGAACGATGTCATCAACATAAAGGAGTAAGTACACAAGTTCAGTGCCGTGGTTGTATACAAACAGGGATGTGTCAGACTTGGTCTCAGTGAACCCAAGAGAGAGCAGATAGGTAGCAAACCTGCTATACCATGCACGAGGAGCTGTTTGAGACCATAGAGATTTGTTCGAGACGACGCACAAACTCCTGATGAGTAGCATCTTGAACACGGAGGGTCGTGAACAATAAACCGTCTCAGATAAAGTCCCATGAAGAAAGGCATTTTTCACATCAAGTTGATGAATCGGCCACTGTCTGGAAAGAGTAAGAGACAGGACTGTCCGCACGGTCGCCGGTTTCACAATTTGAATGTCTCGTGAAATCCACTCCGGACGTTGTGTAAAACCACGCAATACCCATCGTGCTTTGTAGCGCTCGAGAGAACCATTTGCCTGAAGTTTGTGTTTGAAGATCCATTTACCAGTAACGACATTAGCCTTGTGCGGTCGAGGAACTAAGTCCCAGGTAGTGTTCTGCAGAAGAGCCCGGTACTCCTCCTCCATAGCGGCCCGCCAATTAGGATCGGCAAGGGCACTACGGTAGGTCTTTGGGAGCGGCGAAAGCGGAGTGGCGACAAAGAGAGCAGGCACGCGGAAACCACTCTTGGCCCGAGTTGTCATGGCGTGGCTGTTTGTCACCGGGTGAACAGGAACCGCGCCTTCCGGAAATGTTGGAGATGCAGCAGGTGTAAGGGCAACGGTGGGCGAGGCAGGTGCTGCTGAGGGCGCTGCGGGTCGCCTGGAGTAGACAAACCGAAAATCCCTACCCCCAGCAGTAAGATTGGTGGGCGGTGATGGCAGTGAAACGGTTGGAACCGCACATGGTCATGCAGTGGCGCGATCACCGTAGGAGCCGCGTGGGGAAGACAGTTGAGGGAGCGCCGGGGCCGCACGTGGCTGTGCGGATGCCATCTCCAGTATAGGCGCAGCATCAGAGGGGGCGCATAATGACGAGGCAGCAGTGGATGCTGAAGTGGATGAAACTGCAGGGAGAAAAGAAGTTTGGCCTATAGGAGTAGGCAAAGCGTCAGTGAATTCTTCCAAGAAGGCCAGGTCCGCAGGGGAATGCTGGTGCTGCGTTGCAAGAGGAAAAGAATTCTCATCAAAGACGACATGATGAGAAATAATGAGCCGATTGGAAGCAAGGTCAAGACAGCGATATCCTTTGTGATGAGGGGAATATCCAAGGAAGATACACAACGCCGAGCGTGGAGCAAGTTTGTGAATTGTTGTGGCGGATAAATTTGGGTAGCATGCGCAACCGAAGACATGAAGATGATGATAAGAGGGAGACTTGCCGTGAAGGGCAAAGTATGGTGTGGAGGAGCTAAGTGTTTTGGTTGGCAGAAGGTTGATGAGATAGGTGGCGGTGTTGAGGGCTTCTACCCAAAAGGATG
This sequence comes from Bonia amplexicaulis, assembly GCA_036346245.1. Lineage (NCBI taxonomy): Eukaryota > Viridiplantae > Streptophyta > Magnoliopsida > Poales > Poaceae > Bonia > Bonia amplexicaulis. Next base: position 9,288,592 of record CM070751.1, read on the forward strand.
GAGGACAACTTGCTTGGAACAGTGAGGAGCGCACAACGTTATTAATGGAACGAATGATGCGCTCGGCTTTACCGTTCTGAGGGGAGGTATGTGGACAGGACATGCGAAGGTGGACACCACGTGTGAGGAAGAATGTGCGCGAGTTGGAATTGTCAAATTCGTGCCCATTGTCACACTGAACAACTTTAATGGTGGTTCCAAACTGAGTAGTTACGTAAGAGAAAAAAATTAACAAGTGTGGTGAATGTGTCAGATTTGAGTCGCAAAGGAAAGGTCCAAAGGAAATGCGAGCAATCATCCAGTATGACCAAATAGTATTTATATCCCGAAGTGCTGACAAGAGGTGATGTCCAAAGATCACAATGTATGAGGTCAAACTTATGGGTAGCACGCGAGGTGGACATAGGAAACGGTAGACGAATGTGGCGACCTAATTGACAAGCATGACACAGAGAGGTGCTAACTTCTTTATTACATTGCGGAATGGACGAATGACACATGAGGATGTGGAGTGCCTCCTGACCAGGGTGGCCGAGTCGACGATGCCAAAGGGAGGAGGTTTCAACGAGGAACGTGCTGGGCAGGGGGGCGTCGGCAGGCAGGCGAAGGGGATAGAGGGGACCGGTGCTATTGCATCTGACGATCACCTTCTGAGACTTGAGATCCTTCACAGAACAACCAGCGGAATCAAATTCGAGAGAGCAATTATTGTCAGTGGTGAACTGGCGAACAGAAATCAGATTTTTAATAAGATTTGGAGAGACAAGAACATTGTTAAGGCGAAGAGAGCCCGAAAGGTGAGCTGTACCCGTGGTGGTGACGGGAAGTAAAGACCCGTTACCGACAACAATGGAAGAATGAATTGAATTTCGCGGGGAGAAAGTGTGGGAGAGAGTACCAGCATCGGATGTCATGTGGGAGGTGGCACCGGAGTCAAAGTACCAGTCATGTTGCGGAGGTGGCTGGAGAGACATGGTGTTGAAATTGGATGCCAGAGACTGCTGATCCCAGGAGGGCAAACCACCGGTGGTATTGGAGGTGAATGGCGATGGGACGCCCCATTGGCCTTGGCCACCGGCGAGAAGAGCATGCGGTTGCGGGGCAAACAAAGCCTGCTGGTGCTGAGTCAGAAGAGCCTGGTGCGAAGGACCACCCATGGGGCGCTGCTGCGGGAGCGGTGCCAATGGTGGTCGCTGGCCCGGCCACATATAGATGGAGCCGGTCCAGGGATGGTGATAGGATGGCCAAGGCCCGCCGGCGGCTCCCTGTCCACCCGTTCGCGACTGCTGAGGAAGTCCACCGGTAAAGCTGGAGCCAGCGGTGGAGTTATTGCCAGAGCGTCCGCGGCGTTTGCCACGTTTGCCGCGGGGAGCAGACTTGGATGTCCCACTGAAACCGAAAGTACCGGTGGGAAAAGCAGACGACTGCTGGTTGGAATTGGGCGAGGATGCATAACCGCCGGTAGTGGTGAGAAGGGCGACAGAGGGCGCCGTTGTGCGATGAGCCAGATTGAGTTCTTCCAAAAGAAGGTCGGCGCGAGCTTCCAGCAAGTTGGGGAAAGGTCGACTGCGCTGGAGGTGAAGGCCAATGGCGGAGAAGCGCTCGTTGAGGCCACGGATGACATGAAGTACCAAGGTGCGATCGGATATGTTTTCGCTGAGGTCACCAAGATCATCAGCCATGCGGTTCAGTTGCTGACAATAGTCGGTGATTGACAGATCACCTTGACTGAAGTTGCGGAATCTGGCCTCTAGAAGAAGAGCTCGCGCCTCCCGATTGCCGAGAAATTGGGTCTCAATGGCAAGCCATGTAGCTCGAGCTGTGGAGCCGCTCGCCGCTTCCGCATGGGGGGTGGGGACGATGGCCGTGCCAGCACGGGCACCGACGTTACCGCCCCCGACAACCCGATCGGTGCTGCCGGTGGTGGGGTCAATCGTCGCGCTGTGAGCGTCGATGTTCGTAGCCGCCGTTCCCGCGCCGACGTCCGCGCTCGCGATTGCCGGCGCTGAAGCCCTGGTGCCGACGCGGTGTCCCGTCACGCCCTTCTTCTTCTCCTTCGTCGCCGATGATGAAGTTTTCCTTGGTGCCATACTTCTCCAGATCTTGGAGCTTGCTCTTGCCGCTCCTCACGGACGGCGCCAACTGTTGTGGTTACAGACCAAACAGAGAGAGAGAGATGCGATAGTGGAGAGTTAGGTGAGCAATGCCTTAGGATTTTTCATGTCAAACTTTTATAGCATATTGTAGTCCACGGCTATGCAAGTTATGCTCCAGCCTCCAGTCCTTGAAAGACATGAAGTGCAAATTAAGATTTAATTAGTGGGAATTTTGGGCTTCCCCCCAGGAGGCTATCTATTTAGGTGAATTCTGGATATCGCCCCAAGAACCACCTAGTTTAATCTTGCTCACAAGATGGGAAAAAGATCTCTAAAGTTGTTAGTTTAGTGAGTTAAAGGCTAGTCTGCACTATTTCCTTCATTTTGTGTTATCTTGTTTTCAGTCTTTGTTCAGTGGTTGGCTCTGACATCTCATTTATGTTGACCCGGTCAGTATTGATGACTAAGTTGTATATCTGTTAGTCGCTGCCTGTTTGATACTTTGCTGCGATAAGTACCCAGCCTACCAAATTAAACCTCTTTAACCTTTGCCACACTTCTTCATAAGCTTATATCATCTTCATGTTGGCCATTTCACTGCCTTCCAACATAGCTATCTTGGCTGCACTGAGCCCCTGACCATGTTGGGTTGTGGTAACTATTGCTAGGTATACTATGACATGCAATGTTAGGATAGGTCTAGTCTCATATTGTCTTTGTTTTGGTCTCTTATGTATTTGTGTGCTTTATATATAGTCTTGTTGGCTTACAATGATAATGCGTTAGTTGTTTCTCTCAGTGGTATTATGGTATTAGAGCAAGTTGTTGCTCTGATACAATGTAACAATTGAAGGAAGCGATTGATATATTACATTGTAGTCCAATATGTCTACATACAGATAACATGGGACACAAGAGTCCAAACAAACACTATTGGGCTAATATTAATCCATACCACGTACAGATGTGGAACAAGTGCTCAACCCTTGTGAGCCACTCAGGATCAGCTTGGCTCCTGAAATTGACCCAAGCTTCTTGCTGAACAGCCTTAGCTTGTTAAAATAACAAGCCAAACTGGAGATAGCTTGTTAAGTAGCTTGTGGCTCCATCTTGGTCACTTCATTGGCTTCCGACTTAGCTATCTTTCCTGCATTAACCTTACTATTGTTGGGTATATTGGGATATTTGATGCTATTATAGGATAATTCCTGTATCTGTTTTGCTTTGGTCTCTTATGTTTTCATCTGCCCTATATATAGGCATGTTGTCCTATAATTATAATGTATTACTTGCTTCTCCCAATTCCTGAAATAATATCAAAGCTACAACCATGAAAGTTAACCCTATACCATTTTATTGGCGTGGCTTTGATACTACATGAGGTGTTGAAGGAACAAGTGATGCCTTGTGAAATTAATTAGCAAAACCTCTTTCTCAGCTTGTTATAGTTGCGAGCTGAGCTGCGCAGTGCCCCATCTTGGTTATCCCACTGGTTTTCGACGTCTTGGTTGCATCAACCTTGTCGTGCTGCAGTCACTATTGTTAGGTATATTAAGATATACAATGCAAGTGAATCAGTCCTGTATTGTCTTTGATGTGGTCTCTTATGTACATGTGTTCTTTGTATGTAGGCCTACTTGCCTTCAATGAAAATGCATTTATTGTTTCTCTCAATCTTAAGATTGTATTAGAGTTGTAGCACTTAAGAGTTGCAACCATAACAATCTTATAGCTATAGCTCTGATACCATGTTAGGATTGAAGGAAATGACTAATACAGTACATCGTAGAGTACATAGGACAAAAGAGTCCAAGCAAACACTCCTCATGACTAATCTTAGACAAGCAAGTATATGTTGGGTAGGTAAAGGGCAAGTTCTTTTCAGCTTATGTCTCATAGTTTCCCTCAAATAAATAAATGGGAGGGTTTCTCCGTCGCCGTTTCGAAGCGGCTTATCGGGACAGCCTTTTTGAAGCGGCTTATCGGTATTTGGTTTATTCACACGAGTGCTCGCGTTAAGGCCAAAAACCATAAGCCACAGCTGAAAACAACCCACCAAAATGTTAATGGCTGGCGAACCGCTTGGGCTTGATTAGGCTTTTGTGAAATTAAGGTGCCAAACCTGTTTCTCAGCTTGTACAGCCGATCCAGAGCAAGCTTTTTCAAAATTTCCTTGCTAATTTACCCTACCCCAATCGCAGACATTTGTATGTTGTGCCCTAAATTCCTACATACCATTTAATTATTATTACATTTATAAATTTGTAAAACCCAGGCTTACATCATTAAAAATTTAAAACTCTGGCCCAATTTGTAGTGGCCCAGTGTTCCATATGTGTAGTACTCCATTTCTCAATGCATGTCCAATTTCTTGGAAGTGTCATTTCACAATGTAAGTCGCTGAGAAAATCAAGACACAAGAGTGTAGTTTTATTGCAATATTTCCACCCTGTATGGCTTTACCCTAACTTAATTGCATGACTTAGTAAGTTCCATGTGGAGTGTTTACATGGATTTGGCAGTATATAAATACAAGTGGTCCAAGCCTAGTTGGTTTGACTGTTTTGAGCGAAGCTGTAAAACGGGCCTTCCATAGGCACGTGGGATGCTAATGTTACAATACATACTTCAAATTATCACAACTTGAAGTGACCAACGCCCCATTTTGGGAAGTAGCAGATTGCATCGGTTTTTTTACATTGTTGATTGATGGAAATGGTTTTGAGTGCTGTTTTCTTGTAAATTTTCTAAGATATTCATTTTAAGCGGGCATGTTGTTGAGTCAAGGAATCCATGGATATGTTTGACTCTTCATCAACATCATTCATATGTCGAGTACCACATGCATTGTGCTATTGTCCTTGGTTTCTTTTCTTCTTAATGCTAAAGACGCATCTCCTGCATGTTCTTGAAAAAAAACTATCATTTATAAATATTGATGTGCAAAATTGTAGTAATTTTTTAACTTGTATATTATAGATGGTTAGTGTAGCCGGATGCAAATTTGAAAATTGCTAATCCAAAACTTTTCATTTGCCCCCATTTGTAGATATTGCCTCCACCCCCCAATATTCTTGGGACTCTCTTGCCTCTGCCCATTTTGTTAAGCTGGTGCCAGGCCGACATGTACATGGTCAAACTGTACAAAGACCTAATCCACCCACCACATGACTCGTGGTGTTCGATTTGGAGTTCTTTTGAATGTGTGATGTACCTATAGCAGCTGATGAAGTGAACTAGCACTATTTCATTCGGTTCTGCGGTGACTACCCTTTGCATAGCATCCATAGTACTAGAAACTACAGTATGTTGTACTGCTGTGTAATGACTGCACATTAGGTGAGGCACCAAATCAACATAAAAAACAAAAAAAAATATCTTTTTTTTAAGTGTGATGACTGCACATTAGGTGAGGCACCAAATCAAAATAAAAAACCAAAAAAATTATCTTTTTTTAATCATATGTTATCTATACCTGTTATCATTTAGTATATGATAGTATTGTTACTTTAATCGTGGCATGTTGTCAGCCTTTCTAATGCTTCTGTTGCTTGTTCAGAAGTAAATTGATGGCATGAAGTAAAATCCTTTCTTCTCATGCTTTTCTCTATGCGTAATAGTTGTTCTATCACAATTGTTTAAAGTGATCCTTCTTGTTTTACCATTTTTGACAGCAATGACCATTGATCAGGCTCCTGACACTTTGGACCTTTTTGTCAACTCGAGTTCTGTAGGTATTTTGTAATTGAATTGTCTGTTATATTTTCTGTGCACATAATTCACGCTGAAATCTTGCTCATGTGTAAATTTGCTAACAGTTTTGAGGTGGACTACAAATGGGCCCTTGTGAGCAAAGTATAATGCAAAATGGCGGCATGAATGCACCTATTGCCAAACCAAAGGGAAGCAAGAAGATGAAGGATTGGGATGCAAAATGAAATGGGTGGTTTTTACTGCCTGAACTGGTATTTGTCTCTACCTGTTACCAGGACATCTGAAGTGAGTGGATTTTACAGACATTTCTATATGGTTTTTTATCCATAAAAAGGACGGATTTTCTGTTTCATCATCAATTGTAGTATAGGGACAAACTGCTGAATTCTTTATACAAAACATGTAATCATCTGTGGAATGCCTGTTAGCCTTGCCCTACATTTTGATGGTATATTAGTGATTTTTCTGTATATGATTTTGACATGGTTATGTGAACAGAATCTAACACCATTGGAAACCCACATTCTTATTGCTTGCTTTGGCCTTTTCTATTTATGCTTTTGTCTGTTGTCATTGCAATGATCCTTCTATTACATTTCAATATAGTTGTTTGAATGCCTTACTGTACTCTACTACAGCCATGCTCCATACAACAGCTGTTACTCATGTGCTACATTCAATGTTTATTAGAGAATTATTCTGTATATGGTTTCAACGAGATGATTGACCAGAATCTAGCATTACTTAACATTGTGGAAATCTATTTCGGTATATGTTATATTTAGAGTCTTTACATCATGGTTATATAAATTTAGGGTTTTAAAAAATAAAGGGCATTATGATATAATACTTAAGGGTTTCAGAATATGTTGTTTTGCAAATGTGGTGGTTTTTGAAGTTAAAAAAAATAACATTTGCATACCTTTTCTGAATAACATAGCACAAAGTTTCTGCTCAGATTTATTTCTTTGTTTGATACTTTGATGTATTTGTTGCTTTGTGCGTACATGCTCCTTTTCATTTGTTTTGCGTAATTTCTTTCATAGAATCTTTATTTAATTACTTATTGACTTATTGTTTTATTATGTATCACCGATTTAGAACTGCATGGAATCCATAATGTTAACAGCTTGATTTCTTTTGCTTTTCTCTGGGATGATTGTAATTATGTTGTTGATGTGATTCTATAAACAAGCACATTGAGTGAAAAAAAGATATTAATTGAAGTATTTACAAGGCTATGGGTGGGTTGTTTTGGGCTGTAGCTTATGGCTTTTGGTTTAAAATTTTGAATTCTGTGTGTTCGCGAGAGAGAGTGGCAAGAGAGAGAGATAGTCGCGTGTGATTTTAGCCGATATAGATGAAGTCAGGACAATGTTTACTACAATCGACTTGTAGACCCTACTTTGAAAACATACTATGTGTAAAAATTAGTTACTGTAACATAAGCCAAAAGCCTAAAGCCCAAAAAAACCCAGCCTATAATTAACTAAAGAACAAAATTAGGAAGCCATACAGAAGCTCTGACAAAAGGGGAAAACTAGCCTAAAACCTTCTTGAGACAGGACCATATAGCATATTATTCATATTTGGATGTGGATGTGTAGAAGTGGCTCAAGCTTTATATGGTGGTGGTGTTCTAAGTGAAGTTTCATCTTCAAAAAATTGCAGTACAAACACCATATCTTTTGATTCTGAGATCCTTTTTAAGTGAAACCATCGCCATTTGATAGATAACTTCCTTATCCATCTGTCCCTAAAATTTCGCTTCATTCCAATAAGGCAGTTAAAAGTTATCTGTGGTGAAAGTTGACCCAAATTTCTGAATTGAATCTGCAACAGTCGGCATTTGTGATTTTTGTGCGAATTTATCCCAAAACAAAAGTTGTAGAAAAAGCCGTCAGGAAACAGAGAAAAAAAGAATCATTGAAAAAAAGGCAACTGACAAAAAGTTACGGTCAAAATACCGACGTACTATCCAAATGACAGAAATCTTCAGTTTTCATATTTGGGTCAATCTTTGTGCTCTTTAATTCCAAATTGCATTCTATTGAATTATCTTGTGCCTATCACTCATATGCTTTGTTATACACTTATTTAGCCTTCATCCATCCTTGTTTGACAGCAACATAGACTAAGTGCTAGATACGAACTATAATTCAATTCTATGCAATTTCTGAAATTAATTGATTGTTTTCCTTTGCAACAAAATAAATAGCCTATCCAAGCTCCACTTCTCAACTAACCGAACAGGTCTCGCGTGTGTGTGCGTGTGCGTGCGCCGTCGCCGCGCGCCGCTGCCGCCACTTCGGTCTCCTGCCAGACGCCGCTTCCCGCACGCCGCCGCCGCCATTGATGCGCTCGCGTGTGCAGCCGCTCCATGCCGCCGGGCCGAGTGCTCGCGTTAAGGCCAAAAACGATAAGCCGCAGCTGAAAACAACCCACCAAAAAGTTAATGGCTGGCGAACCGCTTGGGCTTGATTAGGTCGCGCGACTAGTCGCGACTAATCGTCGATTAGTCGACAAGTCGGCACACAGGCACCGCTTGGGCTTGATTAGGCTTTTGTGAAATTAAGGTGCCAAACTGTTTCTCGGCTTATACACCGATCCGAGCAAGCTTTTTCAAAATTTGCTTGCTAATTTTCCCTACCCCAATCGCAGACATTTGTATGTTGTGCCCTAAATTCCTACATACCATTTAATTATTATTACATTTATAAATTTGTAAAACCCTAGCTTACATCATTAAAAATTTAAAACTCTGGCCCAATTTGTAGTGGCCCAGTGTTCCATATGTGTAGTACTCCATTTCTCAATGCTTGTCCAATTTCTTGGAAGTGTCATTTCACAATGTAAGTCGCTGAGAAAATCAAGACACAAGAGTGTAGTTTTATTGCAATATTTCCACCCTCTATGGCTTTACCCTAACTTAATTGCATGATTTAGTAAGTTCCATGTGGAGTGTTTACATGGATTTGGCAGTATAGAAATACAAGTGGTCCAAGCCTAGTTGGTTTGACTGTTTTGAGCGAAGCTGTAAAACGGGCCTTCCATAGGCACGTGGGATGCTAATGTTACAATACATACTTCAAACGGGCCTTCCATAGGCATGTGGTACAATACATGTGGGCATGTTGTTGAGTCAAGGAATCCATGGATATGTTTGACTCTTCATCAACATCATTCATATGGCGAGTACCACATGCATTGTGCTATTGTCCTTGGTTACTTTTCTTCTTAATGCTAAAGACGCGCATCTCCTGCATGTTCTTGAAAAAAACTATCATTTATAAATATTGATGTGCAAAATTGTAGTAATTTTTTAACTTGTATAGTATAGATGGTTAGTGTAACTGGATGCAAATTTGAAAATTGCTAATCCAAAACTTTGGTTTGCCCCCATTTGTACATATTGTCCCCCAGCCCCCAATATTCTTGGGACTCTCTTGCCTCTGCCCATTTTGTTAAGATGGTGCCGGACCAACATGTACGTGGTCAAACTGTACAAAGACCTAATCCACCCACCACATGACTCGTGGTGTTCGATTTGGAGTTCTTTTGAATGTGTGATGTACCTAGGGGTGCAAACGGATCGGATTCGGACGGATATTATTGTTATCATATCCTAACCCATATTTTTTCTCCGGATTCGGTACCAATCGTATTTGGTGCCGGATCGGTTGGGATTAACCCGAGCCGTTTGCACCCCTACTTGTTTGTAAGGAATGCATGCAGTACAATAAATGAAGTAGAAGGACGTACTGTCAAGAACTTGACCTTACTACTTAATAACTGATGTGAAAGATTTTATTTTACCATTGTAAAAGAAAATGAAACGTCAAATAGTAGCACTAATATGAAATCAAACTTGAAGACGTATCGGATTCGGACGGATATTGCTGTTACCATATCCTAACCCATATTTTTTCTCCGAATTCGGTACCAATCGGATTCGGTACCAATCGGATTCGGTGCCGGATCGGTCGGGATTAACCCGACCCGTTTGCACCCCTAGATGTACCTATAGCAGCAGATGAAGTGAACTAGCACTATTTCATTCGGTTCTGCGGTGACTACCCTTTGCATAGCATCAATAGTACTAGAAACTACAGTATGTTGTACTGCTGTGTAATGACTGCACATTAGGTGAGGCACCAAATCAACATAAAAAACCAAAAAAATTATCTTTTTTTAAGTGTGATGACTACACATTAGGTGAGGCACCAAATCAACATGAAAACCCAAGAAAATTATCTTTTTTTAATCATATGTTAGTGCATTTGTGTGTAAAATCATTAATTAGTAACCACTAGCGAATAGTTGTGCAATGCCACTTGTTGAATTATTTTATATTGCAGTTAAGAATTTTAAGGTCGTAATGGGTAACCAAGTCTACAATCTAGTAATACATCCTAAAATAGGTGCAGCTGCGAGACCGAGCAGGCGCAACAGCGGCGCCGTAGTAGATGTGGTGCTAGCGTGCTAAATAAGGGCTTGTTCTTTTTTGCTACGGCTTATAGTTTTTAGTTGAAAATTTTGAATTTTGGTTGTTTACGGTATAGATTACGGAGAGATCGATACCCACTTACGATTTTGGCTGGTACAGATATTGAGCTTTTAACGTGTACTACGTTTAACTTGTAGACTTCGTCTTGAGAAAATACTCCCTTTGAAAGTTAGGTACTGTACCAAAAGCCAAAAGCTGCCTAGCTTTTGACTTGCCAAACATGCCCTAAGTGTGTTAGCGAGCCCGAGTAGCCGCGTCGGCCTGTGTATAATCTACTCGCTGATACTTGCTTGAAACATTAAGCTTGAAATCTAAAACCTACTTAAAACTTTTCATGAAATACATTGAAACCTGCTTTGAAACGTCAAACTTGAATCCCGAGACCTTCCCAAAACTTTTATGCAAAAAGAAAGCTCATGAAACCCCATAAAACTACATTCCAACGGTACAACGTGCGCCAGTGGTACTCCTAGATTATTTAGTCATTCTGACCTTGACTAGCTGTCTGGTGTACTGAGTTTTGCTTAACCAATTTTCGCTTATTCGATAGATTGATATGAAAGCACATGTGACCAAAACAAGATCCCTTATGACTAAAAAAGTTCAAGCCCCTAGGTGCTAGTCGAGCGGTGGGGGTCCGACCAACGCCAAGCCATCCTAGGCCGACTTGCTACAAGGGGCAGGAGGGTAGGGAAGGAGCATTCAATAGTGAAGAAAGGGAGAAGAGAGTGGAATGAAGAAGATGCTATGTGGCTGATACTCTGTGGGGAGCAAGCGAAAACCTAATTAACCCCTACCTATAGAGCACCATTTGGGCCAGATGGGCCAGCCTTCCAACAGCCTAGCTCCAGCCTGAAATGTTAGGGCAGCAGCACACAGCAGCTCTAGCGTGGCTCCTCACGACCTCGCCACCACCACAACTGTCGTGAGCCGCCGGAGAGGTGGGAGACGCGGTTATCGACCGGTGACGGGGTCGATTGGTTGCGGGGTAGTCGAGATCGGCCGACAAAGGAGGACGGCTGAACTTGACTCGGCGACGGGGACAATGAGATCAACCGGCAGTGAGCTTGATTTTGTAGCGGTGGAGGTCGGCGGCAAGCGCGATTCTACCTCCAGTGCCACCTTGGCGGCAGCCTAGGCCACTCGGCGCCCGCCCAAACCCGTTGCGCCAAGCTTCGCCTAGGCCACCTTTGACTGACCAGAACCGCCTCGGCAGCCTCCCCACCTAGCTTGGTGATTTGAGTGATGTCATAGCGGGATGGCGCCAAATTCCGATTCCTTGAACACCATGACTAAACCAAGATCCCTTCTTTTTAAGAGTATTTAGATCCATGCCACTGCAATGTTCCCCCTTTTGAAATATGACATTGCAAAGTTTTTTGCTTTAAATATGCCATTTCAAAGTGCAAAATCATTGAAATATGCCATTACGAACACTTTAAGACCATAATACCCATGCCTTCTTCCTCCCCTTTCCTCATTGCATCCTTCTCATCCATGGTCGCCACCGCAAACTCAAGCTACGATGGCTTTTTTCCCGCTCACCAGTACATGCCTAAGCTGTGGCACCCGCAACAACGTCAAGCAGGGCGAGCGCTTGCAGTAGTGGCACTCACAGGTTCGGTCTGCGCTCCATGTACTGAAAAGATGTTTATTCTGTTTCTTTCAGCGATGGCTTGATAAGGTTAATCAATCCCATATAATTTACACGCTGGCCATGTTGAGATTCATGCCTGATTTCATTTGTACTATACTACTGTACTTTTCCATGGTAACTGTTAACATCCGGTATGCTTGTAAACTTCTTCCTGCAGTCACCATCATCTTTCAGTCGGTAACATGTGCTAACAATCTGCAGTATTGTCAATTTACTCTGCAGGAATACTAATTTGGTCCAGAAGTTGTTTGTTTGTGTTCGCATCCCATTGATATCTGATTGGGCAGCGATTCAACCAGGTTAAATAGCAAATACCCAAGTTTGCTGCACAGGCTGATGTCGTTGGTTTGATTCGTGTTTGTAGAACTGCAAGGATAGGTCAGCTTCCATTCTGTTTTCAGCTGCATGGCATCTGGCTAAATAATGAGCGGGGAAAGGAGAGCATTTCCTATGGGGAATTGCCCTGTTGTCATCCGTGGTCTACGCTTTTGTTAGAAACAATCAACTCTCAACGGACTAATCCTTATGAAGAGTTAGTGATGCGGTGTACAGTTTGTTTCACATGAATTAATTTCAGATATTGCTACAAAAGAGAAGGATAATGAAGTGGAGCGCATGGGAAGTCAGCGTGAGCCGCATGTGGCCACTATGCGTGCATGTTTTGTGCGTGAGAAATAGAAGGAAAGAGGAAGCTGTGCTGCTTGCATTGTGTAAGCAAGGAAAAGAATGAGAGAGAGAGAGAAGCATCGAAACATTAGTAGATTGAATTGTCTACATCTAGATCGCTTTAAATTTCACATATTTTGCTTTTTAGATTATTTTCTACGGTGCAAATCCGCTCTAATCTACCACGAGCAGACTTGAAGTCGCCGGCACAATGTCGATCGGTAGATTACATGAAAGAGTAGATATTAATTGCACTGTAGATTGAAAAAAAATGTGCATGGCCGGCCTCGTATGGCCGCCGTGCGTGAATCCGATCGCCGGCCTCCCCTCGCGAGCCACCCCACACGCACGGCCTGAAGCCGCCGGTCGCTGTCGTCGGCCCCGCACGGCCATCGAACGCGCCGTCGGTGCCTCGCCCGCGCCCGCCGTCCGGTGCCTCGTTGAGCGCCGCCACGCATCGCCCACCATCGCGCCGACTCCGGCCGCCGCTCGGGCCCGGCCAAGAAACGGGGGAGTCGGCCAACCGCACCGACGTCTTGGGTTCCGCGTGCGCGTTGGCCCCGCAAGGTCGCCCCTAGTCGCTCGGCTCACGCACCGACCGCCCCACACGGCCACCACGAGCCGCGCCTTCCTGCCACACCGGCTCCGCATGGTGCCCCAAGCCGCGTCGGCTTCAGCGTCTTCTTGCCGCCCCGCCCGCAGCCCGCCCGAGCCGCCGGCTTCCACGTCTTGCGCCGCCCGCACGGCCGCCCGAGCTATGTCGGCTTCACAGGCCGTACGCCTTGCACGGCCGCCACGAGCGATGTCGCCTTTCTCGGTCGCGTCGGCCCGCACGACCGCCGCCCGCCTTGCCGCTCGATTCGGCTGCTTGGGTAGCTGCCACCACCGAAGGAGATGTGGTAGGGGAAACCCTACCCCTCGTTTCTTAAGCCGACCGGAACGGGCCGTTTGGGCCAGGAGCGAATGGGCTGGAAAATAGCCTGGAGGGGGGCGCTGGCAAAATTGCATAAGGCCCCCCGAGTTCTGAAAATTTCGGAAGGGCCCTCAGATTTTTAGATGGGTCCCAAATTTTGCCAAAAGGCCCTCGAAAAATCAGAAAATTACATGAAAAAATTTCTCTGAATTGAAATTTTGCGTATAGGCCCTCGAAAATTGCAGAATTCACTGAAATTTCATATTCTGGCATAAAATGGCCTCGGGAATTCAAATTTTGAATTATTTTTAGCATTTGAAGCATGTTTATTTCTGTCATTATTATTTTCTATGTTTTATGTATTTATTTACTGTCTTGATTAATCGTAATTATTTAAATTGCCTTTAATCACCAAAATTAACAGTAAAATTTATAGAAAATACATAGAAAATTCTGAAACATTACGAGAATCTTTTATACCATTATACAATTTATTTACCTACAGTAAGTTTATTCTATGCATGTTTACCGGCAGTAAACTTATTTATGCCTTTTATGCATATTTATGCCAAAACTACTTGACTTGGACTTTCGATGTCGAGATAGTACTTGGAGCTAAGAAGCTACGCGCTGCCATTGGGATTGGTGCACTGCAGGATGCCCAATCGACCCTTGAGGAAAATGATCAAGCACTTCACTTACTCAGGCACCATCTTTGTCTCACTCTCAAGAATGAGTACATGGCAGAGAAGAGCGTGCTAGCACTATGGACTGCACTTAAGCAGCGGTTCGAGATGCTAAAGTACATCATTCTTCCTCAGGCAGAGCAAGAATGGATCCAACTGAGGTTTGCTGACTTCAAAACGGTCGGGGAGTACAATTCTGCTTTGCACAGAATTTGTACCAATCTTTAACTTTGTGGCAAGCAAATCACAGATGAGCAGAAGATTGAGAAGACTCTATCCACCTTCCATCCCAATGCAGTGCAGTCTGCACGCAATTATCGTCAAGACGGCTACAAGGAGTATGCTGAATTGATCGATATGATGCAGGTTGCAGAGGCTTAGGACAAAGTTCTCCGCAAGAACTACGTCACACAACCACCTGGGAGCTCCGTTGGCCGTGAAGCCAATGCCGGGAGCTGCAAGGTGAGAAAGCCTATGATGAAGAAAAGGGGAAGGAAGGGTAAGGCCACATCCTAGAAAGGCAAGTCAGATGCTCCACGTGAGAATAAGGCAAGCAAGCCAAAGCAGGATGGCAAGCCCTATGGTCCGCAAGACCAAGCCTGCTACAAGTGTGGCAAGTGGGGGCATTGGTCACGTATGTTTATTGTCTATGAGAAATTATGCTTTCGCAAAGCTGATCTCGCAGATAATTCGCATTAGAAATATTTTCCCTGATCTTCACATAAAGTACATCAGAATGGACAACGCTTCAAAGACATTTGATGATTATTGCATGGCAATAGGAATTACAGTTGAGCATTTTGTACTGCATGCCCACACCCAGAATAGTTTAGTAGAGGCATTAATCAAGAGAATTAAATTTATTGCCTGACCACTTTTACAGAATTGTAATTTACCAGCTACATGTTGGGGACACGTAGTCATGCATGCAGCAACTCTCATCAACTTTAGACCATCGGCCTACAACATCGATTCACCTATGCAACTAGCGCAAGGGTCAGCACCGAAAATTTCTCATCTCCGGAGGTTTGGATGCAAGTTTTATATACCTATACCTCCTCCACAGCGTACTGCAATGGGTCCTCTCTGAATGACTGGGATATACGTTGATTATGAGACAACATCCATAATCAGGTATTTAGAACCCATCACATGAGATTTGCATACTGCCCGCTTCGCTGATTGCATATTTGATGAGGATAATTTTTCAACATTAGGGGGAGAAAATCAACCCCTTAATGAAAAATGTCGAGAAATTACATGGCAAACCATAAGAATCCATGCACATGACCCGCGCACTAGCGAAGCAAACAGAGAAGTCCAGAAGATCATCGATTTGCAAGCATTAGCAAATCAACTGCTTGACCACTTTAGTGATTTGAAGAGCGTGACCAAGGCGCATGTGCCTGCATACAATGCACCGGAGAGGGTTGAAATACCAAAGAAAATTGAAGGTATCTCTAATCCCATCCAGAGGCGTCAGAATAAAAGGATGAGAACTCCAGTCTCTCGAATCCTAGGTAACCAGAGATGCCTGGTGAAGAAGGATAAGAAGGACTTAACACAACCGATCACTGAATTTCCCAGAACTAGAAGGGGAGCCAGTTGAGACCTAGCACCAGTATAACACCTTCAGAAAATGGCATACCGGATTTGAACATTCCTCTGGAGAGAAAAATCAGCATGGATGTGTGTGCACACATCGGAGCTGAAAAACTAAAGGGACTGGCCACCGCAACTGGAAGAAGCGATGAGCAAGTAGAAGCACAAGAAGAAGCAACTCATGATGAAATAGATATAAACTATGTGCACACGAAAGAGTCCATAAATTGGACAACAACCAATGTTGATATCTATTTTGCAAAGAAAATTGCCACAATCATCGATCTTGATCCAGAGCCTGCATCGCTCGTTGAAGGTAATTATTGTTACCTTCAGGAAGGTAATTATTGTTAGAGAGAGTATGCTTGGTCATTGGTTATTGTTAGTGGGAGACGAACATGTGATACAACTGTATGGTAGTTGTTGTCAGAGACTTAGGGTTGAAACATCATACTGTTTCGAGTGGATAAGGCACGTGTTTCATCCATTGCACAGAAGGAATATCTTAGAATTGGGTCTAGGCATTGGTTCACAGAACCTCTGAGTGGTCATCCGGTCAGACAACACGCACAATATTTCTAAGACTAGGGTATTCGGAGAGCAACCTCTAGAGGTTTAGGACCACGTGGTCTTTCTACGTTAATTAAATATTAAAGCCATATTTTATGGGTTTTCAATCCTCTTCAGAAGGGTGCACTCTCTCCATCTTTTTATATATGTTCTGGGATTGGCTTTGGCAATCTCATGTAGCATTTTCAAGCCCTGTTGAAGACCTCAGGAATCACTACCGAACACGTCATGTCGTATCGTATCGCATCCAGCTGGCCAATCACCGAGCCACCTACCGAGCCAGGGTAGCTCAGCAGCTCGTGTCGAGCAAGGGACGCTCGGCAGGCCTGTGGGCCCCGTCGGCTCCTACACACCGTCGTTGCCTGCTCTACCATGCTCCTGAAATCCTGCCAAGCTATAGTGGCACAACAGGAGACGTGTCGCTCTCCGCACCTGCCGAGCTCAGGGACAGGCTAGAATTGCTAAAACGGACGTTCAGGGGCAAATTTGAAAAATACGCTATAGTGCCAAACATGCAAACAGTTCCACTCATCCTACCATCCAATTCACACACTCTTGTAGGCCCACCTGTCAGCTTAACCGTGTTAGCTTTTGTTGATGGTTTTTGGCTGTTGCTTATGACTTTTAGCTAAAAATAAATAGTAGTGGTTTTTAGAAGGAGGATGGGCGGTGAAAAAAGTGAAGGAGAGATGCGTGCGCGTGACGGGAGTGAGAGGAGTGAGGTGCATGATACACATGTGTCCCCTGTCTTATCCTCAAAGCAAAACGGTAGCGAGAGGAGTAGAGAAACTGTTTTGAGAAACAGAATGTTCGTGTTGATTTTTAGATTTTTTAAGTAGAAGACAATAAGAACGTGGCCTCAATACTTACAATAGACACAAGACAACTAGCTGCATTTTCATCTAGTACGTGACATTACTCGATCCCTACTTTTGACACTCTTCCAGTTCAAAAAATACGTCGTTTTGGGATACGTGGCTAAAATTTTAAAACTTTAGCTATTAATATTTTTAAATATTTAGATTGGATGCATCAATATTATATGTGTAGATTCATCTCGAAAAATACTTTCATAATATTATAATTTTATTAGATTTTACAACTATATTAAAATCGTAATTAGTGGTAAATGTTACATTTTAATGGCGTGTCGATATTCAAAACGATATGTTTTTATGAACCGAAGGGAGTAATAGAAATGCAGAAATCTTAGTGGTAGATGTAGTTGATCATTTTGTCAACACATCCACATGCTGGAGCTTTCAAGCTTTCAAAACTGAAGGGTAGAGCGTTGGGATCCCAAGTTTGTTTTTAACCAAGGGCAAATGCTCTGCTGTTCATTTCAAAGAGGAGAAGATGATCAACTACATCTTGTTGATCCCCAAGGTATACTTGTTGTCCGTTGATACTATGCGCTGACCAACCGGAAGCAATATGTAGAGCATCATCTGGTCCTTGAAAGCACATGCAATATTCATGCAGTCCTGTGCACTCAACCTTGAGATGATAGCAGCCCCAGCTAGATTGTGCATGTTTCACTGAACTGAACAAGGAGGACAACCAGTGAATCCTTTGACCCTTGTAGACCTTTAGGCAGTTTAGAAACTCTGCTGTGTTTCTTCTAAGATAGCCACCACAACATGTTTTCACATATCCCAGATTTCCCAATGGCGTTGGTCAACTCTTCTACAATGAACTCTTGGCATTGACCTTCTCTTTTATGCTGCCAACAAACCAAAAAAGAAAAAATGTCCAGGGCCTTGCTACTGCAATGGTGAAATGCACATTTATGATATGATGTCAGATTATGCCATGTTGGGGAGATCGCCTAGGGAGTCTAGACGAACATAGTTGTCAACTTCTTTCGATCACACACACGCGAAACACAAGTAGATATAGGTCAAATTTTGTGACGCGATGCAATTCGATACGTCTGCGTCCTTTTCTTCTTTCTTATATAAAGGAGCAATACACACGAATTTGAAACCAACACGGCAAACCATGCTGGAATCCAATATGGAAACCGCCCGTTTTTCCGTTTACAACCTCTCTGAATCTAAACAGACTCTGGCTCCTGACCCTTACGACTGCTACAGTTCTTATAACTTATGATTGCAACAGTCATACGGCTTATGACTTACGACCATTACAGAGCTTGAACATGATCGTAGTCTGCCGTGATCGTAGAACGTGGTCATAGATTCGACTAGACTTGAAAATAACTAGGTTAACTCTATCATGCCATGTATCAACAATATTTTCCCGGGGAAACCTTGAAAAGAATTGAGCCCAAAACTCCTCAAATCGTGCGGTGGATTGGTCTGCTGTTAAAGCTCCAATTGAGATAAGCTTGTGAATTTACCAATCACTACTAGCACACTCATGACGGCATGCATATTAAGCTGATAACTTCCAGTTGCACCTTAGAGGTTAGAGTTTGCATATTTGAGAAGCATATTCACCCGGTTCGTCCTGACATTTCAGGGTTGCATAAACAAAAAGGAATTTGTAATGTACAGTCGTAAAATTGGATCATCACTGTTAGAGATATGATAGAGATATGATTGCATTGTATTAGGATAGTTTAGATTCTTTCCATACATGTACTCTTTCCTTATATGTACTCTTTCCATATTTGCCATCCTGTACTCGTGTATATATATTGGCCCGTTGGCCTCATATGAATACAAGCGCTATTCATAACATGGTATCAGAGCAAACCTAGTTTTTTTGCTTCGCTTGTCACGACGCGCCTCTCAGATCCGATCTGGAGGTCGCCGGCGCCGTCGTCATCCGCTGCCACCGTCGCTCGGGGCGGCTCCTCCCGCTGCCTCCATCCACGGCCGCACGCCGGCCTCCTCCGGTCGGGGCGGCTCCTCCCGCTGCCTCCATCCACGGCCGCACGCCGGCCACCATCAAAGGCCGCACGCCGGCCTCCATCCACGGCCGCACACCGCCTCCTCCCGCCGAACCGACTCCACCACCGTCGCCGGCGTCGACTCGTCTTAAGCGCGGTTCCGGCGCTCCGCCTGCCGCCTCGGCGCGCCGCCTCCCGGCCGCTCGCTCCCGCCGCCTCGGCCGCCGCCGCCTCCCGCCGCTCCGCCGCCTCGGCCGCCGCCGCCCTCCGGCCGCTCCGCCGCCTCGGCCGCCGCCGCGCCTCTACTGCTGGCGTTGCCGACCGCCTCACCGACGCCTCGGTCGCCGGCTGCCCGCCTCCGCCGTCGCCTCGCCGCCCAAGATCGCCGCTCCGCCGCCATCCGGCCGGCCGGCCGCTGCGCCTCCGACCTCCGCCGCTCCTCTGCCGCCTTGCCGTCGCCGCTTCGCTGTGGGCGCGGCCTTGCCGTCCCGCGCGTCGTCGCCGACCGCCTCCACAGAAACCGCCGCCACCGCTCCCCTACCGCCGCACGGCCCCTAACTTGGGCGTGTGAGGTGCGTGTGTTTTGCGGCCGGTTCAGTTTCAGCCACAAATCTTTAAAGATAAGGTTGTTCCAAAAAGCAAAAAAAAAAAAAAACGTTGATCTAACCGCGCGCGTCGGCGCCGCTGTTGAACCTCGTTACCTTAATCGCCGCGCAGTCGGTAGCCGCCACCGATGGTTTTCGTTCACCGAGTGGTCTTTGATGCGCTACCACTTCCGCGCGCCGTCGGCGCCGCTGTTCGACCTTGTTACCTTGGTCGCCGCCGCCCGGCCCGCCACCGATGGTTTCCGTTCGCCTGAGTGGTGCTGGTCTGCTACCACTTTCCTCTGTGCTCGCCGCTCGTCCACCTGCTACACCGACTGCTCCACGCTTCCGCACACTGCCACCTCCAGCGGCTGCCACAGGTGGTGGTGGCCGTCCTCACTGCTCCTACTGCGACAAGGTCGGCCACATTGAGTCCCAGTGCTATAAGAAGCAAAGGCATCCTTTACGCCGTTCTTCTACTAGCACCGGCACTGGTGCTTCTACATCGGCGCTGCATCGACTCCTTCAGCGATTTCTCTCGAGGCGGAGATAGCGGACTTGACGCTTGCTTGCTTTCTACATTAACGTCTACATCGACTCCTTCGCCAGTTTCTCTCATCGGCGAGAGATAGCGAGTTCGCCATTTGCTTGCGCCCGGGTTCTCCTCGGCGAGTTACGCGGTTACGCTCGACTCTTGAACGCTGCGAAACCACCACATCCACGATCGAGCACCTCCCATGGATTCTTGATTCGGAGCATCTTTTCACATGACTCCGATTCCTCTACTCTATCTTTCATTACACCTCTTGATTCCCCGCGGTGTTCTTACTGCGATGGTACCTCTCTTTCTGTCTCTGGTCGAGGACCTCTTAGCAACTCATCTTTTCATGTCCCCTCTGTTGCTCATGTTCCTCGCCTTACCATGCAGCTTCTTTCTGCTGGGCAGATTACTGATCTTGGTTGTCGAGTCATTCTCGATTCTGATTCTTGTTGTGTTCAGGATCGCCACACGGGAGCCCTGATTGGTTCTGGCCCTCGGCGCCTTGACTCACAACGTCTTTGGGAGCTTGACTGGCTTCATCTTCCTTCCGCGCCACCGTCCGCCGGTCTCTCCGCTTCGCCACTCCGTCTACCGGCTCTTTCCAGCAGTGGCATCACCGTCTTGGCCATCTGTGTGGATCTCGTCTGTCGTCTTTAGTTCGTCGTGGTCTTCTGGGATCTGTCTCAGGAGACGTATCTTTAGATTGTCAGGGCTGTAAGTTAGGCAAACAGATTCAGCTTCCTTATCCTCATAGTGAGTCAGTGTCTCAGCGTCCTTTTGATCTTGTTCATTCTGATGTTTGGGGTCCGGCTCCCTTTGTTTCGAAAGGGGGTCATCGATACTATATCATATTTATAGATGATTTCTCTCGCCACACTTGGATATATTTCATGTCTTCTCGTGGTGAGGCCTTGTCTATCTATAAACAGTTTGCCACTATGGTTCGTACACAGTTCTCCACTCCCATTCGTGTCTTTCGTGCTGACTCTGCTGGCGAGTACCTCTCTAGTTACCTGCGCAGCTACCTTGCTGAGCAGGGCACTCTCGCTCAGTTCTCCTGTCCTGGTGCTCATGCTCAGAATGGTGTTGCTGAGCGCAAGCATCGTCACCTCCTTGAGTCGGCTCGTACCCTGATGATTGCCGCCTCTATTCCACCTCACTTTTGGGCCGAGGCTGTTTCCACTGCCACCTATCTCGTCAACATCCAGCCTTCTTACGCTCTTGAGGTGCAATACCGCTGGCGTCTCGTGGTCTCCTTCGACTACTCGCCTTCGTCATTTGGCTGCGTTTGCTACGTTCTTCTCGCCCCTCGAACGCACCAAACTAACTTTCGATCTGTTGAGTGTGTTTTTCGGGATACGATCGAGCACAAGGGCTATCGGTCTTTGGGATCTGTTGGTCGACGGATGCGGATCTCTCGGGATGTGACTTTCGGCGAGTCTCGTCCCTTCTACCCACGTCTGTCTCTTCTTGACTTCCTCTGTGGAGTCTCTGTCTTTTTTGACCTTTCCAGATACACCTATCTCTGTCTTGCCCTCGTCCACCCGTCCCACTGAGTCCCCACATATTTCTCCTGTGGCCTCTCATGGTTGTCGCCTCCTGCGGCTCCTCGAGCTCCCCACTACACTAGTCTACACTCGTCGACCTCGTGTTGAGGATCTTCCGGATGAGCCATCTTCTTGATGATTCATCTTCGATGCACCATCTTCCCGATGGGTCATCTTCTCCTCCTCGCTTCGCTCTCCGCGATCGCCCGATCGCTTGACCCCCTGCTTTTGCCTTTCTTGGCGCACTACTCGTGAGCTTGTTTCTTCGGGATCTTTGCTACTCACCCCGAGTGGCAGCATGCCATGGCCGAGGAGATTGCTGCTCTTGAGCGTACTGGTACTTGGGATCTTGTTCCCTTTCCATCTCACTCTCGTCCCATCACGTGTAAGTGGGTCTATAAGATTAAGACTCGCTCTGATGGTTCTCTTGAGCGCTATAAGGCGCGTCTTGTTGCCGTGGTTTCGGCGGGAGCATGGTCGTGACTACGACGAGACTTTTGCTCCGTGGCTCACATGACCACCGTCGCACTCTTCTTTCGGTGGCGTCTTCGCCATCGGGTGCATTCTCGACTTGATGTCAAGAATGTCTTTCTTAATGGCGAGCTACGTGAGGAGGTTTACATGCATCCGCCACCGGGTATTCATTCACGAGGGCATGGTGCATCGCCTTCGCCGCTCTCTATGGTCTTAAGCAAGCCCTCGTGCTTGGTTTGGCGCTTCTCCTCTGTGGTCACTTCTGCTGGTTTTCAACAGTGATCATGATCCTGCGCTCTTTGTCCACACTTCGTCTCGTGGTGGGACTCTTCTTCTTCTATATGTTGATGATATGATCATTCTTGGAGATGATTACAGTACATTGCCTTTGTCAAGGCTCGTCTTAGTGAGCGATTCCTTATGTCGGATCTTGGTCCTCTTCGTTACTTCCTTGGGATTGAGGTTACGTCCACTCCGGATGGTTTCTTTATGTCCCAAGAGAAGTATATTCGAGATCTTCTTGATCGCGCTTCCCTCACCGATCGTCTTGTTGAGACTCCCATGGAGCTCAATGTTCATCTCCGACCCTCGATGGCGAGCCTCTTTACGATCCGACTCGCTATCGTCATCTTGTTGGGAGTCTTGTCTACCTTCTTTGTTACTCGTCCGGATATCACTTATCCGGTTCACATTCGAGTCGATTCGTTTGCTCCCACTCGGGTCCACTCTGACCACCTTCTTGAGTTCTGCGATACCTTCGTGGACTATCTCTCGTCGTCTCTTCTTTCCACGCTCCGGCTCTTCTGACTTGAGCTTATTCGGATGCTACTTGGGCCATTGATCCATCTGATCGCCGGTCTATCTCGCCATCTTGTGTTTTCTTGGTGGTTCGCTTATTGCACGGAAGGCGAAGAAACAGTGCGCAGTGTCCGTTCGAGTGCAGAGGTGAGTTGCGAGCTATGGCTCTCTTGTCAGCAGAGATTACTTGGCTCCGGTGGTTACTTGAGGATTTTGGTGTTTCTGCCACTACACCGACTCCTCTCTTGTCAGACAGTACAGATGCTATCAGTATTGCTCGTGATCCTGTGAAGCATGAACTCACCAAGCATATTGGTGTTGATGCTTCCTTCATGAGGTCTTGTGTGCATGATCAGATGGTTGCTTTTCAGTACGTGCCTTCAGAGCTTCAGATAGCGGATTTCTTCACGAAGGCCCAGACCCACGCACAGCATGGCTTCTACCTCTCCAAACTCAGTGTTGTTGATCCACCATGAATTTGAGGGGGGTGTTAGAGATATGATTGCATTGTATTAGGATAGTTTAGATTCTTTCCATACATGTACTCTTTCCTTATATGTACTCTTTTCATATTTGCCATCCTGTACTCGTGTATATATATTAGCCCGTTGACCTTATATGAATACAAGCGCTATTCATAACAATCACATGGCAACCTCTAAGCGGTCATCTTGGTTCGTTGGCAGGAATGCAACAGAAGGCTTGGGTACGAGAGCGGACCAGCCGTTCTGGGCAATAACATGCTTTGGTCGTGGCATCCTCGGGATTAGTCTCATTCTACTAGCTCTTTCTCGTCGCGGGCTCTCCCGCTGAGATGTAAATATTTTTAGCCTCACGGCCCTTTTGTACGTATAGGACCTCTTTAATTCATAAGAAAAATGTAGGATAGAAATTCCAAAGCATTAAAATGTTTGGTATGCCCCCAAGACACAACAAAAAAATGTATAGCATTTCAAACTTCAATTTATTTCTCTTTTAGAAAGTTGCAGTCCAAATGTGAGGATTAATGTGGAAAAAGCAGCATTCTACCTTTTAGAATTCAAGAGTTGAAATTAGGAAAATCCAAATTTTGGAATGTCGAAGTTTGGACTTTACAATAAGAATGTCAAACTTGAAATTAGGTCTACTTGAGCTATTTGACATTTCTCAAGTTTGGAATGCAGAAAGTACGTGTATAATTAGGTTTACTTGAGTTACTTACTCTGCCGCACTTTTTCCGAAGAAAACATCATTTTTTTTCTTAAATTGTGGTTGCAGTTTCTTAAGTTTCAACTAGAATTGAAATTTTGCATTAACTGAGGAATATGCCTATTTTTCTGGGTCTAGGACCAGTAAATTGACTGGGTGGAAATTGCTTCCCATTTTCATAGTTACAAAATGATAAGAATGATGTAATGATCAATGCATTTGTTGATCCTATGTTATCTGCATGTCTAGAATACTAGCGAAAAAGTATCCCTGTTTTTCTATGCAATTGAAATGGGACTGATGAATAACAAACAAATGTAACCGTGTTTATTAATGTCACATAGAATCCAAAATGGGGCGTGGCCAAGTCAAGTGGTAAGGCAACGGTTGTGTTCCCTGGGAGGTTTGAATCCTTTCAGATTTTCCCTAATGAAACGAAAGATGAAATTCCATCGGATCGCACGAGACAAAAGAAAAAGTCTATCAAAGAGTCCAATTGCGTAGATTTGTTACCGTTCCTCCTAAAATACTCTAACCACCCTCACGAATTACTTATTCCTAAACAAGTTATGAATGCACGAACATACCTTATCTTCATAATCCAGAATTGGATTAGAGGGACCAAAAATTGTTAATTCTTATAAAGCCATCCAACCGGTTCAACCAAAAATTAGACCCGTGTGTATTATATACATAATAAGCAAACGATCCGAATCGATCAATAGAATGATACGAGCATGATACCTAGGAGGTTTTAACTTCGTATTGCAACAATTGATACGAAAAGGTAAACAAAAATATCGTCTACCGCTTAAGCCTGCACCCGAAGTGGCCTCTTCGTTAACACAACAATATTCTCATGGTACACCGTCGATATCAATCTAGAATTAGAATCTTCTACATTTCTACCCATAAAACAGAAAAGCAATCAAAACCACTGGTAAGAGCTTTTGTGGTGCACTGTCAATTTAGAATCTTTTAACATTCCTACCACTTCAACAAAAAAAAAAAAACCCAGCCGATTCTTGATTCTTACATTGCCCTACCTCCCAAAAGAAAAGACGAAATCACCTAAAAATATTGGAAAAGGCAAAAAAAAAAGAAAAAAGAAGAAGCATAAACTAAGCCTGAACTTAAATTGTAATTGCCAAACAAAGCAAGGACCTCCTCGCGAAAGCACACCATTAAACCCCATCTCCTCCTGTTTGTCCTCTCTCCTCTCTAATACCGGCGAATCACAAGCGCAGCAGCAAGCAACACCCGCACAGCGCCAAGAAACCTCTCAAGAAGCCAAGATTTCCCTAGCAGGTGATGCTGTAATGCTCGCCGTGCTGCGCTAGGCATGGCGCCGCCACTGGAGCGGGACTACATCGGGCTGTCGCCGGCGGCGGCGGCGGCTGCCACGGAGCTGCGCCTGGGCATGCCGGGCACGGACGAGGCTGAGGAGGAGGGCGGTGGAGTGGCGGCCTGCGCTCCGCTGACGCTGGAGCTGCTGCCCAAGGGCGGGGCGAAGCGCGGGTTCGCGGTCGCCATCGTGGGGGGGCCCGCCGGGCAGCGGCGGGAGGCGGCAGGGGACAAGGTGGCGGTAGAGGAGGAGGAGGAGGAGGAGAAGAAGAAGGCGCAGGCGCCGGCGGCGAAGTAGGTGGACTCGGGGCTAGGGTTGGTGTGTCTGGGTTCGCCGGTTCTTTTTGAAAAAAAAAAGGTTCTTTATTTTCCTTTTTGCAAAAGGGTTTTCTCATGCTTTTGTTGTTTTGGTAGGAGTTGATTTTTACCGCTTTTTTGGGGGTAGTCTTGGGGTTTTATGTGAATTTTTTTGAATTTGGGTGAAATCATATTCTGGGGTTTTAAACGGAAAAATTTCGCTTTTATTTTTTCCTTGATAAATGTTTGTGTTTGCAAATTGGCCTTCTCGTCAATGTTCTTTGGGTGGCTTTAGGCGCTTTTGTGGAGGAAATAAAAATTGGTTTGCTTATTTGCTTGTTAATTTGGGTTCAAATTATTTGATTTTTCCTTTGTTTTTCTTCAAAAAGATTTTATTCTGCGTTTCCTATTCTTCTTCCTTTCTTTCCTGACTTGAACTGAATCACCGTTCTGAGTTTGGCGTTTCGTGTTATAGAAAAGTGTCTGTAAAGTTGGCAACTAGTATCGAGGGCGGCAGTAATCCCTTAAAAAACATCGTAATTAGCGAAAAGGGTAAAAATGACGAAAAAAAACTGTCTTTGTTCTGAAAAAAGCCGG
The DNA here is from genome assembly GCA_036346245.1 of Bonia amplexicaulis. Taxonomy (NCBI): domain Eukaryota; kingdom Viridiplantae; phylum Streptophyta; class Magnoliopsida; order Poales; family Poaceae; genus Bonia; species Bonia amplexicaulis. The sequence goes on from CM070751.1 coordinate 9,315,230, forward strand.
AGAAGCTTTGAGCACAAACAAACAACTTTTGTGTCTGGTCTCCACTTGCGTGATGCCAATGTGCGAGCATCGCTGCAGGTAGTTAGCGAGTGGCCCAATTCACGTCTGTTTTATTCTCCCTGTTTAGCTGTTCGGCATTTCTACCCGCTCAGTACCTGCGAACTCGTAATCTGGCAAATCCTTGCGGTTGTGGTTCAAGTTCTGTTGTAATTTTCAGTATTTGTGCCCGTCATAGCAATCTTCAATGGATATGGTTTTGACTGTTAGAATGTCTGTAACAGGGCACAGGTGGTAGGATGGCCACCAATCCGCAGTTACAGGAAGATCACCATGGCGATGAACCCGCCTGCTCCAAAAAGCAAAGACGACGTTGAGGCGAAGCAGGCGCCAGCACCGGGGTTCCTCTATGTCAAGGTTAGCATGGATGGCGCACCTTACCTCAGGAAGGTGGACCTTAAGGTGTACAAGAACTACAAGGAGCTCTCGCTGGCGCTGGAGAAGATGTTCAGCTGCTTTACTGTCGGTGAGCTCCTGTTTCACCCCTCATTTTTCTTTCACTCGTTGGTGTTGTGTGGTAGTATATGCATGATATTTTCATGTTTAGTTGAATAGTTGCTTTCTATGAATTGTTGCTTGGACATATGTGGCCCTTTACCGTATGGAGGTAGATCTAGTTTCCTTTGGTAGCCAGACATTAGCCGTGCTGCTTATTAATTAATGTGGATTTGTCATCTTTGGCATTTATTGTTGTTGTTGTATCATCTTTGGCATTTTACGGACTGTAGTTTTGTAGTATAACTGTTGCTTCAATGTATGAAAACAAGGACCAGATATTGTGTTTGTTAAATATTAATGTCAATTTCCTGGATTGCCTCATGTCCCCAATCATTTAATAACTCTTGCATGATGTGTGAACCTGTGAACTATTTCCCTGCTGTTATCCTCCATGGCATTTAATGTTGTTATAATAGTGAAGCTTTTGGTTTTGGATTGTTTTGCTTTCCTGTTATGAAACTGAAACTATACACACATGCACGGTATTCTGTCACGCAGTTTGTGCTGAATTGCAGCCAGTTAGAAATGCCCTTGCTTTTGCTTGTGAGATCCGTAGAAATGAGTTCACATGGTAATAACAGTATTGTCCTTCTATTCATCCGTGTTAGTTACAAGCCTGAGTTGGACTTGTTTTCCATCAGAAGTCTCCATCAATGCTAGTTGCTGTTGGAAATGTTGCTGAACAGGGCTTTACTTTCATATATTGTGCTTCTGCAGGTCATAATGAATCAAATGGGAAATCGGGGAGAGATGGATTATCTGATTGCAGACTGATGGATCTTAAAAATGGGACTGAACTTGTGCTCACTTATGAGGACAAGGATGGTGATTGGATGCTTGTTGGTGATGTTCCATGGGGGTGAGTAATGCTGGTGCTACTAAATTTATTTACTTGGATTGACTTTCTTCTGATAGGTTGCAAAGTTTAATAGACTTTATTTACTAGAAGTACCGAAGTGTTTCATCCATGGGTATTGAATTGAATGGTTACTGATAACTCATATCTCACTTCTAGGGAATAGTTTTTTAATTTCTTTTGTTCAGCATATGGATTGTTGTTCCAGTCTTCCAGATGTAAATTGGAAGGGTACATGGGTGTTAATGAAATTAAGTAAAAAAAAAAAGCTTAGATGAATTTGGGTAGATTTCACCTCCTCCCTTGAACATCCATGGTGTTTTAGTTTATTTCCCCGATTTACATGGACATGGTCCGGCACTGCATTGCAATTACTGGCCCACCGAGATTTTGCACATTCCAATGAGTTCTTGACTTGAGCCAGGAACCATGTTGTCCTTAAAAAGCCACCTGACTGCTAAATATTCATTTTGTTGTGTTGCAGAATGTTCACGGACAGCTGTAGGAGGCTGAGGATCATGAAGGGGTCAGATGCAGTGGGCCTTGGTAAGTACAGATAATATGTGGTAGAACATGGAAGTATTACTTGTGTTCATGCCTTTTCTCTGTGGAGGGCATAGCAGAGAATCTACTGCTTGCAGTTCTTCATAGCTGCACCTTATATATGCTTTATGCAAACTTATCAGAAGTGCCAGTTTGCATGAACTAGGTTAGGTCTGTTCCATTAACTGTGGGACCGACATACCTGGTTATCCTGATTTTTTAGTGAATCAGGCAGAGAATCTGTGTGTCTGTGAGGAAGCATTGTCTGCTGTCTTCACCATGGGCAATGTGGCTCACCATTGTTTGCGTCTATTATAAACTTGTAATATGAGAATGCACTTTCGTTTTCCAGCTCCAAGAGCCGCTGAGAAGAGCAAGAATCGGAACTAGGCAAAATATGAACTCGATCCGGTCCCTGCAATCGCATCATACTCTTACCTGTAACTGTAAGGCCCCATTATCAATACCGCAGGGGTAATGGACTTAAGGTGTGAGACGGGGATTACTTATGCCTATGTGTCATCCTCTTTTGTTTTCGTTTGGAACAAGCATGTTAGATTGAAAGCATAAGTTGTGTAAGTATCGGTATGGTTTTTTACTTGATTGCGTGTGTAGTTTCTGTTGTAAATTGTTGTGCTGTATGATGCAAACTCTTTTTGGAGTCATGTTTGGTGCATGCAACTGTCCGTGGTGAGCCTGTATCTGTAGCTTGTGTCGATGTCTAAAACTAGCAATGCAAATCTTCTCTCTAGTTTGTAAGAACATTTTGTTCCCTGTGATGATCTCTGAAAACCTCTCGGAGGGTCAGATCACTGTGCCATAATGGTTTTACTTACCTGATCATTCTCATCTGCTAGCTGAGCATGCAGAACCGTCAGATGTTGATAAATACGTAGTTGTTAAAAGATCACTTCAGGCTGTCACAATCTTCTCTCTGTTCTAAGGTACTGTACTTGCTTGCTTCAGTTAATATCACTGTGCATCTCAAAACCCTACCAAGTAGCTGGTCCAGATTCCTGAGCACCTTTTTGGTGTCTGGTCATTTCCAGTCTCTATGCAGCATGCACTGCAAGGCGGTGCAAGCCCTATTGCAATAGTGGCCCTCAATCAGTGCTTTGGTTAGTGGGGGCCTTCCATCGGTTATCCTTTCCCTGGTGCCATGATACTGTCTATGGAAAGGAGGAATCGGCTTCCCTGCAATCATTCATCCAGCATCAAGAAAAGAAGTGGTTATGTTGCTGCGAATTTAAGTTTTTTTTTTGTTGCCCTCTTACATCGCTCTCTCTTGTAGTACATGCGTATAACTATTATACAATAATACTCTGATGCTTGACTTACGTTTTATCAAAGCTGATCAAACTCATCGCCGGTCATGTCATTTTAGCAGTGGCTTGGTGGTGGGCATGTGATTCTGCGGTGCGCTGGAATATTTATTGTTGTTCCATTCTACAAGCTGTTGCGTAATAAATGGGTAGGCGTCCTTTCATTCTGGAACACAGGAGAGATGCTTATGCCCCCTGTCTTGCCTGTGCTGCATCTGCCCATTCTGCTTGCATGTCGCCGCTGGCTTGTAATGGAAAGATTGGAAAGGAAAGATCGGGAGAACCTTTTGGCGTTGCTGACCTATACAAGATATCTTCCTCGCTTTGCTGGTGTGGTGTGGTTACTGGTGAATAAAATCGATGATTTGTTCCGATTCTTCAACAGCTGCATGTGGCTGCCCCAACCTGACCATCGCGTTCGCATCCGCGCCCGCCTTTTGGCTCGTGCGGCAGCGGCGTGTGTATCGATCGGTGGTCCTCGGCCTGTGCTTGCCGTGCGTGTGGTGTCGCTTCATGTTTTGTTGCTCATGGCTAGTCCTTGCCCTTGGAGCCAACCTAAACGATCTATGCGCGCATGCGCGCGCTCCTTGTCCCTCACCACCCCTACTTGGGTTTTGTGTTCTGAGCCCGTAGGAAGGAGGGAATTTTGCAGGAAACGGATCGCACCAATATGTGCTAGTCTTACGTTACCACATAGAATCGAAACAAAATGTTTTTCTTACTCTTGTTTCTCTCACTCCTATCTCACTACGAGAATAAGGCAAAGAGTCACGAGAGTATCACGCACCCCATTTCTCTCACTCCGGTCTCACACAAACATCTCTCTTACTTTTCGAACCGCTCACTCTTTTTAAAAACACTTATTTAAAGCACTACTACTCATTTTCAATCAAAAGATACCAGCTAACAGTAAAAAGCCATCCGCTATAACTATTACAAACACCTAGTCGCGCGCACACGCACATCTGCCTCTCCGATTGCTTTCATTGGTTTCCCTTTCGGTCGGTGTGCAAGTAACCAAGTCCATCCATCCTTGACTCCATGCATGCGCTTCGCACACGAAGAAAATCAAGCCTTGTACGTGTCTTCAGGTATAAGAGTACATCTCTTCTGATGTGTACATATGATCTGATACATGCAGATACAGTGTACTTGGAAGAAAAAACCATTTGAGTTCAGCTTGCACGTACGAGTAACATACGCGTGCGCATATACATACATACAGACATACATACATATATACATATATACATACACGTAGATAGGTACTCTAGGAGGATACTGAACTAGCAGCCCATACATACGAACAGGCGCTTGCAGCTGTGGGCCATACGCTGCTGCCGCCGCCCTTGCTCTTCTCCGAAACTGAGGACGCGGGAGCGCGGCATATGAGGGAACAGTACAGTTGACGTACAGCGGGTTGGTGCGCGTGCATACATGTACGGAGGTATACGCACACAAATGATACAATTATAAGTGGACTTTCGTAAAAATTTTATAGAACTCACTTTAAAATATATTATAATCATTATTAAAGTATATTTAAAAAGATAAAAAAATAATTTTATACTCTTAGAGTATGTACTCTTAGGAGTATATACCATTTAAATGATATTATTATACATCTTTATCCTTTTAAGTATACTCTAATAATAATTATAAAATACTACAAAGTGAAGTTCATATAAAAATATCATCAAAATATATTTTTTATAGTATAATTTGTGTCTATACTCAATTTATATATGGAAAAGACTATATAGCAGAAATAAATGACTCCGATGAATTTTTTTAACTAAATGGCATTAGAGTATATTAGAATTAGTATTTAAGTATACGAAAGTAATAAATAAGTATAACATATTTATTTAAGTGGTATATTAAAGTGGAAGTATGCACTCCTGGGAATACGCAAAAGGATACACACACATATCCTGGTGGATTCTTTTCGGCTACTCTTAATGGTTTTTGATTCTAACACAAGTGTTTGTGTGAACGAATCGAATATTGATAAGTCATTTTAAAAAAATTATCTTAATAAACTGCTTTAAAATAGCAATAGAGAAGTTATCCTGTTTGTTTATTGATGAATTCATAAGTCATGAACTTAATAGAATAGGTACTGCATGTGGCCGACTGGTTATAGGTTGTACTGGTTGCACAGGCGGTACGCAAGGAACAGTGGTAAGGAAGTAGGATAGCATCTACTCCGTCCGTCTAAATTTATAAAATATTTTTTTATTTATAGACTAATGAAATATTGAAAATGACTAGACTATCTTTAATTATTGTCTTTAAACACTATATTCAATACATGTAGAGAATATAAAGTAAAGCTAGTTATTTATTACAGATATAGAGAAAACCTCGCACTAATTTTACATTACAATATAAAATATGTCCTATATTTATGAATAAAATCATTAAAAAATATACCTTCTAAATTTGAATGGAGTCAGTAGCTAGAGACGGTATTTACACATTTCTCTAGTTATTTGGGGTTAGTACGATATTGGATATTCCATGACAAGAGGATTAGTACTAAATACCTGATTAATCTTCCTCTCTCTGTGTGAAATCTAACAATGAATTGTAGTGAGCTCGACAAAATTGTAATCAAATTTGCTTCCCTCCACAAATTCAGACTTGAATTTATTTTTTATAGTATGGTACAGATTTACCATTACCTAATATTAATTGTTTTGTTTTATGATTTATATACTTGAATATTAGGTATAAGCAAATATTTGATCTGATTTATTTTTTTAGCTATGCATACGTTTAGTTTTAATTAATAATAACTATTTGCTTTAAGAATCGTAAAAATTTTTAGACGAGGCGTACCGAAGTGAGACTCTTAGGCCCATGCAGCTAGTTGCAAACTATCAAACTACGAGATATGCAGCACAACCCACGAGAGTGAGGCTGGGTTCCAAACTTCCAAAAGCTAGACGACGACTGAATAAGTACTGCAAAACGCAACGAGGGCCTTATTTTCTGGATTGGGCTGGACCGCTGCAGAAGTCACACTACAAGCTCCCATTCTGTGAGCCGTTTGCTCGATCTTACATATCACCAGCAGGTCCTTTAAAACACAGCTTAAGTTCTATAGTTAGAACAAACATCCATAATCCGAAATTCTGAAACGCTTCAACAGGTCCAAGTCCAACTACTAGCTAGCAGCTCCTCTACACTATTAGTATTGAATTAAGGGTGGTTATTTAGTTCTTAAAATTGAGCAATAATGATACAGATCAACTGACATGAACGCCGATTGATGCGTGAATAGCCCGATCTTTTACCGTACCATCCACGAAACCTCACAAACCGATCTGATATGATCGAATCGCAAAATCAATGCCTCCGCACAATACGAGAACAAGATATCTCAACTTGCGTACAAGATGTTCTCTTGCTGAAATCACACAAACCCTAATCTCGATCTCTCTTCTCTCTCGCAGCAATCTCTCAACTCAACTCAAGAACACTCACGAACATGGTGCCAAGTGGCTTTTCTCTTTTCTTTCATATTCTAAACATAATTTCTGGTCTAAGTACAATGGGTATGCCTCTGGCCATATATAAGTGCCTCAAGTGGCACGGCCAAACAAAAACTCACGCAACAGAATTCAGCACGCACGACAAACAACCAAACCGACTCAGTCTCATACACGTACAAATATCTAAGTATCTAACTCAGACTAAAAGGGAAAACATGACTTGGACTCTATCCCTAAGACAAGAAAGAAATCAAACGGACTCATATTTATCCTAAATATTGATTGAATTAGTATGGATCCAATCCGGATGTAACTACTCGAAGAAGTTGTGTTCCCTCTTGTTTTCAGCTTCAAGTGTGTTCCAGGCTCTTTCTCTTCTTCTTGGCTCAATTCCATACCTAGCTCAGCCATCTTCTCACGTACGTGGAGTCTTAGACCTGATCTCTCCTTCCCACACGGCTCCCCCTTCCTTTCTTACGTATTGGGTTGAATAGGGAAGCTACTCGGCCAGCTCTTCTTTCCTTGTTCAGCTACGTATTGGGATAAATGGAAGAAAACAATCAGGAATGAACTAAACTCGTTAAATAAGAGGGAAGTCTTTGAACCCATGGTCAAAAAACCTCAAGATGTCATTCCAGTCGGACACAAGTGGGTGTTCATAAGAAAATAAAATAAACATAATGAAGTGGTGACATATAAAGTGAGCATATTAGCACTAGGGCTCACGTAGAGACTTGTGATTGATTTCGGTTAAACTAATTCTACTATAATGGATGGCACACTATTCTGTTACTTGATATCTATGGCAACAAGTATGAATTTGAACATGAAGATTTCAAAAGGACTGTAGGCCCTGAGTACGCATGAGAATAAAAGTTGCAACATGTTTAGTGTTAAATTGTAAAGGCCACTATATGGATTAAAGCAGTGAGGTCGTATCTGGTGAAGAGTCTAGTCCCTCCATTATATTTTAATGGTGAGTTTTAGTGATTAATGACAACCGGGTTTGTGTAGCTAATATTTTCCGTGAGTTGATGAAAGGTCCTATAATGATGAAGATTTTGGATGACATCATGTGTTGATGGTCATTCAGTCAAAGATCAAGATGATGGGTGACATCATGTGTTGATGGTCACCAAATCAAGATCTTGACATCAAGGGAGTTCATCGTGTGTTGATGAACAAGACAAGAATCCAAACTTAGGGAGGAGATGATCGTCATCAAGTGAAAGCTCCAAGTGGATATGCAAGGCAAAGGTATAACTAGCATAGGCTAAGGGTGTGTTCCTAATCGTTTACCAGTTTCAGTGTTTGGTTAGAAGACTAGAATGCTAGTTTAGGTTGTTGTACTATTAAGAGGGTATTTTCTAGTAGTTTGAGTTTCATCATATATTGATAACTTAATCTTACTTACTCTAGCTCTTCGTGGCATGATACTATTATTTGTGAATATATTTTACAAATAGTTGAGGATCATGCATCTAGTCCTTGCAGGATTTGACCATAATTTGCAAATGTGTTTTGTAAATGGTTGAGGTCCATGTATCTACTCTTGTGGCATGATGCTACTATTTATAAATGTGTTTTGCAAATAGTTGACACTCATACTTTTAATCTTTGTAGCATGTGATTTATAGTTTGCGATTGTGTTTCGCAAATGGTTGAAGCATATGAACCTATACCTTGTGGCATGATACTAAAAGCTTGCAGATTATTGAAGTTTATATATTTTCCCTTCACATGGTCTAAGATTGGTTGTTGATCTTATCCTTAGACTTGTACATGCTTTCCTAAAGCCCTGAGTACAAAACAATTAGATTGGAAATCAAAATTTGACTTGAATCCAAGTTTCCAGCATAGGATAGACATGTGTGGGGGTACCCTAGACATGTTTGAGGTTTCCAAAGAGCTTCGAAAAGGGTCTAGACATGTTTGGGGTTCACCCAGACATACCATAGATTTGGGGTCCCCCAGACATGTGTAGGGTATCATTGGCTTAGCCTCAATGGCTATTTGCCACGTCTACCCAAACTAGCCATTATGTGTTGTAACCCTTGACATGTCTGGAGTATATGTGGCTTTGCTGATTTTGTGGATAACATCTAGTTTCTTTCATGGGGTCTATATAAGCTCGTCTTGGGCCTCCCTATCATGGTTCTTAGCAACTTATTTTACTCTCTTGAGTTAGTGTGAGCATCTTTTCTCAATTGTGTATGTGTTGCACTTTATGAGAAAAGAGAAAAGTCTCTAGTTACATGTGTTGCTTTTAGAGATGCATTGAGCATCCACTTATGCTTGTGTAGCACTTGGTAAGAATCAAGCAAATGGTTTGGTTTGTTATTCTTGGTGTTTGTTAACACCTAGACGATGTGGAAGCTTGTGGTCTGGTCATCTTTTTCAAGAAGCTTGCGAGAAGGCTCGATGTGTTGTGAAGATTGGAGCCTACTTACTTGAGGGGGAAAGAGTTACACTAGTAGATTCGAGGTGTTTGGCTTAATTCGTGGAGGCGATCCAATGCATTGGGCTTACCGCAATGTGAACTATGGGAGACTAACAAGTCTCGGAACACTATGATAAAAAGATTGTGTGTTATCTTGTGGTTTACTTGTACTCATTTGCATTATGCAATTTACATTCCTAAAATTGAACTGATTTCTTATCACCATAGGATCGAAAGCCTTGATATATACATAGATTGTTGTTGCACTTAGTTGATACTAGATTATTTAGAGCTTAATTGTGCCAAGCCGATTTGATTTACGCTTTCGCATGTAAAACCGATTTTGGCGAAAGAGAATTTTAAAATTGTCTATTCACCTCTCTTTAGTTGGCCTCCTCGACCTTACAGTGGTACAACCAACTGATCGAATTCCTTTTTATAAAAGGGATACATTAACAATGAGGTATGTCCATGTGTGTTCATAAACAAGTCCATGATTGGATTCTTTATCGTATCTATATATGTTGATGATTTGAACATCATCAAAACCATGGAAGATGTTCTCAAAGCAAGCTCATACTTAAAGACGAAAATTGAGGGGAGAACAAAGTTTTGTCTCAGTTTGCATATTAATCAAATGCTCGGTGGCATTTTTATGCACCAAACCACCCACAATAAGAATGTTTTTGGAGAGGTTTTATTGTGGTAAATCTCATATATTTAGTACACCTATGGTTGTTAGGTCATTGGAAGGGGATGAAGATCCATATGGATTTTTTCCAATGAGATTTCACAATTGAAGGTTTTAAATGAGGCAACATATGCAATGGCAAGAACTTTTTTCTTGCCATTTTCCCCACTAAGTTTTAGGAAGGAGTTTTTAATGAAGCATGGGCATGACATTGGCAAAGTGTTCAAGGAGGAGTGTTGCATATCAGCCTGTTTTCAAAAGGCCTGATTGTGCAGACACTTTACCTCGACTAGGTGCATGAAGTGCATGAGGACCATGAATAGTTATAGCAACATTTTAGTCCCACATAGATAGTTATTTAGCTACCTCACCTCTCATATCTTAAATAGGGGCAGGGGCTGATTTTGTACACACAGAAATACCACGAATTAATAAAGTTGAGAGGAAACTTTGGGACTATATCTTGTTCTTCTAATTCATGTGCTTGTGCTTGATTGTCTACAACATGACCACCAACATTTAATAGTTTTAACCACTAAACTACTGTAGGACCCATAGTATTAGCATTAGGAAGGACTCAATAGTTCTGCCTTCTCCCACAAGTAGTTACAATATCTCAAAAATTAGCCCCAATATCTCACCCATGAGATTTCTGATATGTTCACACAGTTAGCATTGTAGCACAATTTTAAAAAAAAATTGGCACTCGGACGCCCATTTTTGCAAAAATAGATCTATCGCTGAGCTCGATTAGTGCTGGAGGTGACAGTGTCACCTGCCGCACTACCATAGCCCAGTAGGAGGTCTACAGTAAGGCACACGTGCGGTAGAAGCTGGCTTGGCTAGACGTTGGAGGGGCCTATAGGGTCGTCGAGCAGCCCTGGCTCGGTAGCTCTCCTACCTCGATTGAAGTATGTGGCCCCCAGTTGTCGTTTGCCCATTTAACCCTTTTTTTGTAATAAGTAGCACTATAGATAGAAAAACATCTGGTTTTGTCAAAAGTTTATTAGAGAGGCGCAATGGGAGTTTGGATGAGCAGATGAACCAACACCACCAACTCTATTTTTTAAGTAGTTCAGATAAATTATTGAAAAAATTATAGTAATGGACCTTGTTTAGCCTGACATAGCACTTCATAATGAAGGTGCGAATTACAACAACCCTATAGCAAAAATATGGAACCGTACGACACTCATGGTAGTGGACTCTATTTGCAGTTATCTGGGCGGTGTGGACGTGGTTGGTTGTCATGGTAGTGGCAGGCGCAATTGCAGCTCGAGTTTGCATAGCAGCAATATGGTGGTATCACTAACAAGGAGCACCACCTCGTTGTTCCTCTCCCTAATCCTCTGCCTGCGGAGCTCGTTGTTGTTGGTCCTCTTGGTTTGGAGCTCCTCCCATAACTCTACTAGATGGATGTGCAGTTTGTGGATGTAAACCTAGGTGGGTATTGAATACAATGGATCCACCCACTTGGTGAATTTGCAATCCACTATCCGCAAGCAAGACAAGGTGAGTACTAGCGTTCCATGCGTGCAAGTACGGGTAGGTAATGAACCACTTGCCATAAAATAGTGAGCAGCAAAAGAATCGACGTCTTGGACCTGCACCACCGCACTAAGGTTGTGCTTGCATTGCAACCAAGGCTCGGTGATGTGTGGGTAGTCACGGAGGGGTTTTTTGATGCATCATTTTTGGCACGAAGTCAATGGCCTCTTCGTATGTGCCATACATTCCATGTCTGACCTTCCTCCTCACCCACCACACCTTATTGTAGCTCACCAGGAAACCAATCAGGTTCACGACATCGGCCAATAACAGTTTTGGTGAACCCGTGACGTCCATAATTATGAGGTGATTGATCAGGTTAGCGACGAGTGATGAGATCTCATTATGGTGCCTGTGCAGCAGCTCGCAAGCTCATAATTGTGATCTTTCAGCACCATTATCTGAAAGTATGTTGACTACCTCTGAATCTCTACGCACAGACCTTCCCGGAACAATAATCATCCACATACTTCACTACATAAGTATCGAAGTTTGACCTATACATCAGATACGTGCGACTTATGTGGATGTGATATCTTGCAATGGCTTGTTGCGCGGCACCCTTGTTGGGGAAGCATTGCCCTTCGACAAGAGTGTCTTCGTAGAAGGATCATTCTGACCCATCTTCGGACAACAGAACTAGGGAGGCCAACGCAGTAGCATCCAACCTTGAGGAGACATACTCAACAACCGTGCAAACAATGCCACCGGATGCACTACTCCCATCAGTACCTACACCAACCTCGTCTTCACTACTGGCTGCGTCGGCATCCTTGTCCTCATCAGAATGGCTTCCATTTGATAGGTCATCCAAATATTCATAATAGTTAATACATGCTGCCCACTATTTCACTGTACCTTCGGTTGGCTCAAAGTTATGAGCCAACCTCGATAGTCGTCCATCATCCTGACCGGCACCATCTTCCATCGCACTAGTATGTTTCACTTCGTCACCACCATCCCCACCAACACTACGCTCCACACCGCCACCACTAACCAACTGTGGCAATTCCACGCCACCACTCTCGCCAGCCTCACCCCTGTTCGATACTTTTACTCTCTTCACAAACTGCACATATACTATTGGCCTCCTATATATCGTCGCAGCAAAATTGCTTGCAATCTCCATGTACTACCACTATACGACGTTGCCAATCACCTTCTTCAGCTCCCAAAAACACTCCTTGAATCTTCAATCACTGTTACTGTCACTGACCCAATGACAAACTTCTTCCTGCTAGCCTCCTTATCAAATGCACTCGGCACACACCTCCTGAGCTTAGGGAGACCCATCTCCTTTAGCTCCAGAGCCTGGATTCGGTCCTTTCATAGTTTTGAAGGTGCACCCCGTACGGCTCGCTTCGTATGACTTCCTCCCCGTAGAACATGAACAAATGTTCTATATCCAATATCAGGTACCTACCACCAATATAGACAAAATACACTTATTTCAGACGATACTAAATACAAGTAAATATTATACTAAATAATTATACACGCGTACATAGCTGAGCTACCCATATGCCTACAACCATGTGCTAATAATACTGGTACACTGATATTTTCTAAATTATTTGCAATGGCACCAGAGCAATACATATATATGTGCATACGTACAAACATATTTCTTAATTTGCAAAAATAGCCATAACAGTACAAATAACAGTGTATATTTCTTCAGCTATTTATAAAGAATCATCATTACCGCCACTAATACATCATTAACAAGGCTAATTATAAAATATCATCTGCACGAACTAAATACATACATCAGCTAAATATGATTACTAAGCGCATTCTATACAACCAAACTACCATTACATTAATGAAACGTTAATGACACATTAAGCGCATTGCTCGCAAGCGAATAAAACATACCTCTTCTTAAAGGTTTTCACCGGATCTACATTAATTCCAACCGCGAAATCCCATAAACCATAGAAAACCACCTCAAAAAATTAATTTAAACTCTCTTCTACTCTCTCTCTCTCTTTCTTCTCCCTTGGCACTCTCGCTTGGTAGAGAAGATACTCAACTGCGTGGCATTGGATAAGAGGGATACGAGCCATTTTATGCGCGTGAGAAGTTATTGGCGATCAACAGGGCCACACGGGTGCACATGGGGGTGGAGTGTAGCACCAAGCCCTGCTGAAAGCCACGATAATCACCGCCGAGCACGTGGCATCACGCTTAGCTAGTTGGCCACCCATCCACTTGCCGAGCCAAGGTAGCTCAGCAGGAGAGTTGCTGAGCCATGGTAGCTGGGCAGCTCCTGTAGAGCCAGGGGACCTCAGTAGGAGCTGTCGAGTCTAGGGTGCTCGGCAGCCTTGCAGGGCTGTCGGTGCTCGAGCCGAGCCAGCTCCTGCCGCACGCGCATCCTATCGTGATACAGTCGGCCCACTGAGCTACGGTGGTATGACAGGTGACACGTGTTGTCGGCCACGTTTATCAAACTGGAGGGTTAAACTATTTCTACAAAACCAAACATCTAGAGTCAAAATTTTTAAAAAATTATGCTACAGCGTTAATTATGTGAATAGTTCGAGATTTCCTATCATGCAGACATGGTACCCATTTTTTCTGAGCAGCTTGGCTGCCGTAAACCACTGGTAAAGTTTATTCAGGTAGCCACAAGTAGCACAGGCTATGTAGGTTAAGATATCAAGAACATGATCTGCGCAGACAGGACAAGTGGGGAGCATTTGACTGCGATCGATGGCATGCATGCATATGTTCATGAGGTCGTTGGATCCATCCTACATTTCCCTCTGTCTCTTATGAGCTGATGACTTCTTTTTGATTAAAACTTATAGTTTTAGCTATGGTTTATGGTTTTAGCTGTTCATGTGAGAGATTATAAAATAATAGAAATTCATATGCAATTTTTGCCGATATAAATAAAGTCGGTACACTATATACTACAATTAACTAATAGACTTTATCTTTAAAAAATACTTTGTTTAAAAATTAATTATTATAAAAAAAATTGAAAAACAATTTTTAAAAGTTGACAATGAACAGATCAGAAGCTTCTGATCTCCATGCATTTATTTTGTGGCTGCTTCTGCTCTGCCACCAGAAGCTTATTGGCTTAAGCTTATTTTTGCACTATTCATAATTTCGTCTTTTTCTGAATTTTTGACTTTGTTTTGAGCTTTTTTGTCGGTTCTTTTTTTCTCGTATTCGTTTGCGTTGTTTGTGATGGGCTAGCATATTTTTTATATTTTTTAATTTTTTTAAATTTAATTATATCAAATAAGCCTCTCTCAGCTACAGTGTTTTTTTCAACCAGCTACAGTATTTTTAGCCATAAGCCTTCAGCTTTCAGCCGAACCGATCACCACCTCATTCACCACAGCATATTTCCCTCGTCCCACGGCATATCCTGCATCCGACCGTCCTGTTCTGTCACTCAGCTGATGACAAATTCTTTATTGGTTAATTTATTTGCATTTTCTAGAAGAGCTGTCCTCGATAAAAGAATTCATGGAGGGGTAAGGTGTTGATGTGACTATACTACACTACTTTGATTTGGAAACCGTTTGGAAGATTAAGGAGCTGTCCCTTCTGTGGTTGTTGGAATAGAATTAAGGGGGTGATCATTTGAGTTTATTTTTGGTGGCTTATGGCTGAAAAGCACAGAATGATCGAAAAATATCAGTAGTTGATGAGGCTTATTTAACATAATTAAATTTAAAAAAAATAAAAAATATGTTAGCCCATCACAGACAACGCAAACGAATACGGGAAAAAAGAACGGGCAAAAAAAGCTAAAAAAAAGTCAAAAGTTCAGAAAAAAACGAATTTATAAATAGTGAAAAATAAGCCAGAAGTTGAAACCGAAACGATCACAGCCTAAGGTGTTTGTTGCTTATTCTTGTTCTCTTCTGCAATTAATATGTCGTTCTAGTGATTGTAACTACTAATGAAGTTCTACTATGAGTTTTGTTGCCGCTAGATTTTATTAGGTAAAATAATCGGATATGTTAATAGGGAATCAGGCATGGTTAGAAGGAATCGGGACGCAGTGAGGACGTAGAAATTTAAGATCGACAATCGTAGAACATCTAGAAAAGAGTCGGCTACGGAAAGATTCATGTGAACTCAGAAACGTCAACAATATATTGAGGATTTGAAGATTTGAGGATTGAATGGGACTCCAGGCTGAGCCAACACGAAAAGTGAGACTTGAGGTAGAATCTAAGATTGAGTTGACTATTTTAGACTATTTATACCCCGGCTAACGGAAAAAAATTGCATAGGCAACATTTATTAGTTTTTTGCATCTATCTTTCTTGTACCTTAGGAGCAGTCCGTAGCTGACAGATACCAATCTTTCCTCTGCAATTTGATTTTGATTAATATTATTTCGCATCGACATAATGATCAATTTTTTGAGTTACGCATATCATCAACTTTGTGATTTGTTGAAAAATCAGCTAGCACGTAGTATACGATGCTAAAAAGCACCCTCCATTGAGATACGGTTTTGCTGTCAGAAATTTTCCAGCATCAACAAGTTTTATTCACTAGCCACTTCAACTCATCTAAAAACTTAAGCTTTTGAAGAAAGTTGAATATATATTTATACTCTAATAGTCCGTAGACTAAATACTACTGAGTTGTATGTACTAATCAGTTTACCTAAAAGCTCATATCTTGGCGCCTTCAAGTGGCCTTAATTATCTGTTTTAATATTACATTAGCCGGGTTTTGAACTTAAGATCTCTTAATTCTCATATCATATTAAATTATATATACTAATCAATTCACTCAAAAGTTAAAGCTGATAAGAAAAGATGTATAATATACTTTAATTCAATAAATATAGGCTAGGAAGTAGGACCTGATCCTCCCAAGGACTTTGTCCCCCACCTGACACTTCAACTAGTACAACTATTTTCCTTGTCAAAATTACGGTAGCCAAGTTTGGTTTCTTTGGAAAAAAAAATTACCATATCTCCCAATAAAATTGTGATAACTTGTAAACCTTCTTAAACAAACAAGTTAAAAGAAATCCACATATTTTTTCGAAAATTGAACATCCATGCTGGACATCGATCCCTTCGATCCACATCAGTATACAGTACATAGCTCTACATATTGAATAAAATCATGTTGTACAGGGCACAAGAATATTTCTAGAAAATGTACATTTTTACAGAGGAACAATCAGTCAGAATATCCATATCCGATCCAACTCCATCCCTATCATTCTACATCAAGATCTTTATTTTCTCCTCAAAGGACTATGAGGATAACACTGCTAGCTGTTGTCGTATACTCGCAATGGCGTATAGACATACACAAAAGATTTGTTTGAAACGATCTGGTCCCTTGTTCCATGCCCTTGCTAGGCTGTTCACGGACCAGTAGCCTCCCTTGGCCCGTGGAAAGATTCCGTCCTATCCGCTGCAGTCTTCACACATGTTGCTGTCTGCCACGCATCGTCATCACGCTGATCTTGTTGCCAACATAGTTCATGACTACCATGGAAAATGTAAGACTATATAAAGGTTGCTCTATAGTTATGATAAGTAACTAATCTTTGAGTTAGAGTTTTTGTGAAGTTTAAGTTTAGTTTTTAAAGGTTTTATAAAGACTACATTTTGGTTGGACTGTCTGCTGTGATCTTCAGATTAAACGGTTTGATCGCTTTGTTTTGGCGGTCTGACTGGCATACTTCGACCGCTAATAGTAGTTGGAGGTGTGGTCCTCGACTTTGTAGTCGGACGGTCCGAACAGCCGTGTATTGGGAGGTCCGATCGGCAGATCGACCATGGATGATCGATGGTCGAAAGCTATAGTGCCTGAACGACCACAGATGGTCGATGGTCGATAGTCATAGGCTTTGTGATCAGTAGTCATAAACTTTACGATCGGTAGTCGTAGACTTCGCGATAGTCGTGGACGTTGCGATCGGCTATCGTAGACCTCGAGTACTCGTATCAGACCAGCCAGTGGTCTGACCGGCTTGTGCTTGGCGGTCATACTGGCTTCTCTCGATGGTCTGAGGTTGTTCTCTGGAATTCTTGGGGTTTTGGTCATGGTTTGACCTAAGTGTTGTTGTTAGTGTGCACATAGGTTTATTGTTTGGTTCTAAGCTTAAAATCAGTATTTTGGTTGCATAAATTTTGCATGGTGCATTGTATGGATTAATTGCGTAAATTGAAGACTTTGTGTATTGTGCGGTGCTACGTAGTGGTTTACTTGTTAGTGTTGGTTGCAGGACTTCGGAGCTAGGTTATGGTGAGGCGTAGGAGGACCGGGACTAGGCATAGGTGGTGCTGAGGTCCAGAACGGTCAGGAACACGTCGAAGATGACTAAGGCTTATGGGGTAGTTGCAAGCCAGGACGACGAGGAACCAAAGCTGGAGCTATCAGTGATGGACATGATGGGCAACGGAAAGGTGGAGCGGGACTACGCTCAGGGAGGAGTCAAGGTTCAGACAGTCAAGGAAGCTGTGTGTTGTCATATGCGAGAAGAGACACGTGGTGCGCCAAGTGACTTGGGCCGTTTGTAAGCGAGGACGGTTCGGTGGGATCTGGACGTGTGAGAGGCTTGGTGGCAAGTCATTGGGGCCACGTAGAAGATGGCGAAGCATGAGTGATACTTCATGGAAAAGGAAGCGGAAAGCTTCGTCGAAAATGCTAGAAGGGCATTTTGGTAAAATTACTTAATACTAGAGAAGCGTGCGTGAGTAAAACCCAGTGTTCGGTGGGGTTAACGGGCTGCCCTAGTTTGGCCTAATGAGTGGATCCATTAGGTTTTGATTTAGGTTGTGAGCCTATATAAAGGGAGGGGAGGCAAGAGCTAGGGTTTGATAAGGTTGGCTAATTCCTTTTGGTGGTTAGCTCCTCCTCCCTCCCATGAGAGATATGTTAGAGAGTGTGTGTACTCTAGTGTAGGACCGAAATGGCGACAGAGGGGGGGTGAATATCGTTCTCTTTAAAATTGCCCCCGAGTATTTGCACAGTTTTCTTCTCCGATAGCTATAGCAGCTATGAAGATAGAAACTCTTCACTTTCTTGAAACCGAGAATTTGACCGTCAAACAGGCGAAATCATTTCACAAACTAGGGGAACAAATGAATCAAGAGCAAACACAAACTTTCCCTACAAACTGAGAAGGCCAGATACTACAAATAGAGATCAATCATATTTGCCGAACTGAGAAAATATCTCTTTGTAAGCTAGACCGAATAACTAAAAGTGCAGCAAACTCCTCGGCTGTCACAGAAAGACAGACAACAGCTCAGCCGAACATCAAAGCAAAAAAAATAACAGCTGGCTCAAGTCGGCAAGACAACAGCCAGAGACTGCAACCACCAACCGAAAGCAGCAAGAACAAACACACTGTTGGCTGAAAGGTACTTTGCTGCCCCAAACTGAAAAACTGCAGCCCACCAAACACCACAAAAGAACTGAAAAAGGAGAAAGCAGAAGACTTCAAAACAGACAAACAACAAACAGTCCTGCTGAGAAAATACTTCTGCCGAGAGAACACTTCTGCACAGATTGATAACTGAAAACAGTCCTGCGGAGAGAACACTTTAACTAGCCCAGAGAACTATCTCGGTTTGAGACTATCACAGGTTGAGCAAGGAACTGAGATGAATTCCCTGTTAAATGAAAACTGCTTTCTGGCCTAAAAACTGAAAGGAGTAAAGCAGCAATACTTTGCCAGAACAGAGTGTTCCAAAAAGCTGAAATGATTAATTGCTGCTACCGAAAAAGGATCAACAAGGAATCAAAGAAACTGAGTTGAATACACAAGTTTCAGAGGACAGCTTAATTTCAGAACACAAACTGCACATCAACTTACAACAGACTGCTACAACAAACCAAAGTTTGCACCATTTCGCAGCTTCACTGTTATGGCCGAAAACTGTTTTGCTGCCGAAATCTGAGAGTCTGGATAAGGTTCAGTTGAGAGACAAGCAAACAGCAGAAATTGAAAAGGCCTCAGAAGAGACTTTGTCTAGTGATCAAGATTGCTAATTGAAAGACATATTTGAGACTTAAAAATTGATACTCAACTTGAGAAAGAGGAAATTCTCAAAAGAGGGAAATCTACAAGGAGACAAAAGAAATACCCACAGTACTTAATTCATTGCCGCAGAGAGCAGGAAGAACCAGATGATGAGCTGACAAAAGAATACATCTCAGAAAGAAGGAATCGAACCATCTCAAACACGAGATAGAAAAGCCAAAGATAAAACATCACATATGAAAACTAGAGAAGTAAACAGCCATCAAGATCATTCTCATATTGATAGAAGATGACTACAGATGAGTCCCCATACGCATGGACATTAGAACAAGAGGTATGATTACAAGATTTTCAATCCATCCTCTCCCTCTCAATCCTCAAATCACCAAGAGCCTCACATGCTACTTGGGAGGAACACAACACACACAAAGAGATAAAATGAGCTCTAAAACCCTAACTCACTCTATTGTGTCCTGAGGGGTATGCAGCCCCTCACCTCTATTTATAGCCCTTGGCTAACGGGTCTCCAACCCGTTACGCCGGCTAAACCCTAACGGAGCCGTCTCCCGCTTGTGCAGCCTTGCGAATTTACCGATTCGCCCCTCCTGCACCTTCCGGGAAGCTTCCGCACTCCTTGCCTCGCACGCCTCGCAACCACGTCGAGTCCACGTCGTCTTCGACACATCACGACCGTTCTGATCTCAGCGCCACCTGCGCCTAGTCCGGTCACCTCGTGTCTCGCCACGACTCCACCTCGACGTCCTGCAGTCACACAGACAAGAAACACGTTAAATAGCACTGCTCGATACATGAAAGCATAAATAGAGATCAAACATGTCGAGTCATCAGAATATGCAACCTAAACCCATACGACTAGGTTCGACCAAGTCCGACCGAGCCCGTTACGCCACGCAACGTCTAGGTTCGAACCAACCGACTCAAACTCGACTTTTTCTAAACCGATGTCAATTACTCATCATACACAACGGGATGACCTCCACATGGTCTCTCAATCTCCCCCTTGATGAGTATATTGACAAACCCAGAAAAAGCAAGAAGTTGAGTTTGAAGAGTCCAACATGGTCCAAAGAAAGAAATGAAACTCATGACCATGTCGACAGAAAGAATCATTAGAGCAACTCAAGAAAGAGTAAATTGTTCTCCAAGCTCTAGATTCCCAAAAGACTTTTTCTCCAATCTATTCTCCCCCTTTTGGCAATAAACACATTAAGAATACAAAAGAGAGAATAAGTCATGATGATGGATGAAATGGCTGAAGTTTGTTTATTCTTAGCATTTAGAGCCATAAGAATTATCCAAAATGACCATTAAGAATTACATCAAGCCATAACTCAATAAAGGCTATCTAGATCATGACAAGATATGTATATGCTAGCTAAACCAAAGAGATGACAATCTGAATTATAGTGCAGTTTGTGAACAAATTAAGTCATCAATGAGCAAAGTCTAGCTAGAGACACCCAAGGATGATGCAGGCCATGTCAGTAAGCTAAGCGGAACCAAGAAGCTAAAATTGAGTCCAAATAGAGTGCTATTTGCTCAAAAATGACACATTGGTTCAAGTACTTGGTTCTGTTGTAACTTAAGCAAATTGAGCACAAATGACATATTTTTCTTTTGAAACTTATGGTCGTGTCCAACCAGATTTTTGTTAAGTCTTGTGCTAGATCTCAAGCCTTATGCGACTACTCCAAGCAAGAAGCTTAAGAAGATAGTCTAGGTCATCCAAAACTCCCCATGAGTTCATGTCTAGTGCAATGGCAAGCCGTCTCATGAGAAAGAATTGGTGAAATCAGTTTTTTCGCACAAAAGAGATCTTTTTTCTTTTTAACAGATTGTACTAGCTTATGCATCATCAAGAGACTTAAAACAGCTCAAACTAAGGCTCAATAGAGATTCAACGCTCAACTCAGCCTACTAGACATGGCATGGATCATAAAAGAATAGCTCAAGAAAGACTAATATCGAGTGCTAACATGACAAGTTTTAGTTCAAATTGAGCAAGTTTAATTAACTTATCATGGCACTGCTACAAAGAATCGGCAGCAGACAACGTGCTCGGCCTCTGTAGTGGATCACAGAACACCGGACTGCTTCCTCGAGGACCAGGAAACGAGAGAAGTGCCAATGAACTGGCAGGTGCCCGAAGTGCTCTTCCTATCTATCCTACAGCCGGCAAAGTCTGCATCCGAGAAGGCTCTAAGAGATAGACAGGAGGAGGAAGAGTACTAGATACCATAGTCAATGGTAGCTCGAAGGTACCGAAAGATGCGCTTCACCGCCTGGCGGTGAGACACGCGAGGAGAAGCCTGAAACCGAGCACATAGACACACAGAAAAGTGTATGTCCGGTCTCGAGGCAGTGAGGTACAAGAGAGAGTCAATCATACTTCTGAACTCCTTTTGGTCAACTGGCTCGCCGTTCTCATCTAGGTCAAGAGTGGCCGTAGAAGCCATCGGAGTTGACACCGGCTTTCCATCACTCATGTCGAAACGTCTCAGGAGGTCACGGGTGTACTTGCCTTGATGCAAGAAGGTACCCTCCCGAGTCTGCTTGATCTGGAAGCCAAGTAAGAAAGTCAACTCACCCATCATGCTCATCTCAAACTCGGTGCTCATGACATCCGAGAACTGTGAGACTAGAGCATGAGAAGAGCCGCCAAAGATAATGTCATCGACATAAATTTGGACGAGTAGAAGGTCATTGCCAAGCCGGCGAATGAACAAGGTCTTGTCTACTTTACCCATTTCAAAACCATGACCCAAGAGATAGGACTTAAGCCTCTCATACCAAGCTCTAGGGGCTTGCTTAAGTCCATACAACGCTTTAGAAAGCTTGTAGACATGGTTTGGGCATTTGGGGTTTTCGAAACCAGGAGGCTGTCTCACATAGACTTCTTCCTCAATAAAGCCATTGAGGAAGGCACTCTTGACGTCCATCTGGTAGAGCTTGAAACCCGTAGAAGCTGCAAAGGCAAGCATGATTCTAATGGCCTCAAGTCTAGCTACAGGGGCAAAGGTCTCCTCAAAATCTAGACCCTCAACCTGGGAGTACCCCTGAGCTACCAGTCTAGCCTTGTTTCGAATAACCACATCATCCTCACTCTACTTGTTCTTGAACACCCACTTAGTCCCAATGATATTGTGACCTCGAGGGGGCTCAACAAGCGTCCAGACCTTATTTCTCTCAAAGCTCTCTAATTCTTCATGCATGGCATTTATCCAAGACTCGTCGGAGAGAGCATGACAAACATCCTTAGGCTCAAAAGAGGCAACAAAGGCAGAGTGGAGACAGAAGAGTGTCATGCCAGACTTTGAGCGTGTGACTCGCTCAAAGAGATCTCCAATCATCTGCTCAGAAGGATGAGCTTTCTGGATATGTGTAGGAGGTCCAGGATGAGATGAAGAAGTGGCCTCTACCTCGTGAGCTGACGGGGTAGGAACAGAGCCACTAGCTCCAGAAGAAGCAGAAGGCAAAGGCTGATCGCCTTGAGGTGCGGTGGAAGATGGCATCTCAAGGGGTGGATGAGGGACTGGATCGGGTAGACAACCCTCATCTCCATCATCCTCATCATCCACAAAGATGGTCTCGGACTGCTCTGAAGAACCTAAGATATCGGGCCTAGTCCCCGGACTGGCCTCATCGAAAGTCACCTCACAGGTCTCTACCATTTTACTAGACTCGCAGTTCCAGACCCTATAGGCCCGCGAAGAAGTCGAGTAGCTTAGAAAGAGTCCATCACAGGAACGTGACTCGAACTTATCTAGGTTCCCGGACTTCAGAATAAAGCACTCTCAAACCGATCACTCTCAATGCTGCTGCGAACAATGATAAAAAAGAATTTAGAAGAGTGGGAAGATTGCCTACCACATGTTGAATTTGCATATAATCGGGTGGTGCATTCTACCACTCAACTATGTCCATTTGAGGTGGTGTATGGTTTCAAACCGATCACACCACTTGACTTGATGCCACTTCCATTACAAGAACGTACAAATATGGAGGCATCTAAGCGTGCTGATTTTGTGAAAAAGCTCCATGAAAAGACTAAAGAGGTGATTGAAAAGAAGGTGCGTGCTTATGCTTCTAAGGCTAACAAGACTAGAAAGAAAATGCTATTTGAACCAGGTGATCTAGTACGGGTACACCTTCGCAAAGAACGCTTTCCGGAGAAGCGTAAATCAAAATTGATGCCCCGTGGTGATGGTCCTTTTAAAGTGCTTGCCAAGATCAATGATAATGCATACAAGATAGAGCTTCCAGGAGACGATTATGGGGTGAGCACTACTTTCAATGTTGCTGATTTATCACCATTCTTTGGACAAGATGGCACAGAGTCGAGGACGACTCCTTTTCAAGAGGGGGAGGATGATGAGGACATCTCTACTACATATTCATCGTCCACTTCAAGTGTGCATGGCAAAGCTATTGATAAGGCTCGGGAAGGACCTATGACAAGAGCTCCTTAGAGATTCTTCTATTACGTTAGATGAGAATAACATACTACCTAATGCAAATATGTTATGCCTTCTCAGATTTGAAGCAACAGAAGATCAAGTGGAGAAGGACCAACCTACCACGAGTCATGAGAAGGAGAGTCCATGCGGGCAAGGAGCTATGATATATCTGTCCAACAATTTCTCAATCAAGCAGCCCATGCGGTTGATCAAGAAGGAAAGAAGCCCATTTGATGGGAGAGCAAAAGGGGAAGAAACCCAAGGACTTAAACTACAAGCTTTGGATAAGATTTACATGCCAAATTCGGACTTCCCACGTGCTCAATCCAATTTAAACTCGGATTCAACTCAGAATTAAATTCGGATTCGGTTCGGGACAGCCTGACAGGCAGTTACTAAAAAGGTCATAACTTTCACAAACGGAGTCCGATTCAGGTGTTCTTGTACTCGTTGGAAAGATAATTTCAAGGGCTACGCAATGGATCCAGCCCCAACTTCAAATTCATCACGGATAAAAAGTTATGACTGAAACATGGTGACGGTTTAATTTTAGGTTTTTTCCTTTTGTGTGAGTTTGTTTCCAATACATGTAGGGATGAGTTAGAGTTGGTTTAGAACCTCTTGGCCAGCCATGAGGTGGATAGGGTACTATATATTGAGGTTAGACCCCATTGTAAGGAGACCACGTTTGAGAATAATCAATCTACTAAAGTATGTTCGAGTTTAGCATTGTTGCCTAAGTTCCATAGGGAATTAGGAGTTACTTTCTTCAATCAAGATCGTTCACCTTTCCATTGGGAATTGGGTGCACGATAGATCTTCGCTTGGTGGTCGTGAAATCAACACGAGTGTGGTTTGGCGGATTAAAGAGTGTTCGTCCCTTGCATTGGCATTGGAGGATCATTGCGATTCATCAAGACTCCCGTGAGTATCCATCCTACGTCGAGAAGATCGGGCGACCCCGTATCATCTTGGTATCAGAGCGCGGTTTACTCGGTAGGATCTTATCCCTTTAAATTTCAGTTTATTACTTGCTGTCCTATAGTCCATAAACCGAAAACACAAAAAAATCCAAACCCTAGTTTCATCTGCTATTTTTTGTGAGTTTTATTATGTCTTGATCCATTAGAAATTTTGTTTACGTCTTGATCGTTCGTGTTTATTTGCGTAGCTTAATCTTTGTGTCCAATCCAAAATTCAAACAAAATATCCGATCACTACGGTGCGTGAACAGATCTTGTCTGATCGTGAACGATGATGCTACAATCTGCGCGGAAAAAAATTTCCGCTATTTTTATTTCATCAATTGAGACTAGTTGTTGAATATTGCATCTAGGGTCGCTCTTGAGTATTCTACATCTTCTGAATATTTGTGACCTATGCAAAATCAAAGAGACAATTAAACCTAGTTCGCCCTTGAAAAGAAGAAGAAGAAGAACAAGAAAAAAATTGCTAAGAAAAAAAAGAGAAAAAAAACATTGGCCGAATCTAGGATGAGCTCTTAGTCCATAAATTCAGCTTGTGTATTTAATTCCTTTGAGCAATCTTGTGCCCTTACATTCATATCATTGCAATTGGCTAGCGTCTCTCCTAGTACTTGGTGCAAAACGAGCTATCTAATCTTTAATTTCATATTGCCTCTAGTTAGCTCATTCCTTTTGTTTGCATCGAGTCACATTGATCTTTATGTGTGCGTTCATATACTTCACTTAAATCTTTTGGATCAGCACATAGGCAAAGTATTCTAACTTGAATTATTACTTAATTTTACAACATCGAGAAATCGATCGTGTAGATAAATACTTCCTAACCAAACTCCACAAAATATCCTTTGCCGGCAATTGTGAGTCACTTTTAAATCCGCTTGATCATCACTTGTTATTATAGCCACCACCAAGTGTAAGTTTCTTTTGGCCTCAATCCACTTCGGAAAGGTAAGAACTTTACTTGGGAGAAGAAAAAGTGAGATAGAGTGAACACATATTACCCATATATTTGTGGTTTTGGTGTTTTCCTTGTGCTACTAACCATGTCGTGGAGACGACAACATGGGAGAGGAGCATGGTCCGAATTCCCGGTGACTCGTTTTCAATTCCAAGCTTTGAGGGAACTTTGCGCAATGAGTTCATCGCCACTACTTGACCTTGGAGGAGCAACTCAAGGCGAGATCAACAATTCCACACAAGATATGCGCATTGAGATGAACCAACAAATGAGCGTGCTACGTACCAACATTGTGAATGATGTGGTGCGCGCGCCGACAACAACATGAGGAAGGTAGTGTTCAACGTGGGGTGGCATCCTCCGCGAGATGAGGAAGCGAGCGTTGCTCGAGGTGGCCAAGATGCACAAGAACAGCGAGACCGCGTGGTGGCAAGCGCCATCCGTCCACCCTTCCACGGGAGAGGTGCGGGCGGCTTTCATGGTCCGGGGAGGGGCCATGGACATGGAGGCCGTGGTGGGGGAGCACTTCACTTTGACGACGATGACTTTCCGCACCATGACGATGGCTACCACCGCCGTAATCATTACGGCGAAGAACGACCACACGAGGAGAAATTTGGTAAGCTCAAATTTACGATGCCTTCATTTTCAGGTACACATAAGCCCGAAGAATATCTCAGTTGGGAGCTCAAGGTGGACAAGGTGTTCCGCTTGCACAACTATTCTGAAGAGAAGAAAATCCATATGGCGGGACTAGAATTCAATGATTATGCCTTGGTTTGGTGGGAGCAAATGCAAAACCAAAGGATGAGGAATAATGAGCCACCCATCACTACATGGGAAGAGATGAAGTACCATATGAGAGCAAGGTTTGTACCTACACATTACAAACGTGACCTCTTTGATAAATTGCAGAATTTGAAGCAAGGGAGTTTCACAATTGAGGTGTACTACAAAGAAATGGAAATGGCTATGATAAGGGCTAATGTTTATGAACAAGAAGAGCAAACTATGGCCCGATTCCTTGCTGGTTTGCATCCTTCCATCAAGCGAATCGCCGAATTTCAACCCTACAACAACTTGGTGGAGTTGGTGCATCAAGCCACTAAGGCCGAGAGGCAAGTTCAACAGACATGAAGGTTTCAAGATCATCTTCCTACACTCCCCGTACATCACCTACAGGAGGTAAAACCACATCTCGTTTCAATTCGTTTAAAACTAATCCATCTAGTGGAAGTTTTACTCCTAATACACGTGTTGCCCCAAGTACCAAGAACGCCACTCCTTCTTTTCCAAAGAGAGGATCAGTCCCCTCTTCATCATCTTCTGTTGGTTCTACGGCCAAGAGTAGCTCCATCCAATGCTTCAAGTGTCTTGGTCGTGGACATATGCAAAATGATTGTCCAAATAACAAGGTAATGTTGATAATCGAGAATGGAGAATATGATTACGCTAGTGACGAAGATGGAGAGCACCTTGCTGATTTCAAGGCGCATGAGAATGGCCATGAGGGAGAAGGCGAAGAAGAAACACATAGGGATGGGTATTGTGACCCGAATCCGGTCCTATCCTTGTGTGCACCCCTTCGGTATTGAGCGTTCAAGCAAAGCCCAACCATGAACAACACTGCAATCTTTTTCAAACAAAAGCTCAGGTGAGTAAAGATGGTAAGTGTTGCAAAGTTATTATTGATGGGGGTAGTTGTCATAACTTAGCTAGCGAAGAACTTTGCACTAAACTTGGTTTGAAATATAAGAAACACCCACATCCATATCAAATTCAATGGTTAAACAATAATGGGTCTATGAATGTTGGGTACACAGTTGATGTTAGTTTTCGATTGGTTCTTATCGTGATCTTGTAGAATGTGATGTTGTGTCCATGGAAGTATGTCACTTGTTATTAGGTAGACCATGACAATATGATCGCTCGTGATTCATGATGGAAGAACTAATCAATACAAGTTCATGTGGAATAATAAAGAAATATTGTTAAGGCCTTTAACTCCTTCTCAAATTATATATGATAACATGCAAAAGGTTGAGGTGAAAGTGGAGAGTGAGAAAGTGAAGGAGCAAAAGTGTGTAATTCCACAAAATGTCGGTGAGAGCCATAAACTAAAGCCGAGTGGAAAAAGAAAGGGTGAGGAGAGAAAAATTAGTCATGATAGCCACCAAATCGAGTTGCGAGAGATGAGAGATGATCCCACTTTGGAGCATTTGGTATTACTATATAAAGAAGTTTTGCTTTCTACTAATGACTTAACCTCTCTTCCTAGTGTGGTTTCTCATGTGTTACAAGATTATGAGGATGTTTTTCTGAGGACGTACCATTGGTTTACCACCCGTTCGAGGCATCGAACATCAAATTGACTTGGTACCGGAGCTCCACTTCCCAACCGTCCGCCGCACCTGCACAAATCCGGAGGAGACAAAGGAAATTCAGCGACAAGTTCAAGCACTCATGGAAAAAGGGTATGTACGCGAAAGTCTTAGCCCTTGTGCCGTCCCCTCGCATTCTTGTTCCTAAGAAAGATGGTACATGGAGAATGTGTGTAGACGTAGAGCAATCAATAACATTACCATTCGTTATCGTCATCCTATTCCTAGGTTAGATGATATGCTTGATGAATTGAGTGGCTCTACTATCTTTTCTAAGATTGATTTGCGTAGCGGATATCATCAAGTTCGAATGAAACATGGTGATGAGTGGAAGACAACCTTTAAAACAAAATTTGGGTTGTATGAATGGTTAGTGATGCCTTTTGGTTTATCTAATGCCCCTAGTACATTCATGCGATTAATGAACCATGTTTTGAGACACTTCATTGGAAAATTTGTGGTAGTCTATTTTGATGACATTTTGATATATAGCCACTCATTGCAAGAATATGTTGAACACATTAGACAAGTGCTACAAGTGCTAAGAACCGAACAATTGTATGCTAATCTTGAGAAGTGTACTTTTTGCACAAACAAAGTGGTGTTCTTAGGCTATGTTGTTTCAGCTCAAGGAATTGAAGTAGATGAATATAAAATTGAAGCTATTCAAATTGGTCTACTCACATCAATGTTAGTCAAATTCGTAGCTTTCATGGACTTGCTAGTTTTTACCGCCGATTCGTAAAAGATTTTAGTACCATTGCTGCTCCATTAACTGAATTAACTAAAAAAGGACTCACTTTTGAGTGGGGAGAAAAACAAGATAAAACTTTTGCTGAATTGAAGAAATGTTTAACTGAAGCACCATTGCTTGTTTTACCTGATTTCACTAAAACCTTTGAGATTGAATGTGATGCTAGTGGAATAGGTATTGGTGGTGTTTTGATGCAAGAAAGAAAACCATTGCATATTTCGGTGAGAAACTTCATGGTGCACAATTAAATTATCCTGTTTATGACAAAGAATTGTATGCTCTTGTGCGCGCATTAGAGACTTGGCAACATTATCTTTGGCCTAAAGAATTTGTCATTCATTCTGATCATGAAGCTTTGAAATATTTGAAAGGTCAAGCTAAATTGAACCGTAGACATGCTAAGTGGGTTGAATTCATTGAGACTTTTCCATACGTTGTTAAATACAAGAAAGGTAAGGAAAATGTGGTAGCTGATGCATTGTCTAGGAAACATGTGCTTTTCACTCAATTGGAAGTAAAGGTTCCTGGCTAGAAAGTTTGAAAGATTTATATGCTTCGATCACGACTTTTCAGCACCATATTCTAATTGCAAAGATGGGAAAGGGTGGGATAAGTTTCATGTTCATGATGGTTTTCTCTTTCGTATGAACAAACTATGCATTCCAGAGTCTTCTGTGCGTTTGCTACTATTGCAGGAGTCTCATGCAGGAGGATTGATGGGTCACTTTGGAAGAGAGAAGATGTACATGATGTTAGCTGATCATTTCTATTGGCCTAAGATGAGGCGAGATGTCGAGAGGTTTGTTCAACAATGCGTGACGTGCCATAAAGCGAAGTCAAAGCTCAATCCAGTTCCTAATGCTCCTTGGGAAGATATTAGTATGGATTTTGTTCTAGGATTGCCTAGAACTAAGAGGGGAGGATTCGTGTTTGTTGTTGTGGATAGGTTTTCTAGAATGGCTCATTTTATTCCACGTCATAAGAGCGACGACGCGTCGCATGTAGTGACTTGTTTTTCGTGAAATTGTGAGACCGCATGGCATGCCAAGAACCATTGTATCGATCGAGATGTCAAATTTATGAGCTACTTTTGGAAGACTTTGTGGGCCAAACTTGGGACAAAGTTGCTCTTTTCGACAACTTGTCATCCACAAACCGATGGACAAACAGAGGTCGTGAACCGTACACTCTCAATGCTGCTGCGAACAATGATAAAAAAGAATTTAGAAGAGTGGGAAGATTGCCTACCACATGTTGAATTTGCATATAATCGGGTGGTGCATTCTACCACTCAACTATGTCCATTTGAGGTGGTGTATGGTTTCAAACCGATCACACCACTTGACTTGATGCCACTTCCATTACAAGAACGTACAAATATGGAGGCATCTAAGCGTGCTGATTTTGTGAAAAAGCTCCATGAAAAGACTAAAGAGGTGATTGAAAAGAAGGTACGTGCTTATGCTTCTAAGGCTAACAAGACTAGAAAGAAAATGCTATTTGAACCGGTGATCTAGTATGGGTACACCTTCGCAAAGAACGCTTTCCGGAGAAGCGTAAATCAAAATTGATGCCCCGTGGTGATGGTCCTTTTAAAGTGCTTGCCAAGATCAATGATAATGCATACAAGATAGAGCTTCCAGGAGACGATTATGGGGTGAGCACTACTTTCAGTGTTGCTGATTTATCACCATTCTTTGGACAAGATGGCACAGTCGAGGACGACTCCTTTTCAAGAGGGGGAGGATGATGAGGACATCTCTACTACATATTCATCGTCCACTTCAAGTGTGCATGGCAAAGCTATTGATAAGGCTCGGGAAGGACCTATGACAAGAGCTCCTTAGAGATTCTTCTATTACGTTAGATGAGAATAACATACTACCTAATGCAAATATGTTATGCCTTCTCAGATTTGAAGCAACAGAAGATCAAGTGGAGAAGGACCAACCTACCACGAGTCATGAGAAGGAGAGTCCATGCGGGCAAGGAGCTATGATATATCTGTCCAACAATTTCTCAATCAAGCAGCCCATGCGGTTGATCAAGAAGGAAAGAAGCCCGTTTGATGGGAGAGCAAAAGGGGAAGAAACCCAAGGACTTAAACTACAAGCTTTGGATAAGATTTACATGCCAAATTCGGACTTCCCACGTGCTCAATCCAATTCAAACTCGGATTCAACTCAGAATTAAATTCGGATTCGGTTCGGGACAGCCTGACAGGCAGTTACTAAAAAGTCCATAACTTTCACAAACGAAGTCCGATTTAGGTGTTCTTGTACTCGTTGGAAAGATAATTTCAAGGGCTACGCAATGGATCCAGCCCCACCTTCAAATTCGTCACGGATAAAAAGTTATGACCAAAACATGGTGACGGTTTAATTTTAGGTTTTTCCTTTTGTGTGAGTTTGTTTCCAAATACATGTAGGGATGAGTTAGAGTTGGTTTAGAACCTCTTGGCCAGCCATGAGGTGGATAGGGTACTATATATTGAGGTTAGACCCCATTGTAAGGAGACCACGTTTGAGAATAATCAATCTACTAAAGTATGTTCGAGTTTAGCATTGTTGCCTAAGTTCCATAGGGAATTAGGAGTTACTTTCTTCAATCAAGATCGTTCAGCCTTTCCATTGGTAATTGGGTGCACGATAGATCTTCGCTATGGTCGTGAAATCAACACGAGTGTGGTTTGGCGGATTAAAGAGTGTTCGTCCTTGCATTGGCATTGGAGGATCATTGCGATTCATCAAGACTCCCGTGAGTATCCATCCTACGTCGAGAAGATCGGGCGACCCCGTATTACAAGAGTACCTCGAATAGTCATCGACCACGACGAGAACATACCACTTCCCTCCTGCTGACTGCACTCGAGCTGGTCCGATTGTGTCCATGTGGAGCAATGTCTGGTGCATCGGTCATAGTAATGCGTGTGTGGAGGATGAGAAGCGGCAACCATCTTGCCGTCTTGGGCATGGAGCGCAAACAAGATCTTTGACCATCTTGAGTTTCGGCAGACCACGAATGAGATCGTGGCCACTAACTCGAGTCAAATGGTCAAATCCAATATGATCAAGTCTCCTATGCCAGAAGGAAAGGTCGCGGGACTCAGAAGCAAGCAAACAACGGAGAGGATCACCAAAAGACTCAGAAAAATCAGCACGAAAGATCCTCCCATAACGAGAAATCCCGTAAACCAGACTACCCGAAGAATCAACAATTTTGCAGGCGTTTTTCTTAAAACTTACCTCGAAACCGTCATCGGTGGTGAGAAACCGAAAGCAAATTGTAATGCACTTACTCACCAAGGCAACATCTTTTAAAACAAATGAGTCATTAACGCACGGTCCCTTTGGCGATGACACGTCCGAAGAGTCTCCAAAGGTGATAGTCTCATCACCTGAAGCTCGGGCTAGGGAAGAAAACCAACGTGAATCTCCGGTCATGTGTCGTGAACACCCGGAGTCTACGAGCCAAATCTTTCCCTTCCCTACCCGGCGAACCTGAGTCAAACAGAGAGTAAAGTCTCAGTACTGGGGTAAATCAACATTGATTTTGGCACCCAATACTGAGTAACACGTCGAGCAGATGAAGTAGTCAAGCACGACTGACCTCTATCTATCCTACGTTCTCCATCGCTCAAAGAAGCAGAAGGTCGTGTGCGGACACTGAAGTGGTTGGGTCCGGCCGCTACGGAAGAGCGAGTCGGCGCACCGCGAGCAGTCGATCACGCCGGGTAGGCATCTCGATGGGAAAAGTGAGATCTCACCTCAGAACGGCGAAGTCACGACCGGAGGGAGCATGAGAACGAAAACGAAAACCGGAAGAACCAAGTCCTCGATGTCGCCCAAAGCTACCAACAATAGCAAGCCTAGACCTCGTGTTGGTCTTAGGTGCACTCAAAGTCCGGGCGACCACGAATACGCCTAAGAGCGCAACACGGTCTCTACGCGCGATCTTGCCGCGCTTGAAGCTATGGTGAAATAAATGCCCATCCTTCTGACAGAAGGTGCAATGATACTTCGCCTTCTGAGGGGCTGAAGTAGCATGAGATGGCTTCGCCTTCTGAGAGGCCGAAGCTGCAGGTGAAATCACCTTGCTGTCAGAAATCCCTTGGACAAAACCTGCTCATTTAAATTGAACTCTCTTTGTTCTTGGGCTTGACCTCAATCACACCTGCGGCTACGGGTCTGAGCACTACAGGTGGATGCTTCGTCACATCCTCAAGAAAATCATACCCTAGACCTTGATTAAACTTGCAAATCTTGGACTTGTCTAGAATGAGATTCAGCTTTTTCTTGCCTCCAACGAATCTTTCAAGAGTGTTCATAAGGTACTGTCACTCCTGAAAGAGGGATGTGCAAGAGGAGCAAGGGGAAGGAGAAGAGACAGCAGGAGGAGAGGAAGAAGAACCAACAGCAGAAGAGCGAATGGCACGTGCGTATCTCTCCTTATGCACGGCCGCCTCAACCTTGAGGGCTTCGCAGGACACACAGGGGGCAGTCCTAATCCTAGCACCTCAGCACAGAAGGCACAAGCAGGACGTGATTTTTCCTAAACGTCTCTATCATGTCCTTATCCTTTTCCAACACCTCAGCACAGAAGGCACAAGCAGGACGTGATTTTTCTAGAAGGTCCTTAGTTAGCTTCACACATTTTTCATCCAATGTAATCAAGTTAGATTTTAGTTTATCACAAGTTTTGCATGGTGAGCTAACAGGGTCCTTAGAAGCATACTGAGCCATTTTCTTATTGTAGTCAATCATTTCTTGAAACTGTTTTGAGACAGATTCATGTTCGTGATTAACTTAGGACAGTTTGTGCAAGAAACAACAGCTCAAGTAAAAGGCTTGTAGTCCGGCAATTTTATGATCCGCCTTTTTAAGTTCATTTTCAAATTATTGCAATTTTCACATGTTTCGGGCAGATCAAGAAGCATAGTGTAAAGACCTCTAAAGGCATTGTCCTTATCCTCACATGAGGTGCAAAAGGTAGTCTCAATAGCGATGAAGGAACAAAGAATCTTAGTCATTTCTAGTTCAGCTAGCGGACTAACATTCTCCACCTTAAGAATATCTAGCTCAGAGGTCACACTATCATAAGAAGTCCTTAACTTCTTCATATCACCAATCAAAGCAGGGCATGTATCACATTAAATCACGGAGGGAGCGGATATAAGTGAAGTAAGCTCCGTGACGGTCTATCTACTTCCTTCTCTAACTCAAGACACCTAGTCTTAGCTCTAGCATGAAAACCACCTAACTTAAGAAAAGCATGATTGAGCTGGTCGTAGGTGGGGCAAACCTCGTCCGAGTCGGAGTAGAGCTCGCTGTCGCTGATCTCGCCCTCAAGGGCCATGAAGCATATGCCGGAGAAGTCATTGCCATCTTTGGGTTCTTGATCACCCGTCCCATCGTCGTCGCTCCATCCCTCCACCTCGCTGAGGTCAAGGTCGTCGAAGGCGGCAAGGACGCGGTGGAAGAGCTTCTTGGCCTTCCCAAAGTCGCGGAACTTCTTCTTGCCTTGAACAGGTGCTGAGGGCTTCGTGTTGCGGTTCTTGTTGATATAGGCGTTCTTGCCGGAACCGCCGAAGTCAGTTTTGCCCTTCCCCAGCTTGGGGCAGTTTACCCGAATGTGGTTGGGGCCACCACACTCGAAGCAAATCACATGACCTCCTCTTTTACCATCCCTCCTTCTCTTGTAAGCATGGGAAAATTTGCGAGCAAGGAGAGCCAACTGATCATCCGCAAGTCGCTCTAACGATCATCGATTCGTCCGAGAGAGAAGCAAGGGAGAAATCGCAAGTAGAATCAGAAGAGGGGCCCGAAGAAGAAACAGGATCGGTGACCAAGGCCATCGACTGTGACTTCGACCTATGAGAGACAAAGTCAATCTCATGAGTCTTGAGGCGCGAGTACAGCGCGTCAAGAGTCAAGGTCGAGAGGTCTGTCGTGTCTTTGATTGTGGTCACTTTCATCTCCCAAACACGCAGATTGAGTGCAGTGAGCATCTGACGAGCGTTGTCCGAGTCGGGGTACGTGAGACCGAGCGCTCGGAGGTTGCTCAAGATCTTGTGAAAACGCACAAAACACTCATCAAGGGACTCGCCAACAGCATTTCAAACTTGTTGTAATCTCGCTTGAATCGTCTGTCGCACCGCCTTTATTTGGGTAGTGCCCTCATGGTAAGCATTGAGGGTCGCCCAAATATCGGCGACGGAAGATGAGATATGCGGTCAAACTCACTACGACTCGGGCCACAGGTTATGATGTTCCTTGCCTTAGCGTTTGCCTCAACGTCGACCATGTTTCCGGCATTGACGTCCTCATCGGCGAGGACAAAGAAGTCGAACCTTGACCTTCGCCAGATGACGTAGCCACGAGCACGGATGTAGGTCTCCATCCGACTCTTCCAGAAGGGATAGTCCATCCCATCGAAGATCGGGGGCTTGGTCAAGTACTTGTCCGTCGCCATGGCTCTTGAGACCGGTTAAGATCTATGAGGAAGAGCTAACCGGCTCTGATACTGTCGGGACCCGGATTTCCAAATCCGAACCCTCTGTGTATTACAACACTAGTCCCAGATCACAGCTAGTGCACACAGTTAAACAGTGATGATTACATTGCCAACAACGAAATTACAATAATAAAGAGAGTACAGGCCGAAAGACCTTTATTACATAAGAGGTTACAAGACCTCGCACACACAAAAGATAAAGCACAATGAAACAAAAGTAAATCCAATGAGAAGACCCATCAATACGCCACGTGCAATTGACTGGGGAAGCGCAACCTAGAACTCCTGAAAACCTTCGTCGAATCCATATGCCCCGTAGTCGAAAGTTCCATCTTGAGCTTCATACTCTTCTGGGTATTATTTTAAGTGTAGTATGTGAGTACATAAAGTACTCCGCAAGTCTTGGGAAAATGCAATAGATGCAGGGTTTAACAAAGAAGGGTTATATGGTTCTTTTGCACAAAGCAATGTTTTATTTCAAATACCATTAGATATTTTTAAAGGCATCAATTTAACAAGGTGACTGTTTTAACAGAATCTATCAAGTTAAATAGTGAAGGTTACAATCACCAACACTAGGTTACTGGCTCTAACTGCCAAGGTTCAAAACCACGGGTTAAACCACCCACACTAAAGTCTTGCTAACCGCCAAAGTTCAAGAAAACGGGTTACACCACCCACACTGGCTACAACTGCCAGGACAACCCCGGGAGTTTCAACCACTCCCGGTTCCCAAATCTTTTATTTTTAAAACCAAAAACAATGATCTACCATGTGAATGCATTCCTTGCCCGCCCTTGACCGTGGGCACGGCTATTCGAATAGTTTTACACTCTGCAGAGGTTGTACACTTTACCCACAAGAGATAAGTTATCTTAATAGTCAGCATGCTTCCTTTGGCATGAGACCCAGATAAAGTATCACAAAGCTTTTACCTTACTCTAGTCTAGCCAGACACCACCCGCTGAGGTTTCACCGCTGAAGGGTTAAACCACCCAGTCAGAAGCCCCCTCTTGCGCCGTATGAGTACAAGAAACCCCATCCCTCATCGTGAATAACCAAGACACCACGGCACCCACTTTCCATCGGTGGTACCTAAACTAGTCTATCATAAGTTAATCAGCTAGGTCGTACCCATATAGACATGTGGTTGTACGGTGGTGCTCGATCGGACAAACACAAGCGTCGGTCCTTAATTGACTAGGGCGGAACATACACATTACAAGTTCTCGTGCTAACCGCACCAAACCAATTTTACCATCCGCCCTAGTCTAAACCAACTCTCACATTTTATTTTATTTTAAAGAACAGTGGCTTCGTGTGTGAGTTCTTGATTCTCTTGCTGCAGATCGACAAAGTCCTCGGCGACGTTGGATTCTACGCGCGGAAAAAGACAAAGCAACAAAGCAAATAAATACACACAAAATTTAAATAAAATTCAAAATTGAAAAAGATTATGATTTTAGAAAAATTTAGAAATTTGAACGAGTCATTTCGGAATTAAAACGAGAAAGTTATGGCCTCGGGAAGTTTTAATTGGAAGAAAAAGAAAAGGACGATTTTCCCGATTTATTTTTGTACTGAAAAATCATAATTATGACGTAAGCAAAATTCAAAATTCAAATTTTCTGACACGTGGGCCTGGTCCACCGTGGACCGAGTGCACGGACCGGCCCGAGCCGATGTGGCACCTTCGGTGAAGACGTGGCGCCACGCGCGCAAGACGTGGCGACCACCCCACAAGACACACACGCCACGCGCCACGCAAAGAGACGCAAGACAGAACGGCGGGCGGCGACGGCGCACCGGCCGGCCGGCGGCCGGCGGGTGGCGGAGCAAGAGGGTGGCGAGCTCACCGTGGGCCATGGTGGAGCCCGGGCGACGGAGGAGGCCGGCGGAGAGAGGAGGCCGGCGGTGGTGCTGCTGGCAAGGCGTCGCTAGGGAAGGCGGGGTCGGCGACCGAATGCGGGAGAAGGAAGGGGAGAAAGAGTGGGTGCCGAAAAGGGGTGCCGGGGGAAGCTTTTATAGGGGAAGGAGGAGGGGGAGGCCGGCGGCAAGGAGGAGAGAGGTGGCGCAATTTTCGGCCGAAAATGGGACATTCAATGGGAAGAAACGGCCGGCATTAGGGGAGGCGTGATTAGGGGGTATTAATGAGCCATCAAACGGGAGATTAAGCGGAGAGAAACGGCCGAATTTGAAGCTCCCGTTCGGCTTTAATGGATGAGGAGAGAGAGGAGATGGAGGAGGAAGAAGAAGAGGTAGAAGAAAGGTATGACATGTGGGACCCACTTGTCGGTGAGAGAAAGAGAGAGTTATGGAGAGTGAAGGGGTACGGGCCGTCGGATTTGCGACACGTGGCAAGTGGATGTATCGCGACCGTTGGATGAAAACGAAGGGGTAAGTTGTGATGGATGGATGAGATTAAAATGTGGAGAGAGATGGATTGAATCTGAGCGCGACACGTGGCGGGCTAGGATTAAATTGATTTTTATTTTCGGATTTAATTTCAGAAAATACTAGAAACTATATAATTGCTTAGAAAAATAATAAATAATATCTAAAAATTCCAGAAAAATTATAGAATATTCCTGGAAATATTTTACACTTAATAAAAATATTTATATTTTCAGATTTGCTTTTAATAATTTTGTAAAATTCCTTTTATCTTTTAAAATTAATTTTAATTCGAGAAAATTCTCAAAATTATTTAAAAATTCGGAAGGTTAGGAAAAATAAAATGAACACTTTTTGGCTTTTATAAAATATTTAAAATACATTTTCTTGTTTTAAACTTTGAAATAAACTCCAGAAAAGCCCAGAAAAAACCAAATAAAATCCAATTACTTCAAAATAATTAATTTCAATTTAAATTTTTCAAAACTCAAAATTTTGGAATGTTACAGATACCAATTGTAGGACCGAAATGGCGACAGAGGGGGTGAATGTCGTTCTCTTTAAAATTGCCCCTAGTATTTGCACGCTTTTCTTCTCGATAGCTATAGCGACTATGAAGATAGAAACTCTTAACTTTCTTGAAACCGAGAATTTGACCACAAACAGTAAATCATTTCACAAACTAGGGGAACAGATGAATCAAGAGCAAAACAAACTTTCCCTACAAACTGAGAAGGCCAGATACTACAAATAGAGAACAATCATATTTGCCGAACACCTTCTTCAAAGATTATCCCAACTGAGAAAATATCTCTTTGTAAGCTAGACCGAATCACTAAAAGTGCAGCAAACTCCTCGGCTGTCACAGAAAGATAGACAACAGCTCAGCCGAACATCAAAGCAAAAAAAAAAAATAACGGTGGCTCAAGTCGGCAAGACAACGACCAGAGACGCAACCACCAACCGAAAGCAAAGAAGAACAAACACACTGTTGGTGAAAGCTACTTTGTCGCCTAACCGAAAACTGCACCCACCAAACACCACAAAAGAACTGAAAAAGGAGAAAGCAGAAGACTTCAAAATAGACTCTTATCATTATTGATCAATGAGTGTGTGACTTATTCATGAGACTGTTGGTGATATGCCCTAGAGGCAACATGGAGATGTTGAATATATCACATACTATGTTTATGATACATTGCTTTGTTCCTTGAAATAGACATTATCATTATTGATCAATGAGTATGTGACTTATTCATGAGACTCTTAATGCCAAAATGTTGCTATTTCTAAATGATCCCCGATTATATTTCATATGAGGAACAAATATGATTCAAAGATCAAGATATGTATTGATTGATGATCATGTCTCATGGATCATGGTATGGAGATACCAAATCAATAATATGGACATGTGTTAGTGAACATATGTTGGATAGACCCGCCATGAGACACTGCGAGATTCCATGTGTCATCGCTGGTCTCAAGTAGTGTTTATGTGGAATCCTTAGACTTGAGATCATCATGGTTCCCAAGATGCGTAGTAGCTTATTTTGAGACTACTAAACACTACTCCGTGGCGGGTAGTTATAAAAGTAGTCTTTGGGCTTGCCATGAAACATGTAGTGGGATGTGAATGATCAAGATAGAATTTGCCCCTCCTTATGGGAGAGATATCTCGGGCCCCTCGATGTAATGGATTATGAAAGTGCATGGCCATGCCAAGGTGATTGAGGAGTCAATCACGAGTTTATAATCCATCACGGAATCGAGAGAGTGATTGAGCTATTAAGAGGATGACACAGTCTCGCCTTGAGCTTAATCTATATCATGAGGCAAAGGATTAGTACATGAGAACATTACATGTTCACCGATATGATCTTTACGTATACATTGGGGTTAATATGTCTTACTAGAGACCGCTATTAATAGGGTGACCGGAAGGTGTTTCGGTCGCGACCAAGTATCGTGAACCTGCTGTGGTCGCACACTTAACGGGTTGGAACACTAATTCGAATGTGATTCGGATGTGGGCTCAATTCGGATAGAGATCCTGATAGACTCCTATTGGGCCTCGGTCATGAGGCCCAAGTGAGGAGGTCTATATATATGGAGGCGAGGGAGGGGGGCGCCATCGAAAATCCCGAGCTAATCCCTAGCCGCCACCTCCGAGCCAAACCCTAGCCGCTCATGAGTCTTTGGTACACTCGCGATCGGCATTCCACCCCGGACGTGTGGATACCGGTGAGGCGCTGCTCGTTGCGGCGTTGATCGGCATTAACAACCTCTGATTGGATCCGCTCGTGGTGTGGTTGATCGCGTGGAGGAGACGATCGGTTCGGGACGATCGACTACTTCCACTACTACCTCGACGCCGTGGTTGGATCGACTTCTCCAACTCTTCTTCATTGCTGCTGCGTCTAGTGGTAACGATCCATGATCCTCCTTAAGCATGATGTCCTTGTGTGCGCGGTAGAAAAATTTTGTTTTCGCTCTCGTAGCCTCACGCGATCCATCGGTGGTATCGAGCCATCTTGCTTAGTTTGCGATCCGGATCGGCGCATATGTTGATATGCGGTTGTAATAGATTGGATCTATTACGGACTAGATCAGTCGGTTCATGTGATGAATCATTGGTAGCACGGGTTGATTAGATCAATCGGTCATAAGGGGTTGGAATATGTATGAGTTGATAGCATCATGTGGCCAAAAAGATTAGTTCGTGCTCCTTCTTTGATGTACGCCGACTTGCCCCTACCTACCGGTAACACCATCGGGCTAATCTGCGCGCCGCGATCGATGATTGAGCCAACGGATCGAGGTCTTGTGTTGCGATCTCCTCGTGCATACCGATCGCGATGATCAATGTGATTGATCTAATGAAAATTGAGACATTTTGAATGGCTCGGTTTGGGTTGATTTGATCGGCCGATGAGATTTTCATAGCGATTTCATAGATGCGATCTATGTAATTCCGTGACCGCCGTTGCGTACACGCATAGATTGTTATAGAAACACATTCATGTCGTATGGTAGAATACGTTCTACGCTTAACTTGTTTTTGCGGGAATGATGTGAATGGTATGGCATAGATGCATATGTGATGCATGTGTGTTTTGGCGGCTGTGTGTCGTATTAATCACAGTAGGGTTGAGGTCGTTCTTTAATTGTATAACGACCGCGTGTCGACTTGTGATGCTTGAGCTCCTCATGTAATTCATTTGCTACCTATTAGTTGTAATAGTTTAGTTCTTTGCTATGGAGGCTTCAAGCATGATGACAAAGAGGACAAGAAGTGTGGCGAAGAATATCACCGTGGAACCATGGCGATGGCGACCACTACGATACAAAATGCCATACCATTCACGGATAATGTGATTATATGCATGTGATGTTTATTTCTTGTCATACTATTCTTTCATGCCATACCTATAGAGGGTGTGTTTTCATGATAGAATAGCTTCTCTCAAGAAAAATTAAGAATTTGTTTTGATGCCCTTCCAATTCTCGCGCTATAAGAATCATGATCATTGTTTGGTAGGTCTCGCCAAAGCGAGTACCATCAACTATCTTGATCTAATAGGGTGGATGTCGGACATCCACATGCATAGTATTGGTTTACTTACAAGGCTATCAAATTGGATTTGGGCCTTGGGGCATGGTGTTGGGAGCCGGGGCATTGGATGCCACCCAACAAACAAGAGTCACATAAGATGTGATTAGCAAGTGTTGCTTACCTCGTCACTAGGTTTCTAGCAAAGGATGCCAAAGCTCACTAGAACTTAGATGAACATGGATCTTGACCACTATATGTCGTTAGAAGGAAGACGATTACAAAACATATAGTGGGAGTATCTTTTGTTAAATTGTTTAATAGAAGATCAAACATGAACATAGTACTAAACTTTGCATATTCTTTGTTGTAGATCATGTCAGCTAATGCCGCATCTAGTTCTTTTAATTTGCGATCTATTCTTGAGAAAGAAAAACTCAATGGAATGAACTTTTTGGATTGGTATCGCAACTTGAGAATTGTTCTCAAGCAAGAGCGCAAGGAGTATGTCCTTGAGTCTCCTTATCCCGATGACTTGCCCGATAATGCTACCGTGGTCGCACGGAGAGCTTATGAGAAGCAAACGAATGATTGCCTTGATGTGAGTGTCTCATGCTTACCACAATGTCCTCTCGAGCTTGAAGCAATATGAGAACACAGATGCCTACAATATCATTGTGGGGTTGCGTGGTATGTTTGAGAACCAAGCAAGGGCTGAGAGGTTCAACACTTCAAAGTCCTTGTTTGCGTGCGAGCTTGCGAAGGAATCCGTTAGCCCTCATGTGATTAAGATGATTGGCTACATTGAGAGTCCGAAAAGCTTGGTTTTCCCTTAGCCAAGAGTTGGCTCTTGATGTGATTCTTCATCGCTCCCCGAGCTTTGAGCCATTCATTCGAACTATCACATGAACAACATGGACAAGACCTTGGTGAGTTGCATGGGATGCTAAAATCTGCGAGGAAAGCATTAAGAAAAGCGCCAATCATGTGATGATGATGCGAAAGGCAAGGGCAAGCCCTATGTCAAGAAAGGCGTGGTCAAAGAAAGTTAGCTCCCGATGAGATCGCGAGCGGTTCTAAGGCCAAACAAGTCAAGAAGGGCCTGCTCTCGATGCGATTGCTACTCGTGTAAGCAATCGGGACATTGGAAAAGGAACGCCCAAAGTACTTGGAGGATCTTGAGAAAAGAAGGAAGTACGACTTCGCTCGGTATAAATGTTATAGAAATCAATCTTGCCACTTCTTCTCGATTCTTGGGTATTTGATACGGATCGGTTGCTCACATTTGCAAATCGTTGCGGGGGCTAAGAAGAAGTAGAAGTTTGAGGAGGAGCGAAGTGGATCTTCGTGTTGGCAATGGAGCAAAGTTGTCATGGTGGTGTTGGCACCATGCCATTGTCTTTACCTTCGGATTAGTTTTGGAATTGAATAATTGTTATTGTGTTCCATCTCTTTCCAAGAACATTATTTCGCTTCATGTTTAGAAGCGTAAGGTTATGACTTTAGATCTGTGAACAATGGTTGTTCTCTTTATTTCAAAGATATGTTCTATTGTCATACTCCATTGGTGAATGGGTTATATGTTCTTACTCTTGAAGAGTCATCGGTCTATAACATTAATGCAAAGAGGCAACGATCGAATGATTTGAATCCCATGTTTATTTGGCATTGCCGCTTAGGTCACATAAATGAGAAACGCATGGAGAAGCTCCATAGAGA
Source organism: Bonia amplexicaulis (assembly GCA_036346245.1). NCBI lineage: Eukaryota > Viridiplantae > Streptophyta > Magnoliopsida > Poales > Poaceae > Bonia > Bonia amplexicaulis. Next base: position 9,358,414 of record CM070751.1, read on the forward strand.
TGGTATTCGCACTCATTTGATTTTGAATCATTTGAGACATGCGAATCTTGTTTACTTGGCAAGATGACAAAAGCACCTTTCACCGGTCAAGGTGAGCGGGCAAGTGACTTATTGGCACTCGTACATTCGATGTATGTGGACCAATGAGCTCAACGACCGAGGTGGTTTTCAGTACTTCATAACTTTTACTGATGACTTTAGTAGATATGGATATATCTACATGATGAAGCATAAGTCTGAATCCTTTGAAAAGTTCAAAGAATTCCTAAATGAAGTGCAAAATCATTTAGGCAAGACAATCAAGTTTCTACGATCTGATCGTGGAGGCGAGTATTTGAGCCATGAGTTTGGTAATCATCTGAAGGATTGTTGAATTGTTCCACAATTGACTCGCCCTAACACCTCAATGGAATGGGGTATCTCGAACGAGAAATCGCACCTTATTAGATATGGTGCGCCCATGATGAGCCACAGTGATCTTCCGTTGTCTTTTTGGGGTGCGCTCTTGAAACAACCGCTTTCACACTAAACGAGGTTCCATCAAAATCGAGAAAAGACGCCATATGAGATGTGGACGGACAACGTCCTAGCTTGTCTTTTCTTAAGATTTGGGGATGTGAGACTTATGTAAACGTTTACAATCGATAAGCTCACCCCTAAATCGATAAATGCTTCTTTATCGGGTATCCTAAGGAAACAAAAGGATATTACTTCTATAATCAAGAAGAAGGCAAAGTGTTTGTCGCTTGGCATGGTGTCTTCTTAGAGAAAGAGTTTCTCTCAAGAAGAGATAGTGGGAACATGGTGCAACTTGAAGAAATTCGAGAAACACCGAAAACGTTTCAGCTCTCTGAGAACCACAACAGATGAACAAACTGTTGAAGAACCTGTTGTGGACACACCGCACCACGTGGGTCGAGAGGTCACGTCGTGCACCGAGAGGTACATGTTCTTGACTACTCAACAACGGGACATATTGTTGTTAGACAACGATGAGCCTAAGACCTATGAAGAAGCGATGGTGGGACCAGACTACGAAAAATGGCTTGAAGCCATGAGATCCGAAATTGAATCCATGCACGTAATCAAGTTTGGAACTTGGTTGATCCACGATGGTGTTAAAACCATTGAGTGCAAATGGGTTTTCAAGAAAAAGATAGACATAGATGGAAATGTTCACATCTATAAAGCGCGATTGGTGGCCAAAGATTTTAAACAAATTCAAGGTGTTGATTATGATGAAACTTTTTCGCCGTCGCAATGCTAAAGTCTATTCGGATCATTCTAGCGATTGTCGCTTATTTCGACTATGAAATATGGCAAATGGATGTCAAAACAGCTTTCCTTAATGGAAATCGAGTGAGGATGTGTACATGACACACCCACAGGTTTTGTCGATCCGCAATCACCGAAAGATATGCAAGTCGCAAAGATCCATTTATGGATTAAAGCGAGCATCTCGGAGTTGGAACATTCGTTTTGATGAAGTAATCAAAGGGTTTGGTTTCATCAAGAACGAAGAAGAGCCTTGTGTTTACAAAAAGGCTAGTGGGAGCACACTCGTGTTTCTGGTCTTATATGTGGATGACATATTATTGATCGGAAATGACATTCCTATGCTCGAATCATTAAGTCTTCATTGAAAAATAGTTTCTCTATGAAAGACTTAGGAGAGGCATATATTCTGGGCATCAAGATCTATAGAGATAGATCAAAAGGTCGATTGGATTAAGCCAAGATACGTTACATTGACAAGGTGTTGAAAAGGTTCAACATGCGAGATTCCAAGAAAGGCTTCCTACCTATGTCACATGGTATAAATCTTAGCAAGAATCGGTGTCCTAGTACACCGATGAGCGGATAAAATGAATGCGATTCCATATGCTTCACTATTGGATCCATTATGTATGCCATGCTTTGTACACGTCCGGATGTCTCGTATGCTTTAAGTGCTACGGTAGATACCGATCGATCCGGTGAAAGTCAATCGGATTACCGTAAAGAACATCTTGAAGTACTTGAGAAGAACTAAAGATGTGTTCCTCGTCTATGGGGTGAGGAAGAGCTCGTTGTAAATGGTTACACCGATGCTAGCTTCCAAACTGACAAAGATGATTTTAGATCGCAATCTGGATTTGTGTTATGCCTGAATGGCGATGCGGTTAGCTGGAAGAGTTCCAAGCAGGAGACAGTTGCTGATTCTACAACGTGCCGTATATAGCGGCTAGCGAAGTCGCTAAAGAGGTCGTTTGGATCAAGAAATTTGTTTCTAAGCTTGGTGTGATGGCTAGTGCCTCCACCCAATGGACCTTCTTCAGACAACAAGGGAGCCATTCGCAAGCCAAGGAGCCTAGATCGCACCGTAAGTCCAAGCACATTCTTCGCGATTTCATCTCATCCGCGAGATTGTGGAGAGAGGCGATGTTAAGATATGCAAAGTCAAACGGATTTGAACATTGCAGATCCGTTAACAAAGCCGCTTCCCCAACCAAAGCATGAGGCTCACACTAGGGCAATGGGTATTAGATACCTATATGGTTGACTCTAGTGCAAGTGGGAGACTGTTGGTGATATGCCCTAGAGGCAACATGGAGATGTTGAATATATCACATACTATGTTTATGATACATTGCTTTGTTCCTTGAAATAGACATTATCATTATTGATCAATGAGTATGTGACTTATTCATGAGACTCTTAATGCCAAAATGTTGCTATTTCTAAATGATCCCGATTATATTTCATATGAGGAACAAATATGATTCAAAGATCAACATATGTATTGATTGATGATCATGTCTCATGGATCATGGTATGGAGATACCAAATCAATAATATGGACATGTGTTAGTGAACATATGTTGGATAGACCCGCCATGAGACACCGCAGAGATTCCATGTGTCATCGGTTGGTCTCAAGTAGTGTTTATGTGGAATCCTTAGACTTGAGATCATCATGGTTCCCAGCATGTGTAGTAGCTTATTTTGGGACTACTAAACACTACTCCGTGGCGGGTACTCATAAAAGTAGTCTTTGGGTTTGCCATGAAACATGTAGTGGGATGTGAATGATCAAGATAGAATTTGCCCTCCTTATGGGAGAGATATCTCGCCCCTCGATGTAATGGATTATGAAAGTGCATGGCCATGCCAAGGTGATTGAGGAGTCAATCACGAGTTTATAATCCATCACGGAATCGAGAGAGTGATTGAGCTATTAAGAGGATGACACAGGTCTCGCCTTGAGCTTAATCTATATCGTGAGGCAAAGGATTAGTACATGAGAACATTACGAGTTCAAATTGATATGATCTTTACGTATACATTGGGGTTAATATGTCTTACTAGAGACCGCTATTAACGTGGTGACCGGAAAGGTGTTTACGGTCGTGACCAAGTATCGTGAACCTCTGTGGTCGCACACTTAACGGGTTGGAACACTAATTCGAATGTGATTCGGATGTGGGCTCAATTCGGATAGAGATCCGGATAGACTCCTATTGGGCCTCGGTCCGCGAGGCCCAAGTGAGGAGGTCTATATATATGGAGGCGAGGGGCTGAGGGGACGCCATCAGAAAATCCCGAGCTAATCCCTAGCCGCCACCTCCAGAGCCAAACCCTAGCCGCTCGCGAGTGCTGGTACACTCGCGATCGGCGTTCCAGCGCCGAACGTGTGGATACCGGTGGGGCGCCGCTGGCTGCGCGTTGATCGGCATTAACAACCTCTGATTAGATCCGCTCGTGGTGTGGTTGATCGCGTGGAGGAGACGATCGGTTCGGGACGATCGACTACTTCCACTACTACCTCGACGCGTGGTTGGATCGGCTTCTCCAACTCTTCTTCATTGCTGCGCGTCTAGTGGTAACAATCCATGATCCCTCCTTAAGCATGATGTCCTTGTGTGCGCGGTAGAAAAATTTTGTTTTCTGCTCTCGTAGCCTACGCGCGATCCATCAAAGGTTCAGTTGAGAGACAAGCAAACAACAGAAATTGAAAAGGCCTCGAAGAGACTTTGTCTAGTGATCAAGATTGCTAATTGAAAGACATATTTGAGACTTAAAAATTGATACTCAACTTGAGAAAGAGGAAATTCTCAAAAGAGGAAATCTACAAGGAGACAAAAGAAATACCCACAAGATTTAATTCATTGCCAGAGAGAGCGGGAAGAACCGGATGATGAGTGACAAAAGAATACATCTCGAAAAGAAGGAATCGAACCATCTCAAACACGAGATAGAAAAGCAAAGATAAAACATCACATATGAAAACTAGAGTAGTAAATGACCATCAAGATCATTCTCATATTGATAGAAGATGACTACAGATGAGTCCCCATACGCATGGACATTAGAACAAGAGGTATGATTACAAGATTTTCAATCCATCATCTCCCTCTCAATCCTCAAATCACCAAGAGCCTCACATGCTACTTGGGAGGAACACAACACACACAAAGAGATAAAATGAGCTCTAAAACCCTAACTCACTCTATTGTGTCCTGAGGGGTATGCAGCCCTCACCTCTATTTATAGCCCTTGGCTAACGGGTCTCCAACCCGTTCGCCGGCTAAACCCTAACGGAGCTGTCTCCCGCTTGTGCGACCTTGCGACCCCACCGATTCGCCCCTCCCGCACCTTCCGGAAGCTTCCGCACTCCTTGCCTCGCACGCCTCGCAACCACGTCGAGTCCACGTCGTCTTCGACACATCACGACCGTTCTGATCTCAGCGCCACCTGCGCCTAGTCCGGTCACCTCGTGTCTCGCCACGACTCCACCTCGACGTCCTGCAGTCACACAGACAAGAAACATGTCAAATAGCACCGCTCGATACATGAAAGCGTAAATAGAGATCAAACCTGTCGAGTCATCAGAATATGCAACCTAAACCCATACGACTAGGTTCGACCAAGTCCGACCGAGCCCGTTACACCACGCAACGTCTAGGTTCGAACCAACCGACTCAAACTCGACTTTTCCTAAACCGATGCCAATTACTCATCATACACAACGGGATGACCTCCACATGGTCTCTCATCTAGGCTTAGAGCTATGTACTCCTGAGTGGAGTGGCAATAAAATGAATCATCTCAAGTGAGCAATACATCAATCTTTGATCTACCATTTGTGTATCTTTTTGTCTGATTGAATTTGCTCTAGTTTAAGTTGGTTTTTCCTCTTTCTCTCAACCCTTTCTTGATCTCTTCCTGTTGATTGAGTTGCTTACGTTTTGATTGGTGTGATCTCTCTTCTACCCCTCTCTTGATCTTGTTGTGCCAAGGACATGGACGAGATGGAGATAACCTCTTGAAATTGATCTCCAATCATCTAGGCACTTCAATAGCAAGTTTATCAAGAAATCCTATTTTTACTTGAGTTTGGCCCCGTCGAGCAATTTCTTAACCTGAGGTCTTTTGATTTGATTACTTCGGTGATCTTTTTTGTTGTGACATGTGGGAACGTGCTCAAAGCCATCTTAGCTATCTTCTACCCACGAGCAAGATCTGATTGTCGATTTGGTTTTTAGTTCTTGGTTGGTGTGCGCTGCTTTAAATTGCAAAAATGTCTCAAATTTGTCATGGATTTTCTAATCCAGGAATGGAATAGCTTCCTGAGACCTTAAGAATCATGCATACAAAGTTTCACGGCTTTTGGTTTAGTCGATCGAAAGTTTTGTCAATTTTAGTTCTCGTAGTCGGTTGAAAACTTTGTTCTTATGTTGAAAACAGTAGTACCACAAGCATTGTAGGGTAGTACCGCAATCCCTTGTTTTCGACTACTCTGGTTTTCGGCCATTCACTGGTTGTCAACCTCTCTAGTCGTGTTTCGACTTGGTTCGACTATTTTGGTTTCGATCGCTTATAGGTCGACCTCTCACTGGTAGTTGTTCACACCAGCCGAATCTCAACCTACTTCAAACACTCGGGTTTGCTCTCAGGTCTTCGATCACATAGGTTACGATCATATCGATCTTTGACCGCGTAGGTTTTTGAGCACTCATTGGTCCTCGACCATGCTGGTCTTTCGATCGCTCACTGGTGATCAACCACGTAGGTTTCGACCACTCAATGTCTTCGACTACGCTGGTCTTTCGACTGCTCTCTTGTTATCGACTGCATTAGTTTTAAACCACTCTTTGGTTGTTGACCACTCAAGTTGAATTGAGGCCATGTCGACTTTCGGCCACGCTGGTTTTGACCACGCTAGTTCCGACAACGTTGAACTAGATTGTAAAGTTGAGAGGTCAAATTAGGGGTGGTAATGGGTTGAAACCCAACCCAAATCCAACCTAACCCTCACTTAAAGAAGCTCAAAACCCCACCTAACCCAACCTAGAGAGCACCTTCCATCACCTAACCAAACTCAAATGGTTGAAACGAGTTGAAACCCATTTTCAACCCATTTCAAACCCATTGCCAGCCCACTCTTTACTATTCTACTACATACAAGTGCAAGTGCATTTATAGGAAACTTTTGAAAAAGTTCAGTATTTATAATTTCTAGTTCACGTTCATACCATAAAAGTTTTACGAAATTGCCTAAAATTTACTAGAGATGATTTGGGGTGTAGAGACAGTACTTTGTGCATATTTTTAGCTCTAGACACAAAAGTGGGACGAATAGGCTTTTATAAGAAACTTTTGAAAAAGTTCGGTATTTAAAAATTATAACTCGCATTCACACCATAAAAGTTTCATAAAATTTCTTAAAATTTATTACAGAGGATTTCGGGTATAGAGACGATACTTTGTGCAAATTATTAGGTCTAGACACACATGTGGAACCAACAGTTTTTACAGAAATTTTTTGAAAAGGTTCGATATTTAGAATTTCTAACTCGCGTTCACACTATAAAAGTCTCACAAAATTGCCTAAAATTTACTATAGATGATTGGGGTGTAGAGACGCTGCTTATTGCAAATTGTTATGCCCACACATATAGGTGGGACAAACAAACTTTTATAGGAAACTTTTAAAAAAGTTGGTATTTAAAATTTATAACTCGCGTTCACACCATAAACGTTTCACGAAATTTCTTGAAATTTACTACAGATGATTTCGAGTACAGAGACATGACTTTGTACAAATTATTAGGCCTAAATGGCTAGATGCCCTGATAGACCCAATGGATGGAGCCAACCCACGGGTGAGCTATATTGCAACACCACGGGTTGAACCCGTTCTTAACCCAATTTCAACCCTAAATTTGAGAACTCATTCCAATCCTACCCAACCCTTTCTATGAGGCAATCCAACCTGATCCAACCCATTCATTCTTTCAACCCATTTTCACCCATTTTTCACCCATTTAAGGATCCAACCCATTTGAACCCATCCCATTAACACCCCTAGGTCACATATCCAATTTTGAGCAAAATTTGGGGTGTTATATGAACTTTTTTCTTTCAATTATGGACAGTGACTTGTGATAAACAAGCAACTAATCACCATTAATCAACTTAATCCAAAATCGAAACGCTTTTTTAAAAAAGAGAAAAATCTTCTCTCCAGACACTTCCTTGTGAATTGTACGTGATGCGCACAGCTGGCGCGCCGGCACTGGATAAGAACGTGATGTTGAGAAATAGTTGAGGAATAGACGAACGGCAATGCAATCCATGCAATCAATCATCAAGAACACAATAGATCAATCACCAGGAGACACAATTGAGAGAGAACACCAGAACGTAGTCTTTATTGATTTGAGATCTATTCTCATGTTACATAGGCTTCTCTATTTATAGTCTAAACCCCCTAGGGCTAGTTCTGGTATTTGTCTACACCGCAATCTTCTAGGTTTCATAACACTCCCCTTGGGCGAATACCACAACATGCCATGCTTCATTAAAATCTACTCCCAAAAACCTAATGGGAAAAAGGGATGGAGAAAAAAGTACATCACATCTGTTCCTTGTGTCGCACTTATTGCCTCATTAAAAACCTTTACGTGAGAAAACTTCAGTGAGGATAGGTCACAAAGGAAAGAAGAGTGCAATATTATATCTCCAGGATCATGTAAGTCTTCTGGTCTTATATAAGGGCCATAGGTCAGAGATTTACTCCCCCTGAACCTTGTAACTCTCTAAGTCGCCTCATCCCTATACCTCAAACACACTTCTAGAAGCTAGAGGTGGGGAGAGATTTTATGAATAAATCTGCTATATTATCACAAGACCTAGCCTTTAATACCTTTATCTCTCTGTTCTTTTGGAGGTCATGAGGATAGAAGAATTTAGGAGCAATATACTTCATGATATTACTCTTAACGTAGCCTATTTGCATCTGTGCCACACAAGCTGCATTATCTTTATAGATAATAGTGGGATCATCAACGATGTTAATGCCACATAACTTCTTGATGTGGCTAATCATTCACCTAAGCCAAGCACATTCTTGTTAGACTTCATACTACGATATGCATATGCCTCATTAAAAACTCATTCCAAACCCAATGGAAAAAAGGAATGGAGAAAAAAGCACACAACACACGTTAAATTGTATTGTATTTGTTCCCTCATTAAAAATTTTCAAGTAAGAAACCCAACGAGAAAAACTTACTAAGGGAAAACGAGTACAACAATTATCTTCAAGATTTACAAACTATCTTCAGGATTTATTATGATCTTCATGACCTTTATTATGTCCATCGATTGGACTTATCCCGATAGGTGGTAAAGATCTTCAAGGTAGTGTGAGACCATGTGGAGGTCACCCTATGGTTGTGATGAGTAATTGACTCTTGATCTAGAAATATTTAGTTTTGTTTTTGAGGATTGAGCCGTCTCTGTGAAGTCTTGTGGGTGGTCGGATGCTTTTACGACCACGGTATCACCGGCTGAAGCCTTTACGACCATGGCGTCGTGAAGATGTAGTTGGCTGGAAGGTATACGACCACATTGTCGAAAGTTGGAATCCAGCCGGAAGGTTTACAACCACATTGTTGGTAGTCGGAAGTCATTCGGATGGTTTACGACCACGCTACGGCATCCTCGGCAAATTTGACTGTGATTGGAAGCTATCTCGACCACATTGAGCGGAGTCGGAAGTCAGCCGGGCGTCGTACGACTTCTTTGGTCGTGGTCGGGAGCCAGCAGGACAGCATACGACCACGTTGAGCGGTCAGTACCGGTAGAGTTGCGTATGACCACGCCAGGAGTCTCGACTCACGTTGGCGTGGTCGGAGGCCTCCAAGGCCATTTACGACCACGTTGTGGCGCGTGGAGCTTCGACCACGTTGTGGGCGATCGGAAGCTTCGACCACGTTATGGGCACTCGAGGCTACGACCACGTTGTGGGCGCTCGAGGTTCGACCACGTTGGGGGGTCGGTGGTTCGACCACGTTGTGGAGCGTGGAGCTTCGACCACGTTGTGGGCGATCGGAAGCTTCGACCACGTTATGGGCGCTCGAGGCTACGACCACGTTGTGGGCGCTCGAGTTTCGACCACGTTGTGGGCGCTCGAGTTTCGACTACGTTGTGGCACTCGGGATCGTCGACCACGTTGGCCGATCGGAGTATCGACCACGTTGGCTTGAGAAATGAACGTGGTGGGAACGGTTTTTGACCACGTTAGCGACAGTTTGACCGTGGTCGTACGAGGTCACCAAAACCGGTCGTATGAGCTCGGTTTGTGGTCGATTTCATTGGGAGTTGGTCGTATGGGTTTGTGCTGCAGTCGTGGACCTTGTGGACTTGTTGGTTTATCTTTGTGAAAGGTTTTGATGCAGTCTAACTTTTGTGGAAGATATTTGAGCTCGGTTTGAGCTGTTCAGGGTTTGTGTGTTTTCGTGCAGTGCTATGTAATGGTTTGCTCGTCTGTTTGGTTGCAGGACTTCAGGGCTATTTCATGGTGAGGCGTGGGAGGACCGGGACTAGGCACAGGAGGTGTTGAGGTCCAGACGGTCGGAGACGCTGAAGATGATCGAGGCCGGTGAGGTGGTTGCGAGCCGAGGAGACGAGGAACCAGAGCTGGAGCTGCCAGATGATCTTGGAGACAAGTCTTGGTGAGGCTTGGAGTGGTCGGGACTAGACATGGGAGATGTTGAGGTCCAGAACGATTGGGTTAAGCCAAGGAAGACTTGGAGCTCAAGGTGGCTGATGAGGAACCGGAGCTGGTGCAGCCGGTCAGAGATAGGTCTGGCGAGGCTAGGATGGTCAGGACGAGACACAGGTGGTGTCGGGGTCCAGAACGACCGGGGGAAGCCGAAGGAGACCTAGTCTTGCGAGGTGGTTGCAAGCGTGGACAGGAAGGTAGTGGGAGGGCATTTAGGAGAAATGCCAAAGCTGCAAAGGAAGCTGTCCCTCTGGCAAAGCACCTGAGAAAAGAAGTGGATTCAGTTGGCGCTAACAGGCAAAGTGCGGGTCTGTTGGGATAGCAGGCAAAGCATTTGAGTTAGTCGGCTAGGCCGTGGAGGCAGCCGCCTCTCCCTCCCTTGGGAGTTTATCTCTGTGTGCGTTCGCTTTAGGGCTAGAGCTTGTCCTCCCAGGGGGAGTGGTTGTAGAAACATCCCTTGTTATGCTTTTGAGAGGACTCATCTCTCTGTATCTATTAGAGTTTATCTATGAGATGGTTCTTTGTTTGTGATCTGGGTTGAGAGGCTGTTCTTCATGCTATTCTTCAGTCTGTGTTGATTTGAGTCTCTCTTCTTTGAGATTTTTGACCGAACGGTCGTGCGCCTTTCATCGTCGATTCTCTGTTTCGATTGCATCAATCTCTTTGGCCGGAACAAAGACTTTAGGCTTTCCTTGTAAATTCACTTCTAGAGATCATATTCCTGCTAAGTTTGAAGTTTCATGTGCTCTGGATCTCTAATTTAAAAGTTCTTCGAAAAATCGTTCTGGCGGTCATCCGCCTCGAAGATGCTCCGTTTCCAGTTTTGCCGTATTTAGACTTTGCGTCTTCTTTAGCTTCGACCGCCTTGAGGAGACCGATCGAAAGGAAGTCTGACTTGAGAATACAAGTTTCATTTTGTTTATCTCAAGTTTCTCAACTAGTCTGAACACTTCCTTAGTGGTCGAAATCGCCATTGTTCACGCTCCGTGGTCGTCGCTCCGACAAAAGTAGTACTTAATGTTTGCTCGTCATTTTCCGATGGAGTATCGACCACGTTCTATTTGCATCCGAGCACTGCTTCTGCCAACTGTTCCAATCACGACGTTCGACTTCGCTGTCGCTGTCGGTTGGTTCGACCAGTCAAGACGTAGATCATCTGCTTTCTTTTGCGCTGGTTTCCGAGTGCTTGATGGTCGTAGATCTCGTAGTCGTGTGCCCCCACGGTCTCATGAGGTGTCTGCGACCGCAGTCGGCTATAGGTGCGAGTCGGTCTTCGACCACGTTGATCGTACGACCATGCCATTGGCTTACGACCACGACGGTTCCGACCGGACTCATCTTTCGATCGCTGCCGCTTCACTGTTGGTCATACTTTGTCGGTCGCCGCTGTCATCCTTTGTCGGACGGGTCGACAAGCGCAGTCTCGGTATTTACTGTTGGCTGTTTTCGGTTCTCGGGTGATTCTGTTTTTCGGATGAGTTGTTCGACCATTGCAAATATCATTCGTATATAGATCACAGCGGCTGTTCGATCGGCTGGTTTCAACCATAGGCGATTACTCTCTGGTCTTCACGACCACAGCGGAGAGACTCTACCGATACTCTCTGCCGATAGCTTTCGACCACGGTTTGATTTTCCGGCGGTTGTTCGTTTCTCTCCTGGATTTTGACTACAGTCTTTTGACCCTTTTCCTCTCGGTCTTAAACTAAAGATTTCTCTGTTCTCTCTGAGTTTTCCAGTGAACAACTAATCTTCTTCTTCATAGCTCTTTAGCTACTGGAGAAAGATAGGGTTGAATTTTATTTGAGAATTTTTTAAGGCACCATTCGCCCCCCTCTGTTGCCATTTCGATCCTACAATTGGTATCAGAGCGAGGTTGGCTCTGAATTGATCTTAACCGATCTGAGCATGGCAACTAGTAGGGAATATTATGATCTTTTCTTTGCATCTTGTAGGGGTGTTTTTGCCAATGATGTCCCTTGAGACAAGAGGCTTGATTTCGACTAGAGAATGATTTTATTTTGTAAGAAACCACAAGTGTGAGCTTTGTGGTACATTCTTTACCCTTGATTGATCAAATGCAAGGAAGGAAAAAGCCTTGGAGAACACACGCATGATAATGATAAGGACGAGCGTCGACTCATCATGAGCAAGGTAAAACTTCATTATGACCTTGGCCTTGTCCAAGATGAACATACTTCCTCTTAGAGACATTGTGAGATGCCTAGTGTTAAAATTGCTAGATTGATCATGCTAGGCTAGAATCTCACTTATGTTGTGTAAGTTGTGAGTCTTTTCTTGTAGATCGTAAAAATTTAATTTCTCTTCTTGCATGCTAAAAACTGAAAATGAGAAATTAAAATTGATTCACTGCACATGTGTAGAGGAGCTTGAGTTTGCTAGGGCTAAGATTAGAAGGCTATGTTCTTTTGTTCTAGCTTCTCTTGTTTTATGTTTGTACTGACCATGTTGCTCTTGTTGATCCAATTTGTTTGCATTCTCTTCCCTAGCTTATATTGTGATTCTGTAAGGGTTGGTGTAAATGCTTTGAGGAGAAAGCACGATGATATGAGTGCTGCATCTTGTGACTTAGTCTCCTCTGTTCTTTTGGATTATGAGCCGTTTGTAGTGAGCATAAATCTTTCTGTTTCATATCCTTTGCTCCTACTTTGGCTAGTGCATTTCTTGTTGGCTCTTCTCGTGAGGTCCAAGGGACTTCTCTTTGAGCAAGAATGATGCTTTGTCCTTTTGGATCTTGTCTCGTAGTAGACGCTTGCACCATTGCTCATTTTTTGTGAGAAGGATGGACCTCATTGGCTCATTGGCATCGTGGACTTGTTTCGTGTGTTTTCTTGTTTCCGTCCACATGCTGTCTCGAGGAGGAATTTCCGCTGTTTCTCAAAGGATGGACCTCGTTCGCCCAAACGAGGTGCGCATCTACGGCAAGGAGAAGTTGTGAGTTTCTTTGGTGCTTTTGTTGGTTCTCTTCTCGGTGCTTTCAAGTTAGGTATTCACCGCTTCTTCGGAGTTGGGACTCGTTTCATTTGTCGAGTTGTCCACTTGCGGTGTGCCTCTAGGATCGATTTTCTTGCTGAACCATCCATTGCATCATGTTAACTTGCATACTTCTAGTGTGAATGTGTCAAGTCTTGGGTTCCCAAGTACATGCTTACTAACCCTTCGGGATCCAAGACTCGGTACATTATTCTTGTAGGTGTCAAGATGTGGGATGGTGAATATGTACTCGATTGGGTTCTAGTCTTCTTCTTCGTCACGTGATTAGAACACTTGTTGGTTCACTACTTCATGGCCTCCAAGAGACATATGCTTTCACCAGTTGCGTCTCCACCTACTTTGTGAGCTACTCTATACCCTCATGCCCTTATAATCATGTTTGACCATAATTGACATGTTGTGCTTGTTCGTGTGCTCACTTGTACCATATTGGCATGTTTTTCTTTCAATGCTTTAATGTCATGCCCTTATGTGTATACTGCTTAGGTATCCATGTATCATGCTATATTTGGATGCTTAAGCTTTGACTTGACTTCATGAGCTAAGTAGTATGTGCGTATTAGAAGTCAAGTATCATCATGACTTTGTGCTCTATAGTATCTATCATGGTTCACATCTTGCTCCTTATGTTCATTCATCATTATTTATGCATGTTAGCATACTTTTCATGATTTTTATTTGTCATGTTGTATGTCTACATGATGTATGCATATGTATGGACAGTATGAGCTTGAGTATATCTTGGATAGTTTCTCTGTGTCATGATGCTGCGTTTATTCATGCCTTTGTATCTTCTCTAGTATACATGCTTTTTATCCATACTAGCATATGCTTCTATGACTGTTCCTGTCATCTGCTATGTGTATGGGTGTGATTCATTGTGATGCTTGTATACTTTGATCTTATTGCTGTTATGGCATGAAATAAACTGTATGTCATCTTGGTAGTGTTAGTCTGTGCTTATGCTTACATATCATGAGATTTGTGGTTAGGTCACAAGCTTCTTCTAGTATTGGGTGGCTCTAGGCTTGCTGTTCTAGATGCTTTTGATGAGGGCTAGATTGAGCTTGTGGCGGTGTGTGTTCTCATGCATTTGTTATGCTACCGATTGTGGTCATTTGTCTCAGTACTGGATCCATGTCTGTGTATTATTTACCCCAGTACTAGGACACCAGTTGTTCCCCTTTGTTTAATCCACAGGTTATGAATGATGGGAGAGTGGGACAGCTGTCTACGACCGCTCCTTGGTCTTTACGACCACGTCGTAGTAGCTACGACCATGAAGAAGAGCATGACTACGATTGTGGAGTGGACACGACTTCGACCATCGCCTGGACTTGTATTCAACCATGATCCGAACTCGACTACGATCATGACCAAGCTGTTCACGAATGCGACCGCGACCAAATCCGGACTCAACTACGACCGATCCTCAGACGCGAGTTCGACCACACCACCACGGCCCGGGCTCGCGTTCGATCACTTCGGACTCGACCTTGATCACGACCAGGACGCGATTACGACAACGATCCTGACTTGACTATGACCATGTCCTGGACTCATATTCGACCTCGACCACTACAACAACCTCCCGAGCAACTGTAACCAAGGTTTGCTCCCCTGTGATCTTTAGTGTTTTGCTTCCCTCCACTTGGCTTTGCTTTGTTTATCTGTTCTAGTGGGAGGAAGAGTCCGATTGGTTAGACAGGAACCGACTCTAGGTGATATTGTCTCGATCACACTTCTCATCCAAGTGGTTCTCTAGGATTATTTACTACCTAGTTTGGGCTTTTATTCTCTAGGATTCTCCTCTACCTAGACTGAACTTTTTCTTGGCCACTAGAGTCTTTTGCATTGACTTAGTGTGCTTCTGCTCCGTGGTATGAGGTTATAGACTAGAGACCATGAGGATAGAGTGTGTTTGGGAATCACCTCCTTGAGCTAGAACCTCCTCTTTCTCGAGTTTGTGCCAAATTTCTTGGTTCTTCTCATTTTGCATTCTCTAGGGGGAGTTGGACCTTTTCTGTCTGTTTGGATTATTTTTCAGGGGGAGCTCATCTCGTGTGCAGTCTTTGTCCCTTAGTGCTTATCATTCTCATGAATGCCTGTACAGTTTTTTTGGAGCCCTGAATATTATCTTTATGTGACATGATATCATGCTTTATATCTTGCCATGTCCTGTGATAGCTTGATTTATCATGACCTTCTATGTGTTGCTTAGCTCTTGCCATACTAGCTTAATTAAATGTGAACAACTTGAATCAAATCATGTCTTGTTCAATCTTATGAATAGTCTGGCTTTAGTGATCCTCTCTTGATTCAGGCCATGTCGAATAAGCTAAGTTGAGTCTTGAATCTGTTTTTGAGGTTTAGATTGAGCTAAGTTAGTTCATTAGTGATGCATGAGTTAAGTTTTAGCTCTTTGTTCATGAACTAATTCAAGTAAATGCAAAAAGATCTCTTTTGTGCGAAAAAACGGATCTCACCAATTCTTTCTCATGAAATGGCCTGCCATTGCACTAGGCATGAACTCAGGGGGAGTTTTGGATGACCAAGATCACCTCTTTAAGCTTATTGCTTGGAGTGATCGCATAAGGCTTGAGATCTAGCACATAGCTAAGAAAACAAATCTTCGTGAAAAATGGTTGGAGCCAACCATTAATTTATGAAAAGTGACAAATGTGCTAATTTTGCTTAGCTACAAGTATTCTACAAGTGGTATCCAAAGTACTACAAGTAGTGAATTGCTTGTGATATCTAGTGCTTGAACAAAGTGTCTCATTTTTGAACTTATAACACTCTAAAATTGACTCAACTATAGCCTCTTGGTTCCACTTAGAATATTGACATGGCTTGACTCACGTTTGGATACCTTCTTCTAGACTATAATCTTGAGTGGCTCGACATGCTAATCAAACCATTTAATTTAAAGATCATAACTTATTTGGCTTGAGCTTGGCAATACATAGTTTGTTATGATCTAGATAGCATTGTCACCTTTTATGGCTTGGTATAATTTTCTTAGAAGTCACTTTCGATAATCTTCCTGGCTTCCCGTGCTTAAAATGAATTAATTGTAGTCACCCTATCTCATTCATGCTCTATGTTTCTTCCTTGCATCTTGATGACTTTATTGCCAAAAGGGGGAGAAGGATAGGGAAAAAGGCATTAAGGGGTGCAAAAGGCATTAAAATGGGAGAATGCATTAAGGGATGGGAGAAGGATAAAAGGCATTAAGGGGGAGAATGTTTAGTCATCTTGCAATGACAATGGTCATGTGAGCATCTGCTTTTTGGACCATGAGCAAGATTGGACTTTCTGTGTGATTTGGAGTTTCTGTAGAAAATTTTGATATTTCTCTGTCTGCTCCATTTCATTCTGTGTCAACATGGTCATGAGTTCCTTCTTCATTCTTTTTAGACCATGTGTGGCTTTTGCATCTCCCTCATGCTTTCTTTTCAAAAAACAAACTCTTCTTCATGCCTTTTTTCGTGTTTGTCAATATACTCATCAAGGGGGAGATTGTGAGACCATGTGGAGGTCACCCCATGGTTGTGATGAGTAATTAACTCTTGATCTAGAAAGATTTAGTTTTGGTTTTTGAGGATTGAGCCGTCTCTGTGAAGTCTTGTGGGTGGTCGGATGCTTTTACGACCACGGTATCACCGGCTGAAGCCTTTACGACCATGGCGTCAGCAGTATGTAGTTGGCTGGAAGGTATACGACCACATTGTCGAAAGTCGGAATCCAGCCGGAAGGTTTACAACCACATTGTTGGTAGTCGGAAGTCATTCGGATGGTTTACGACCACGCTACGGCATCCTCGGCAAATTTGACTGTGATCGGAAGCTGTCTCGACCACATTGAACGGAGTCGGAAGTCAGCTGGGCGTCGTACGACATCTTTGGTCGTGGTCGGGAGCCAGCAGGACGGCATACGACCACGTTGAGCGAATTCGAGTACCAGCCGAGTTGCGTACGACCACGTTGTGGAGTCTACGACTACGTTGGCCGTGGTCGGAGGCCTCCAGGGCCATTTACGACCACGTTGTGGCGCGTGGAGCTTCGACCACGTTATGGGCGCTCGAGGCTACGACCACGTTGTGGGCGCTCGAGGTTCGACCACGTTGGGGGGTCGGTGGTTCGACCACGTTGTGGAGCGTGGAGCTTCGACCACGTTGTGGGCGATCGGAAGATTCGACCACGTTATGGGCGCTCGAGGCTATGACCACGTTGTGGGCGCTCGAGTTTCGACCACGTTGTGGGCACTCGAGTTTTGACTACGTTGTGGCACTCGGGATCGTCGACCACGTTGGCCGATCGGAGTATCGACCACGTTGGCTCGAGAAATGAACGTGGTGGGAACGGTTTTCGACCACGTTAGCGACAGTTTGACCGTGGTCGTACGAGGTCACCAAAACCGGTCGTATGAGCTCGGTTTGTGGTCGATTTCACTGGGAGTTGGTCGTATGGGTTTGTGCTGCAGTCGTGGACCTTGTGGACTTGTTGGTTTATCTTTGTGACAGGTTTTGATGCAGTCTAACTTTTGTGGAAGATATTTGAGCTCGGTTTGAGCTGTGCAGGGTTTGTGTGTTTTCGTGCGGTGCTATGTAATGGTTTGCTTATCTGTGTGGTTGCAGGACTTCAGGGCTATTTCATGGTGAGGCGTGGGAGGACCGGGACTAGGCACAGGAGGTGTTGAGGTCCAGACGGTCGGAGACGCTGAAGATGATCGAGGTCGGTGAGGTGGTTGCGAGCCGAGGAGACGAGGAACCGAGTGGAGCTGCCAGATGATCTTGGAGACAAGTCTTGGTGAGGCTTGGGTGGTCGGGACTAGACATGAGAGATGTTGAGGTCCGAGCAGTGGGTGAAGCCAAAGAAGACTTGGAGCTCAAGGTGGTGATGAGGAACCGGAGTCAGTGCAATGGCCGAGATAGGTCTCAGCGAGGCTAGGATGGTCGGGACGAGGCACAGGTGGTGTCGGGGTCCAGAACGACCGGGGGAAGCCGAAGGAGACCTAGTCTTGCGAGGTGGTTGCAAGCGTGGACAGGAAGGCAATGGGAGGGCATTTTGGAGAAATGCCAAAGCTGCAAAGGAAGCAGTCCCTCTAGCAAAGCACCTGAGAAAAGAAGTGGATTCAGTTGGCGCTAACAGGCAAAGTGCGGGTCTGTTGGGATAGCAGGCAAAGCATTTGAGTTAGTCGGCTAGGCCGTGGAGGCAGCCGCCTCTCCCTTCCTTGGGAGTTTATCTCTGTGTGCGTTCGCTTTAGGGCTAGAGCTTGTCCTCCCAGGGGGAGTGGTTGCAGAAACCTCCCTTGTTATGCTTTTGAGAGGACTCATCTCTCTGTATCTATTAGAGTTTATCTATGAGATGGTTCTTTGTTTGTGATCTGGGTTGAGAGGCTGTTCTTCATGCTATTCTTCAGTCTGTGTTGATTTGAGTCTCTCTTCTTTGAGATTTTTGACCGAACGGTCGTGCGTCTTTCACCGCCAATTCTCTGTTTCGTCTGCATCAATCTCTTTGGCTGGAACAAAGACTTTTGGCTTTCCTTGTAAATTCACTTCTAGAGATCATATTCTTGCTAAGTTTGAAGTTTCATGTGCTCTGGATCTCTAATTCAAAAGTTCTTCGAAAAATCGTTCTAGCGGTCGTCGAACTCGAAGATGCTCTGTTTCCAGTTTTGCCATATTTAGACTTTGCGTCTTCTTTAGCTTCGACCGCCTTGGGGAGACCGGTCGAAAGGAAGTCTGACTTGAGAATACAAGTTTCATTTGTTTATCTCAAGTTTCTCAACCGGTCTCGAACACTTCCTTAGTGGTCGAAATCGTTTCATTGTCACGCTACGTGGTCGTCGCTCCGACAAAAGTAGTACTTACTGTTTGCTCGTCATTTTTCGATCGAGTATCGACCATGTTCTATTTGCATCCGAGCACTGCTTCTGCCAACTGGTCCAATCACGATGTTCAACTTCGCTGTCGCTGTCGGTTGGTTAGACCAGTCAAGACGTAGATCATCTGCTTTCTTTTGCGCTGGTTTCCGAGTGCTTGATGGTCGTAGATCTCGTAGTCGTGTGCCCCCACGGTCTCATGAGGTGTCTACGACCGCAGTCGGCTATAGGTGCGAGTCGGTCTTCGACCACGTTGATCGTACGACCATGCCATTGGCTTACGACCACGACGGTTCCGACCGGACTCATCTTTCGATCGCTGTCGCTTCACTGTTGGTCATACTTTGTCGGTCGCCGCTGTCATCCTTTGTCGGACGGGTCGACAAGCGCAGTCTCGGTATTTACTGTTGGCTATTTTCAGTTCTCGGGTGATTCTATTTTTCGGATGAGTTGTTCGACCATTGCAAATATCGTTCGGATATAGATCACAGCGGCTGTTCGATCGGCTGGTTTCAACCATAGGCGATTACTCTCTGGTCTTCACGACCACAACGGAGAGACTCTACCGATACTCTCTGCCGATAGCTTTCGACCACGGTTTGATTTTCCAGCGGCTGTTCGTTTCTCTCCTGGATTTCGACTACAGTCTTTTGACCCTTTTCCTCTCTGTCTTAAACTAAAGATTTCTCTGTTCTCTCTGAGTTTTCCAGTGAACAACCAATCTTCTTCTTCATAGCTCTTTAGCTACTGGAGAAAGATATGGTTGAATTTTATTTGAGAATTTTTTTATGGCACCATTCACCCCCCCTCTGTTGCCATTTCGATCCTACAGGTAGTGATCGAGTCAATGCCTTCTAAGTTAGACTAAAGTCAAGATTTCCTGAATCTCGTGTATAACCATAAAGTTTCAGCATATGCTCCCCTGGAGACCAGTTCCGGTGAAGTCTTATTATTCCAATGCCTTTAATACATTTTAAGAAATCAAAACAGGCTAGTGTAGTGCGAGTATATCTACTGGATTACCACAATGTATAGTCTTCTAGACATCTGTCTCACTATCCATCTACATAATGAGATGATAAAACAATTTGGGAACAATATACTTAACTTTCCAAAATACCACATCTATATGTGCAACACAAGCAAAATTTATCCTAATCAGGATATGGGGGTAATCAATTGCAATGCCATATTTCTTCAGGATATGACTTATCAAAACCTTTCAGAATCTTAATATTTAGCAACCATCTCTGAGTGGTACTATATGACCAAAAGTCTGTTCTACAGAACTAAAAGCATAGTCATACCACCACATAATCAATATAGCCAATCTTAATTTTGGCACTTAGGGGATTAATAAATTTGCCATTAACACCAATGTATATGAAACATTTTATGGTAATAAAGGATATTGCACTCCACCAGTTTCTGATAGGTGATGCACTTCATATATGCTTATGTGGTGTACTTTTGGTTTTTAGTTTCCTCATTCCATCCCCTCGGGTCTTGGATGGGTCCTTATCCACTTCTAGGGATCACATAATTATTGGTGTATTTTTGATCAATTAGTGATTTAATTTCTCTTCAGAGAGATGTCCTATCTTCTAGGAGATATTTTCTCTTCTAGGAGACACTCTTTCTTCAAGTAAGAGTTTATCAGGTACATATATACGTGTTGCAATTTACTTTCTTATTGAAACATCGAGTACTTCAAGGATCGAGCTTTGAGTTCCTTCAGAGATCCCATCAAGGATTTTCAGAATCCGATAACTGCATATCTTATTCATGTCATCTGCCAGAGTTATTATATAATGGAACACTATTTCATTCATAACAGGAGAATATCGATCTCTATAGGGATCCTTGAACCATCGCTTTCACCCCCTCATTATTTCATAATGACTCATCAAGTCTGAACTAACAGTTCCAAACTTTCATTTGCGATTATGGTTCAGCCTCAATTGCTTCCTTTTATTTTTACCCGATATGAACACTTCAAGTGCTCGGCTATGGACTTTGGTTCCGGATTTATGTTCTCATACTAGAAACTTTAGCAATTTTAGAGGCAACTGGTTGTCGACAACTTTTTTCCAAATATCCTTATAATTGAGTGTCTTTTAATGTTTAAACAACTCTTCGTCATTTCCCAAACAAAAGAATATTGGTTGTTCCGTGTTCCCTAGTACTATAATATGCGCGCGTCTTATTATTGGGGTTTTCATCTTCATGATGAGTTTCTTCATGAGGTATTTCACCTTCACGGTGAGTTCTCTGCTATAGTATTTGAGGAGTGTTTAACGATTATTTTGACTAGTGTCACAAGACCTTGGATCCATAGGTGTCTCCGTAGACTTTAGATCACTGACCAATAAGTCAACTTCGCAAAGATGGATATACTATTCAACCCAGGGTATTCCAACTTAGCGACACAATTACTTCAACTAAATACTATATAACTCATCCATGCAAAGGAATCTGGCAGTCTCCCCACTTCTGGCGTACAAGAGTATCAGCTAAACTTAAATTTAGATTGGTTAGTGCATGAATCTTATACTAAAGATCTTTCTTCAGAAAATATCATGGCATTCAAATATTTTGGGCATTTCTCTCCCCCTGATGCCGAGATTTGATCTTTCTTAATAGTATACTTCAAAATCCCTTTAGTATGGGCACATGATAGATGGAATTTTAGATCCAATCTGATCCCAGCTACTAGTGGGGGCCCAAATGGTGTATGCTATGGTGGTGATATTATATGAGAAATGATTGATTCTTCTAATGAGCAATAATCCTTGATTGGGGTTTTTAACGTAGTGAGCTAGACATTTTATTAATGTAGTGGCATAAAAACGGCATATCTCTACTACTAGTAGATTATCCCAAACATCTAGTGGGTTATTAATCTGCGACAACAGAAATATTCTAGCTTCTTATATATCGCCCAATATTATGATCCAATTACTCATACTGTGTTTTAAGAAATTTGGATCACTTAAATTTCAAGTTTTATGTTAATGCAACATGTTTTGACCTGGTCAGGAGTATTATGTTTTGACAGCATAATATACATCTATAGGATGCTCTCAAAAGCATAAATATAGCACTTCCACATAAAACATGACCATCGATTAATATGCATGGAATATAATATATCCTACCGGAATATAATTCTAGTTTAACCTCCCAGATGGAACAATTATTTGCTAGACATGTATATGATTAATTGAGAGGTAATTTATATGCCTATTATAATTTATGATGCCAAATAAGTATGATAGATTTAGATCATTCAGAATCATTAAAATCCAATAGGTCATCTAGTATTTTGAGAGTTATATTTTCTTTAGGCAAATGGCTATAGCTTCTAGTGGCATATGCACGGCAGCTTCATACTACCTTGTAATTTCCATGTATGTAGTTGCATGCCGGCGACTAACATATTACTAGGGACAAATCAATTACCCTTTGAGGGTTGCAATGATTTTCGTTTGCCAACAGTGTGGATAACAGTTTCAATTATCTCTCAAATAAACTAGATTATTTATAGCTTCAAGTTTGTTTGTTTCTAGCTTTGACCTAGGATATGCCACTATGCTTGTCATTACTCTTATGCCTTGGAGGTTTCAATATTCCTCATATGCCAAAATTCCTCCCCATTTTCACACCAACCATAAAATTCTGAGTGAGAGCGCCTACTTCTAGCATTTGCTTTGAATTAACTCATAGTTTTAACAATAAATTGCTATTGTACTACTTCAAGAGTAAAATTTTATTGGCGTGAAACCGACTTATACTTTGTAATATGGAAGATGTGTTTATATATAGACTAGATTTATTGTGTCTTCAAGAATGATAATTTTCCTATTGCCATCTTGGCATTAATGCACTGAGGCATATCATTCCTTTCAAATGTCAAGCATAATATATATAAATTTTATTCCATGCATGATTAATTATTTTACTATAGGTAAGATATGCTACTGGCAATGTGTTTTATTAAGCAACTATTTAGCATGGATAAGGCTTTAACAGGACAACTTAGACCAAATATATTTATGGCATTGGAGAAAATAATTATCAAATGCACAATTTCAGCTTAAAGCAAAAGATAAGGGTGCTCTTCATGAGTAAAATCAAGCTCGACAGGAGTTGTATCTATACTATTGATGCTACTCATGTAGGGAAATGACATTTAAATAAAGCTAAGGGATAACCAGGACAGTGCTACTAGTCTCCATATTGTTCACCGTAGGTATATTCTTGCCTATGAATGCACCTGTTTATTAGTAACATACGAGTTACCTAAACTTAGTACAGATATAATATGGTGCAAAGCAGAGTAATACTCCCATGTGGACTTCTAGTCCTAGAAACAGAAGTGATCCTGGCAAAGTGCCTACAGGAATATCAGTAACATTTTACAGATTTGGCCATTCTTTCGGAGAAGGCCCTTTCATATAGTCATTCTTCAGAGTAGAATAGATCAATACCTCATAAATTATAAAGTTTTTACCTTTCAGCGGCAAAAGGTATAGCTATGTCAGTGCTAGGCTTGACAGTGACATGACTATATGATAATGAAATAAGTCTAGGTGATACAATTGCAGCCATGCGGGGTGAGTGAATATTCACTTAGTGATGCCCAAAGTCCTACAATATTCATGCAATTTCCTACATACTTACTACTGGTAAGTAATGTCAAATGCATTAAATGAGTGTAAATAGTAAAGATTTACTTTTATTTATTTAGTATATAATTTATTATTTCCCATATTTTTCCTATCAATCTTTGGGATTTTCTTATAATTATTAAGGTATTTAAGTAATTTTCATAATTACTAACCCATTAAATAAATTCTCAACACACAATGTTAAAAAATAAATCATAAAAAAATATGATGCTTCCAAGAAATTTGATGCTTCCAAGACTGGCGCGGAGGCCACGGTCTGACAATGATCTCCACGATGGCGTATGAAATCATAGAGGCGATGGTGCGATGAAGACAACCCGAGGTCACAACGTCACCTTTTATAGTGAGAGGAATGTCTTTTCTTACAAGAGAAGTAGGGACTAAAAGTAATCTATTAGGACAGGTGGCATAGTGAAGAAATAGGACTCTACGGTCTTATTTAGTTAAGTGTCTGTTAGAAATAATCTTGACTTAGAATTTAAAATGTAGTATAGTTCGTTTCTGTATGTAACTCAAATCAAAGTTGTGCTCAACTTGAAGTCCGAATACATATGCTAGTAGGAGAGTCTTAGTGTATATATTAAGAAGGTTTGTAGCTATTTTTGCAAGAACAAAAAAAAGAAAAGAGGGAGCAAGTAAGAGAATAGTGAAATTCAGAAATTCTCCTGTGTTCTCTCAGTTTATTTGTGATGTGTGCGTTTTCTTCTAGATCAAAAGTTTTAACAAGTGGTATCAGAGCCTAGCCAAGAATCGAGTCGCTGGAAAAATCGTCTCGGCGATTCCGTTTCAGTGCGTCTCGCGCGGCGCTCCTGAGACGTACGTCGCTCGTCTTCGCGCAGCTCTCCCGAGAAAAAGATGCATGCGACATATTTTTCTGTTTTCTCGGTCCAGAGAAAGTCAACAGCAGCACCAGACTTCCTTTTTGTCTCGGTCAACGCACAAGACAGGCAGCAGTGCTCCCAAGGTGAAGCACAATTCCTGTGCTAAGAGAGAAAAGCCCAAGCTGAGGATGAAGAAAGCGTTTCTTGCTAAAACGCTCAGTGATGATGAATTAACAGTGCTCTGATGATGAGTTGAGTCAGGGATATTAAGAAGATGTGTCGTTATCCAAACTCAAGTAAGGAGGAAAAAAGTCGGAACGTTGAGGAGATGTGTCACCGTTCTATATCAAGTATGAGTTTAGTAAGTCGTAGTTGAGACCGCCTGCCTCAATGTTTTAGAATCTTTGCATACGGATGAACCTGTGCCAGTTGAGTTGAGTTCCTACATATAACTTGCATGTAGAACGCTTCATGTGGAGGCGTGGCTGGTAGTTCATAATGCATTGAGACAAAAACTAGAGTATGTTAAGTCCAAATAAAGGGGGAGGTTACTTAGAATTCAAGACGTAGTAGAATCTGTCTCCATGTGTAACTCAAGTTGAAGTTGTGTCCAACTTAAAGTCCGAATACGTATGCTACTAGGAGAGTCTTAGGCTATATATTGAGAAAGCTTGTAGCCATTTTTGCAAGAACAGAAAAAAGAAAAGGGGAGCAAGTAAGAGAATATAGAAATTCAAAAATTCTCATGTGTTCTCTCAGTTTATTTATGATATATGTGTTTTCACCTGAAACAAAGTTAACAGTGTCCATACAAATAGGAACTATTATACGACAAAGTAGAATTGTTTAGCCATCACATTAATCTAGAGTATCCCTCGTTTAAGGAAATGCTAACACACCAAGCCATATCGGATCCAAAATATAATCAAACCCAAATCCAATATAACCTAAATATTTTATCCTATTATTAAACTGTTGAGCCATGCAGCCCGCTATAAGAACAACTCACCGGGTCCTCGATCCGTATTCCCAGTGACTACCATCACATCTCATTCCCTCTCGCTCTCGGTCAGTCAGCTCGTTCCGGCGATCCTACACCGCCACCGCCACCATGTCGGGCAACATCGCGTTCGGCCGCTTTGATGACTCCTTCAGCGCGGCGTCTCTCAAGGCCTACGTCGCTGAGTTCATCTCCACCCTCGTCTTCGTCTTCGCCGGCGTCGGCTCCGCCATCGCCTACAGTGAGTTTCTGTTACTACCGTGCACGCTCCCGTGGATACGTACATGACGTACGACGTGTTAATTAACACTCGCACGCGCTTATATAACTACGTTGCACATGTGTTAACTATTTATTTCAGCTAAGTTGACGGGCGGCGCGGCACTTGACCCGGCCGGGCTGATTGCCGTTGCGGTGTGCCACGGGTTCGGGCTGTTCGTCGCGGTCGCCATCGGCGCCAACATCTCCGGCGGCCACGTCAACCCCGCCGTCACCTTCGGCCTCGCCCTCGGTGGCCAGATCACCATTCTCACCGGCATCTTCTACTGGGTCGCCCAGCTCCTCGGCGCCATCGTTGGCGCCGTCCTCGTCCAGTTCTGCACCGGAGTGGTACGTAACAACTTCAGCGCAGAGCAGCTGTCCGACCGGCTGAGCTCGAAAACGAACGGCACTGACACTGACGACATCTCTACTTGTTTCCTTCCGCAGGCGACCCCGACGCACGGGCTGTCCGGCGTTGGCGCGTTTGAGGGCATCGTGATGGAGATCATCGTCACCTTCGGGCTCGTCTACACCGTGTACGCCACCGCTGCGGACCCCAAGAAAGGCTCACTCGGCACTATCGCCCCCATCGCCATCGGCTTCATCGTCGGCGCCAACATCCTCGTCGCCGGCCCGTTCTCCGGCGGGTCCATGAACCCAGCCCGCTCCTTCGGCCCCGCCGTCGCCAGCGGCGACTTCACCAACATCTGGATCTACTGGGTCGGTCCGCTCATCGGCGGCGGCCTCGCCGGCCTCGTCTACCGGTATGTGTACATGTGCGGCGACCACGCGCCCGTCGCCAGCAGCGAGTTCTAAGCCGAGTAGTGAAGGGCGTCGCCGTCCGTGGTCGTTCGGTTTCTCATAATGTTGGCAACATAAAAATGGTGGCCAGTCTCATCATGTCAGGATGCGAGCAGCATCATCAGATGGAAGCCCTGCGAGGCTGTGGCACTTGGACGATCCATGTTTCTTAATTGATATTGACTGGATGTTTTTTTTAATTATTATCTAGATTTATGATCACCACTATAAATTCTCCATCTACCCCTAAAAAATCTCCCTCTCCTTCAAAAACCTGGACCGTTGGATCTTTAATCCAATGATCTCAAATCTTGATAATTATTTGAAAGAAAATATTTGAATAATGTCTAATGTGATGAGTGTGAAGTTGGTGGGTTCAACAACTCTCTTGTGTTTTATTGTGCGATTTAATTTGATTATTTCATCGGTGCAGTTTGGTTGTCCGGGCCTGTTTTTTATCATTTGTCGCCCCCAAATTGTGAATTGTTATTACGAGTTTTTATACAGCGTGTTTGGCAACCACTGAGAATGGGAACAGGATCCTAGAGGAGTGAGTTTGCGTGGATTGAGGACGGGAGTTGAGGTTCTTCTTTTTAGTATCTAAAAATTGATTTTTAGTTTTTCTATAGGAACTAATTTTTAAAATAATTGTCTTTTTATGACAGAGTCTATAAATTGATTATAGTATACACTGTAACGATTTCATTTATATCAACCAAAACCACACGCGAGTTTCTGTTAGTCTGTACTCTATGTCAGGAACAGTCCAAAAGCTATAAACTATAGCCATAAGTTAATGCCGAAAAGAACATGCTTAGTAAGTGTGATGGAAAATTGTGAATAATTAATTTCTACCATGAAAGGATAAGCCATGAAAGAACTAAAGATAAGTCATGATAAATGGTTGAGATGCATCTATATTTCTTTTCTTTTAAGAAACTGCATCTGTGCTTCTATAAAGAGCAATTCCCTTCCCGTCGCCATGAATCCGTGCCTGTTTGGATGGAAGTGGATTTGATCCCGTCTCTTTGGATTGACAGGGAAATTAAGCTAAAATTAGAGGTGCAAGTGGGACGGACCGCGGCCAGCCGCACTTTGCCCGGCCGCCAAATGCTTTTGCGGGCTACGCGGCAGCCTGCAACCAGCCGGCTACGCGGCCAGCCTGCAAACTTGCGTGCACTTTGTGTCCAATACAATTATACTACAACCACTTCAACTATTATACTTATATACAGCCACTACTTCAATAAAATCCCGAAAAATATTCAAAAAATCTGACAAATCGAAAGAACCAAATAAAGACATTAGAATTGAGAATAATATTCTATCAACTTGATTACATCAACGACATTTTATCAAATCATTAAATCATCTGACATGGCTAAATGTTGCACAACTGCACAAGGTTCCTTCTTCTAAGTGAAGTCAAAAAACAAAAGATAAATAACAAGGTGAAGAAGGTGCTGCTTCAGATAAAAGTGTTGCACAACTTAACAGGAATGTCTGCAAAACAAAAGGAACAAGAAGATTAGAATAAAAAAAGAACATATTTAAACACAATAACTGAAATTCACTCGGCACAAAAAACAGCAGGACATGTTAGCATTATTAACCTAGAAGGTTGTGTTGTGGGCAAATACCGAAACTACCACCAAGAGGTTTTGACTATAAATAGATAAGCCTATGTACAAGAAGGAGATTTGATGATAATAAAGACTTGTTCCTTTGGCATCTTCTCCAATTATTGTTTGTTAATTCTCTGTTGATTGGTTACGTGAATTACATCAGAGGTTATTATCATTATTTCTTAACACGTTATCAGCACGATGGCTCTCAAATCGGGTATATCGTTATACATTGGCAAGTTGATCAATCTTGTTCAAGTTCTAATCGCCATAATCCATCTGTGTTTCTTTCACATGAACCTGTGCGCCTTCTTCGTGACCATGTGTGGGGAGACAAGGGGCGGAAACGGATCGGATACAATCGAATAGTCTCAAATACAAATACGAATCCATATTTTTAAAAAGAATATGAATATGAATTCGAATATTCTCAAATACAGATACGAATATTCTCGAATACGAATACAGATATTTTCGAATACGGATTTTCTCGGATACGAATATCAGATAAAACGGATTCCTAGCGGTTTTGGCGATTTTTCACAGGTTTTTAACCGGTTACCGGTTTTAAACCACATAAATTCAATTTTTGAATTACAAAATTTGTACGAATTTTTCATGGGTTCTAGAAACGGATCGAATACGAATCGAATAGTCTCGTATACGAATACGGATACGAATATTCTTGAATACGAATGCGAATACGAATATTCTCAAATACGGATACGAATATTCTCTAATACGAATACGGATTTTGCTTACCAGATTCATGTTTTCTCAGATACGAATATCGGATAAAATGAATTATCTGTTATCGTTTTTCACTCCTAGGAGAGACGACATCACGATTGGGAGGATCGGATCTAACCGAGAGAGGCGGGACTTGGGCCGTCTGCCAAGACCCCAAGCCCATCGTGCTTCGTGCCGCTTCGTCGTGCCGGCTCGGCCCGATCATATCATCGTGCGTCATGTGTCGCACTGCGCCGCCGGCCAGCGTCGTCTCGGCCAGGCCCAAGCACGCCCAAAGCCTCTGTGCCGTGTCGTGCGTGCCACCCAAGCCCACCCAAAATTACTATCTGTGAAGGCGGTGACGACGATCGTCATCTTCCTTTCTCTCGTACCCGCCTCGTTTAAAACTAGTTGAAATAATTGAATTAATTGCATAAAAACATGGGCACGCAATGACATAAATATTTCGGGAAAAGTGGAATTTCTTTGATATTTTAGAAATACAATGTTACTGCCTCGTTAAAAACCTTACGCCCCAGAGTGGGGTTTCCCGAGTAAGGAAAAGAGTACAGTAACAACATATTTATATACTAACTATTACAACATGCGTAGATAATATCTACTCGGCAATGTCTAGGTCAAGATACTGTCGATTTCGGGATCCTCCGATTGATGTTGTTCCCGTTCTTTGGCTAATTCCCAGTCTTTGGCACATGTGATTGCCTCCACCATCCTGGCCGTAAGGGATGATATTCTCTCTTCTATTATTCTCCCTACCGTACTGAATGTCGCTTCTGAAGAGACGGTGGACACTGGCACCAAGAGAGCATCTCGTGCGAAATGTGACAGCACAGGAAAGATCCGCTTGTTGTTCTTCCACCACTCGAGTAAGTCTATCTTGCCTCCATCAGTAAGATCAGGATCAATGTTTGCAAAATCATGCTCCAAATAGTGGTTCAACTCCGAGACAGAATTCCACTTGGAGGCCGCCTGAGACTGAGAGGATGAAGAAGTAGACTTGCCCTTTAGCTTCTTCCACAAGTGTGATACCATACTTGTCTTTCCATGTTGCGTCTGCTGTGAGGCCTCCGATCTTCCGCTGCTACCAAACTTATCATGATACAAACAGAAAACACGAAAAAGCTCATCTTTCACATGTGCGAAAGCTTCTGAATAATCTAGGCCAAGACATTCACCTATCCCCTCCATACCTATCTGTAAACCTGCCAACTTTTTTGTAGGATAAAAAATAATAGCAAAACAATATAAGTGTGAAAGAGAACCAAAATATTTAATAAATTTTTCTTCCATTGCAACGACGGCATGACTTAAAAGAGCATCATCCCTAGATTTAGCAATTCTATCTGCAATTAACCAAATAAACTCTATAACTAAGCAAGAGGTAGGATAATAAATACCAGATAAAACCTTTGTTGCTTTATAAAAAGGTTTTAAAAACTCTCGAAAATGACTAGCAATTTGCCAATCTGTATTAGTAACTACCAATTCATTATTTTGAGAATTGACATTGACAAAAATAGATATGACATTTTCGTAGCCTTGTAACTTTTTTAACATAATATATGTTGAGTTCCACCTCACCTTCATGTCAAGACCAAATTTTCTTGGCTCTTTACCATTAGCTACACAGTAATCCGAGAAGCTGGCTATCACTTGTGGAGAACTTGTGAGGTAACGAATAGCATCACGGATACTGTGCAGATATGGACCAATTACTTGCATACCATCTTGAACAACAAGATTCAAGATGTGGCATACACATCTCTGGTGAAGGACATAACCACCAGTATATGTTTGTAATTTTGGGGTGAGGATGTTCATAGCGGTTGTGTTTGCTGATGCGTTATCAAGAGTTATAGAAGTAATTTGATTATCTATCTTAAAATCATCAAGTACATGTAGTATACGCTCGGCAATGGCCTCTCCCGTGTGCGATTCATTTATTACTTTAAATCCTATGACTCTCTTGTTTAGTTTATAATTATCATCTAAATAATGGGCTACAACACTAAGGTATGCACTTCTTTGCAGTGGCGAAGCTAGAATGAAAATAGAGGGTGGGCTCAAGACCTTAAAGGACTAAGCTAGATTGATACAAACATAGTATTTTACTCATGTACAATTCAAATTCATAAATGAATAAAAGAGAAACAAAACATAAAAGGAGAGAAATATAATGAAAAGACCTCAGTAATAGAAAGCGTATGTCAAAAATATATAAATATGTTTCTAGTGAGTAGAGATCAGTCAATTAAAAATAGCAAAATTAATAGTATGATAACTAATTGCAAATGATCATGAACATTCAAGAAAAACATAACATACCGCGTAAGCTTAAGTCACAAGGCAAATTCATTCTGTGAGATTTCATACCTTAAAATCATCTTATGACTTTATCATCATTAAAGCTTATAAATATCTATTTACCATGTCCATGATTTCATCTACAGTGTGAGAATAGGCAAAAGCATTAATGCAAAAGGTGTGATTGCTGAAATGCAAAATGCGCGATTGGTTTAATGATGCGACATGCTAGAAAGCCTATAATAATGGTCATCCATTGACAAACATATACCCAACCACTGAAGACCGGGGGAAACGCCGCGCGGGCGCGAGGCCACGTCGCCCCACCACAGCATGCGCCAGCGCAGCGTGGTGCTGAAAACGCGACGCTGTGGGAGGTAATAACCGAGTTTTTCGAATTGCGTCAGGTCCACGGTTCTCGCGAAAAGGTCCTTACAAATTTTTTTGCCCCCTCCATTTTGCTCGATAGCCCCCCGCGTTTTCGGAAATCACGCGCGGGTCCCCGGTTTTTTACGTACAGGTCCTCGGTTTTTCCGAAAAACCCCTCCGTCTTTTTAGAAAATAGATTTTGCCCCCGGTTTTTCTCGGAAAAGCCCTTTACCTTCCTCGAAAATACGTTTTCGCCCCGATTTTTTTTGAAAAACTCCTCACGAATTATCGCCTCTTTTTATTCGTACGGTGTCTGGCGCGGCGTAGCGCCGCGCCAACGAGGCTAGTAGTAATGGTTACCCGTCTAGTAGATGAAAACCGAGGAATACAGATGCAACTTTACCTGATGATATCCACTAGCCCAGTTGTTTCCAGCACCACCACCATGCTCAGATATAAATATATTCTCATGATTGTACAGGTTCCTGTACTTGCTATTCTGAATTCCATTGATCCATAAGAAGAGGCCGGGGTATGTAATGCTGGTCATCAGCCTGGTAGAAGAAAACATTCTTCCTATCTCCTCCGTGCAGAGAAACTTGAGCCTTGAGAGCTCTCTTTTTAACCCAACTACCAACACATGCAAGATACATGGAAATGATAGACGTTTAATCCATTTCAGATGATAGCTAAAGTGATATAGTGCTTGGGTACCAGGCACACTTTCTGGTATAATTAAGCAGGTCAAATTCAGATCAAACTATTTCTTCAGTTTCTCAGATGTAGCTATAATTCATTTTAGCATAATTAAAATATACATCTGTATACCTAGCACTTTCTGTTATTAAAACTTAAAAGTTGCTCTGACACTAAACCCTAAAATATTATCGTGCCTTGTTCATGAACAACTCAAACTAATTGAAAAATGACGCCTTCTATACTTCGAAGTAGAGTAATTAACTACAGTGATGGTGCCAATTGAAACCTTGTAAGGTTCACATTCAGGGGGCGTAATTGTTAGATTATACTAGCATGAGAACTACAACGCACTCCCGAGATGAAAAGCAACCACACCACACTTCACTAAACCCTGAAACCTAGAAAAAAAACTGTGCCAGCCACTTAACCGTTTATAGCAACTTTTCCAACAAACCAATTAAGGAAGAAAAGGGAGGCCAATTTTGCTCACATGCCGCACAACACTTCATCAAAACAAGGCAGCCAAGCTACACTAACACATAATCATGTCCGAGTGATCGTTCTGTCAATCAAGTAAGCGCTTTGTATGAACCCTACATAAACCCACCACCAGTCAGAGAATTGAAAAGATAGCAGCATTTCTGTGTAAGCATTCTTGCAAACAGACGACCACGTGATGCACTCAGGTCATTACAACTAGACACCAAAAAAATCGCAAAAGCATCAATTGGTAGGCAAGACGGACGAAACGAGGGTGAGTGCTTCACCGACTCTAGTTCCCTCAGCCGCCTAGGAAGGGCCACAAGAATCACACGTTCACATAGGCATTTCATCAAGCATCCCGATGACAGATACAAGTGCTCGCCGTTTCACCCTTCTCGCAATCACGCCGCCATGGGGACAGATGTGCAAATACCAATAAACCACGGTACCATCGCCCAGCAACTCGGAATTTCGTCAAATAGGCTAGATGCACTGAGCTGGTGGAGAGAAACCTGCAGCAGTAGTGAGACCGCCATGGAGCACAGGCTCTCGGGTACTCACCGAGCTGAAGCGAGATGCCACCAACAACAATGGTTGGAAGGACGACGCCGGAGCTACAGACGTCGCCACGACGAGCTCTGCCATTCTTGGTGCTTCTTGCTTGGTCTCGTGTGTATGGGGCAGCCCATCTTGGGGGTTGGGGACGGACCGGAGGGTGGGCTAAAGCCTAATGAAGCCCACCCGCTGGATCCGCCCCTGCTTCTTTGGTGGGATGATGTCCAAATATCTAATGTTATGGCAAAAGAATACTGAACTTGTTGAAATAATTCTTTTAACTCTACCAGTTCCTTTTGATACATCCGTAAAATATCGGATGTAGTAGTTCTTCTACTAACATATTGATACTGTGGGCAAAAGCCGCGTTGGATCATTCTTTCGAACGCGCGACTTTCACCCATCCTAATCGGCTGATCTTCTGAAACAATATATCTAGCAATTTCTTCACGGACATTAAGCGGGTTGTATACCCAAGTACTTACAGAGCCATCAGCCTCGAAGTTTAGTTGTGTTTGTACTCCTCCTCCCCCTCGGCCTCGGCCATGTGCCGCCATCTTGCGTAAGCATGCTTTGTAGTGGCGGTTCAAGTGTCCTGTCCCTACAGCTGTACGAGCACTTAATTTAGCATTACAATAATTACAAGTTGCGATATCTACCGTTTCACCGTCTCGGATTTCCTGGCTCCAGGTCATGTGCTTCCAGCAATCCGCCCTTCGTGCACCCGCGGACTCGGATTCATTGTCCCCATTGACTCGGACCGTCCGGTACTCCTCGTAGCACTGCATCCGTCCATATGACGATCATCCATACTGTAATCTCCCATGCTTGGCGAGAGCTGACGAGCATCAACGGGGTGGAGGAGGACTAGGGAGCGACGGCGAGCTTACACTAAGTCGTCCATTGTCCTTTTCGAGCTTCGATTTCTCTGCATACTGCTTGAGTGTTCCCTGGTACTATGACTTCTTGGTAACATGATGATTAGTTAATAAATAAGAATTACAAATACAATAAATATACTTATAAAATAAGAAATATGCTTATAGAGTTAATAGTCACGTCTACGCTGTCGTGGCCGCTCGAAGCCACCCACCGCCGCTCCAACTGGGGACGACTGCTGCGCCGCCGCGCTCGAAGCCGCGTCACCGCGCCTGAGGAGACGCCGCTGGACCTCATCGCTCTTGCGCACGATGCGCTCTGCTCAGTTGCAATTGCAACCGAGTT
The DNA here is from genome assembly GCA_036346245.1 of Bonia amplexicaulis. Classification (NCBI taxonomy): domain Eukaryota; kingdom Viridiplantae; phylum Streptophyta; class Magnoliopsida; order Poales; family Poaceae; genus Bonia; species Bonia amplexicaulis. Next base: position 9,392,949 of record CM070751.1, read on the forward strand.
GCCGTCACCCCACAGCCTCTAGGGTTAAAACCCTAGCTCGCCCAAAAAGGGCCTAGTAGCAAATGGCCCAGGGAGCCGGAGTTGGCAGGCTGGAGGAAGGCCCACCGGTGTCCCGAGAAAAGAAAAAAATCGGCTGGCTCTTTCCAGTTTACCCCCCGAAGTTTTAAAAAAGTATAGTTGTTTGCTGAAAAATACAGGAACATTATAAGTTTAACCCTGAAGTTTGTTGATATAGCGGATAAGTCGAGCAAACTAAATTTCTTTCTGAAAAAAATTATTTCTAGATTATATGAGCTTCATTATAGTCTTATTAGCACCTTTGTATTGTCATGTTTTCTGGATTTATTTTCTTTAGTATTTTGTTTATGCTTACTAGTAATTCTGAAAATTACTTATTAATTAGCAGAAATTCATTAAAGATTACTAGAAAATTCTAAAAAAAATCCTAAAACACATGGTTTTTAGGTATATGAGCTTCCGTAAATTTATGAAACCTTAGACTTAGTACACCTTGGAAAGATCATATTTCTTTTATGTTTTATTTCCTGGCATTGTGTGTTTGGGGATTTATTTAATGGGTTAGTAATTCTAAAAATTTCTTAAATGCCTCAATAATTATCAAAAAAATCCAAAAGATTGCTAGGCAAAAAATCTGGGAAATGATAAATTATCTACTGAATAGATAAAAGTAAATCTTTACTATTTGCACTCATTTTATGTACTTGAAATTATTTACCAGCAGTAAGCATGTATGTAATTGCATGAATATGATAGGACTTTAGGCATCACTAAGTGCATATTCGCTTGCCCCGAATGGCTGCAATTGTATCACCTAGGCTTATTTCATTGTCATACAATCATACTACAATCAAGTCTGACGCTGACAATATGGAGACTAGTAGCATTCTCTTGGTTATCCATTATCTTTATTTAGATGTTATTTTTCTACTTGAGTAGCGTCAATAGTATAGATACAACTTCTGTCGAGCTTGATCTTGCTCACAAAGAGCACCTCTTATGTATTAATTTAGGCTAAAATTATGCAGTAGATAATTATTTTCTAAGATGCCATAGATATATTTGGTCTAAATTGTTCTATTAAAACCTTACCTCTGCTAAATAGTTGCTTACTAGAACACATTGCTAGTAGCATATCTTATCTGCAGTAAAATAATTAATCATGCATGTAATAAATTTGTAATTATTATGCTTGACATTTGAAAGGAATGATATGCCAAACCTTACTTGAAGTTATTAAACATGTGATCTTAACATTGTTAAGCCTCAGTTCATTAGTTCTTTGTGCATTATTGCTCAAATGGCAATAGAAAAATTGTACTTCTTGAAGACACAAGAAATTTAGTCAAATATTAAATCTCAGATGGATCACCTCAACTAGAAAATGCTATGAATCTCAAATAAGTAGGAAATAACTTATACCCAAATACTTGAAGTCCATATATAAGCCCCCATCTTCCATATTACAAAGTCTATGTCGGTTTCATACCAATAAAATTTTACTCTTGAAGTAGTATAATAGCAATTTATTGCTAAAACACTAGATTAATTGAAAGCAAATGCTAGAAGCAGACACTCTCACTCGGAATTTTACAGTTGGAGCAAAAAAGGGGAGGAATTTGAGCATATGAGGAATATTGAACATTCTTGGCATAAGAAAATATTGAAAATAAGAGTCATGACAAGCATAGTGGCATATCTTAGGTCAAATTCAAAAGCAAATAAGCTTGAAGCTATAAACAATTTAGTTTATTTGAGAGATAATTGAAACTGCTATCCACATTGTTGGCAAATCATTGCAACCTTTGAAGGGTAATTGATTTGTCTCCAGCAGTATATTAGTCGCTAGCATGCGACCATATACATGGGAATTACATAGTAGCATGAAGCTCCGCACATATCCCAGATTGGTACGCATTGAAGCATACCATACCCATCCGATATTACACATGCATATTGGCAAATGCAGTGTGCAACTGTAATGCCACCGGAAGCTATAGTCATCTGCCTGAAGAAAATATAACTCTCAAAATACTAGATGACGTATTGGATTTTAATGATCTCGAATGATCTAAATTATAACAGGCATATAAATTACCTCATAATTAATCACATATATTCCTGGCGAATAATTGTTCCTTCTAGGTGGTTAAACTAGAATTATATTCTATAAGAATATATTATATTCCACGCAGATTAATCGATGGTCATGTTTTATATGGCAGTATTATATTCTTGAGAGCATCATGTACATGTATATTATGTTGTCAAAACATAATACTCTTGACCAGATCAAAACATGTTGCATTGACATAAAACTTAAAGTTTGAGTGATCCAAATTTTAAAACATAGTATGAGTAATTGGATCATAATATTGGGCAATATATAAGAAGCTAGAATATTTTTGCTATCGCAGTTTAATAACCCACCAGATATTGGGATAATCTACTAGTAGTAGAGATGTGCAGTTTTCATGCCACTACATTAATAAATGTCTAGCTCACTGCATTAAAAAGAAAAACCCTAATCAAGGATTAGTTCGTATTAGAAGAATCAATCATTTCATTGCGTATTAGAAGAATCAATCATTTCCCATATAATATCACCACCGTAGAATACACCTTTTGGGCCACCACCAGTAGCTGGGATCAAATGGGATCTAAAATTCCATCTATCATGTGTCCATACTAAGGGGATTTTGAAGTATGCTATTAAGCAAGATCAAATCTCGGCATCAGGGGGAGAGAAATGCCCAAAATCCTTGAATGCCACGGTATTTTCCTAGAGAAAGATCTTTAGTATAAGATTCACTCTGTAACCAAACAAAAATTAAGTTTAGTTGATACTCTTGTTTGGTAGAAGCGGGGAGACTGTCAGATTTCTTTTTCCATTGCATAGAGAAGTTATATAGTATTTACTTGAAGTAAAAAAGGGTCGCTAAGTTTGGAATACCCTGGGTTGAATTGTATATCCATCTTTGCGAAGGTGACTTATTGGTCAGTGATCTAAAGTCTATAGGGACATCTATGGATCAAAGGTCTAGTGACACTAGTCAAAATAATCGTTAAACACTCCATAAATACTCTAGAAGAGAACTCATCTTGAAGATGAAGTATCTTATAAAGAGGCTTATCATGAAGATGGAAACCCCGGTAATTAGAAGCGCACATATCATAACACTGGGGAACACGAAACGACCAATAAGCTTTCGTTTGGGAAATGACAAAGATTTGGTTAACACTAAAAGACACTCAATTATGAGGATATTTAGAGAAAAGTTCTAGTATGATAAAGTCCATAGGCAAGCACTTGAAGTGTTCATATCGGGTAAAAAATGAAAGCAAGCAATTGAGGCTGAACCATAATTGCAACCCTCATTAGAGATGGTTTCCTGAACCGTCTGGTTTATAGCGTCAGTGATAATGGGTGGTTATCACAAACAGCTCACAAACCATCTGTAATAAGTCACAACACAAATAGTTTCTAACACAAAACTGTCTGTGATACTTAGACCATCACAGATAGTTTTTTTAGTAGCCATCTATGATATGTCGGATATCATAGATGGTTATTTTAAAAAACTATCTATAACATTTGACATATCATAGACAGTTAGTCCAAAAAACCATCTGTGATGGCCTACATATCAGAGATGGTTCTGTGTTAGAAACCGTCTGTGATAGTTCTTCGTATAGCCAAAAACTTATCTATTTTCGGTTAGCCTCAGGAAATACTAGCTATGACCTCTGGAAACAAGCAAGCAGATTACAGATAAATGACAGATAAGTGAATTACAAAAGTGGTTTACAACTCAAAATCAATTACAAAAGATTGGTCATGTCTTGTCGCCAGAGTTACATACAATTGAATTACAATTCAAAGTGAATTACAAGTGAATAAATTACAATTGAATTAAATATTTGAACTGTATTAATCTTTGTTGCTGGAGTGAAACTCTCCTTTTGGGTCAATGACCTCCATCATCAAGAAGGTAGAGAGCCATCCTCGAACATATGAGAGTGCGTTAAGATCGAATGTACTTGAGTTGATTGTCATGCCTTGTCGCTAGGAGGACTAAAATCATAAGCATATATTGTTGGCCCAGGCACGGAACAAAATGAACTCACACGATGGTTGTAAACACACACAACACCTCTGATCAACTTAAGACACGCAAGAGTTTTTCTGTTGCATCAATCCATTGCAGCTTTTCCATTTTCTCCTTTTGTTTACACTCTCAGATTACAAGTATATAGTCTAACAAAACTGCCCGAGTCTTCCGGCCATGATCCCCATGACTCGCACCACTTGAACGACTTGTTCCACCAACCAACTCACTCAGTTTAGTGGACATGACCAGTTACATGCAGACTAACTGTTACTTGGTTCAGTCTACGACCGCACACAATCCTTGGAGTCCTTCTACGACCATGTCTTGTTAACCACGGTGTCTCGACCATGTCTCACTACAATGGCTTCTTCGACCACGGTGCCTTCGACTATGGTGCCTTTAACCGCTTCACCGACCATGGCTTGTCGACCAACATCACCAGTAGTAGCGCTCACACAGACGGTACCACTGGTCTTTGAGCACGACCGAGATACTTAGCTTACGAGTGCTAATCGTTGACACTATGCAGCTACGACCACTATAGCTACGACCACTATAGCTAAAACTACTGTAGCTATGCCTACTTGCTACGGTACTCCTTTGAGTGTCGACTGCTACAGTACTTCTCCAAGTACCGACTGCAGCTATGACTACTAAGCAGCTCGACTTAGGACTGTGACTGCTACGACCGGTCTCCGACTGCTCTTTGACTTTGGGTCTTCTACTTGTACTCGGCACACAAGTACTCAACATGACTACACAGTACTCGAACACACCAAGTACTTGATACACAACTTCTCAGTACTCAAACATACCGAGTACTCGATACCGACTATGACGTACTCGAACACACTGAGTACTCTACATGCAACAACACAATACTCGAACACACCGAATACTCGACACCGACTGCTACAACAACACAACAAGATTAGTTCCAACATTCACCCCCTAATCTTGTTGTCTTTATTTTGAGTATCTTGTCGTTGAACTTCAAAGCAGTGCCAGTTCGTCATCAGCATCAGCCGTAACGAGATGCGCCTCCTCCTTCTTCGGCTTGTGACACTCGCTGTCAAAGTGTCCATGTATGCCATAATTGTAGCACTTCACATTCTTCTTGTTGGACCTCCGCTCACTAGTCTGCAAGTCGTTGTCGTCCTCGTTGTCGTTGTCACCATGGTCATCTCTATAACCACCACCTTCTTTGATGTGGCCACCGCCACGATCACGGTTCTTCCTCACACCGATACCTTTCCTTCATTCTTCTTCTTGTTGAGGGTTTCCCACTACGTGTGCATGAGCAACAGATGCTCACTCTGTTTCATGTCGTCGAAACTAGTTCAGATGTGCTCATCGTAGGCTTTGTACCGCCCGATGAGATCTTTGATGATGAGGGTCTTCAATCCATGCACTACTGGATGGACATGACGAGCTGCATGTAGCACGCTAGGGCAGCATGAAGACACCTTATAACAACGGCAATTTCATCTACCATGGTATTGCCCAACACTCGGTTGCTAGTAATGACCGATATCACCCGACTGGTGAAGTCTTCAACGGACTCCCTTTCCTCCATCTTCAGCCCATCGAAGTCTCTCTTGAGGAACTAGAGCTTGGCTTCGTGCACGCGCTCATGCCCCATGTGCACCGTCTTGATTGCCTCCCATGCTGACTTCGCCGGGTCTTTCCTGGCGAGGGAAGACATGGCGTCCTTTGGCATAGATTGATAAATGGCGTACAATGTCATCCGATCCTTCTGGTACTCTGCAGCACCAGGCTCCACTGCTTCCCACACGTTCTGAGCCTAAAGAGCGACTCACATTTTTATCACCTAGTTCATGCAGTTCGTGCGGGTGAGCTGCGTATATGACAACGTCACCATGCTCTCCCCCTTCATGGCCACCTGTGAGCTAGAGGAGGACAAATCACCTCGTAGCAGGCCTCGTACTACTGATGGAGACACACTCCTTCCTTCCCTTGGCATCTTCTCCGACTCACAAGAATTGCCAAGCTCTGATACCAGTTGTTGGCCCATGCACGGAACAGAACGTACTCACACAGTGGTTGTAAACACACACGAACACCTCCGATCAACTCAAGACACACAAGAGATTTTTTCCATTGCATCAATACGTTGTGGCTCTTCCATTTTCTCCTTCTATTTATACTCTAAGATTACAAGTATATAGTCTAACAAAACTGCTTGAGTCTTCCAGCCATGATCTCCATGACTCACACCACCCGAACGACTCATTCCACCAACCAACTCACTCAGTTTAGTGGACACGACTAGTTACGTGCAAACTAACTGCTACCTGGCCCGATCTAAGACCGCACAAAATCCTTCGAGTCCTTCTACGACCACGTCTTATCGACCACGATGTCTCGACCATACCTCACGACCACGGCTGCTTCGACCACAGTGCCTTCGACCGCTTAACCGATCATGGCATGTCGACCACATCTTCGACCACGGCTTCATCGACTGCTTCACAAACCTTTGGATCATTCATCTTAGCGTCCATGATTTCCTGCATATGAAGGCAAATGTAGAATGCACATACGTTCCCTATAGCTGCTGGTGGTACTGCAAAAATAGAATTACATATATAGGTATAGTCAGTTCTTGAGGCATTATTATGAAGTGTGATATAGGATTATTGTGTTGTAGCAGGTACCAAAAATCGCATCCTGTATTGTAGCGTGGCACTGGATTCCTTGTGTCTCCATCCCTTGACAATGTAACTGCTGAATGACTTACATGATTCCAAAAAGTTAGCCTCGGATGTTGCAAATGAAGGGAAGACTACAATAGGGTTATCTATGGAGGAAATAAGTTACCTGTCAATTATTTGTTGCACACGGGTAAAGTCGTGGTTGTTCTTGAGTAGGGAATCAAGGTATATTACCTTATTTCACTTTGGTACAACCACAATTAGAATCCAGTGCCACCTACTCATGTATGTCATCATAGTCATTAAACCTAAGTTCATATTGCATATAAAGTACAAATACAATTTGTATAGCAACTAGTGAAGCACTTACCCCTGATTGTAGGGTACCAGAATGTAGTCCTTGTTGCTCTGAGCAACCAATCCCATCGTTATGTAATTCTCAATATAGGATGCATCTTTGGTGATGCATTGCTTAAAGATCAAATGTGGGTTGAGAAAACCCATCGGTTTTCGCGATAGACGGGCTCCTTGCATTATGAATATATACATAAGCAATATTGAGTTATGATATTTATCAGTATTATGTGAATGTAAAACTTAATTGTACACATTTACAGTATCCAACATCGTAGAAGTAAGGCGTCGAGGGCATCAAGGTTGAATAGATCGAATAAGTTGTCAAAGCCCAAGAGGAAGTAGTTCGTCTCATAGAGGAAATACCTTTATGTGTATTTGATGGTTACTCTAGTCTGTTGGATTGCTCATTGGTCCTCACATGTACCAGCCATGCAAAGCCCCACACGTCATTCCAAGGAGCACATGGAACTAAAAAAATGGAAACTTGGTGAAAGAACAGATAAAATAAAGTAAATAAGAACAGGGAAAACCATTTACCAAAGAAAGCAAATTATCTTGTACACGTGTACGTTGCATGTAGTTATAGAAAATGTGACGTGTATGCATCCAGAGAAGCCATTCATTGAAGTTGTCATTAACTTACAGGGCACAACATTAGATTCTTCTTTCCTCAGATTGTCAAGGGTCTTCTGACGATATGTAGCATCCATCCATGAGAAATCAAACCGTGCGACTGGAAAAAGGAACATACACAGACCATCATCATCAATATCATAACAAAAGCAACAAGATCATGACTAGACCCGTTGCACAGTACGTTGCACAGTATATAAAATGCTGCATTAACAGTAGACAAGTGATGAATAATGAAATAATTAGCATAAGGAAAATAATGAACAGAAAAATCCCACTAATTAGCATACACAAGTGATGTTGATTGATTCAATTAGCATAAGGAAATAACGATGATTGACCACTGCAAAATCAAGAACCCAAAATTTCATCACCAACCTAAGCAGACCAAGCTAATTAGAGAAACAAGTTTCTTAACCACATAACCTACTTCTACATATATGCATATTCCTTACCATTAATTAGCCACTGGAAAAACAAGAACTCAAAATTTCATGCATACCATTGCAAAATTTCCAATAATTGGATCTGCGATGGTGTGCTGTGGAGGAAGAAAGGAAGAGGAGATGGGGGGATAGACCATGACAGGAGGAGAAGTGGTGCTCACCGGCATGGCTCTGAGGTTGGTAGTGGCGGACGGCGGTGCTCGGCTCTTGATGGGAACATCACGGTAGCAACGGATCGGGATCAAGGACGATGGATCAACGATGAGGGCAACGAGAGGGTGTTGACGATAGTGACGGATGGCGATGGGGTTCATTGAGACGACGGGGCGGTGAGGTCTCCTCTAACATTGGCGGAAACGGTGGTCTCCAACAATGGACGACGTCGCTTCTAGGGTTTGCCCTTTTGTGTTCTTTTAGGCTGCAGCTGATGGCTTTTGTTTGCGCTTTTCGGCGTGACAGTAGACAATGAAGATGTCGACATAGACGGTGCACACAGTTTTGAGTTCAGGAAGCTGTTTGGAGAATCTGCTTCAAGATGTTGTCCTGTTTTGATGTTTATTTTTTGGACTTTTGGAGAAGCCAAAAGCTAAAAAGAACAAGGCCTTTGGCTTTTGGCTTTTGGTTTTGGTTTCTCTGGAAGCTAAAACAAATAGAGTGACTTCTCTAAGTGGTTTCTTAAAATCACTTCTCCAAATGGTTTCTCAAGTCGAAAATTGTGTGCGTTGTACATATTAATGTCTCTATCATCTGCCGTCATCTTGAAAAACGCAGACAAAAATCGTCAGCTGTAACAAAAAAAACAGGGCCTTTAACTCTTGTGGACAGCTTCAGTTGTTGTGGGCTATGCACGGAAGAACCCACCTCAGCAATGCAGTTAGCCCGCTAGACATTAATTGGGCTTTATTTGTGGGTCGGTCCAGTAGTTTGGCAGACGGGCTCGCCCCACTTACACCCTTAGTTAAAATCTATTTCCACCTAAAGTATTGGGTCTAGCCCCTATATATCAAAAAAAGTCTATAGGATTTAAACTAGTAGAAGTTCAAACTCTCTATCCCTTATCATTTAAATTCCTATGTCCATCAACCCAATGAAAGATTTATAGCACCAACCTTTTTAATTCTCATTCAATTTCACCAATTTCCTCCAACAAAACATGGTGGTAGGGAATTGTGGTTTTGACTTATTTTGTTTAGAACATTGAGCTGAAGAACTACCCTTTTATGATTAATTGTTTTTAAAAGTAAAACCCAATTCCGTTTGGACTCATTTGCAGCAGGTGGTATGGAGATTATTGAGAAAATTTACAATATGCAACTGAATAACTACATAATTCTTAATATGTTAATATAGTTGTCCTGTAACATCAAGGATTTGTTCTCTTTTTAAAAAAAAATTTTGAGCCAGTTTTGAAATATGTTATTTTGTATACGGAACAAGGTTGCAAGTTTACCAAATACTTTTAAAACGAATAGTGTTTCTTCATTTTTTTTTTGTTGTCAAAGTCATATCTTCATTTTTTTTGCTCTCAAAGAAGTATAAGATTTGTTGCGCATGCTGATTGAAATTTTTGCAAGCATTATTATCGAATACTAGTTACATGTCTGTGTGTTGCGATGGATAAAAAGAATATTACTATTCCAATGAAGAATTAATGCAACATCTACTATGAAAGAATGGGACCAAATATGCTCCCAACAAAGAGAATGACAATAGCTTCCCTTCCCTTAATGCCAAAGTTTACAAGAGGAAGAATACGAAATGCCCTTCGGTTAATAATTGATTTGTAGGGTAGAAGCACAAGCCTCCCATGTGAATCTTCCAAGCACAGTTGAAATTATTACGACCAACCGCAGTTGAAGAGATTAGCAAATGAGAGTTTGATGTCTAGTAGTGGTTCAAATGGAAAGGCCCAACCATATGCTAAAGTAAGCAGGCAATAGATCTCTATAGAGCAGTCCAAAAGGATGGGGAAGCATATCATTCGGATAGACATCTCTAACTATAAATGGCAAGATGCGACCTTGAAGCTTCTTCAAGCAGACGAGAAACTAGCAGATTCACAATAAGCAGAACAGGCTGCTGACCACCCCTAGAGGTGAAGATTATGCAAGAAATCAACTTTTAAAAGAACAAGACCCCTCCAGCTGTCGTGTGAACCATTAATGTGCAAGAGAAGATTGCTAGGTCCAAAATCAACAATAGCAAAATAAATAAACAGAAAGTGCCGGACCCAGATTTTATCAATACAAAATCCTCTATAATTCTACCGCACTATTTCCTAGATCAGTAGATAGTGCTTACAGATACATTACTGTATACCAAAAATATATCATGCGGAAGCGAAAATAATACAGTAATAACTTACTTATGGGCCAATTAGACCAAAAACAAATAAATGCAACAGCGGAAACTTCCCATAGGTGGGACCCTCAGGACACGCCCACAGGCAGCCAACTAGGGTTCGTGACCTAGTTTTTGGCCTCTTCATCTTCTAGCTCTGTCGATCCCTTTAAATCACTACAGGGCTTGACCTTCTTTATCTTACTAACTGAATAATGGTAATTGAGCAGGAGTGAGTACAACGGTACTCAGTAAGCCACCACACAGAATGCAATAATCATAGATGCAAAGCTGTCAACAAAGACTTGAGGTTCTTTTAGTTGCTAAAGACGTTATTTTGAAAGTACAATAAATAGGAAACCTCCTGAGACTTAGCAATTTTAACTAAACCAGATTTTCTAAAGTTGTTTAAGAGAATGATGTAATAATAGTAGTGCAGGTTACATCTACCTTTTACAGTGCATGGTTACCTCCATCAAATGCTAGTTTTGATTATTATCACCACCGGAGTACATCCCTCCAGGAAAATTCAAAGTCAAGGTTACATCTGCCCGACGAGTTTTCATCCCACCAATAAAGGTTTTTGAAACAGAACTAACTCAAGAAAGTTCACATATCCACCCTTGACTGTGGGCATGGTTATTCGAACAATGTATATTCTGTAGAGATTGTACATCTTTACCCACAAGAGACAATCGACCTGATAGCCCTAGATGATTCCTTGGTCATGTAGATCGAGTGACCATCACACAGCTATTCGTAGTTACCTCACCCCATTGCCAGTCCACCCATTATGAGATTTATAGGTCTCATAAAGTTGTGTGGGAAGTCATACCCTAACATCTAGTGTAGCTAGACTATGACTTTCCACAATGCTAGTGAAACAGGTACACATCACCCTAGATGGTATCCCATTCATGTTGGACCTTGGTCCGCACATGCACACTACACTCCTCCACAAGTGAAATGACTCCGAGGTCTGGTAACCCTACTTGGCCTAGTTGCACATTACAGACTTATGATTGTACTGTTTTACAATAGGAGATCATCACATGATTAAGTCTTTAATTTATCTGGGCGGTTCAAACCACAAAGCACAATTTCTTATGCAACATCGGCACCAATCACTCTTACCATCCGCCCAGGCAGGTATAGCAAGTTTTTAGGATTTTGAGAAGCATAAATTACGTTGTCTCAAATTACCAGCCATTTACATCGCGTGACTATCCCAAAACAAATTTTTATGTTTGAAGAATGATGATTAGGGCAATTTAATGACGGCCCTAGCGTCAACACTTGTGATTATCATGTTTCATGTGGTCTGCCCGAGCTGGCTTACAAGGTACTCGGTCTATTTGTGCTCAAAACAAATACTCTCTCTACTCAAGAATGTATGGTGTTTTGAACATTGACACAATATCTAACATACAACTTTGATAACTATTTTTATATGTTTCATAGCTAATTTAATGGTATCATTTTCATTTAACCAATCTAAATAGTTTTTTTTTATACATATGTAGTAAAAGTTAAAAAAAGTTTAACCACATGCTTTCTAAAACATTATATATTTATGAACAGATGGAGTATAGATTTGGTGTTGGTGGATAAAAATATTAGATATCAACCTAACATCAAGTCATCTGATGTTCTTCATTCATGTAAGTGGTACCATGCATCCATGCATGATTATAATAAAGTCTAGAGAAAGAGACCAACCAAAGGCTTGTATCTTGTGACAAACACAGTTTCAAGTTCATATTGTGGATTTTTTGTAACGCCCCCATTTCTGGAGATGGTACGGAACTCCGTAACCGTACAAGAATGAACAGTTACAGAGTTCGAATTGAAGCGATTATCACAACAGTACATACATACAATAAAGACTTCACTTTATTACAAGATATGGTTGATGTTAGTATAGCAACGGGCGCGCAAACCCACAAACCACATAATATTACAAAATACACCCAGGTGGCCTAAGCGAGGCTAAGACCTAACACCAATCATCATCGGACATGACTGGCTCCTCCAGGGCTCCTTCTTCCGCTGGTTCCCCTTGTATCCATTGACCTTCTGGTAAATTGTTTAGCAAGTCATGAGTACCACCGTACCCAGCAAGCCACAAGGGTAATCCTTTCTTACTATATGCAATGATATTCAAGGATGGGTATATAGGGGTTTATTACACTTGTGGATGCAGTTTTATTTGCAAATAATCAAAAGTAAAACATTTGCTCCTTAAGATCAGGGGATTTCAATTGTCAAAGCGTTCATCATTATCCATCTTAACATCAAAGATCTACTTATGCCGAGCAGGCCGAGCCCATGCGCGTGCGCGGGCGCAGCCCAACGCCCCGCACACACGCCCGCCCGATGGGCGACGCGCGCCCGAGGTGAACGGTCGCGATCCTTTGAACGGGGCCGTTGGATGAAGGGCGACGCCGATCGATCGGTTGCGGTTTAAATGAAACCGAACTGCTGGATGAAAAAGACACCGACGCCCACGATACGACCACGTCGCACCCGGGGTCATCTTCTACCTCCCGTCGGCTCTTTTCCGGCCGGGAGCAGAGATCGCCCCTCCGCGGTGAATCAGAGAGGTTAGGGCACCTAGGAAGAATTGGCGGTCACCGAGAGGTAGCAGGGAAGCTTGGGTTTCCACTGGAAAGCTTTGGAGGTGATGGGGATAGCTGGAGAGGGCTGGCAGCAACCGAGAGGAGAATGGTCTCCACGGTGGCGCTATGGGGCTCGGGTGGTGTTTGGGCCAATTTGCCGAGACTTTCACCATCTCTAGGACTCTAGGAAGCTAATGGAGGTGGCGGTGTAGCTGGAGAGGGACCCCAGTGAGCTGGCCACGGGGAGGTCCTTGTGGTTGGCGGTGATCACCGGTGCCAGAGCTCTAGGCCAACGCTCGACCTCGGATGAGTTCACCAATGCATTCACGGTGTTATAAGGAAGGTGACAACGAATGGAATTGTATTGTAATAGACAGAATCACCCGATTGGCTTTTAGGGCTCATCGGCGCAGGGAAGGTGCTCGTCGGCGTTTCCGGCGACGTGAGCTCGATTAACTGGGCGAGGGGGTTTGTGAGGCTGCTGGAAAGCACAGGGAAGTGAAAGAATTGAGCTTTATGCTCTGTGCAAGCCGGTTGCCCTTGGGCTTCTCTTGGCCGCGCTCAGGCCACGTCGGCGGCAGAGAGGGGAAGGCGCTGGATTAGCGCGGGAGTTAGGTGGGCAAGGTGGCACTGCTGCACTGCCCACTCTTGACCCCGATTGACCGAGTGAGAGAGGAAGCCGCGAGAGGAGGTGAGCTGTAGCAGCGGCGAGGGCAGCGGGCAGGCGTTGGCGCGCTGCGCGAGGAAGGGAGCAAAGCTTCGGCGGCTGGCTGGTGGGACCAAGGTGCAGGCGGTGACGTCGATGGAGAGAGGAGCGGCGTCGCGGGCTTGCGGAGGAGACGGCGACGCGCGGCCAGCTCCTTCGGGAAGGAAGGAGAAAAGCGCCCGCGCGCGAGCGACGCAAGAGAGAGGGCGAAGGCGTATTCGCCGAAAACGGAAAGCGTATTTCCACCAAAAATTTCCAAATTGGGTAAGATTTTGTAAATTCAATTAAAATTCAAAATAAATTCCAAAAATTTGAAAACTTGGGCTATTTCATTTTCCGAGTATTTATCCCTTAGCTTCTTGGTTGTTGATTCTTAAGAATAATTATGATAACCAACTATACCCATTCAAAAAGGTAGTCTGGAAAAGATAGTGAGATTTGAGGCATCTTTCAGTCTTAGGCATGTACTATGTCAACGTACTCTTAGTTAATACGTTTGGCCCACTACACAAATGACTCAGTCCAGTTAACCTAGTTTGCCTATTTGACTTCGCTGATAGGCCCATCCATCCATCTTTCTCTTTTTTATTTCTGTACTCCCTTCATCTCATAACATATAGCCCATTTGTCCTTTCTGTTCATTCAAAATACAGACTCTCTACATAAATGCATGGAGATTTAGTGAGTCTTCTGCTTACTATCTCCATAAAATGTAATGCAGCAATTTATTGCATATATTAAAAGGTGTAGATAGGTCTATATTTTAGGTGATACATCTTTTTTTGTTGATTTCTATCAATTGAACATGAGTTCCATAGTTATGGATTGAACACCTCCCAATTTGAAAAGTTCACAAATTTAGACAGCAAAATGATAAACCTAGATTCTTCTCCAGTGATGACGAATGACCGGTAGCGAGGGGTTGGGGTTAGGGTTCACTAGGGTTAGGGAGAGGTTCAATGGACCTTGGGGTAGAGGGAGTGGGGAGGTGACGGTGGCACTCCACCATGGGATCAGAGGAGGGTGGTGGGTGGCATGGCATGACAAGGCGACTAAATATTAGGTTTGGTGGGGTTGGGGCAGAACACGATGGTGAAGAGGGGGTGATGCAGTCGAGGCAATGAGGGCGGTGTCGACCGTTGGTGGTGGAGGTGGGGATGAGGGCAGTGGTGCAGGCGCGCAGATCTCGCTAGATAGGAACAAGAAGAGGGGTAGAGTATCGACAATTTCAGAGTCGATCTTACGAAGAAAATGAGGAATATGGTTGAGATAGCGATACGGAGATAGAGTCTTTTATATACGTTCGAGTCTCCTTCATGATGGATAATAACCCTACTCCTGCGTTTTGTATTGTTAGAAGGAATTACAGAGAATGCTCGATAGATTTGATTGACCGAGAGTGGGATGTGGATTACAATGTGGTGTGTCTTCTTTCGACTATTCGGTCGGCCTTTATATAGTTGACGAAGAGGTGGCAGATGACAATGTTGGAGGAGACATCCCACGAATCCTTAAAAATAGAGCCCATGATGGTGGCACCTGTCGGAGAGGCATATTGCGGATCCTGGAGGCGGCACATGTGGTAACGGTTGTTGTTAGTGACTCATCTTCTATCGTGGTTGGCCGAGCGATTGTTGTTAGAGAGATACTCGAGGTGGTTATCCACATGCCTTTTAATTCTGCATGTGTAGGCCCACGTACGGTAGACTCGTGGATTAAGTAGGGAACAAGTCCTTCATAACAGATTATGAATTAGATGTTGAACATATCTTAGGAATATGCTCTATGTATATTCATGTTCTATACAATCGATTGGAGTATACAGGGCACCAACTGGATGGGATGTAAATCAAATAAACAAATAGTTAGATACGATATTATATCCTCATCAGTTAGCCTCCCTATTCCAAGCAAAGTGATTTGCCTACACAACAGATGGTTTCATGTTCTTAGTGTCTTACAACCGGTTTTCTCAATTGGAATGAACTGGTTGGGAAATCATTTTTGGTTGGGATTGCATGAAAAAAGGCTTACTTGAGTTAATATTTTTACTGGTCGTGAATAATGACTATGAGCAGTAAATCTTTCAACTAGGGATTTTGCTTCGTCAAGAAAGTTTACTCGATCGGAATTATAATATAAATTACATGCAACAAGATCTGTTGTTTGGATTGTAATTGATTGTGAATTTTGTAGGATATCTTGACAGGATGAGCTCCGACTGGTTGATCCAAGGAGCCTGATTAAGGGGAGATTCGGAGGAAAAAATGTTCCTCCTGCTCCAAAGAGACAATATTTAGTAAAGACCATCAATTTTGTAGCTACAAAAGCTATCATTGATACTTTACTGACCACTCGCTCAAAGCCAACAGAAAGAGTGGTGGTTGAGGAGAAGAAGCATAATGAGAAAAAAAGAAGAAGAAAAGATCGGTTGAGGATAAGAAACCTTCTTCTTTACCAAGGATATCTCTTCGAATTTGTGTACTTAGTCTGTCTCTTATTGGAGAATAGGAATACAAATGGTTAACATGAAAATCTTAGAAGAAACCATTTATGGGGTTTGTTTAGCCCCCAGTGTTGTTTCTCTGATAATTTATAAGGATACTGGAGGAAAAATCGACCAGTTGAGGTGCTAGCAAGTACTATCAATCAGAATTTCCAATCGGTTGAAATCTAGAAATAGTTGCTTATTTATCATCTTATCCGATATAAGCTACTTTTTTTAGTAGTTGAAGGCATATAATATGTATAGTCTTCTTGACGATCATAAGAAGAATTTGACAATGATTAAGCAATGTCATGAGGCTTAAAAGGTAATGACTTTCTTCATGTGCCTCTCTGATTACTCGATCAGTTAATTTTATCTAAGATCCTCTTTTCTCGTGGCAAGAGGGAATGAATTAGATTAGATTTGATCAGAACTCGACTAGAAGAAACTTTACCCGGTTGAAGTCAACTTTTCATATTCTGGTGAGAAAGTAGCTATGAAGTCATTGAAGGAGACCCGACCGGTTCATATAAGGCAAAAAACTTGTTTTGTGATGTCAAAATCTATCACAATCAATGTTTATTTCTTGTTTCTAGAAACACTTATTCACAAATATTTAAACTTTTAACTATAAAATAATTTTTGTATAAGCATGAAACTTCGACCAGGATAATTACTAGGGCAAATAATGATGATATAACTCCTAGCCTCCTTCTATTCCCTTAGTTACTTAATTAGAGATATTTAGTGAGTAGGAAGAATTGAAACCAGTTGCCTCTAATTTGACTACAATTGTATTTTTATGTTCTCCATATTGGCAGCAAGAGTTATTAACAAGATCGATGCTAAGAAGCTCCTTTGAGTGAGTGGGACCACATGCCAAAAGGAGAGACTTCAACTAGGTGATACCACCTTCTCCAGCCAGTGTAGATATACACAAAGTGTAAATTTAGTCGAAATTGGAATGTCTTGTGGTTAAGTCTAAATAAAATATGGATACAAAGCATCAATTTTATTGAAAATGAAGATAGAATTTACTTACTAAAATTGCATAACTGGAAGAAACGAAAATCAGTTGGCACATCCCAACCATTGTATTACTCATGTATCCCGTATTGGTAGCAAGAGTTAGAGACTAGATCGATGCTAGGAAGTTCTTTCTAGTGGACAAGAACACATGCAGAGAGGAGAGGCTTTGTCTAGGTGATGTCGCCTTTCTCTGACCAGTGTAGAACACATCAAGTATAAAGCAGTTGGGAGAAGCAGTGCCTTTGATCCATACTTCAGGAATTGGAGAGAACTCGTCTATGCCAATTTGATCTCTAGTTCTAGTGGAAACATGACTCTTGCACCACAAACTAGGGAAAAGAGCATTTCACCTATTACCCAAATAGTTGTGGCGCAAAAAGCTCAAAATATTGAGGGGAGTTCTTTGACTCAAGCCCCCAAGCTGGTCGGTGTATTTACCTATTGTTCAATTGGTATTGTATATGTTTCATAACTAGCCTTTTAACATTGTGGAGAACTATATGTTAGTAGAAACCTTGTTGAAAGGTTTTCCGACCAGTGTTCTTTATGAAGTATAGGCTCCATATATGCCTCTATAAATTTCATGTAGTAAATTAATTCAATCTTTCTAAAAGGATGAAGTGCATGAGTATCCCTTGGTTTCCTCTTATGTGGAGGATTTTGTCGACCAAAGTAGATATTTTGACCTTTCAAGATACCCAGCCAGTTTGAAACTCAGGTATTTATTTGATCTAAAGATACTCGTGATTTTATTATATCCAAGTATTCTCATTTTGTAAAGAGGCTGCTTATTGTGGGGTTCTTCTGGTGTTGTGGCCAAAGAGGGTTTCTGGAGTTGTTCCAAAAATACCTCTTATAGAACTAATGATCAGGAAGAAACCATTCAAGCCAACTGGTCAGTGAGGAATCTGTCCCTTCATGTAACGTATTATACCTTTAGACCATAAGAAAGCCTTTGAAGTTTTCATAATTTTGACAAATGTGATGATATGTGGAATTGGAGTATTGGTGTTCCCTTCCCATCCGATTTGCAACTAATTAAGAACTATCTTTTATGAGTAGTAGGCGAATCCCAAGAACTTTCGCTGCTCGGAAGCCAACCAATAAACCATTGTTCTCTGCCTTACATTAATTGTAAGGAAGTTTAACTGGATAGGCAATTTAAAGTTTCACTAGTAGTGAAACTAAGACCAGCTTTTAATTCTAAGAACCGATTGAAGTACATTGTCCACTGGTTGTGGTACTTATATTCAGGATCTTGAACAGGCTTAGAGTTTGTCCTTTAATTGACAAAATCTATTAAGACCTAGGATTTAATGGTCATTTGAGACACAAAATGGTGGTCAAATTCTCGGTTTTTTGAACTTCTTTGAGTTCTATGATTGGTACTGCACAAATTGCTTGTGGCGTAGTAGCCAGATATACAACTAGTTCTTCTCCTGGTTGAGGGGATACTTAAACCGGGGAATTTGATAATTACTATCTAATTTCAAGGAAGGCTTGACCTTTCGATAATCACGGTCACCAGTAATTATAGTCAAGATCGTAATTGGAACTTGTAATTGGAACTTGTGAGTACGTAGCCACTTGGAGGGTGAAATCTACCAGCTTGGTTGATGTCTTCGCTACTTCAATTGAATTTCCACCTTCACAAAATTGCAATCTGCCCCTAGAATGCATTGAAGCTTTAGGGATGCATATTGGTTTCTTTAATGGTGTACCAGTTCTCCTGTTCTCAAGGGTTGAAGAGGCCCTAGCTTATGTAGAGAGGGTTACAACACATATTTTTCGATACCACTCGTGTCATTGCTGTCAAGAGGAAGTGAATTTTTTGTGGCATGCATGGTGACATCGAATGGTGTGCATTCTTATAACACATCTAGGCCTACGCTCCCCGGTGAAATTGAGTTCTCCATGGGATGTTTGAGATCTCACTTGTTGGATATGTGTCTAGGCTATATGGGTGTGTCGAGTCCTTTGATGAAGATTCCTTCTTTCCAAGCAAGCTGAGGCAGGGATCAAGGTTGATATCAATATATTCAACGAGATTCAAGTCATACCTTGAATGTAGATTCCATAGTGCGGCTTGGCAATCACAAAAGTGCATCTTCCCCACAGAAGGAGCCAACTATCGGCGATTTGAGAGTCGATCTAATGAAGAAAATGAGGAAGAACTATGGTTAAGGCAGTACTATGGAGACAGAGTCTTTAATGCAAGTTCGGGCCTCCTTGATGTTGGATAATAACCATATTGTTTTGTATTGCTACAAGAAATTACAGAGAAGTCTCAATGGACTTGATCGACCAAGAGTGGGATGCGGATTACAATGTGGTGTGTCTTCCTATCGACTATTCAACTAACCTTTATATAGTTGACGAAGAGGTGGCAGTTGATAATGTTGGAGGACACATCCCACGGATCCTAAAAATAGCGCACGTGATGGCGGCGCCGATTGAAGAGGTGTCTTGCAGATCCTGAAGGTGGCGTGCATGGTGGTAGTTATTATTAGTGACTCATCTTCTGCCATGGTTGGCCAAGCGGTTGTTGTTAGAGTGATACTTGAGGTAGTTATCCACGTGCTTTTAATTCCGCACATGTAGGCCCATGGTAGACTTATGGATTAAGTAGGGAATATGTCTTCATAATAGATTAGGAATTTAATGTTAAACATATCTTAGGAATATGCTCTAGGTATATTCGTGTCCTATACAACCAGTTGGGGTATATAGGGCACCAACTGGTTGGGATGTAGATCAGATAAACAAATAATGAGATATGATATTATATCCTCGTCAAAGAGGAAGAAGAAGGCTAGCTGGCAGAGCAGGTGGTGGTAGGGTGGATCTCACTGGATTTGGAGCATCCTCTTGTTGGAGCAAAGGGGAGGCAGAGTGGGGGAGAGGCCAAAGGAATGACAATAACCATAAGTAAAATGACATTGAATCAATCTACAAGTGAAAGAAACAATGTTGAATAGGAGCACCGTCAAACCGTACCAATGATTTAGACACGAATAGGTGAGTTGAACCATAAGGATTCCGCACAGAGCCTAAGAACAATGATTCTTGATCTACGAAGGAAACACAAACTCTAGACGGAAACTCTTGATAGATGACATAGAGATTCACCCTAATGGCACACACCCAAAATATACACATGTTTTCAATTCATAACTAAAACTTTGTTTTACAATGGGCGCACCCTATAGCCTTTTATAGGCGACACAGCTGAAAACTCGACTTAAGATACTAACCGACTTGATTTCCTGGCCTGCACACGACCAGCTTGCCATCGCCTCCTGGCCCAAGCCCGTTCATGTCGCATCCAAGCTCGGCACCATGCACACGACGGGAGCCCCACCTTGATGGGACATACATCTGGACTTCCCCTCGCGCTCGCGCTCGCGCACGCGCACGTCTTGGTCCTTGGACATGTTCAGTAGCACTAGGGTCTCCATACATCTCAGCCCACACATATGTGCTGCAGCCTAAAGCGAGCACGCAACACCATACGGTTCCACTTGCACATGCCTACAAAAATTATTAGAGATACAAACTTGTAGCGAGTGCACGGGCAACATGGATGCCGTGGTGGAGGTAGAAGGCACCGTCTGCAGGTGGGGGTAGCCGGGATGGAAAGCGGTCGCCGCCGGTGGTTGAGGTGGTACTTCTGTCTCCGGGAAATGAAGCACCTCATGATGTGCACCGTTAAAAACATATCCGACTCCTTGAGTACTCATGGTGGTTCTCAGGAGGCAATAATACCTATAACCTTCACGTCATGTAGATATTACAGTAGACATTATAATTCCAATGTATAGTTTTCACCAGTGAACTTAAACAATAAATCCGTAATCTCCTTCCAATGTAATAATTATTGTAGATAGACACTAATCTCTTTCCAATATAAGTTTTTGTTGTTTCTTGTGTGTTGGATTTTATACCCAAGCAGTATCTTACATGAGACACTACTTCCCCCTCTCTTCTTTAATCTCTTTTTCACCTTAGCATTAATTCTACTTGACATGCTAATTAATATCATAGACATTATTAATGTAGGATACATTAGAAGTGTCCAAATTAGTATGTATAGATAGATAGATAGATACATAGTATGTTTGTATAGATCGATAGATATGGATTTAATGATCTGACAAAAATATTATTACGAAAATTCATCAAACAGAGTAATTACTGATTAACTCGGTAAAATCCACACTATTCGAGTGCATATGCCTTGCTCCCTGGAGTTACCAGATCTCAGCCTCGATTTTACTACCAGGCGATGGTTCGTTTCGCGGGCTAAACCTCAGGAACCATAGATCAATGATCTCCGAAAGTGTCGCTACTCCGCATGTCATCTCATCTCGCAATTCCCTCCAAGCCATGCAAACACCTCCAAGCCATGCAAGCCATGGCGGGGAGCATGGCACCAAGAAGGCCGTAGCTACGTAGGAAGAAAACACCCACATTTCGGCCTCGTCGGCGCCGAAGCCATCTGTCAAGTTCTCGCGGCGGACGTCGAGCGGGCTCCTTGCCAACCTCTCCAACGACGACGAGGGGTTCTCCTCCACCATGTCCGGCGGCTCCAGCGACTACGCCAACTACACTGTCCTCATGCCGCCTACCCCGGACAACCAGCCATACGGCGCCACGCCCGCCGCGCCCTCCTCTGCGTCCGGGGGTGCCGCCAAGCCGGACGACCTACCCTTACCGCCCTACGCCTCGGCCTCCTCCAAGCTCGTAAACCGCCGGGGCGACGACGGCGGCAGCGGCAAGATGGACCGGCGGCTGTCCACGGCGCGCGTGCCGTCGCCGTCCAAGTCGCTGCTGCTGCGGAGCCAGACCGGGGACTTCGACCACAATCGATGGCTGTTCGAGACTAAGGGCACATACGGCATCGGGAACGCGTACTGGCCGCAGGACGGCAGTGCGTACGCCACCGACGACTTCGGCGGCGACAGCGGCGCCGGCGCCGTCAAGATGGAGGACCTTGTCGACAAGCCCTGGAAGCCACTCAGCCGAAAGGTGCCCATTCCTCCAGGCATTCTCAGCCCCTACAGGTTAGTATCGAGAAGTCAACTTGCACAGTACAATTTATCGAACGAATCCTGCAGCAATTACACGAGATTTACATCCGCAGGTTGCTCGTGATGGTGCGGTTCATCGCGCTGTTCCTGTTCTTGCTATGGCGCGCGACGAACCCCAATCTGGACGCGTTGTGGCTGTGGGGGATCTCCATCGTGTGCGAGTTCTGGTTCGCCTTCTCGTGGCTGCTCGACCAGATGCCCAAGCTGAACCCGATCAACCGCGCCGCCGACCTCGCCGCGCTCCGCGAAAAGTTCGAGTCCGCGACGCCGGCCAACCCCACCGGCCGCTCCGACCTGCCAGGGCTCGACGTGTTCATATCCACCGCCGACCCCTACAAGGAGCCGCCCCTCGTCACCGCCAACACTCTGCTATCCATCCTCGCCACCGACTACCCTGTCGAGAAGCTCTTCGTCTACATCTCCGACGACGGCGGCGCACTGCTCACCTTCGAGGCCATGGCGGATGCCTGCGCCTTCGCCAAGGTCTGGGTGCCCTTCTGCCGCAAGCACGCCATCGAGCCGCGCAACCCGGAGGCCTACTTCACGCAGAAGGGCGACCCCACGAAAGGGAAGAAGCGGCCGGACTTCGTCAAGGATCGCCGCTGGATCAAACGCGAGTACGACGAGTTCAAGGTGCGCATCAACGGCCTCCCCGACCTCATCCGGCGCCGCGCCAACGCCATGAACGCCCGCGAGCGCAAGCTCGCCCGTGACAAGGCAGCCTCCTCCTCGTCCGAGGCCCCCGCAGACGCCGCCACTGTCAAGGCGACCTGGATGGCCGACGGCACCCACTGGCCCGGCACCTGGCTTGACTCCGCCCCTGACCACGCCAAGGGCGACCACGCCAGCATCGTCCAGGTCTCCATCACCAACCATTTTTGAAGTGTGTAAATTTTGGCGCGAAAGCAAACACATGCATATATGTACATGTAACATGTGTGTATGTACTGCGTATGCGTAGGTGATGATCAAGAACCCGCACTACGACGTGGTGTACGGCGAGGCCGGCGAGCACCCGTACCTGGACTTCACCAACGTCGACGTGCGCATCCCGATGTTCGTGTACCTGTCGCGGGAGAAGCGGCCGGGGTACGACCACAACAAGAAGGCGGGCGCCATGAACGCGATGGTGCGCGCGTCGGCGATCCTGTCGAACGGGCCCTTCATGCTCAACTTCGACTGCGACCACTACATCTACAACTGCCAGGCCATCCGGGAGGCCATGTGCTACATGCTCGACCGCGGCGGCGACCGCATCTGCTACATCCAGTTCCCGCAGCGCTTCGAGGGCATCGACCCCTCCGACCGCTACGCCAACCACAACACCGTCTTCTTCGACGGCAACATGCGCGCGCTCGATGGGCTCCAGGGCCCCATGTACGTCGGCACCGGCTGCCTCTTCCGCCGCTACGCCATCTACGGCTTCAACCCGCCGCGCACCAACGAGTACCGCGGCGCCTACGGCCAGACCAAGGTGCCCATCGACCCGCACCGGGACGGTGCAGACGAGGAGCTACGCCCGCTCTCCGAGCACCCCGACCACGAGGCGCCGCAGCGGTTCGGCAAATCCAAGATGTTCGTCGAGTCCATCGCCGTCGCCGAGTACCAGGGCAGGCCTCTGCAGGACCACCCCTCGGTCAGGAACGGCCGCCCGCCCGGCGCGCTGCTTATGCCGCGGCCGCCGCTGGACGCGTCCACCGTGGCAGAGTCCGTGTCGGTGATCTCTTGCTGGTACGAAGACAACACGGAATGGGGGCTGCGCGTCGGCTGGATCTACGGCTCCGTTACGGAGGACGTCGTGACGGGGTACCGCATGCACAACCGCGGGTGGCGCTCCGTGTACTGCATCACCCGCCGCGACGCGTTCCGGGGCACGGCGCCAATCAACCTCACCGACCGGCTCCACCAGGTGCTGCGGTGGGCGACGGGCTCCGTGGAGATCTTCTTCTCCAAGAACAACGCGCTGCTTGCCTCCCGGCGGCTCAAGTTCCTGCAGCGCATGGCGTACCTCAACGTCGGCATCTACCCCTTCACCTCCCTCTTCCTCATCATGTACTGCCTCCTGCCGGCGCTCTCCCTCTTCTCCGGCCAGTTCATCGTGGCGACGCTGGACCCGACCTTCCTCTGCTACCTCCTGCTCATCACCACCACGCTAATGCTGCTGTGCCTGCTCGAGGTGAAGTGGTCGGGGATCGGGCTGGAGGAGTGGTGGCGCAACGAGCAGTTCTGGGTCATCGGCGGCACGTCCGCGCACCTGGCCGCCGTGCTGCAGGGCCTTCTCAAGGTCATCGCCGGCATCGAGATATCGTTCACTCTCACAGCCAAGGCGGCGGCCGAGGACGACAACGACCCCTTTTCGGAGCTGTACCTCATCAAGTGGACGTCGCTCTTCATCCCGCCGCTCGCCGTCATCGGCATCAACATCATCGCGATCGTCGTCGGCGTGTCGCGCGCCGTGTACGCGGAGATCCCGCAGTACAGCAAGCTGCTCGGCGGCGGATTCTTCAGCTTCTGGGTGCTGGCGCACTACTACCCCTTCGCCAAGGGCCTCATGGGCCGCCGCGGGCGCACGCCGACCATCGTCTACGTCTGGGCGGGGCTCATCTCCATCACCGTCTCGCTTCTCTGGATCACCATCAGCCCGCCCGACGACCGGATCACCCAGGGCGGCATCGAGGTGTGAATTTGATCAAGGAATCGAGCACCGAGATCGATTCAAAATCAACAGACAAGATTTCAAAAGAAATGAGCGTGAAAGCAACACTTTGGAGAATCGTGATGAGTTTTCTGTTTGAGTTCTTTGTTTTTGGATGCAAGAATCAGTAGTGCGTGAGTTAAGGATTCTAGGCGAAGTTCATTTTGTAGGGGCTAGTGTACCAAATAAACGGAAAGATGAGCTTTAACTGTAGAAGAGTTTTTCGTGAAATTGCCCCTTCTGCTAAGATGTTATAGTAATTGATGATAGACCCTATGTATTTTTTGTTTATCTGATTCTTCTGCGATTACTATGGGATATGCATATACTTTCTAGAACCCTACTATTTGTTGAAAACTAATCTTGATAAAATTGTATCCGCATGTTTGTGCCGTGTGAAGTGGACGTGCCGTGAAAAGCGGTATTGCATGCAAGTTGTGAATCGAAAGGGCTGCACGAGTTAGTTGTGTCTTAGTAGGTAGGAGCCAAGGCATGAGAATATATAGGTCCATTAGTGGTGCACGTCCCTAGTGCCCTGTACAATGGCTAGCCGTGTATGTTGCATATACTACTATAGAAAAAAGGGACTGTCTATATGAGATTTGACTGTTTTTTATTGTCAAAACAGTCAAAATCTAAATCACACGATTAGAAAAATGGACATACAGGATTGTCCACCACAGAACCTGCATAGAACTGCTTAACGGGCCCTCAATTCTTATTGGGCCTTGTTTTAAAAATTGAGCATAACGGATCAGCATGCGCAAAACCCGTTATCGTCAGATTTTTTGTTTTTTTGCCAGATTCCATACTGGGCTTTGTGTACGTTTTGTTTCCACGGTAAAAAAAATGAATCTTTATACAAAGGGCCACGAATACAAAAGTATGATAACAACATATATCAATGCTTCAATTTACATGGATAAATTCAAAAAATTTCCATGAGCAACTCAGAAGAAACAAATAATATTGGTAGAAATTGAAAAATACATGGTACTGGGCACAGATATTCCCAAGTATCAGCATTCATCTCAAAAAAGTTTGCATTCCCATTTTACTTATCTTGTGTCAAAAAAAGGGTTAAAACTACTGTACTGCCTGCAACATTGGTTTTTCAATGTCAATCCTTACTAAGCTCCTTTTTATATGCTGGGTTATATTAACAACTGCAGTAAAAAACAATAAAAAAGTTAGTAGTCAACTAAATTCCACAGGCACTAAAAATCTGCCATGCAAAAAAATATTCACATAAAAGTATAAATCTTAAAAAAGTATGAAAACAACATATATCAATGCTTCAATTTACAGGAATATATTCAATATTTCGCGATTAGATGGGACTAAAATGCAAAAATATCATGTAAAATGCAAAAATATTTTTGAATGCAAAACAATGGTTATCATGTAATTAAATAAATGAAAATTTTAAAAATTGGATGTGGAAGTACTATTATTATTGCTACGGCACTTATAAAAAGTTCTAACAAAACATCTTCGCAAATTAACCAAATAAAACATCTTGGGAAATTTAATCAAACAAAACATTTTCAGAAATTTAATGAAATATAAAATTCAAACCAAACAAAACAATCTTCGTAAAAGATCAAAAAACAAAACAAAACATCTAGGTATGTTTCACCAACAAAACATATTGGGAATTTTAATCAAAATGTAGCATTCAAACAAAACAAATCATCTTGGCTGGTTTAAACAAAAAAAGGATGTTTCACAAAAAAAAGATGGCTCGGAACCTGCATACCTTGACTGAAGAAGCCTAGAGATGAAGGGCTCTTGACCACTTTCTGGGAGGCCTGAGTTCTAACATTGTCTCCACACGAACTGGACGACGACCTCGTGTCGTCGAAGAACTAGACGGAGAAAACGATGGCGATGAGACCTCCGCTCCAACCAGGCTCCGACCTCTTGTGTCGGGATACTCGATAGATAAGGTGCAGCCGACGAGATCTCCGCTCCGACGTCAAGATCTACGCTCAAACTGAGATAGCGACGAGATCTTCGCTCCGGCGACGATATCTCCGCTCAAACTGAGAACCCTCGGGTGCTCCCCACCTCTCCTCCCTCCCTCAAGTGCTCCGCACCTCTACTCACTCTCCAGTGCGGCGAGCTCTCCGATCCAGCGACGAGATCTCCGCTCAAAATGCTCTCCTTGGGTGCTCCGCATCTCGCCTCTCCCCCTCGAGTGCTTCGCTCTCCGCTCTCTCTCCAGCGAGTGGATTAGGACAGCGCGTGAAACGATGAAAAAAGTATTCAAACAAAACAACTCCCAGAAGCTTCACGAAATCGGGTCTGGGAAAAAACGGGCTGGCATTTGCAACCCGGACGCGCGTGCTCATCCCCAGGCACGAATCTCAAGGAAAATGGACGGCTGACGAATCGCATGTTTTGGGGTTAAAAAACATGCGACTACAGTATAGCACTTCCGTAGAAAAAATCATCATAGATGATTCAAAAACATTGTCACAATCGGTTTGATGAACCGACTAAGTTTATGTGTTAGTAATGATATGAAATCATCACCGACGGTTTTCAAACCGTCTGTGATATTTACTATCACAGATGGTTATTAACCATAATCGTCTATAATAGTTGATTATCATAGGAGGTTTGTAATAAAAACCATCGGTGATATGTCGGTCATTACCAGACGGTTCCTGCAATTATTACAGGTGGTTTTTAATAAGAACCGTATGTGATATTTGTACTGACGATTTTTGATCTTTCTATTTTCTCGTTTTTTTCTCTACTCTATAAAATGCCTTCAATGGATCATCATATTTGTGCCCTTTCTCCGTGAACCAGAACTTCACCGTGACCGATCAACCACGGCAGATCAACCATGGTAGAACGACAATAGCAGAACGATCACCGCATAACGACAATGGCAAATCAACCATAGCAGAATGACCATCGAAGATTGAGCACGGCAGAATGACCACTACAGATCGAGCAAGCTCCTGTCGTTGGCTTGCATCTCGAGGCCCTCGACGTCATGCGAGGTAGGAAAATCCCTCGACGTCGTGCGAGGTGGGAAAAGGAGACGAGAAGAATGGCGAGGCCTGTATCTCGAGGAATTAATAAGGTGTGAGAGGTGAGAAAGATTGGTGCCTGCCATTCGATGCGAAGAGAATGGACGGGTGAGATCAGTATTCTAGGGGAGGTGCCGCGGATTGGTGACATGGCGGGGTGAGACTGAAATTTCTTACACAATTATTACATATGGTTCTTGTTAAAAACCGTCTGTGAATTATCATAGACGGTTCTTATTAGAAACCGTCTGTCCACTTGGACACTCCGACTGCTACAGTACTCGTACTCGTACGAATACGACTTACGACCATGAATGCTTCAGACTACGACTACTACTCGGACGCTCCGATTGCTACTCGTACTACGAATTATGACCATAGATGCTACAGTACTCTTATGAGTAAATTACATAAGATTCTTGTTAAGAACACTCTGTGTTTATCGTAAACCGTCTATGATATTATCTCTTCACAGTCTGTTTTTAGTGTTGGTAACAACACAGACAGTCTCTAAACTTTAACTGTCTATGATTATATCTAATACTGACGGTTTCGATAAACCGTCTGTAATGAGATATCTACTATTAGCTTTTTGTTAGTAGTAATACGTCATTCATGTATATAAGTTGATGGCTATTGGGCTAGATATAATCTCATGCTCAGCGAGGGAATTAAATATCTTTTAATTCTTTATAATTCAGATGAAAACGAAAAAAATCTGATCGAACTGATTTTTTTTGTTGGGTAAGGAAAGAGCGAAATGGTCAAAACTTCGGTGATATTTTGTCGAAATTGTTAACCCTGGCGAAACCGATATAGGGAAAAAATTGTCGTATCGGCAAGTTGCAATCCGAGATGGCTCAGGGCATCCGTAGTGTATGAAAATAGAAGGTTATAAACCACCTTAAGGTCGACCTTATACATTACAGAGTTGATGTTAAGCAGATCATAAGCAAAAAAAACTTAAGGCTAGTCCTTAAGCTAAAGACCTAGCCACAAGCATTAAAATATAATTTTCTTTTAATCATGTTGTTCTCTCTCCCCTACCAGCCAACTACTAATAACCACAAACATTAAAATATAATTTTTTTACTGTCGAGTGAAACTTTGTTACAATCGAACGATGATCTTAAATATAACGAGCCGATCTTAACAATTAAATTAGACTCATCTGATGTCCTCAGTGACCGCGCGTCTCTGCCTGTCGAGACCAAGCAGGAGAAGAAACAGAATCGAGTCGCGAGCAATCCAGTCAACCAGAGCATCGATTCCAGAGAGCAGTAGCCGAGCCGTGCATCCGCAGGAACCCAAGGAGCAGTAAGTCACATCCGATGAGGACAGAAGCTGTCGGCAAGAGCTTTCGTGGCTTAGATGTTTGGTAATTTCGCTGACTTTTGCTACGTGCACATGACAGCCTACCAGAAAGTTTCCAAAGTTCATTGCTTCGCATACACAAAAGTGTATCAGGTATTCTCACGACTTTGCTACGTCTACATAAGGAATCATATCAAGAGATTTCGACTTGCTGCAACTCCATTCCATGCCATAACTCTATCTTGGTGCCGACTCGTGTTCTATCCCAGCAACTGCTTCAGTGTCAGTTTGTTCCACCAGCAATCACTAGTGATTTGTATGACGATCCACATTCTTTTACGAGTTACTGTGGTAAGATCTGTAGATATAGAGTCTAAGATAGAGTTGCATGTTTTTAATGCCATGAGTTAACTTGGGCTACGCTTGATCGAGGAGACTTCGAAAAATTGTTAGTTGTGATGACAACTGAATTCGGTATTTTATTCACTATTTGGATATCTTGCAATTTGGATTACTTGCACGGCTATTATGAAGGCTTTGATAACATTTAATTTCAAAAAATTTGATGACACCCTAATGGTAGCTAGCATGATACTTTCCGGAGTTCTGCTACTTGAAAAGTGAAGTTTTGCTCCAATTTCATTTTGAGATGAAGGATTTAAGTACAAAAGGAGTTTGTTTTTGAGTGGATGCCACAATGTTTGTCTAGTTGTCATAACTCGATATGAGGGGTCTACTCCAAAAACACCCTCTTGAGGACTTGTGTATAAATAGTAGAAAGAGGATATGTAAAAAGGGGATGTGTATGCTTTTTAGAGAAAGGGATGGTAGAAATTGAGATTCATATAAGAAATAGGTAACCTTGATTCAATCAATAAAAGTACATATAATAAATAGAAGTTATATGATCAGTGGATCAGATAAATGGTAGCACTCGTTGTTTGGAGTTTTAAACAACAGTAAGGCTATGACTAAGTAATGAAGGGAGATAACCGAGATTTATTTAGCCACAAGTAAGAGCAAAATTAACACTGCCATGGATTATAAGCCTACGAATAGAAGAATATGGGAGTGAATTAGTTCGTTGAATGATATTGGAATATTGGAAGATGCTAGGAGACCTTTGCAAAACAAAAAGGGGACATTTTAAAAATTCAATGTTTCAATACCGCTTTTGGAAAATCAGTCTTGCTATAAAATTCTATATCAAGTGTATATAGTATACCTCCTTTGCAAAGAGGCTTGATTTCAATGTTCCCTTGCAACTCAACCCCAGTATTGAGAACCCAAAAAATTTAATTCCCAAGAATTTGCTTTCAAAACCAAAACGTGGGAATCTACTTGCTTTACAAACTATTGATGAGATTTCTTTGTGAAAAACAAATATTTTCAACCTTGGTATTTCAAAAAACCATTTTCTAAAAAGCTCTATTTTCAAAATAGTAATGAGAAGCATAAGCTTCGTTGCCAAAGCACTTCTCGACACTTTCCTTCCTCTACTTCTGTCTACAAAAGGAAATTTGGTTTTCCCTTTTTCCTTTCCCTTACTTCGAAGGCTTAAGCTTGAAGACATCAAGGATGCTCATGAAGACTTGGTGGCCTCGCTTTCAGCAAGCTTAGTGTTCAAAACCCTGCACCTTCTTATGTGTGTCTACGTGCATAAGCGTTGCTTTGTCAAAAAGAGTTTATTTGGCCATGTGCGCTGCCTTCTTGCCCTCGGGTATTATATTTCGCAATCACGGGAAAAGCTTGTTTTCAAAACATTGGTTGTTCTGTGTGGTTTGTGCGCCGCCCCTTTTCCTAGATGTGCTCTTTTCGAGTGGGTTTAGAATATCTCATCTCCGCGATTCTTCCCGTATCTCATGCTATTTCCCCCTCACCCTTATTACTAAAAACCTCATCAGGTCTACAAGCGTAAAATGATAAATAACCAAGCCAAGACAATCAAGGTCTGAAGTTTGAAGGGAACAACAATTTCGAAAAAGACAACAACTTAGAGGCCTCAGCCCGCAAAAGGATCAAGACTAGCGTCCCCATCTCATAGTAGACTCACTGATCAAGTCAGCATCAAGAAAGAAATGGCCAAAAACAAGGCATCCATCCCGGGTGGAAGCAAGAAAAAGGAACCAGTGGTTTCCACTCGCTTTGATCCCTACGACCTGTACAATTATTCACTCATATCCACTCCGCAAAGATTACTGAGAAGCAGGCGTCACACTGAAGACAACTATACCACTACACCGAGCAAACCTCGAGAAAAGGATGTCTGCTTTTGTTACGGAAATACCGGACACTACGCCCATAAGTGCCCCTAGAAGAGGCACCACAAAGGCTCTTGTATCTTCTGCGGCAACAAAGAACATAGTGTGATCAGATGCCCCCAAAGGGATCTAAGCAATTAGGCAAAGGATGCCATTGCCACCAACCTCAGCCACAGCAAAGGGGAACTCACCACCCTTGAGTACCCCAAGATGAAGCAAGCCGCACCTGACAAAGTTCCACTGCTAGGCCTAGAAAATCCGCCAACTATTGCCTGCCTTGAATGCAGCAAAGCAGAACATGACGCCCAATCATGCCCTCCACTATGATAAGTTAAAAGAGAATCATACTTCACCCGTGGGAAAAAAGGACACTATTACTACGAGTGCCCAGTCCTCTACTACCCTTTACTGCAAGAAACACCATAAGCCAGAAAATGCATCAAGAACCTAGTGGCATGTATGTGCTGTGGAGAAAAAGGACACCAAGTGGACCAATGCATCGTAAGCTACCCTAATTGTGATGAAAACCACCAACCTAGAGAATGCCCAATGAGCAAGGTCACGTGCTTTCTCTATGAAGGACCAGATCACTGCCCCAAGGACTGCTCCATGAGACTGTTGCTGACCAAAGCAGCTGAGATACAACGACTGAGCCTCCAAGCTTCCATCAGACTCGTCATGCTTGGAGCTAGGAAAAACAATTAGTATTGGTCACTTGTCATTTTAAGGGGGTAGCCAAAGTAGTCAGGAAGTGACAAAGACCATGAAGATGGGCCCGTACTGTGACTCCAGCCTAAAGAAGAATCTTCAACCAGCATTGAAGAACAGCAAACCCTAGAAGCACCAAGTAAAGACAATTGCAACGTATTCGAAAGAACAAGGTTTCTCCTATGTGCCTTCCTCTCCATGTGTGAAACCACTTTTGTGCAGATTCCCTCTCTCCCAGCTACTCTAAGGAAAGAGGCGACTTGACAAGCAAAAATCCTAGAACCTATTGCTAGCCAGCTTGTCCCCACCTCCTTCCTTCTACTCTACCCAAATCTCGGGGACGAGATTCATTTTAAGGGGTTAGGATTTGTAACATCCCAAAAGTATGGGAATAGTGTAATTGCTAAAAATCTAAAATCTTTTGTCGATTTACAGTATTGTTTAAAAAAATTTAGTATTTATTCGAGTTTCTTGATTTGGTTCCTTGCTAAAAATTCAAAAGCCAAGATCTTGAATCAAGAATCGAGACTGTCAATATCGAATTGAAAGGAAATTTTGAATCTCTTTTTCTAAGCTAAAAATTTAAGTTTTAAAATTGGGAGTTGGAATCCCAAAACCAATAATAGAAATTGAAACCAAAGGTTAATATTTGATCAAACTTCTCCTTCCACACCGTGTTGCGCCCGCCCACCATTCGAGCCATGCGGGAGGTGAGCAGGGGACAATGAACATATTGCCCAAATCCTAGGACCACTGTCTGCCGCCTCCACCACCTCTCGGCCCCATCTAGCTCCCTATCTAACATGATCGCACAATAGCCGTAATTTGCAAACTTATCCTTACCATTCAGCTAGGGGTGGCGCCAGCCTATTTTGGGAGCTCGGGCAGATGGGCTGCTTGGCCCAGAAATTGCTGCTGGGTTCAACAGTTGATCTGCGGCTGGGTTCAAGGTTGATTGCTGCCGAGCCCGGGTAGCTACCTAGGGTCGTCGGGCCTTGGCTTTGCCCCTACATTCAGCATTAGCGGTAAGTACCATTTCACCACCTAAAACAATACAAAGCAACCCCACGTTCCATACCAGCCTCGATGCCAATCAATGCCGATCATACTGGCTCTGATATTGGACAATACCCGTCATAACAGTGAAATTGATTATACCGTCTATTGAACACATAAAACTATGTATTATATTTTATTCTACTATTATATATTTAGAGTAATATTACAAGTGAAATTTGATGTGCATATAATTAAACATATATATACTTATAACTATATATTATTATATTAAACTCCGAAATATTAAGCTAGCATGGGCCAGTATGGCTACCAAAATGATATTGACAAGTATGGCAATTTGTCTTCTGTTTGACTCTGCTGGTCATGCTT
This sequence comes from Bonia amplexicaulis, assembly GCA_036346245.1. Taxonomy (NCBI): domain Eukaryota; kingdom Viridiplantae; phylum Streptophyta; class Magnoliopsida; order Poales; family Poaceae; genus Bonia; species Bonia amplexicaulis. The sequence continues at coordinate 9,426,875 of CM070751.1, forward strand.
TCTGCTTGCGTCTACTCAGATCAGGTGCTTGTTGTATGTATGTAGTCTATGAAATTTGTTCGATCTTGGTTTTGTATTCTCCAATATTTAGTTGTCTTTTTTTTCCAATCACTATATTGTAATAATGGTACTTTACTATGGTTTGCCTTGCTAGTTTGCATGTTATCATCATATCCTTCTCTTATACTAAAGATGAGTACCAACCAAGCTCACACGTTACACCACACCATCAAGTCAATGGTGACCGTTGGATCACCACATCATGCCCATCCAACCATTCAACAGTTCCTTATATATGTTGAGTCGATACCTGGTCGAACATTGGGCTTTTGTAGGGTATGGGTTGGACTAGACCTAGGTTGGGCTAGGATTGGGTAAGGTATGAGTTTGATCAGGTTGGATTTCTTAAGGCATGAGTTTGATCAGGTTGGATTTCACTGGGCTTGGGTACAACATGAGCTAGGCTGGACCTAGATTGGACTAGGCTAGGATAGGGCATGTGTTGGATCAGACTTGGGTTGGGTTGGGTTGGGCTGGGCATGAGCATGGTCAGGGCTAGACCTAGATTGGGTTCAGCTTTGGTAGGGGTTTGGACTTGGGTTGGGTTGGGTCATATTAAGGTGGGCTTCAAATTATGAGTCTGTTCTTTTCAAATTCTAGCTTTTGGCTTTTTTTTTACAGTAACTAGCTTTCAAATGGGTTATCTTTGCAGGGTAGAATCTACAAAACCGATTGTATTAGACACTGTAGCGACTTCATCTAGATCAGCCAAATCGCATGTAAGTGTCTCTCTGTACTCTCTCGCGCGAACAGCCATAAGCTATAAGGCATAGCCCAAAACAATATACCCAACATATGTTCTCTTTATAATATGTTTCAAACATACATTGAGATCGACACCAGGCTGGACCTGGGCTAAGCTTGGGTAGGGCATGACTTGGGCTTGAAACAAGGTACATAACAGTTGATAATATATATCCCAATATAGACTGAGCTCGATGCTAGAGCAGACCTGGGCTAGGCTTGGGTAGGGTTTGAGTTGAGCTTAGGTTTTGACTAGGGTTGGGCTATGATGTGCTTTAGTTATGCCATATTAAGTTAGGATTGAACTAATATATTTACCAATATACTTGAGCTCAATATTAAGCCAGACCTAGCCTGGCTGATTGGGTTTAGACCGAGTTTGGCCTAGGGTGGCCTTGGGTATGTCCATTAAGTTGGGTTTGAATTAGCATGTTCATGATAATATCTGCAATTAAACCCCCTTCCAATTTTCTTACGTGGACAATGATAATGCACTGTATCCTTTGGTATGTTCTAAAAAAATTAACTATATAAATTAAAAAACACTAGAAATTCTTTTTTATACCCGTTGTAACGCACAGGTCCAATTCTAGTAGATGTTGTATCTTTCCTCAAAATTATGGATTCTACTCTTTCCCGCAGGTAACAGGTTATGTGATTAGAAGTTTAGACCTGAAGATTCATGCCATTTGCATTTGCTCAGAAATCTGTCCAAGTTGTTGTTCACAAAACTAAGGCCCTGTTTGTTTTGGATTCTAGGCAAGCTAGATACTTCTAGTAGCCAAAATCTCTCCTAAACAGCCCAGCTTTTGGGCTAGCTTCTAAGAATCTAAAAATCTGAGAATCCAAAATTGTACTAGGATCAAGAAGCTGCAATAGCCGAGCTTCTCACAGATTCTGCATACTAATGCCACTTAAAGTTGAAGTTATTTACCCACAAATGCCACTGGATAAAAACCCCTCACCACCCTCCCGCCCTCCCCTCGCCCAGCATTTCGCCGCCTCGGATCGGCCTGTCCCCACCGCTCGTTCCTCCCGATTCTCTCCTCCTCCCCCCGCCGCCCACCCCAAGGCAACCTCCTCCCGCCGCCCACCACACCCCTCCTCCCCCCCCTCGCGGATCCCCCCGCCCCGCTCTCTCCTCCCCCCACTCTCTTCCCTACCCCCGCCACCCCGGCCCCTCCCATCCCGCGCCTCCCGGATCCCCGCCGCCTCCTCCACGCCGCCCACCCCCCCCTTCCCAGGCCCCCGCCCCCCCACCTCTCCTCCCGACTCTCTCCTTCCCTCCCCTGCCCCTCCCGGATCCCCGCCCCGCCCTCCCCAAATCCCCTACCCGCCCCTCCCCGGTGCCCCTCCCAGTTTCCTTGCCCCCACCTCTCTACTCCCAGACTCTCCTCCTCCCTCCCGCCACCCCACCGCCCCCCTCCCCTCTCTCCTCCCCGACTCTCTTTCCTTACTGCCGCCACCCCGCCCTCCCATCCCGCGCCCCCCGGATCCCCGCCGCCTCCCCTGCCGCCCACCCCTGCCCTCCCCGGTGCCCCCCCCCACGCCTCTCTCCTCCCACTCTCTCCTTCCTCCCTGCCCCTCCCTGGATCCCCGCCACCGCCCCCCCGCCACCGCCCACCCCTGCCCTCCCCGGTGCCCCTCCCAGTTTCCCGCCGCCCCACGCCTCTACTCCCCGACTCTCTCCTCCCTCCCCGCCGCCCCACTGCCCCCTCCCGGCCCCTCCCGGATCCGCCGTCGACCCCCGTGTGCCCACCCCTGCCCCTCCCCGGCTCCTCCTCCCCGGATCCCCCGCCGCCGGCCCTCTCCTCCCACACGCCTCTCTCTTTGCACCAAGGTAATGCCACTGTTATTTCTGGGATTATTTGGTGCAATTGTATGAATTAGTGCTCAGTCAATTGTTATTTGGTCGTGAATTTGTGCTCGTCATCAATTGTTGGAAACCAGTTATACATGGTTGTGAACTGAGTAATGCTGATTGCCTTTATGTCTGTCAATTGTTGGAAACACTGATGATGATTGCCTTTAGGGTTTATGTTGTTGGAAGGAGCATGATTGCCTTTATGCTGTTGGACATACAGAGAACATTACCTTTTTTGTGATATGATTTGTGATATGATTTGTGCATACATAGAACATACCTAATTGTTATGGCAATAGATAGAGATGTGCAATGTTTTTCCTTGTGATGATTTACCTTATCAAAATGAAATGGCAATAGACAGAGGTGTGCTGGGTGTTGATTATTTGCTTATGGATTTGTATGAAACTAGATGGAGAAAGGGAAGACACCAAAAGCAAGTTGGGATGCTTGGGCAACCAAAATTTTTTGTGAAATATGTAGGGATGAAGTACTAGCTGGAAATAGGCCAAATGCAGCCTTGAATGCCACTGGTTATAAAAATCTACAAGAAAAATTCAATGCAAAGACAAATAGAAACTATGACCGGACCAAGCTAAAGAATCGTTGGGATACTTTGAAGAGGGAATACAGCTTATGGATTGAGCTAAAAAAGAATGCAACCGGTCTTGGTTGGGATGTCCAAAATGGAACAATTGTTGCAGATGACAAATGGTGGATAGAAAAAACAGCGGTATGCCATTGATATTTGTAAAATTATTTTCCATTCAATGCTTTGTGGCACCATTTTGTATAATAATTCTGCATATATGTTTTTCCAGGCCAACAATGACTATGCCAAGTTCCGTTATACACCAATGGAGAACCTAGATGAGTTAGAAGTTATGTTCCAAAACATTCATGTGTCTGGTTCGTCTTCTGTTATTCCTGGTGGTCATGAAAGCACAACTCCAATTAATGTTGATGATGATATCGTCGATATTGGGGATGATGACAACTCTACTGATAAGAAGACCAAGGTTGGAAAGCGTAAGGGAGGTAGCATTGCGCCTAGCCCAAATAAAAAGAAGAGTCATATGATCAAGGAAGTGAAACGTCTAGTTGATGTGATTGCTACTAGCAATTACGTGACATCGGACGGAATGAGAAATTAGACAATGAGATCATAGAGCACTTGCGCATGGCTGTGAGATGTGGAGCCAAAGAAGGAAGTGATGAACACTACATTGCAACCAAACTTTTTATTAAACAAGAGTATCGTGCAGTGTTTCGTTCATTTGAAACCGATGAAGGAAGAGTTGGATGGCTTAAGAGGATGTATCAAGATAGGAAGAAGTAGAACATTTATGTAATCTTGTTTCAGACTCTGCTTTCTATGTCATCTTGTGTGTTTGATACTCTATTCACACCTATGTTTTTATGTTATCTTATTGTGTTTGATACTCTATTCACACCTATGTTTTTATGTAATCTTGTTGTGTTGATGTACATTTCTTATGTTATCAATTTTGATATGAACTGTAGATGAGCACATCCAGTGAGAGTGATGACTCAAATGATAGCGCTGGATCATCAGTTGAGGTTAAGCGTCATAAATTAATTCTACAAGCTGCTGCAACAGTTGCTCTCATAGGTATGCACCATGCTGAAACTTATCTCCAAAAAAGGAAAAGAGTTATTCCACGGCAATCTGGGAATCAGTGGGTTATGGATCAACTGAGCGTAACAAAAGATTGTTATCGTTTTCGGATGACTCCTGTAGTTTTTTACAAGTTGCATGACACACTAGTAGAAAATTATGGTTTGAAATCAACTAGAGATTGTAATTCCATTGAAGCTCTTGGTATGTTTTTGTGGATGTGTGGTGGACCTCAATCATTTAGCCAAGTTGAGAACCGATTTAAACAGTCAACTGAAACAATTAGTACAAAATTCAGAGAAGTCCTTAAGTGTGTTAATGAGCTAGCCAAGCACAACATAAAACCAAAGGAGTCACAATCTATTGTGCACCCAAAGCTTCAAGATTCTCGATTCTCACCCTATTTCAACAATTGCATTGGAGCAATAGATGGCACACATATCCCAGTTGTAGTGCCAGCCAAGGATCTAATTGCACACATTGGTCGTCATGGGTATCCTACTCAAAATGTTATGGCGATTTGCGACTTTGATATGAGGTTCATTTTTGTTGTTGCTGGATGGCCTTGATCTGCCCATGACTCTCGTATATTCAATGACACTCTATCTCGGTACTCGGAATATTTTTCACACCCCGAAGATGGTAATACAATTATCTATTTCTATCTCTCATTTTATACATTGTCATTAATCCGATTTGATTCTTGTAGGGAAATTTTATCTAGTTGATGCCGGTTATCCTAATAGAAAAGGATACCTCGCTCCGTACAAAGGGCAAAAGTATCACTTGCCGGACTTTCAACGGGGAGGGCGCCCAAGTGGCCAAAAGGAGGTCTTCAATCATGCCCACTCCTCTCTTCGTAATGTGATTGAACGTGCGTTTGGCGTGCTAAAGATGAAGTGGCGAATTCTATTGCATATGCCAAGCTATAAGGTTGAGAGGCAAAAGAAGATCATCATTGCTTGTATGGCGCTTCATAATTTCATTCGAGACAGTGCTTTGAGTGACCATCTCTTTGAGAGGTGTGATGATGATGAAGAGTACATGCCACATGTTGATTCGAACACAGGAGATGGTTACATTGGCACGGCGCAAGATGATGGTGATATGTGTGCCTTTCGTGATTCCATAGCTAACGGTTTGATGGCTTCAAGAATATAGATAGTACCATAGAAGTTCCTTTTGATGGTGATATGTGTGCCTTATATGCCTATGTGCACCTTTTGTACGTTCCTTTTGTATGGAGACATGGTAGTTATCCATATTAACATTTAAAATTATGATTTCGAATCAAATTTGTTGTCATGAAATTTTAATATTACTTTTCAATGTTTGAACTACGTACTACAAATTTACAGCATGGATATCTCTTCTATCAATACATAATCAGGACATCAAATCACCTAAGGGTATTTCAGTCAATACATCTATCGTGATACCACCGCATGCCTAGAATCCAGATACCAAACAGGCTAGCTACTCGGACCACCGCTACTCGGACTAGCCACTACTCGGACCACCCGACTAGCTACTCGGACCACTAGCTACTCGAAATCTGACTCCCCAAACAGGGCCTAAATACAGTGTGACCAGCTCCTTTATGTTCGCAAAACTAAATGCGGTGTAACCAGCTCCTTTACGTTTCTCTTTTTTTATTACATATTATTGGGGATTCAATATACATATAATCCTAGATCTATCATGGTCTTAGTTGCTAATCTCCTTTGTTGAATGTACAGGTTATGTGGAACCTAGATTTAGCTAATCTAGGATCCTCTGTGAAACCACTGCAATATTCCCTAGATCATTAAATAGTACTCACAGATACATTACTGAATCATTTCATACACAACATAAACCGTACCATGCATTAGTATTACAAGTCATCAGAGTTCACATAGACCGCATCGGATCGAGTTTACAATATAGCTGTTCAGGCCAAATGATTACATTACACAAAAGCGAAAGCAAAAGGGGAAGGCACATCTCACCACAGGCAAGCGACTGGGATGACCTGTGTATGACTGATATTAACCAATGACGTGGATAATATTGGTGCACACATACATCGACTTAGTCGGCCAGACTAGAGTGAGATCTAATCTATTAGAGAATAAGCTAATCTCCACTGTCTTCATCAGCATTAGCTCCTTGATCTTCGTAGTAGACATAGTGACCTTGATCCATAGGTTTTGAAGGGTTTTGAGAGCGAGGGTGAGCACATACAACATGTTCCGCGAGCCAACACACAGAATGCAAGTATTTATACATGCAACATTGTTAATAAGGATGTCTCTAGTTCTTATATCTGCTAAAGGCAACATTTTGAACTACAATAATTAGCAAATCTTATGACTTAGCATTTTAACTAATCATATTTTATTAAAGAAATTGAAAGTGTGCAATATTTATAGTGTTGCAGGTTCCATCCACTTGTTACATGATTCCATCTACCGTATGCTTAATTTTGATCATTATGGTTACATCCACCTTGTTAACAACATTGGGTTACATCCGCCTAGAAAAAGCTAAATTCAGGGTTACATTCACCTGATGAGTTTTTATTCCACCCATAAAGATTTTTGGAAATAGAAACTAACTCGAGCAAGTTCCCATGCCTACCCTTGACCATGGGTATGACTGTTCAAACAGTTTATACTCTTCAAAGACTGTACACTTTATTCACAAAAGATAATCAACTTGCTATATTTCACATATTTTCTTAGACATGTGAATCAAGGAGATCATCATAAAACCTTTAAATGCATCCCTCAGTGCAAGCTGCACCCGCTAAGATTTCATTTGAGGATGGTTACGTCTGCCACACCCAGACCCCCTCTTATGCCACACGGTGGCTTACGCCAGCGACACGACCTATATCCACGATGGCTTAAAACTAGCGACATGACTCATGTGTCACTCCAATGGTGTAACTTGCATTGGTGGATACAAATTATTTAGTCAGGTTGACACTATTATAGACTTGTGGTTGCACTGTCTTACATTGGGAGGTTATGGTCAAAATGAGTCTCTTGGCCCAGCGTGAACCTCCATGGGGGGTGGCACGGACCAATTTGGTTCCGAGGGTGGTCGACGGCGAGCTTGGCAGCAGCGGCTAACCAGATCATGGCACCAGGCACTATAAGGCACCAGGGCCTGATTCAAGTGTAGGGGAGCGAGCCACTAGAGGGGGAGAGAAGCTCACTAGAACCAAGAACGAGGCTCAAGGATGATGTGGTAGGGCTGGCGGCAAGAACCAGGTCAGCATCAGAGGTGTCATCATGGGGAGCTCACCAAAAAGGAGGAGAGGGGCGGGCTACGGTCGAGGCAACCTTGGCGTGTCCGTGCAATGATCTGTGCGCCAAGAATTGGCCTAAGGTTCTGTGGAGGCTGGATGGCTCAGTGTTGGTGCTCCAGCCGGAGGGAAAGAAGAAGGGGAGAGGTGAGGTGCTCGGGGGAAAGGAAGGTGGTGGTAGCTTGATTGAAGAGGAGGCGGAGCCAGTGATGGCTTCTATAGCGACGGGGAAGAGGGGGTGGCCAAGGGCGCTTTAAGGGTGTGCGCGGTGGCTGAGGATGGCACATGTTGGCGCTCTACGCGGCACAGGAGGGGGAGGGGCAGGTGCGTCGAGCTATGCGGTGGAGGGGAGGGGGAGGTAAGGCACGGTGACTTGGTGGCATGGGGGGCTAGGAGGCGTACGCACCTATGTCGCGGGAGCGATGGGGGCGGATCGACGCACCGTGGCTCATGGGGAAGATGAGAGAGGGAAGGAGGAGGGGCTCGGGTGCACAGAAACGGGGCGGAGCGCACTGGCGAGGAGCAGTAGGGCATAGGCGTAGGGTAGCGATGGTTGGTTGGGCCAGAGGCCACTGGGCTGAGGGAGGCACAGGTAGGCCAAGGGGGCAGATGGGCTAGGGGAGAAATGTCGGGGATGGGCTGGTCCAACCCAAGATGTTTTTCCAAATTTGAAGAATTTTGAAAATCAAGCAAAAATATTGAGAGGCACAAATGGAATTGAATTCAAATTTTGAATTTTGACCAAAATTTTTTACAAGCCCCAAAATGGGGTGTTAAAGGTTAGTAGTTCGACTCAATAAGGTGGTAGGCTAAACTGCCTTGAGAAGGTACAAATTTGTCCTTTCGCAAGTTTGTCTAAGAGCAGTCCAAAAATTTATATCTACGTATACTTCAGCTTTGTAACAGTCTTCACATTACCTTTTCCTTTTGCCAATTCTGTCAAGATTAGGCTATGGATGATCTCAACTAATTACATCATCACAATGCTTATATTACTAGTCAACTCCACATAAACAGATTTAGCTTTTGATATGTTCTGCTATATGAAGATGAAGGACCGAAATGGCAACAGAGGGGGATGAATGGTGCCTTAAAAATTCTCCCACAAATTCACACCAATCTTTTCTCCGATAGCTAGATAGCTGTGAAGAGGAAGATTGATTTCTCCGAAACCGAGAGAAAAATCGAGTGATCTCACAGAAACCAAGAAGATCGAGAGAAGAATACTTGCGGTCGAAACCGAGAAGGCCAGCCATGGTCGAAAGATCTTCTGCTGTGATCGAAGACACACCCGAGAAACACACTGTGGTCGAACACAGTCGACAGAGAATAAAATGTACGTGGTCGATAAACCGAAAACGGACGGCGAACAGTGATTACAGCGGTCGACAGGCGCACTACCGCAAATCAAGATTCTGAAGAACTTTTTGCACAGAGATCCAAAACACATAAAACTTGAATCCTAACAAGTATGAGATCTCTAGAAGTTGATTTTCCAAGAGAAAAAAAAGATCTAAGCAATGATCAGAGAGCAGTTCAAAATCAAAGACTGAAACAGAGGACCTCGGTAGAAAAGTCGAGCGACGGAAGATTGCAGTTCAACTTCGCTCTCGAATGAAGTGGCTAAATGGTCTTTGGATAGATTCCCGCCTCGGCGGTCGAAACACGTGCCAACTCTCAAGGAAAACACATACAACAAGAAGAACAAAGAGGGGCAAATGAACCAAACAAATCATCTCAAGAACAGAAATATAGAAAAATACAGAGAGATGAATCCAATCTTTTCTATTGATCATGGAGGTTTCTACAGCCACTCCATCAGAGGTACATGAGCATCCATGCTCTACCCAGAGACAACTCACGCAAATAGAAAGAAAAGCTCAGAGCAACTCAGGGGACAACCTCATTTTGCTCCTGAGACCTAACCTCTCTATTTATAGTCTCACTAACGGGTCTCCACACAGAGACAACCCGCTAACCGAGTGGTTACGCTGCGTGCCTCCAAGTGCTTTACCTGTTCCTCTCGTGCAACGGCTTCACTACTTTGCTGTTAACGCCACCAACTCCACAGAGCTCTCACAGAGCTTCTCCAGTGGTCACAGTGCTTTCCCAGTGGACAGCTTCCCCGCAGCTTTTAGACATTTCTCCAAAATGCCCCTCTACTACCTTCCCGGAAGCTTCCTCCACTTGCCTTGTTGTCCAACCGGTCAGACCACCTGGCAGACACGTCCTCTTCGGCTTTTCCACGTCGTTCTGGACCTCAACAACTCTCTTGTCTAGTCTCGACCTCCTAAGCCTCACCAAGACTGTCTCCTGGTACCTGCAACCAACACAGACAACAACAACATCACATAGCACTGATCTACACAGGAAAACACAACCTGCTTAGCTCAAACCGAGCTCAAGTCTCTTTTCCACAGAAATTAGACTTTACCAAACCTTGTCAAGATGTAGAACAAACCAGTCCACAAGGTCCATGACTTCACAAGGAACCCAACCGACCGATTCCCACCATAATCGGACACCACATGTGCCCATACGACCGGTTTGAATGGACTCAACCGACCACGGTCATTCTGCCGACAACGTGGTCGAATCCGATCGCCACAACGTGGTCGAGCGACCGAGCGTAACACGTGGTCGAACGCTAGGCGATACAACGTGGTCGTAGACCCAAGCCACGACTGCCGACCACGTTCAAACCCGCGCTAACGTGGTCGATGCACTGACCACACAACGTGGTCGAAGACCCTAGCGCCCAACGTGGTCGATACTCCGACCGGTACAACGTGGTCGACCGCCCGACCGCCCAACATGGTCGAGGCTCCGATCCCACAACGTGGTCGTAAACCCTAGCGCCGACTGCCGACCACGGTCAAATCTTCCGAGGGCTCCGCAACGTGGTCGTATAAGCTTCCGATCACTCGTACGCCGCTCGACCGCAACCCGATACTCAGCAACGTGGTCGTACGCTACCCGATAGACTTCCGATCACGTTCAAATTCGCCGGAGACGCCACAGCGTGGTCGTACGCCATCCGGCTGACTTCCGATCACGGCCAAACTGGTCGTACAGACTTCCGATCACACCCAATGTGGTCGTACATGTCTTGGACATCGGCCAGGGCTAAGACTTCGCATAAAAAGCCCAAAACAAACTCAATTTTCTTTCAACCAAGAGTCAAATACTCATCACAAACATGGGATCATCTCCACATGATCTCTCAATCTCCCCCTTGATGAGTATATTGACAAACCCCGAGAAAATATGAAGTTGAGTTTGTAGAAGCCAACATGGTCCAAAGATAAAAAAGAAATAATGACCATGTCGACAGAAAGGACACTACAGCAATAAAATAAAGAGCAAATTGATCTCCAAAGCTCTAGTAAGATCCCAGAATTTGAAAAATTTTCTTCTTCTCCAATCTATTCTCCCCCTTTTGGCAATAAACACATCAAGTATGCAAGAGAGAGAATAAGTCATAATGATAGATGAAATGGCTGATTTGATTATTCAAAGTATGCAGAGCCATGAGAATTATCCAAAAAGACCAAAATGTATTACACCAAGCCATAACATACAAGTATGCTATCAAGATCATGACTATGTATGTAAAGAGAAGCTAAGCCAAATAAGGTATAATCTGAATTTTAGTTGAAGTGCTTAGCAAGTCAAGTCAAACATGATTTTAGTCTAGCTAAAGGTATCCACAAATGATGCAGGCCATGTCTATAAGCTAAATGGAACCGAGAAGCTAGTGTTGAGTCAATTAGAGTGCTACTAGTTCAAGAAAGATACATTTGTTTAAGTACACTTGAAATTTTAGCAATCGAGCACAATTGACATAATTTCTTTAGAAATCACATGATTGTTTCCAACCATATTTTTGTTTAGTCATGTGCTAGACCTCAAGCCTTATGCGACCACTTCAAGCAATGACCTTAAGAAGATGATCTTGGTCATCCAAAACTTCCCTGAGTTCATGTCTTGTGCAATGGCAAGCCGTCTCATGAGAAGGAATTGGTGAGATCAGTTTTTTTTCGCACAAAAGAGATCTTTTTGCTTTTAATAGATTGTACTAACTTATGTGTCATCAAGAAACTAATATAGCTCAATCTATTTGAGAGACCATGTGGAGGTCATCCCGTTGTGTATGATGAGTAATTGACATCGGTTTAGTAAAGTCGAGTTTGAGTCGATTGGTTCGGACCTTGACGTTACGGGATGTAACGGGCTCGGTCGGACTTGGTCAAACTTAGTCGTATGGGTTTAGAATGCATATCCTTTGTTTCGACAGGTTTGGACTTCGTTTTATGCTTTCATGTATCGAACGGTGCTATTTGACGTGTTTCTTGTCTGTGTGGCTGCAGGACATCGAGACGGAGTCATGGCGAGACACGGTGGACCGGACTAGGCGCAGGTGGCGCTGAGGTCAGAACGGTCGTGATGTGTCGAAGACGACGTGGACTCGAGGTGGTTGCGAGGCGTGCGAGGCAAGGAGCGGAAGCTTCCCGGAAGGTGCGGAGAGGCGAAACGGAATTTCGCAAGGCTGCACAAGCGGGAGACGGCTCCGTTAGGGTTTAGCCGGCGTAACGGGTTGGAGACCCGTTAGCCAAGGGCTATAAATAGAGGTGAGGGGCTGCATACCCCTTTGAGGTTCACAAGTGTTTTTAGTGCTCATTCATCACTTGGTGTGTGTTCCTCCCAAGAAGCATGAGAGGCTCTTGGTGTGTTTGAGGATTGAGAGGGTGAGGATGGATTGAGAGTCTTGTAATTACTTTTCTTGTTCTAATGTCCATGCGTATGGGGACTTAGTTTGTATTCTTGAGAGAAGTGGACAGCGTGTAATCACTCTATTTCTTCTATATGTCTCCGTCTTTTTGGTTAAAATGATTTGGTTGTTCATCTTTTGTTGTTATTAATCTTGTTCTGTTGATGCACTCCTCTGTGTTCTCTTTGTTGATGTTTGAGTCTTAGTTTCAATCTTCCTTCTTGAGAAAGGGCTGGAGACAATGGACATTAATCTTAGTTTTTAGTTCTTTTTCAGTTTTAGCAAAGTCCATCAATTCTTGCAGTTTTCGGCCTATCTCGGTTTTCTCAGCAGCACTTTCTTTTGGCCTATTTCTTCCAGTAACTGCTACTGAATTAATTGCTATCGGCAATGATTATTTTGTTCGGCCAGAGCAACACGTGATAACTCCTCTCAGCTATTCGTTTTGTGTTTGTGCCAATGCAGTCCTAAAGTTTTTGCAGCTAGCAATGATCATGTTTTTCAGCTAGGACAAGGTTTAATTGGCTGATTCCTTCTTGTTTCTAGTAAACAGTAGAAGGAGATTAACCAAAGCACGTTTCTTTGCTGCAGCTGCTGTTCATAAAGCCTTCTTTGCTGATTTAGTTCAGTTTTGCAGCTTTCTCTTTTGGCAGCAGCATGCAGTTTTGGACAGCAGGAAGAACTCAGTTTTTGTGCCCTCTTTTTGATCTCTTTTCTTCTTTAGGTGTATCCTTTTACAGCCTCTGATCCTTCTTGATTTCTGGCTCTTTTCTTTAGTTTGTTTCGGCCAGAAAGCAGTCTGCCAACAGAGGAAGACAAGCCAGGATAAAACTGCAGTTAAAAAAAATATTTGGAATGCTGTCCCGTTTTTCTGATCTGAAGAAACGTAACATTGTGCCGACAAAATACAGCCGCCTGCTGTTCTACTCAGTTTCCTTTAGTCCTTTTTGGTGAAGTCTCTGTTAGTCTTTTGGTTCTTTAGTTTTGTTCCTTCGGTCAGTTCTGTGAAGTCTGTTTTCAAGCTTGTGAATTATTCATTTTCATTTTCTTAAGTGCAGTCGGCTTGACAGGTCTAGTTTGCTTTCAACTGAGAAGTTTGCTTCTTTGTTTCTGATCTTTTGTTCAGTTCTAGCAAACACTCATATTTCTTCTTCATAGCTCGGGTAGCTATCGGAGAAGAAATTCTGTGAGAATACTTTGGGGGAAGATAATTTTTTAAAAGGCACCATTCACCCCCCCTCTGTTGCCATTTCGATCCTACACTATTGCTCAACAATGATTCAAGACTCAACTCAGCCTATTTGACATGGCATGTACCATAAAAAGATAACATAAAGCTGACTAGTCTCAAATATGAACATGACATGAGTTAGGTCAAATTTACCATTTTAATTAACCTATCATGTCAAAGACTTGACTACACATATAAAGTCATGATCAAATTAGCAATGGAGCGTAAATCATGGCAAGATGTAATATAATGAAAACATGTCATGAAAGGATAATAATCAAGGCTCCATGAAGCTATATTACAATGCAAATGAAGAAAATCCAGCTCCCCCATAACATGTGATGCAACTTTTAGTTCAAGTTGAGTTATGTCAAAATTAAGATCTAGAAGTTCCCAAATGAACTCCCCCTGAACCAAAGCAAGGAAAGAAAGAGATGGCAAATAAATCAAGAAAGACAGTCCTTAAAGCATAGATAAGATAGAGAATACTAATGACTCAGACTAACTCTAACCTATGCTGGAAGGACTAAACCCAATGCACCCATAGATGTAATGCAACAGTAAGGAGACAGAAGCATAATTAATATGATAAAGCAGTAAAGCCCAAAGCTCCTCCTCACAACAGTCTATAAGGACAAACCACCCCAAGCTCTCCCCGCAGAGCTGAAAACCTCGTGCTATCCAAAGGCTTGGTGAAGATATCAGCCAGCTGGTGGTCACTCTCCACAAACTGAAGCACGATGTCACCCTTCTCTACATGGTCTCGAAGAAAATGATATCTGATATCGATGTGCTTGGTCCGAGAGTGCTGCACTGGGTTCTTAGCAATGCTAATCGCAGACGTGTTATCGCAAAAGAGCGGAACACGGTCGATAGCTAACCCAAAGTCCCGCAGAGTCGAGACCATCCAAAGGACCTGACTACAGCAACTGGCTGCAGCAACATACTCGGCCTCTGCGGTGGACTGTGCAACACCGGACTGCTTCCTCGAAGACCAAGAAACGAGAGAAGTGCCAATGAACTGGCAGGTGCCCGAAGTGCTCTTCCTATCTATCCTACAGCCGACAAAATCTGCATCCGAAAAGGCTCTAAGGGATGAGCAGGAGGAGGAAGAGTACCGATACCATAGTCAATGGTAGCTCAAGGTACCGAAGATGCGTTTCACCGCCTGGCGGTGAGATACGCGAGGAGAAGCCTGAAACCGAGCACAAAGACACACGGAAAAGTGTATGTCCGGTCTCGAGGCAGTGAGGTACAAGAGAGCCAATCATACTTCTGAACTCCTTTTGATCAACTGGCTCGCCATCCTCATCTGGGTCAAGAGAAGCTGTAGAAGCCATCGGAGTTGACACTGGCTTACCGTCACTCATGTCGAAGCGTCTCAGGAGGTCTCGAGTGTACTTGCCTTGATGCAAGAAGGTACCCTCCTAAGTCTGCTTGATTTGGAAGCCAAGGAAGAATGTCAACTCACCCATCATGCTCATCTCAAACTCGGTGCTCATGACATCCGAGAACTGTGAAACTAGAGCATGAGAAGAGCCGCCAAAGATAATGTCATCGACATAAATTTGGGCGAGCAGAAGGTCATTGTCAAGCCGGCGAATGAACAAGGTCTTGTCAACTTTACCCATTTCAAAACTATGACTCAAGAGATAGGACTTAAGCCTCTCATACCAAACTCTAGGGGCCTGCTTAAGTCCATACAATGCTTTGGAAAGCTTGTAGACATGATTAGGGTATTTGGGGTTCTCGAAACCTAGAGGCTGTCTGACATAGACTTCTTCCTCAATGAAGCCATTGAGAAAGGCACTCTTGACATCCATCTAGTAGAGCTTGAAACCCTTAGAAGCTGCAAAGGCAAGCAGAATTCTAATGGCCTCAAGTCTAGCTACAGGGGCAAAGGTCTCCTCGAAATCCAGACCCTCAACCTGGGAGTACCCCTGAGCAACCAGTCTAGCCTTGTTTCGAATGACTACCTCATCCTCACTTTGCTTGTTCTTGAACACCCATTTGGTCCCAATGATATTGTGACCTCGAGGGGGCTCAACAAGTATCCAGACCTTGTTTCTCTCGAAACTCTCTAGCTCCTCATGCATGGCATTGATCCAAGACTCGTCAGATAAAGCATGAGAAACATCTTTGGGCTCAAAAGAGGCAATAAAAGCATAATGAAGACAGAATTGAGATAAGCCAGATTTTGAGCGGGTAACACGCTCGAAGAGGTCTCCAATAATCTGCTCAGAAGGATGAGATTTTTGGATATGTCTAGGAGGTCCAGGATGAGATGAAGAAGCGGCCTCTACCTCGTGAGCTGACGAAGTAGGAACAGAGCCACTAGCTCCAGAAGAAGCAGAAGGCATGGGCTGATCACCTTGAGGTGCGGTGGAAGAAGGCACCTCAAGGGGTGGATGAGGGACTGGATCAGGTAGACAACCCTCGTCTCCATCGTCCTCATCATCCACGAAGATGGTCTCGGACTGCTCTAAAGAACCTGAGATATCGGGCCTAGTCCCCGGACTGGCCTCATCGAAAGTCACCTCACGTGTTTCTACCATTTTACTAGACTCATGAGTTCGGACCCTATAAGCCCGCGAAGAAGTTGAGTAGCCTAGAAAGATCCCATCACAAGAACGTGATTCGAACTTATCTAGGTTTCCAGACTTCAGAATAAAGCACTTGCAACCAAACACACGAAAATGAGAAACACTGGGTTTACGCCCATATCTCAACTCATAAGAAGTGCGGTGCAAGTGTGCCCTGAGAAAAATTTTGTTCGAAACATGGCACGCGGTGGCTATAGCCTCAGCCCAAAACTTCCGCGGTGTAAAGTATTCATCGAGCATCGTCCTGGCCATCTCGACCAAGGTACGGTTCTTCCTCTCCACGACGCCATTCTACTGTGGGACGTGCGGAGAAGAGAAGCGGTGCTCTACACTGTCTCACCACGAACCTCTCGGTAGGAATTCTTGAACTCCGTGCCATTGTCACTGCGGATCGCTCGTAAGGCACCGGAAGCTCAACGAAAAGCCTCTTGAAAAGACCTCGAAAATGTGTAAACGTCTCATCCTTCGAGGCTAAGAAAACACCCAAGAGTACCTCGAGAAGTCATCGACCACGACAAGAACATACCACTTCCCTCCTGCAGATCGCACTCGAGTGGGTCCGATTGTATCCATGTGGAGCAATGTCCCAGTCATCGGTCATAGTCACTGTGGACCGAGGGTGAGAAGCGGCAACCATCTTGTCGTGCTTAGGCATGGAGCGCAAACAAGATCTTTGACCATCTTGAGTTTCGGCAGACCACGAATGAGATCGTGACCGCTAACTCGGGTCAAATGATCAAAGCCAATATGACCAAGTCTCCTATGCGAAAAGAAAGATCACGGACTCGAAGCAACCAAACACCGAGAGGATCACCGAAGACTCGGAAAAATCAGCACGAAAGATCCTCCCATAACGAGAAATCCATAAACCGGACTACCAAGAATCAAGAATTTTGCGGTTGTTTTCTTAAAGCTCACATCAAAGTCGTCATCGGTGCTGAGAAACAGAAAGCAAATTATACTGCAGCTTACTAACCAAGGCAACATCTTTCAAAATAAATGAATCATTAATGCGCATAGTACCTTTGGCGATGACGCGCCCAGATGAAGCATCTCCAAAGGTGATCGTCTCATCACCTGGAGCACGGGCAAGGGAAGAAAACCAACGGGAATCTCCGGTCATGTGACGTGAACACCCGGAGTCAACAAGCCAAACCTTTCCCTTCCCTGCCCGGCGAGCCTGAGTCAACAAGAGAGCAAAGTCTCAGTACTGGGATAAATCAAAATAGATTTTGGAACCCAATACTAAGTCACACGTCGAGCAGAAGAAGTAGTCACACACGACTGACCTCTAACTACCCTCGCCTCGTCGCTCAAAGAAGCGAAGGTGCGTGAATAGACTCAAGTCATTCTGTGATCCGATCGCTATGGGAGAGCGAGTCGAAGCACCGGTAACACGCTGATCTCGCCGCGGGTAGCCATCTCGACGAGGAAAACGAGATCTACCCTGAGAACGGCGGAAGTCACGACTCGAGGAGCATGAGGATGAAAAGCAAGACTCGGAAAAACCAAGTCCTCGATCTTGCCCAAAGCTACCAACAGTAGCAAGCCTAGACCTCATGTTGGTCTTAGGTGCACTCAAGGTCTGGGGCTGACCCTGAATACGCCTAAGAAACTCAACACGGTCTCTTCGCGCGATCTTGGCGCGCTTGAAGCACTGGTCAATCAAATGCTCATCCTTCTGACAGAAGGTGCAATGATACTTCGCCTTCTAAGGGGCTGAAGTAGCATGAGATGGCTTCACCTTCTGAGAGGCCGAAGCTGCAAGTGAAGTCACCTTGCTGTCAGAGATCCTTTGAACAAAGCCCACTGATTTAAATTGAACATTCTTGTTCTTGGGCTTGACCTCAAACACACCTGCGGCTACCGGTCTGAGCACGACAGGTGGATGCTTCCTCACATCCTCACGGAGATCATATCCTAGACCCTGTTTGAACTTGCAAATCTTTGATTGGTCTAAAATAAGATTGAGTTTCTTCTTGCCTCCTACAAATTTCTCGAGAGTGTTCATAAGATCGACACTCCCGAAGAGAGAGGTGCAAGAAGAGCAAGGAGAAGAAGAAGAGACAAGGGAGGAGAGGAAGGAGAAGAACCAATAGCAGAAGAGCGAATAGCACGTGCATATTTTTCCTTATGCACGGCCACCTCAACCTTGAGGGCTTCACAGAACACACAGGGGGCAGCCCTAATCCTAGCCATTTGGTTCTCGTAACTCTTTCTAAACGTCTCTACCATGTCCTTATCCTTTTCCAACACCTCAGCACAGAAAGCACAAGGAGGATGTGATTTTTCTAGAAGGTCCTTAGCTTCACATATTTTTCATCTAAAGCAATCAAATCAGATTTTAGTTTATCACAATCTTTGCATGGTGAGCTAACAGGAGCCTTAGAAGCATCTTGAGCCATTTTCTTATTGTAGTCAATCATTTCTTGAAACTGTTTTGAGACGATTCAAGTTCGTGATTAACTTAGGACGGTTTGTGCAACAAACAATAGGCTCAAGTAAAGAAGCATGCAACTCAGCAATTTTATGATCTGCCCGTTTGAGGTTCAATTTCAAGTTATTGCAATTTTCACAAGTCTCGGGCAGATCGAGCAACATGGTATAAAGACCTCTAAAAGCATTGTCCTTATCCTCACATGAGGTACAAGAAATAGTCTCAACGATGAAGATGAAACAGAACTACCCTACTCATCTCAAGTTCAAGAAGAAGACTAATGTTCTCCACCTTAACAATGTCAAGTTCCGAGGACAGACTATCATGCGAGGTCATTAGTTTCTCCATGTCTCCAAGCAAGGCACGGCATGTATCACGATCGTCACGGAGGAAGCAGATATAAGTGAAGTAAGCTCCCGTGACAATCTATCTACTTCCTTCTCCAACTCGCTACATCTAGCTCTAGATCTAGCATGAAATCCTCCTAACTTAAGAAAAGCTTCATTTAGTTGGTCATAGGAGGGACATACCTCATCGGAGTCGGAGTAGAGGTCGATGTCGCTGATCTCGCCCTCAAGGGCCATGAAGCACATCTTGGGAGAAGTCGTTGCCGCCATCCTTGGGCTCTTGGTTCCTCGTCCCGTCGTCGTCGCTCCATCCCTCCACCTCGCTGAGGTCGAGGTCGTCGAAGGCGGTGAGGACGCGGTGGAAGAGATTCTTCGCCTTCCCGAAGTTGCGGAACTTCTTCTTGCCTTGGACAGGTGCTGAGGACTTCGTGTTGCGGTTCTTGTCAGGGTAGTCATTCTTGCCCGAACCGCCGTAGTCTCCTTTGCCCTTCCCCAGCTTGGGGCAGTTTGCTCAAATGTGGTTGGGGTCACCACACTCAAAGCAAATCACTGGTCCTCTTCTTTTTCCGTCCCTCCTTCTCTTGTAAGCATGGGAGAACTTCCGAGCTAGGAGGGCCAATTGTTCATCCTCTAGTCGCTCTAGCGATCATCGCCACGTCACGAGAGCAGCTAGGAGAACACACAAAGAGAGTCGGCGGAAGAACCGAAGTCGAGTGGGATCGGTGACTAGAGCCATCGATTGTGACTTGACCGTAGAGACTATGTCAATCTCGTGAGTCTTGAGGCGCGAGTAAAGCGCGTCAAGAGTCAGGGTCGAGAGGTCCGTGGTATCCTTGATGGTAGTCACCTTCATCTCCCAAACCCGAAGATCAAGTGCAGAAAGCACTTGTCAAGCACTATCCGAGTCGGAGTATGTGAGACCGACCGCTCCGAGGTTGCTCAAAATCTTGTGAAAACGTGAAAAACACTCGTCAAGGGACTCCAGCAAGCATCTCGAATTTGTTTGTATTCGCTGAACCGGTCTGTCGAACCGTCTTGATCGGGAGGTGCCCTCATGGTATGCATCGAGGTCACCCGGATGTCGTGAGCGGACGACGGTGAGAGATGCGATCAAACTCGCTTCTGCTCAGTCCCTGTATGATGATGTTCCTCGCATTTGCGTTTGCCTCAACATCAGCCATATTCCTGGCAATGATGTTCTCATCGGTAGGAACAACAAATTGTATTTTCACCTTCCGCCAAATGGCATACCCCTGAGCCTGGATATATGTTTCCATTCGGCTCTTCTAGAAAGGGTAATCCAGGCCATCGAAAATGGGCGGCTTGGTGGAATACTTGTCTGTTGCCATGGCTCTTTGAGACCGGTTAAGATCTATGAAGAAGAGCTAACCGGCTCTGATATCATAAAAGACCATATATGAATCACCTAACTCTACACTAATGATTATCATATTTTTCCCACGTGCGGTGGATCCATTAGTCTGCATGAAGCCAAATGGATACAAAATGGTATGCACATGAGCCACATTGCACATCAATGTCCGCACTATTGTGCTGGCAATCTATCTAGTATTTACAGTTTCAGGAGCCACTTATTCCTCAATAAATGGATATATCAAATTCTCTCAGAAATGCAAAACATTATCTTGCATGCACCTATTAAGGATCTTAAAGCATGACATGTTAAGTTTTTTTTTATAGAATAGAGACAACTGGCCCTAATGCAGTCGTCTTAAAGCTTACAACTGTCATATCACAGTTAAGTCTTCTGGCTGATAACCAACAAAAACCTCTTGCTGTATCTTGAGTTGAAGTCGGAATTAGAAGTTTTCTGGCTGATAACCAACAAAAAAGGGCATAATGGGGAACATGTTTTCTGCGGAAAGAGCACTGATCAGAAACACATTGCTTGAGGAACACAACAAAACTAATCAACACATCACAATTAATCTAATAAAGATACCGCCAGCAGCAAAAATAAAGTGAAAAGGAGTATTGGAGATAAACACAACAAAACTAACCATCGAATAAACAAAACCAGCTGATACAGATCACAAAGATATTGCACCAGCTCACACTTCAATGGGGGAAAGCTCATCACCAAACGATCAATCAAATAAACTTCTGTTCTAAATGTTGGACAATTTGGGAACTTCCCTCAATTCCTGAATAAAAGAAAAAAGAAAAAGAAAACCGGAGTGGGGCTCATTTGTAAGAGAGATGAAAGGAAAGGATAAGGCCGTTTGCACCGAACGCCCGTGAGAAAGGGATCTAGACTATACATTAAAAAAATTGAAACTAATACTTCATAATTCAACAATGAACCAATATCGACCTAGGGATCAAAATTCAGGCAACTACCCCACATCCTAGTCTTGCTCAAGCAATAATATTTTCGTACCTACAATATGTGGTTTCAATATCAACACTAGTAAATTATTTCCATATGGTTCACTGTCAATAGTAAGCAAAGAAATCTAACTGAGTCTCGTCAAAAGTAAACACAGTCTCAAAGCCTTTGTAAGGAGTGTTCAATATTTCTACACTAGTAACTAGCGAGACACTCGCACAGCAACATTACACAACAGTAGACGTTGGCACATATGCAAATGCAAATATAAATATCCTAAAATACTTGAAAGGAGGTGCAGTTCTGGTTCAACATGTACCAAGGTACCCTGCAAGTAACCAAGCACAAATGCACAATTCAACTTTGTCCCTCAAACTTAATTCACCAAACAACAGTGAATTCTGCTCCTAGGCTCCTAGCACAATTTGCCTAAAATTACAAGTTAATCACTAGAAGAACAGTATCCATGACAACAACAAGATTCTAAACAATACTAGATCTAATTCAGATGCAAACAAGGACCTACACAGTAAACAACAAATCATACTTTCAGACAGACAAGATGCATCACATATCAATCGCCACAGGACTAAACCATTTGAGCAGAATTGAGGGAAATAAACATCATATATCACGCAGTAATTCTATAAACATCATATATCACGCAGCAATTCTAAAAATCCTATAGCAGGGATAACATAACAGATACAAACAATATACTGTTCTTGAAAGGAGATGCAATTCCGGCTCAATGATACCAAGGTATCCTGAACTATAACCACACACTTTTTAATCTTATCCCTAGAGCTAATTTCACCATGCGCCAGTGCAAGACTACTAGGGTTCTAGCACAATTTGCCTATAATTTAAATCATTACAAAAACAGAATCCACGGGAAAAGAAGGTTCTAACAATACTAGATCTAATTCATGTGCACATTATGGCCCTAAACAGTAATCAAGACGTGATAGTCATAAGAAGCATCACATATCAATCAATGCAAGACGACCATTTGATATTAACGGGGGTAAATAAACGAGTAAACAACATATCTCAAGTAGTAATTCTCAATAAAATTTCGACCAGATCTATCCCTTAATATGATTTAACACATGAAACATCACCATGTCTTGATTAAACTCTTCTCCAAGATCCATACTAACCACGATGGAGTCTTCATGGACAGTACCAAAACAGAGATATCTTAATGAAGCGATTGATACCAAGAACCGGAAACCAAAGTGTACTAGACGATACACGCACTGCGCCTAGAAACGGAGCTTGGTGAAGAACCACCTGTTCTTGCCGGTCTTGAACCTCTCCTCGAGGCGGGCCTTGGCGGCCTTGCAGGCGGCAACCTTCTTGTCGCGGGTGGCGAGAGCGTCGGGACCGCCAGAGGCGACGTCCTTGAAGTCGACGTCGAGGGTGTAGCGGGTGGGCATGAGGTGGGTGAAGTTGACGAGCTTGAGGAAGCACTTGACGCGCGACTTCTTGGCCGTCTTCTTGGCGGAGTCCTTGCGGATCACCTTCTTGGGGTACTTGGCGAGGCCGGCGACGAGGCAGTGGCCGTAGGGGCGGTCGCGGGTGCCCTCCTCGAACACGCGCACGATCACCGCCTTCCGGCCGGCGAACCGGCCCTGGAGGAGGATCACAGCCTTGCCGGGTTTCAGGAACTTCACCATCTTCGCGTGCTGCGCCGCCGCTGCCGCCGGACTGGGTGGGCGTAGGGTTTGGGTGGTGTGGGAAAGGGGGCGCGGTCGGAGGAGCGCGGCTTATAAAGGGTGGCGGCGCTAGGGTTTTGACGAGGGCGGATGGGCATGGATGGTTGGATTGAGATCTGACGGTGCCACGATTCATGGATCAGGATGGGTCGGACTTGGGTTTGGTCCGAGAAGGGCTTGGGTCGGAGTGTCGGCCCGCAGCTGCTTCGGTGCGTACAGGTTGCATTATTCATGGCCATGGGTTTATATGGCATAGTTTGTTTCTTCCGTTCCAATTATGGTTTGTGCCACCAACAAATTCAAAATTAATCCTCTAAAAAAACAAATTCAAAACTAATGAAACATATGAATGAACACAAAACCGATTGTTCCCACAAAAGGAATACACATGGCTAGTGTTCTAAAAATCAGGTCTAGGCGACGCCTAGGCGCTCGGCACCACGCTCCTACCTTGCCCGTCTAGCCAATTTTTCCTGCATAGGCGACAATTAGGCGCTAGGCGTTGATCTGCCACCCTACTAGCGCCTAGCTCCTTAGTGAACACTGCACATGGCACTTACAATGAATATACTTCAAACCCATATAAGATTGCCGCTTCGTATAGATACAAGACTAGACAACCCCTCTAATGCATTGTATCTATAATCTGGCCTACCTATCAATACTGTAATTTTATATTTATTTCCCCTCCCCTCCCACGTTCTCTTTATCACCACTGACCAACGCCACTAGCCAACATGTCCCATACCCCTCCTCAACTGTAAGCATCTAAACCCCTAATTTTTATAGAGTTTAGTGTTTTGGTGATTAATGACCTTATTTGTCAATACTAAGTTACTAACCATATTTCAAGTGTTTGAATTGAGTTAGTGCTTGACATTGGCATATTAGGTGTTCTTGGTATTCCATGGATCCTCAAAAAGGTGTAAATGATGGCAAAGTATGAATATTAAGGACCATGGCTAAAAATGATCCGAAGAGTCGAATTTGGATCACTTTAGTAATAGGTTTTATTTTTCTTTGGTTGTACTATTAAGGGGTTCAGAGCTAGTAGCCTAAGCTTAGTAAGGTTGGGTAGCTAGTTGTGATGCATACTAGATCTCTCTAGCTCATATCTAGTTAGTAGAAGCCAAGATACTAAGAGTGGATGCCAGAATTGGGACGCTAGTGCAATTTCAAACTTGGACAAAAAAACTTGCACTAAGGTGGATAATGTAACTAGGTCAAACTATAGGTCGAATCAATTTAGAGATATATTTCCCTCCATCAGTTTTGATATCATGGTCCATCTCATTATCCACTTGTGAAAGAGATAAAGATATGCGGTCCCGTGTTTCTACGTTATATGTACCCGTTCGAGATGTACATAGGAAGTCTCAAGTCCTATGTACGCAATCGATCTCGACCGGAGGGTGGCATAATCGAAGGTTATACAACCGAAGAGGTCATTGAATTTTGCATCGGCTACATGGATCAGGTCGAACCGATAGGTGTACCTCTATCTCATCACGAGGGGAGCTAGAGGGTATCGGGACTATCGGAAGGAAAGCTATAACTCCAGATCTAGATACGTATGCTCAAGCCCATTTTATGGTTTTACAACACATGACTGAAGTGACCACATATATTGAAGAGCACAATGACATGCTACGCAAAGAGAATGCAAGCCAGTCAGAGGTTTGGATCACGAGAGAACACAATCATCAGTTCAACGAATGGTTGAAGATGCGATTGACTAGGAGGTTGTCAAGTGCAATACTACAATGGTTGGCAAAAGGGCCAAAATTTATAATTGTGACATGGCAAAGATACGACATTAATAGCTACACATTTTATACAACAGATCATGATAGAAAGAGCACAATACAGAACACAAGTGTCCGCATAGATGCCTATAATGCACACGTCAGTACCACTGGCCCAAGCTCGTACTACGGGTTTGTAGAGGAGATTTGGGAGCTTGACTACGTAATTTTTGAGATTCCTCTATTTCGATGCCGTTGGGTCCAACTCCCACGGGGTGTAAAGGTCGACAAGTACGGCGTCACTACCGTAAAACTCGAATGTGTAGGATATGAAGATGAACCATTCGTACTCGCGAGGCAAGTTGTTCAAGTATTTTATGTAATTGACCTGGCAAATAAGAAGTGCCATGTAGTTCTTCAGGGAAAAAAGAAGGATTATCAGAGTTAAGAATATTATGGATGAGGAAGAGTATAATCAATTTGATAAGTTACCTCCATTCGAAGACGACATCAGGTTCGAGGAAGAATAAGGCGATGAAGCAAGCTATATACGTGTCGATCATCGTGAAGGCCTTTATTTAAAAGTATAGCCAAGTGTAATAAATGATCCCACACAGCCAGCACCTATTTGAAAATTGTTGCAATGTAATCATAATTAGGAAACTCGGCATGTAATTATGGAACTATATTCCATTGTAATTGTAATTGACTCAGTAACTAAGAAATAGTTATATTTATGATTATGCCTGCGTTTTTCATAATATTGCATGGCCAGCATGATTTTTTTTGTTGCTAGATGGAGCGAACTATCACAGGCGGTTTATCGTAAGAAACTGTCTGTGATAACAATATCACAGACGGTTCTTTTATAGAACCGTCTGTGATATGTTAAATATCACATACGGTTCTTTTATAGAACCATCTGTGATAGAGTTATCACAGACGGTTCCATAAAAGAACCGTCTGTGAAAGTATTATCACAGATGGTTTCATAAATGAATCGTCTGTGATAGTTTCCCTATAAATATACCCCAAGGATAGGTTCTGCTCGCAGGAGTCCTCACTCACCGATTCCGTCTCCACCAGCCCTGCTAGGTTTTGCTAGATCTAACTGCTCACTCGCGCGAGATGCCGCCTCTCCCTCCCGACACTGTCCGCCTCTCTGTCCTGACGCCGCCCGCCTCTCCCTCCCGATGCTGCCTTTGCCTCCTGTCGTCGTCCGCCTCTCTCTCTCGATGTCGTCCTCCTCTCCCTCCCGAAGCTGGCCGCCTCTCCCTCCCGATGCTGGCCGCTTCTCCCTCAAGCCGCCGCCTCTCCTTCCCGACGCCGTTCGCCTCTCTCTGATTTGTCTATCTTGTGGTCTGTCTTAACAGTTGGCTAATTTAGTTTGTGATCTTCAGTAGTTGGGTAAATTGTTTTATGACCTTTATTACTTCATGATATATGCTTCACTTGTTAGTTACAAGTTCTAATACTAAAATTTGATATTCAAGCTTGAGCTCTAATTTTTTACTATTACTGTCATTTATCAATCTTGTGGCATGTCTCAATAGTTGGCTAATTTGTTTTGTGATCTTCAGTAGTTGGATAAATTGTTTTATGACCTTTAGTACTTCATGCTATATGCTTCACTTCTTAGCTACAAGATCTAATACTAAAATTGGACATTCAAGATTGAGCTCTAAATTTTTACTATTACTGTCATTTGTTAATCTTGTGGTCTATCTCAATAGTTGGCTAATTTGCTTTGTGATCTTCAGTAGTTGGCTAATTTATTTTATGACCTTTAGTACTTCATGATATATGCTTCACTTGTTAGCTACAAGATCTATTTGGAATGACATGTTACAATTCCAAAGGGACGTTGTGGTAATAATATATGTCACATAGACCTTCAAAGGGCATGAAGCAAGTTACACACTCCAGTGTGTCAGGTTCAATGAACTTGAGACACTAGTGTGTGTAATTTGATTCATAGACCTTTGTTTATGTCCATAGCTCACTGTAGTTAGTTTTTTCTTAGAATCCACACAGTCGTCGTTGTCATCTGGGTCTCATGCTCCCAAGATTGGGATAACTAAGCGTGACCGAGGAGTGTCGAAAAGGTCATAGGGCCGAATGACCATCACGGTGGTCTCTCTGGATGGGGTCCCTCTACAACCGAAGAAAGTAGTGGCATCATTTCGGACTACCTACGGGATAATTGGAAGGCAACGGGTCCCAATCACCATACTAAGCTGGAAAGATTTGGCAAAGGATCAGAAAAATCAGCTATGGGAGGAAATTACAAATTCGTTCAAGATCCCAGTAGAAGTACAGGGACTCGTGCAATGGCAGACGCTCCTCGTAATGGGAAAAGCATGAAAGAACTTTAAGAGCACTCTTGCCATGCAGTACGTGGCCAAGGATCTCACGCCCTTCACGAGGCATCCTTTCATGTCGCCGGAAACATGGGAGTCCTATGTGCAGATGAAGACAACGACCAAATTTGAACAACAAAGTGCGGCACACAAGGCTCTCTAGTCACAAAACACTCACCCTCATAGACTCGGCACCGCTAGGTACCCGGGTAAAATCTCGCAGTGGAGGATGCAGGACGAGGTTGTAATCCAATCGGAGGCCTCCTCGCCATTTGCCGGGCTCGCAAACGAGCGCGCCCGAAACTGGTTAAGAGCGAGGTCATCAACCACGTCTTCGGGTGTCTCTTTCAAAAACCCCGCAGACGAAGAAGTGTCCCAACGCCTATTAAGATATAGTTGTTAATACCTCTTGAACTTCATGGGTTCAAAAATATCATGATTGCCTCTTGCAGCAATCATTGACTATCTAATCTTCTCGAGGCTCCTTTCAAGAATATAGGGAGAGAGATGTACTATCACAGGCCCTGGGAAAAAGGAGCACCCAGGTCGCACACGAGGCCTGGGGTTTACGTATATTGGAGGCATGGATTCCCAAATAACTCTAAGACATAAGGAGTAGGAAGAGATCCAAGGCCTATCGTAATGAACAAATAAAACAGGAGCTTCGTGCACAACTTGAGGAACAGCTATCTACCTCACTTCAAGAGCAGACTACCTTACTTTGAGCAGAGATAGATTCATTGAGGGAAGAACTGAGAAAAGTCTGCAACCAATCACAACTCACCGCCGTTAATGTGGTACCAAGTCCCACTCAACATCGGAGTAGCTGCACGTCCACGCCAATTACTGAACAAAGTAACGCCCACTTACCTATCGACGACATCCAGGTAATGTATCTCTTTGGAATGCTACATCTCTTTGGTGGACGCCTTAGCTCATCTTGTATCGTTATGTAGGAGCCCACATCTTGCATCCTCAGAGTCAAGCTTGTTGGCCTATTCCCATTGACGCTGGGCGGGGGATGGCGTATGCATGGATGTCAGGGACGCTGGTGCACGGTGTACAAGTAGAGACCGGTTTCATGAAGGTTCAGGTGGACATGATTAATGATGTTTTCAAGACCATCCCTCTTGACAAGCCCCCAAATGAAGATATTACGACACAGGGGATGTCATCCACACATTCGTCCAGTGGCCCAAGAGGAACATCGCCCTCAGTTCGTACGTGCCACGATCTCCATATCCAATGGCCAAAGAGGGACATCGCCCTGAACCTGTCACATCGGCTCCTATGGCTCCACCTCCAGCTCTGGTTTTGAAGCCAGTTGCATCGACTCCCATGAGACGCCGCCGAAAATGTATCATAAGCGAGACTCTAAGAATCAACCGAAGAAAATTAAGGCGCATCCCAAATCATGGAAGTTCATTCTCAGAGCGCCGTTGGTCCCCGAGTCACAATTACCCCAGCTTGGTCTGGTTTGCTATATATTGCATACCTGATACATGCAGAGGTCCAACATGAAGCCAAACCGGCATAGTGGATTCACTGTGAGATACACGGAGGCGTATTTCCTCCACAACTCAGGCTACTTCGTCGTGACATTCGAAGACTTATTCTTACTATTCAACCTCGATGAACTCGATGCCTCACTTCTACAATGCTGGACATTATAAGTGTACTATACAATGAAGTTCTACATTCACTTCATATCGATAAATGTCATTACTCTTTCCTTATGTATAGATACATGATCCAACAAGTCCGACGACGGCGACAACCGGTGGGTTTCCTCGACCCACACTTGGTCTCTGAGCAATCCATCAACAAAAATACATCATTCGTCCAAGATTACATAACGAGGGGATTGATTACTCAGAGTGACAAGAAGTACATCATGGTACCCTTCAACCAAGAGTTAGTGCTTCACTAGTTGCTACACAAGTTTCATTTGTACTTTATATGCAATATGAACTTAGGATTAATCACTATGGAGACACACATGACTAGGTCTCACTGAATTCTGATTGTGATTGTACCAAGTGGAGCAAGGTAATATAGCTTGATTCCCTACTTAGGAGCAACCACGACTTCACTTGTGTGCAAGAAGCAATTGACAGGTAAACTCATTTCCTCCATACATAACTCTATTGTAATTTTTTCTTCGTTTGCAATGGTCGAGGCTAACTTTTTTAGAATCACATAGGTCATTTACCACTTATGTTGCCCTAGGAGGGAAACACAAGGAATCCATTGACACGCTGCGACACAGGATGCAATTTTTGGTACCCGCTACAACACAACAATCCTATATCATACTTTGTTATAATGCCTCTAGAATTGACAATACCTATGCATGTAATTCTATTTTTGCAGTGCCATCAGCAGCTACAGGGCAACGTATGTGGATTCTACGTTTGTCGCCATATGAAGGAAATCATGGACACTAAGATGAATGATCCAGAGGTTTGTCAATCTTCCAATAATTATTATTTTCTTATTATATATATGTATATATGTACACACACATGCTAATTAATGATTTAACATTGCTCCTAACGACAGCGGGTGGACTTCGACCAAAGTGCATTTGATCTTAACAAACTTATCAAAATTCGTGGAAACCTCTCCCAATTCTTGCTAACAGAGGTCGTAAACAAGACTGGAGAGTTCCACACAGCAATGGTGATTAGATGTTGAAACATTGGATTCTATTGAAATCACTCAATTATGGTTAATCATATAATTTATTCAATTTAATTTATTTGTGAGATCTATGTAACGATTGTCATGCTATATATATATATGTGTGTGTGTGTGTGTGTGTGTGTGTGATCTGCTGGTATTGTTTCATTCATCTATGTGATTTGTGTAATGATTGTCATGTGCTATATACGTGATCTTGCTTATTTTCAGGGGGCATGGCTAGCATAATCTGAGGCTAGCTGAAAAACAACAAATAAAATCGCTGTTCAAATAGCTATCACAGACGGTTCGGTGTTCCAAACCGTATGTGATATATATCCCAGATGGTTTCAAACACTGAACTGTCTGTGATATGAACGATATCACAAACCGTTTTTTATTATTAACCATCTGTGATATGATGTATATCACAGACGGTTCGGAACACCGAACCGTCTATGATATGAACCATATCACGGACGGTTAATAACAAAAACCATTTGTGATATCGTTTACATTACAGACGGTTAATACAGAAAACCGTCTGTGATAGTTAAGTATCACAAACGGTTTTTCTGAAAAATCGTCTGTATTGTAAGTTATTACAGACGGTGTGGGAGTCATCTGTGATAACTACCTATTATCATTGATATATAAACGCAGACGGTTCAGGAACCGTCTATGATGACGGTTTTGATCCGTCTGTAATAACACTGTCTGTAGTAGTGATATGCCATGTATATTTCCTACCTAAACTACCACATGAGCTATTGATTCTCTCTCCTTTTTGTTTAATAAACATAGAACTATAATGACTGATCAATAGCTATCCTGATTACTAAATTACAAATGACCATGAACTCTACGAACTGATCAAAAACTATCCTGATTACCCTCAGCAATTGCTACCCATTTCAACCTCATGAGTCCTCTAGCGGCATCTTTTTCCATGTCGGTGGCATCCACCCACGATCGCGGAGATTCTTCGCTTGTCGTCTCGGCTTTGCAGCATTCGTGCGTGCTGCTGCTGCTACGAGCTACACGGTTGCAGCCATTGTGGAAGTCACCGGTGCAAGCGTGCACGCTGGCGTTGCTCACAAACCACACACCCCTTCCGCCCTGATCGATGTGTTGATCGGTGTGATCTCCGCTGTCTTCTTCCTTGACAGCAGTGTTCCTTGCTCGCTTGCGATCTCCTAGACGGCGTCCGGTATCGCCGGTGTTTGCCCAATGGAGGCTGTCCCAAGCGGCGCCGTTCGCATCTCGCCGGTGTTCGCCACGGTCGTTGCGGCTCCTTCTGAGCTTGCCGCTGCCTCGATCGGCATCGCCACTACCGACGCCGTCCGCAACGGTGTCGCCTACAGCTGCCCTCCTGTGGGACCGCTTACGTCCGTTGCTTGCGCCGTTGCGCGGGGCTCGTGCCCGAGGGCTGCCGCCGCTCTCGCTCTTGAAGAAGAGGAGGCAGCGCTCGCCCTCGCCGCGCTTGCACGTGTAGATGTCGAGGCGGTCGCCGCGGCACAGGCCGTTCTCCTCCACGAACTGCCCCCACCCGGGCCCCTTGATGCGGTAGGCGCTGTTGGAGTTGAGGTACCGGAGGACGGCCGCCTTCTCGACACCCTCCGCGTTGAGGATCGTGACGTCCACCTCGGCCTGGGAGTTCTGGCCGTTGTCGCCGAGCTGCCCCACCTCCGGGAAGAGCTTCAGGAGGGGGCCGTCTTGCACCTTCGTCTTGGTGAGCAGCAGCCGGTTCTGCCCCGGTTGGATGTCGGACCACTCGATGTCCTTGTACAGCGCCCAGTCGGCGTCGTACACGCCGAGATCACGCATCACCGCGTCGTGCTCCCGCCGCCGCCGGGCATCGTCCATGGTGGTGTTCATGTAATGCAATGCAATAAACAAACTATAGCATGTATAGATGGATAAACAAACTATTGTACCTATGCTCGAGGCTACATATATATATGTAGTTCGGTAGGATCTGTTGTTTACATGGTAAGCGTGCCCGTGTGGTTTGATATAAAGGGAGAGAGATTTGTTAGGGCTAGTAGTAGATTGATGTCGTACAACATACTAAAACATTCAAAGTCTGCGATATCTCGCTGCAAAATCTTTATCTGTAATTGGGAACTCCAACTGTGCTTGGATTGTGATATCCATGGTTCAGAAAGGGCCCAGCTTGTTTGAACTTTGAAGGATCCTTGTACATCCAGTCTATCCCATCCCATAAATTGACGGCAAGGAGACCGAGAACATCAGGCATATGTGTACTTTCCATTTGTGTATATAATCTCCTTCTATCGTGTGTTTGCTTCTTCGAATTAAGACCTTGAAAGTGTTAAGAAACATCGGCCTGGGTCTGAAGCCTTGGTCCATAGTGGGTACCCTACCAGTAAATTATAGGTCTGTTTTTTTCAGCTTCTAAAAACTGTTTTTCGACTTTTCTACAGTAACTAACTTTTAAACGGAATATCTTTTCAAGATAGCGTCTACTAGTTAATTATAGTACATATTGTACCAATTTTATTTATATCAGCAAAAACCGCATGC
The DNA here is from genome assembly GCA_036346245.1 of Bonia amplexicaulis. NCBI lineage: Eukaryota > Viridiplantae > Streptophyta > Magnoliopsida > Poales > Poaceae > Bonia > Bonia amplexicaulis. The sequence goes on from CM070751.1 coordinate 9,459,271, forward strand.
GAATTTCTGTTATTCTATAATCTCTCGCACGAACAGCCCAAAAGTCACAAGCCACAGCCAAAAGCCATAAGTTTCAGCCAAAAAGAATAGGCCCCATAAATAGAGAGCCGTACCGGCAGATTTTGTATACACGCAAATTAGAAAAGCAATAAAGACTCTCTACCTCTTTGTGTTTTCAATCTATTATTCTGTCTTCTATGATTGATCTCGTTTTGCATTAAGCAGAGGAATCGATCGGACTGGTCGCCAACGACGGTTCCTCAACACGTTATCAGCATGAGTTCGCTCCGGTGAATCAAAGGTAATCATCGAAGCTCTAATAGATTGAATTATCTAAATCGCTCTAAATTCATAGTTTTCGCGTTCTAGATTAATTTTCTATGGTGCTAATCTGCTCTAATCTACCGCGAGCAGACTTGAAGTCGTCGGCACAATGTCGATCGGTAAATTGCATACAGAGTAGATGTTGATTGCACTATGGATTGAAAAAAAAGAGAAAAAGAAGAAAATTCACATGGACGGCCCCGTACGGCCGCCGCAAGAGAAGCCGTCGCCGGCCGGCCGGCGGCCGGTACCGCTTGGTCGCCGCCTCGAATAGCTGTCGGCCGCCGACCTGCCGCCGACCACCGGTCTGCTGCATGCCTCCTCATGGACGCCAGCCTGCAGCCGGCGCCGCCTCAAAGTGCGGACCGAAGCTATACGACCGTCGCTCGGTCGCTTCGGCTTCTATGCATCGCCCCGCACGGTAGCCGCATGGCCACTTCGGATTCCACGCCCTCCTCCGTCGGCCATCACCTGCCCGAAGCGTCGGTTGCCGCACTGCCCCGCGCCCGAAGTCACCGCTCGGTGGGGTCGCCCCACATCGCCACCAGCCGGCCTCTCGGTCACCGCCAGACGGCCTCCTGCTGGTCGGTCCAACCGTCCGCCTGATGCGCTGCCTGGACCGCCTCGGCCTCCGCGCCACCACCTAGCACCGCCCCGCCCGAAGCCAAGCTGCCCGCCCGTGCAGGCCCCCAGAGCCTGGCCGCCGATCGCTCGTAGCTGCTCCGCGCCATCCATTGCCGAGACCGGCGCCACTCGCCAAGCAGCGCAGCTCGAGGATCGGCACCGCTGCTTGCTACGCGCCCGAGGTCGGCCGGCCCCAAGACAGTGCAAATTGAAATTTGTACAATGTGAAGCTCAGAAAATACCTGTACGGACTGAAGCAATCTAGCGGGATGTGGTATAATCGCTTAAGCGACTTTCTCTGCAAGAAAGGCTACACGAACAATGAAGATTGTCCATGTATGTTTATACGACGATCCCAGAATGGATTTTGTATAATCTCAGTGCATGTAGATGATCTGAATATCATCGGGACAATGGAAGACATAAAAGAAGCAAGTTCTTATCTGGAGTTAGAATTTGAAATGAAACATTTGGGCAAAACAAAATACTGCTTAGGCCTGCAGCTTGAGCATGTTCCTAAAGGAATATTAGTACATCAGTCGGCCTACACCCAGAAGGTGTTAGAAAGGTTTGACTTTGAGAAGGCATACCCATCAAAAGTATACCGACGATCGGGGGGTCTTTACAGCAAGAAAAAGATCCTTTCCGACCTAGGGAAGAGTGGGAGGAAGTCCTGGGACCAGAATTCCCGTACTTAGGTGCAGTAGGAGTACTTATGTATTTAGCAAACTGCACTAGACCAGACATTGTATTTGCCGTGAACCTGATAGCAAGGTATAGTGCAGAACCTACCAAAAGGCATTGCCAATACCTCCAAGGAAGCAAGGACCTTCGATTGTTCTATAGAAAGAATCAAGATTTGAACTTGATTGGCTATGTAGATATTTGGTACCTGTCGGACCCGCAAACCGCAATGTCACAAACATGCTATGTATTCCTGTGTGGTGGAACTGTAATTTTCTGAAAATCGTCTAAGCAAAGTCTTGTAACTACTTCGATGAACTACTTAGAAATTACAGCACTGTACGAAACCGCACGAGAATGCACTTGGCTCCGACGAATGATTCACCACATCCAGCAGTCATGTGGGATGAATATTGTGCAAACCCCACAATTATCTATGAAGATAATACAGCTTGTGTTGTACAAGTGCAGACGGGCTATGTGAAGAGTCATCTCACAAAGCATATCAATCCCAAATTCTTCTATGCTCATGAATTGCAAAATATGGATGAGATTAAAGTACTGCATACTAAGTCATGTGAGAATCTGGCAGATTTATTCACTAAGTCACTGCCTGCATCTAGCTTTGAAAGATGCATACGAGGAATTGGAATGATGAGACATAGAGAAGTGCAGAATTCAGGGGGAGAATTCTCTCAGGTCCGTTATTAAACCTTGGTCATGAAGACCAAGTACCCAAAAGAATAAGTCCTGAAGATTGAATGAAATTGGGTGTATTGTACTCTTTTTCCCTTGACGAGCTTTCCTGAAGTTTCTCGACCAAGGTTTTTAATGAGGCAATCCGTGCATTACAGCATAACATGTATCATGTACTCTTTCTCCAAACTTTTTCCACTGGTTTTTATGGAGTTTTGACGAGGCATGAACGTGTCAGTTGAGTACCTAAGGGGGAGAGTTAAGAAACCTGGGCCTGGGCCTGAAGCCTTGGCCCATGGTGGGCACCTCACCAGTAGACTATAAATAGAGAGTCGTACCGGCAGATTTTGTACACAAGCAAATCAGAAAGGCAATAAAGAAAGACTAGAAGTTCTCTCTACCTCTCTGTGTTTTCAATCTATTATTCTGTCCTCTGTGATTGATCTCGTTTTGCATTAAGCAGAGAATCGATCGGACTGGTCGCCAGCGATGGTTCCTCAACAAAAAGTTCCTTCTGTTATGCTTATTTGGATGAAGTATCCTGCTCAGGCCACGATTGGAATCACATTGCCAGTTGTCCGAGATTGTGTTTCTGAGTTCGGTAATACTAATATTGAATCACATGTAATCTATACTGTTGTAGTTCACGACCACTTCTGCAGTCGTTACAACCACTTCCGGTTTGCTCCAACCACGCTACGACTACTTCATGTTGCTCCGATCACGCTGCATACTCGTAGCTTCAGCTGATGACGACCATGTTTACACAACGCTGCACTCCTACGACCACGTAGTAGGCTTGATCACCATAGTCGTAACTCAATTATGACCATGCTGTAGACTCGACCGCCATGGTCGTAAAGCTTACGACCACGTTGAAGACCTGATCGCCTTTGTCGTAACTCATTTACGACCACGTCTTCTGCTCCGCTACCGTGGTCGTAACTCGTTACGACCATGTCTTTAGCTCCTGCGGACACCTCCGCTTGATCGCCGTGGTCGTAACTCATTTATGACCACGTCTGCCAACACATCCAACTCGATACTCGATAATTTTCCCAGAACCAAAACCACTAATTCTCTTCTTTATTTCTCTCTCCTATCGTTCGATCACACTGATCACTTCATCTCTTCTCTCATTACATTGCTCTCCTTTTATACCCGACTTTATGACTACGACACAGAGACAACTACGACTCCGAGACCGACTTAAAAAACTGACTCGAACTTGTACTCATATACGATAATGATGGACTCATACTCGTACATGGAATACGACTCACAAACCGAAAACAAGATTACTAACTCTAATATATACCGTCCCTGCAGTTTAAATGTTCTTGTTGGGAAACTTGAGCCTAGAACTGAGACCTTGGCCCATGGTGGGTACCTTACCACTTAGTCTATAGATAGATGATCCCAATCATTGTACTTGCACTTGAGAAGAGAAAGCAATAAAGAAAGAAGTTCCCCTCTCATCTCTGTGTGTTCAATCTATTTTGTACTTGCATTATTCTGTATTTGATCCATCTCTCTTGCCTAGGAGGAATCGCTCGGACTGGACTCACCAGTGCCAGTTTCTCAACACGTTATCAGCACGAATCACTCTGGTGGATCGAAGGTAATCATCAAAGCACTCGTAGATTGAATTGCCCAAGACTAAGTACATTGTTCCACAGACTTGGTATAAAGTAAATCCCTGTCAATAACTTCTTATCTCCATTCTTGCATTGCAACATCATCGTCCCTTTGCAGAGTTATCTCCACCGTGGAGCCATCGCCAAACATGACCATGCCCCAAACCTTCTCGTCGAGCTCATGAAACATGGAGTGATCTCCTGTCATGTGGTTGCTTGCTCCATTGTCCAAGTACCACTGATCCGTGTGATCGTGGATACCTTCCTTCATGCGTAGTTTTGGAACTACGTTCTTCTCATTCAGTATCATCATGACCGGTACCTTTTCAACATATGACGATAAAAGTAGTCCCGGTTCTTCATCTTCTTTTTCGTCTTTGGCGAGGTTCACCTCTCCATCCTTCTTATTGCTTCAACAATCCGAAGCATAGTGCATGTATTCGTTACAATTGAAACACTTTATATGGCTATGGCATCCTGACGCGTAGTTTCCGTATTTGCCACATTCAAAGCACTTGACATGTGACTTATCACAGGATCTGTCACCACCACCTTACCTAGCCTTGTCTCCACAGTCACCTCTGCAGCCTCAGCCGCCCTGGCCGCCTCGACCGCGCTACCTCCCGCGGTTGTTTGATGAGCCACGACTGTCTCTCAGATCTCCCTTTACTAGCAATGCCTGCTCGTTGTGAGTCTGATATCCCTGCTCGTCACGTGACTGAAACCCCTTTAGTAATTCCTTATGCTCCTTGAGGGAGCCGATAATCACCTCTATCTTCTTCTCGTCCAGATCGAAAGAGTATATAAGTGTGTTGACAATAGGTATGTACTTCTCCAGAAGCACGCGTAGGTACTTCTTCACCACTATAGATTCCTCCATCTTATCGCCAAGAGAGTTAATCTGATTATAAAACAAGTCAGCTTGCTGACGAACTCATCCACCGACTGTGTCTCTTCCATCTTGAGATTCTTAAACTCGCTCCGCAAATTCTGGAGTCGCACCTCCTTCGCACGATCAACGCCCTTGTGCATCGTCTGCAGCACCTCCCATGCCATCTCCTTGCTAGTGAGCTAATGCAGCATCGCATCTGGCACCGCCTAGTAGATGATGGCCAAAGTCGCCTGATCCACCTTGTCGTCCACCTCCTTATCCTTCCCCTTCGGATCGACCGCACCCCAGACTCCCTAGGCGTGCATGTTTGCCTTCATCTTCATTGCCCACACTAGGTAATTGTCGATCATCAGGAGAAGGTACTGAAGGGAGATTACCCCACCATGGGCCTTCGCCTTATCACCCATAATCTCCAGAAATCATCAAAATCAATAGGCTCTGATACCACTTGTTGCAGTTTACGACCACTTCTGCAGTGGTTACGACCATGTATAGAGTCGTTACAACCACTTCTTGTTTGCTCTGACCATGCTATGACCACTTCGTGTCGCTCCAACCACGCTACGTGCTCGTAACTTCAGTTGACAATGACCATATGTTCACGCTGCGCTGCACTCCTTCAACCACGTAGTAGGCTCGATCACCGTAGTCATAACTTGATTATGACCACGCTGTAGACTCGATCGTCATGGTCCTAAAGCTTACGGCCACGTTGAAGACCTGATCATCATGGTCGTAACTCATTTATGACCACGTCTTCAGCTCCTGCGAACACCTCTGCTCGATCGCCGTGGTCGTAACTCGTTTACGATCACGTCTACGAACACGTCAAATTCGATACTCGATAATTTTCCCAAAGCCAAAACCGCTCCTTCTTCTCTTATTTATTTCTCTCTCCTATCGTTCGATCACACTGATCGCTTCATGTCTTCTCTTGTTACATTGCTCTCCTTTTATACCCGACTTTATGACTACAACATGGAGACAACTACGACTCCAAGACTGAGTTGAAAAACTGACTTGAACTCATACTCATATACGACAATGATGGACTCATACTCGTACATGGAATATGACTCACAAACTGAAAAACAAGATTACTAACTCTAACATATACCGTCCCTACAGTTTAAATGTTCTTGTTGGGAAATCTGGGCCTGGAACTGAGACCTTGGCCCATGCTGGGCACCTTACCACTTAGTCTATAAATAGAGGATCCCAATCATTGTACTTGTACTTGAGAATGAAAGCAATAAAGAAAGGAGTTCCCCTCTCATCTTTGTGTGTTCAATCTATTTTGTACTTGCATTATTCTGTATTTGATCTATCTCTCTTGCCAAGGAGGAATCACTCGGACTGGACTCGCTAGTGACGGTTTCTCAACACGTTATCAGCACGATCGAATCACTCATAGATTGAATTGCCTATATCTAGATCGCTTTAAATTCCGCAAAATTTACTTTCTAGATTACTTCTATAGGGTAAATCCACTCTAAATCTACCGCGAGTAGACTCGAAGTCGCCAGCCAAGCCGATCAGTACATTTGCATGATAGAGTACATGTTGACTGCACTATATATTGAAAAAAGGAGAAAAAAGCCGGGCCGCCGCCTACACACGGCCGTGTCACTTTCACGCGCCGTGTTGCCCGAAGACCCATGATGCCGCTCGGCCACCGCTGGCTTGGAGCTGCTCCACCGTTCATCCGCTGCCCGCATGCGGCATGAGCACTGCCGGCCAGCACGGCAGCCATTGCGTTGCTAGCCCGCACAACCGCTCTGCGCCAATGAGCACCACCGGCCCTGGCACGGCTGCTCCATGCTGAAGTCGGTCCCACCGCTCCCGCACGGCATTGTCATTCCCGCATGACCGTCACCGCTCCTGCGTGAGCATCATCGTCGCCCGGGTGAAGCCAGCGCCTTCACTCCCGCATGAGGGCGCTACCCCACATGGGTCCCCCATCGGCGCTACCCCGCATAGACTCGCGCCGCAACTTCCCACCGCGCTCACCGCCCTAGCAGTAAGCCTCAGGCCCCGCTACACCGCCCCCGCACAGGCTCCCCATGGGGGTCGTCCTGCACGGGCTCCGCGCCGTGCCGCCCGAGTCGCCGGCCCCGAGCCGCACCACGCCGCTGGCCCTTTCCCCGCATGTGCCGCCATGAGGTAAACAGGGTAGGGGAAACCCTACCCCTCCCTCTTTAAGTCATCCAAATAGGCCAAAGTGGGCCGAAGCAACGATCTCGGCCCAGGAAGGGAGAGAGAAAAAGGGAAAAGGGGCGGCGTTGGATTTTTTTGTAAATAGGCCCTTGCGTAAAAAAATTCTTAGAACTGAAAATTAGCAGATAAGCCTTTGAAAATTACAGAATTCACTGAAAATTCATATTCCAGCATAAAAAGGCCTCGGGAATTCAAATTTTGAATTATTTTTAGCATCTAATGTATGTTTATCACTGTTGCTATTATGTTGCATGCTTTCCTATATTTCTTTACTATTTTGATTAATCGTAATTATTTAAATTGCCTTTAATTACTAAAATTAACAGTAAAATTATAGAAAATGCATAGAAAAATTTCTGGAACATTACGGGAATCTTGGTACCATTATGCAGCTTATTCCATGCAATTTTTACTATAATAAATTTATATGTTCCTTTTATACACATGTAGATGATGGGCATCATGAATCGAGAGTTCGAGGAGCTTGCCTAGTATGGCCAAAACTACTTGACTTCGGCTTCTGATGTCGAGATCGTACTTGGAGCCAAGAAGCTCTGTGTTGCCTTTGGTATTGTTGCACCGCAGGATGCCAAACCCACACCTGAGAAAATGAACAAGCACTTCACTTCCTCAGGCACCATCTCTGTCTCACTCTCAAGAATGAGTACATAGCAAAGAAAGAGCACATTAAGATTATGCACTACACTCAAGAAGCAATTCGAGAAGCTAAATTACACCATTCTTCCTTAGGCAGAGTAGGAATGGATTAGACTCAGATTTGCTAATTTCAAGACGGTTGGGGAGTACAACTCTGCTCTGCACAGAATTTATACCAATCTTTAACTTTGTGGCAGGCAGATCACAGATGTGCAGAAGATTAAGAAGGCCCTCTCCACCTTCCACCCTAGTGTAGTGCAGTCTGCGTGCAACTATCATCAACACGGCTACAAGGAGTATGCTAAATATATTGATATTATGTAGGTTATAAATGCTTAGGATGAAGTTATCCACAAGAACTTTGTCGCACAGCCACCTGAGAGCTCCGCTGACCATGAGGCCAATGCTGGGAGCTACAAGGTGTGGAAGCCTATAATAAAGAAATGTGGAAGGAAGGGCAAGGCTGTAGCTTAGAAAAGCAAGCCACATACTCCGCAGGACAATAAGGCTAACAAACCAAAGCAGGATGACAAGCCCTATGGTCAACAAGACCAAACCTGCTACAAGTGTTGCAAGTGGGAGTACTGGGCGCGGATCTGTAATGAGCCGCAACACGTCATTGATGCCTTCCGGGCCAAAAAGAAGAAGAGTGGCAAAGGGCAGTATGAAACCCACTTTACTTTCGTCGAGAGGGAGAGTTCTCAGCAGCTGCCTGCACCAATGGAGATTGACTCCACTCCTGCAGCGGCACCCCCTCTTGACATTGCAGCTACCGTCACCATGATTTTTCAAAAGAGCATCTCACACCTGAGAAGATAGCAGCCGAAGTCTCTGGTTTCTTAGTAGATCAGTCTAATGCACATAATACATTTAGACTTTAATTGTCATTTATTTCATATGTGGAAGGAATAAGTTAGTTTTTGCATTGATGGTACTCAAACAATTTATTTTTCTCATGATGGTTGGATGATATTAATTCAATCATTCATTTACTCACTACATAATAACATGATATGTTCTGATATTTGAAGTATTTTATTTATATGTTGATTGTCTTCTACTACATATTAATAAAGTGTTTTATGTTAGAACACGTGCGGTGCCCTATGGAGGAAGTGTGCTTAGCTGATAGTGGCACAATAAATACTATCGTGTGAGAGACAAAATTCTTTCAGTCGATTAGTAAGAATGCTGGCAGTCTTACGACCATCACCGGTAGCGATGCATGTATAATAGGTTTAGCAAGAGCCACAATTATACTCCCAATGGGCATAACTTTGGTTATTCAAAAAGCCTTGTTGCGCTCAAAATTGACTAGAACTCTTCTTAGTTTCAAGGATATTCGTGTTAACGGTTTTCACATTGAAACTAAAGAAGAGTATGGTAAGAAATATCTACTTATTATAAAGCATGAGGCAAATGGAAAAGAGTATTAGAAACACTTCCTTCATTTGAGACTGGACCCGTAGTCTATACTGCCCTGAAAATAATATTTTGGAGCTTTGAACTCTTCTGTCTCTGGTATGATAGATTAGGACACCCAAGTCTTAGGATGAGGAGAAATATAATTAACAATTCATAGAGACATAATATTGATGTAAAGAATTTACCGAATCAAGAAGATTTTGTGCCCCGCATGTGCCAACCGGAAAATTAATTACTAGACCTTCTGCTCTGAATGGAACACATCCAAGGAGACATTTGCAATCCTATACAGCCATTGTTAGGGCCATTTAAATATTTTATGGTGCTCATCGATACTTCCTCGAAATAGTTCCATGTATGTTGTTACCTATGAGAAATCATGCTTTTTGCAAAGCTGATCTCACAGATAATTCAAATTAAAAATAATTTTCCTTATCATCATATAAAGTCCATCAGAATGGATAACACTAGAGAATTTACTTCAAAGGCATTTGATGATTATTGCATGGCAGTGAGAAATAAACTTGAGCATTCTGTACTGCATATCCACACCCAGAGTGGACTAGCAGATGCATTAATTAAGAGAATTAAATTCATTGTCTGATCGCTCTTGCAGAATTATAATTTACCAACTACATACTGGGGACATGCAGTCCTACATGCAGCAGCTATTATAAACTTTAGACCATTGACATAGAACATACATTCACGTATGCAACTAGTGCAAGGGTCAACACTAAAAATTTCTCATCTTTGTAGATTTGGTTGCAAAGTTTATGTACATATACCTGCACCACAGCATACTGCAATGGGCCCTGTCTGAAAGTCTAGAATATATGTGGGTTATGAGACAACATCTATAATCAGGTACTTGGACCCCATGACCGGAGATTTGCACACCGCCCGTTTCGCTGATAGTATATTTGATGAGGATAGTTTCCCAACATTAGGGGGAAGAAATCAACCCCTTAATAAAAAAATATTGGAAAATTACGTGGCAAGCCAGAAGATCATTGATTTGCAAGCATTAGCAAACTAATTACCTAACCACTTTAGTGATTTAAAGAGCGTGACCAAGCCGTATGTGCCGCACGCAATGCATCGGAGAGGGTTAAAGTACCGAAGAAAATCGAAAGTATCCCTAATCCCGTCCAAAGGCCTCAAAATAAAAGGACAAAAACTCCGGCCCCTCGAATCCTAAGTAATCGGGACATCTGGTGAAAAAGGATAAGAAGGACTTGACACGGTCAATCACCGAAGTTCCCTAGAACCAAAGGAGAGCCAGTTGAGACATGACACCAGTGTGACACCTTCAAGGAAAGGCATACCAGATTGAATATTCCCACATAGGGAGAAACCAGCATGGATGTGTGCAAAAGCATCGGAGCTAAAAAATTAAAGGGACATTCCCCTGCAACTAGAAGGAGCGGTGAGCAAGTAGAAGCACTAGAAGAATCAACCCATGATAAAATAGCTATAAACTATGTGCACACAAGAGAATCCATTAATAAGACAATATCCAATGTTGATATTTATTTTGCAAAGAAAATTGCCGCAATAATCGATTTGATCCAGAGCCTGCATCGCTGTCAAATGTAAGAAAAGATCAGATTTGCAGGGTTTGAAAAAGGTAATAGAAATTGAATTATTATCTCTAAATAAAAGAGAGGTGTTTGAGCCTGTAAGCCGCACGCCTTCCCATGTGCACCCCGTATGGCATATGTGGGTATTTGTTCAAAAGAAAAATGAGAAAAATGAAGTTGTAATATATAAAGCAAGGCTTGTTGTATAAGGTTTCACTCAACGACCAGGAGTTGATTATGAAGAAACATATTCCCCAGTCATAGGTGGTATTACCTTTAGATATTTAATTTCAATGGCAGTGAACTTAAATTTAGTAATGAAGTTAATGGATGTGGTAACTGCATACCTTTATGGAAACTTGGATTCGAATATTTATATGAAAGTACCTAAAGTTTATCCCTATATTGAATCAAGACAAGCAAATAGAAACTTGTACAGTGTGAAACTTAGGAAATCACTGTACGGACTTAAGTAATCAGGCAGGATGTGGTATAATCGCTTAAGCAACTTTCTATGCAAGAAAGGCTACACAAACAATGAGGATTGTCCCTGTGTATTTATACGACGATCCTAGAATGGATTTGTATAATCTCAGTATATGTAGATTATTTGAATATCATCAAAACCCTAGAAGATATAAAGGAGGCGAGCTCTTACCTAGAGTCAGAGTTTGAAATGAAAGATTTTGGTAAAACCAAATATTGCCTAGGCTTGCAGGTTGAGCATGTCCCTAAAGGGATATTAGTATATCAATCTGTGTACACTCAAAAGGTGTTAGAAATGTAAGGATCAAAAATACCCATCAAAAGTACCGATGATCAGGAGATCTTTACAACAAGATAAGGATCTGTATCGACCTAGAGAAGAGAGGGAGGAAGTCCTGGGACCAGAATTCCCTTACTTAAGTGCAATAGAAGCACTTATATATTAAGCAAACTGCACTAGACTAGACATTGTATTTATCGTAAACCTATTAGTAAGGTATAGTGCATAACCTACCAAAAAATATTGACAGGGAATAAAGGACATTTTCCAATACCTCCAAAGAACCAAAGATCTTGGACTATTATATAGAAAGAGCCAAGACCTTAATATGACTGGCTATGCAGATACCAGGCACCTGTTGACCCACACACAGCCAGGCCATAAATAGGTTATGTATTTCTGTGTGGTGGAACTGTCATTTCATGGAAATAGTATAAGTAAAGTCTTGTATCGACTTTGACGAATCACTCAGAAATCATAGCATTGTACGAAGCCGCACGATAATGTGCTTAGCTTCGACGGATGATTTTCCATATCTAGATTGAACATCATGCAAGCTCCCACAATTATCTATGAAGATAATGCAGCTTGTGTTGCACAAGTACAGACGGGTTACGTGAAGAGTCATCTCACAAAGCATATCAACCCCAATTTTTTCTATGCTTATGAATTGCAAAAGATGGATGAAATTAAGGTACTGCATACTAAGTCGTGTAAAAATCTTGCAGATTTATTCACTAAGTCACTTACAGCGTCTAACTTTGAAATGTGTATATGCGGAATTGGAACAATGAGACTTAAAGAAGTGCAAAACTCAGGAGGAGACTCTTCTCGAGCTCACTATTAAAATTTGATCACAAAGATCAAGTAGCCAAAAGAATACATCCTGTAGATTAAATAAAATTGGATGAATTATACTCTTTTTCCCTTAATGAGTTTTCCTGATATTTCTCAGCCAAGGTTTTTAATGAGACAATTTGTGCAACACAACATAACATGTATCATGTCTCTTTCTCTAAATTTTTTCCATTAGTTTTTTATGAAGTTTTGATGAGACATGGACGTATCGGATGAGTGCCCAAAGGGGAGTGTTGGGAAACCTGGGCCTAAACCTAATATCTTGCCCATGGTGGTCACCTTACCACTTAGTCTATAAATAGAGGGGTCACAATCATTGTACTTATACTTGAGAAGATAAAGCAATAAAGAAAGGAGTTCCTCTCTCATCTCTACATGTTCAATCTATTTTGTACTTGCATTATTGTGTATTTGATCCATCTCTCTTGCCGAGGAGGAGTCGCTCAGACTGGACTTGCTAGCGATGGTTTCTCAACAGTTCTATCCCACTAATTTTTTTTGAGAGAGATTTAACTCTTCATCTTACAGGTAATAAATTAGTTTGAATTGACATATTTGCTTTCTGCGTTGAGCAGCATTGCGGGAAGCAAACACCATTACAGAGCGCAATTGCATTTCTTGATCAACTAAACCAACAAAGGTGACAAGCAAATGAATCATGAAATAGAGGGCACAGTTAATAGGGACTGTCTATACGTAGTTGAGTGGTCATTCAAAATCAGTTGAATTGTGAGTCTTCGGATTGAATTACCTCAACCACCAGATTTTGCCACATTCCCAACACAACCCTACCCTCCCACCCCACGCCACCATGTTTGCTCCATCCCAAGCCCGCCACCCACCTCACCTATGCACCTCCCCCGCCACCCTCTTCCTCCTCGGCTACCCCTTCCTCCACGGTCACCTACCTAACCACCGACTGCTGCCATCCTCCTTCCCCATCTAGATCTGCCACTGTACACTAACGCTTCCTCCCTAACACCATCATTATGTTGCCGTCAATTCTCCTCCGGTGTATCTCCTTACTATCCGGTGCAAGGAGGACGGTTGGCGATGAGCATTCGATGTCAAGGCCATTCAGCAGCAACGGCCAGCCGGCTTCGCAAGAGCACAAGTGAGATGCTAGCACGTAGTCAGCCTTGATGGAGATGGACAAGAAGGTGGGGCGACACACGAATCGTCAAGCATGAACCAAAGGTTAGAAATTCGACTGATTTTAAAAAAAAATTGTTGAGTGTTTTATAGCAATTCTGTAACAATAAACTATTATTTTTAAGTTACGCCATGAAACTGTGTTGGTAACTGCAGCACCATTACAACTCCACCCACTATATATGATTCAAATCCTGATGCCCACTTTTTATGCACACAAGGATGCGGCTCAGTGGAAACTTTTATGAGTGGATTTATCTGCGGCCTCCATATATTATAGGCGAGTGCTTAAGGGGTGCATTCGGGTGCGTGCGTGCATGGTGTGTGTGCACGCGTATACGTCTACCTTCAATAAAAAGGGACAAGAGCACACAAATTTTTTTGGAATATTACACTAGAATCAAAATTATGGTATTATATCTCATAAAAGATAATTCTAAAAACTTCGACATTATATCTTCTTTGCCTCCAGCTACCCGTCTCTGGTACCGATTACCTCCATTGCTCGCGCCGTCGCATGGGGCTCATGCCTGAGGGCAGCGATGACACCTCTTGAAGAAGAGGATAGGGAAAAGTATTTCGTTTTGCAATTTATTTTGGAGGGTAACAAAAGAGGCGAAATGACCAATATTTCGGCATTTCGGTCAAATTTTTGGTCTAACGGTTCGAATCAAATTTGAATTTTAAATTTTGTTCTAGATCCTCTGCAAATCTATCAACAGCGTTGCCTCCAGTGCCCGCCTCTGGTACCGATTACCTCAATTGCCCGCGTCGTCGCGTGGGGCTCATGCCCAAGGGCGGCGATGACACCTATTCAAGAAGAGGAGGATAGGGAAAAGTATTTCGTTTTGCGATTTATTTTGGAGGGTAACAAAAGAGGCGAAATGACCAAAATTTTGGCATTTTGGTCAAAATTTTGGTCTAACGGTTCGAATCAAATTTGAATTTTAAACTTTGAATCAAAAGATAAAAGGAACATAAAAGTGCATGTTTCATAAGCATGGTTTCTTTGTCTGGTGGGATGAACCTTTCGATCTCTAGACCTCCCGCACACGCGTAGTAGGACTGGCCATTGGGCTAGAAGGATTGGTTAGCCAAGTTTAAGGATTTATACATCCTTTAGCCCTTCGTAATTCAAATTAAAACAAAATAATTTTACTGAATTGAATTTTTTCATTGGGTAGCGAAAGTAACAAAATTTCACCAAAATTATGAACTAAACCCCCAGGAGGGGCAGGAGGAGGGGCATCCTCTCATTCTTACCAACTCTCCCGTAGATATGGCACTCCGACGCAGGACTTCGCCATCGTCTTGTAGGCGCCGCCTCGGGCACAACTGCGCCGTCCGGGCGAGATGGCCCGGCTCCGACGCACGACTTTGCCGCCTGCCTCGTAGGCGTCGCCTCGGCGGGGTGGCCGGCTCCGTGCAGGGGCTGCCTCCTCCTAGTTGGCATTGCCTCGGTTGGAAGGTCCGGCTCCGGCGCCGGACTTCGCCGTCCGCCTCATAGGCGTCGACTCGGCGGGACGGCCCGGCTCCGGCGCCGGACTTCGTCGTACGCCTCATAGGCATCGCCTCGGTGGGACGGCCCGGCTCCGGCGTAGGACTTCACCGTCTGCCTTGTTGGCGTCGTCTCGGCGAGAGGGCTCGGCTCCAGCGCAGGACTTCACCGCCCACCTCGCATGCTTCGCTTCGTTGGGGCGGCGCGACTTCGCCATCCGCCTCGTAGGCATCTCCTCGGCGGGATGGCCCGGCTCCGGCACTGGACTTCGCCATACGCCTCGTAGGCACTGCCTCGGCGTGTCACCCGCCTCGTAGGTGTCGCCTCGGCGAGAGGACCCAGCTCCGGTGTAGGACTTCGCCGTCCGCCTCGTAGGCATCGCCTCAGCGGGATGGCCCGGCTCTGGCGCAGGACTTCGCCGTCCGCCTCGTATGCACTGCCTCGGCGGGTCACCCACCTCGTAGGCGTCGCCTCGGCTGGACGGCCCGGCTCCGACCCGTCGCGGTCTACTTGAACTCTGGTATTGTAATGATATGGTATTTGTCGTGTGTGAAATGATGCAGCAATTTACCTGTGAACACTATCTACTCATCCAGGGAATCGTGCGGTGAAACCACAGAGGATTTCGGGTTAGTAAAACCTGGGGTCCGACATGCTTCACCACCTGCAGTGCCTCCTCTACCTCCTATATTTTCTCTCTCCTGCGCATGCGCACTCGCACACGACCCTGGCTACCGATCTTCCAATCCCCGGCCATTATTGCCTTGTAAATAGGAGCACCGGGACCGCCTAGCCTTCCTATTTGTTTTGCTCCAAGGCCCGACTTCTAATTTGCTTCCACTCCGCCGAAACGCGCCACACCACCACCCTCTTTCCAAGCTCCAACCGTCGTGCCCGCGACTCGATCTTCGTCTCCAGTGAGCTCCTAATGCTTCTACTCGCGTCATATCATGTTCTAGTCTCCAGAGCAGATTTCGTTGCCGCTGGTGGGCCCCAGCCATCATTAAACTCACCATCTTCCTCCTTACGTCGTGTTCTACGTCATGCTCGCCTCGCCCTTGTTGGAATCTCAACAGAAAGCCGTTGCCGCTGGCTGCCTCTACCTTTGATCCGCTGCCGCACGTAGCTAGTGCGCTACCGCGCCATCCCAAACGCGAAGCTGCCATTGCCTCCTCCCTCTCCGCGCTGCGAATTCATCTGGCTGCCGCTCATCGTTACCGTCACCCACCGAATAGAGTTCACGCGGTGACGGTACTTGCTTTTACCAGCAATATAAGCACAGCACCTATGTGTTCCCCCACCTGAACTTGATAGTAAATCTTGCTTGAAAGCAGATGGTGCAATTACACGATGCTGCGACAGACACTGTAGATTACTGTTGGACGGACTGCACCACTCCCAGTTTCATCAACTGTTGTTCCCTCACCACCTGACGGAGCTGATCTCTGTACAAATTTGACAACTGTTAAATAGTGCTTAAGAAGAAATTACTATGCAATAAGCACGAGCATACCAACTGACTCCTCACTAAGTACGGGAGGACTTCAAGTCTAATGCTACGGTATGCTTCCTTCTGTTCCAGTACATCCTGCAATGTTGTCCTGTGACCAAGTATATTTATGGCAAGAGATTAGCGAATGAGAGCACTTATAAAGGAATGAGACAAAATGAGGTAAAATAAAATTAACCAACCTCTTAAAAGCATAAAGATGAGCATCCATCAGATCACTTTGAATTTCCATCTAGCAAAAGGAAGATAGGATAGATATTTAGTTCAGTTTATAGTCCAATAAAACATCCAAACGCATTACTTTTTTCCAGATTGAAGTTAAACCAAAGCATGATATAAACAATTGAAAAGGCTTAGTTATCACTAAAATATCTTGATGACCACCAAACAAAATGCAATTATAGACGAAACAGAGAGAAAACCATCCACTTCATTTAACCATTCATGATCATCATAAGTTCTGTCTTAATAATTTTTAAATTTGCAACTATCAAAGTAATATACAGAAAATTTCAAACCATTGAGGTAGCAAAGAACAGCTCTGATCCCAAAAAGGAACATGGGTTTATTCAGCTCATGTCATCTGAAAAGTTTCCCTTGCTTGCTTGAGTCAATTGGTCCACTCCTTTGTGCACATAACCAGAAAAGGCACGAATGAGATATTTCTATGGTCCCCTACTATTCATCTATTAGTCTATTACCGTATAGCCCATAATTACCATAAAGCCCATCACCTAAATTTTCCAGCTTTGTCCCTGCTATGGTGCGTTTTTGTGAAACTTGAGATTATATTGAATTGTGTCATCGCTCATCACAGTTTGACATTACCTCAAGATTTTGTACTAAACAATGGGCCTCATGCAACGCACCACAGTTGCAGCCTCAAAAAAGGCATGTCTTGCGATATCAGCTCAAGCCATTTGTTAAAAGGGATGTCCCCAAATGTGCCATAGCCTACCGACTAATGTGGACCAAGAAAAAACTGAAAATCTCACCAGTTTTTGGATGTCAAGTGGGATCTTTTCCTTTCACTTATTTGGGGTTTCCACTGGGGACAACTAGACCAAGAGTTCAGGATTTTACTCTGACTACCAGAGTTGAAAGGCACTTGTCAAACTGTGCCACATTTCCTTCATACGGAGGAAGGTTAATAATTATCAACTCGGTCCTTTCATTTTTGCCCACTTACTATACATGCACTCTCAAGTTACCCAACACAGTTATCAACCCAATTGACAAAGCTAGAAAACATTGTCTTTGGAGGGGGTCTGATCCTAATCCACATGGCACATCTCTTGCGGTGTGGGATATGGTTTGTAAACAAAAAAGGTGGACTCGACATAGTAAATTTGCAAAAACAAAAAGAGGCTCTCCTGTTGAAAAACCTACAAAAATTCTACAATCACCATGACCTACCCTGGGGTTTCAATGATTTGGAATGCACACTACTACAACGAAATTCCACGGGGCAAAAAACTAGCTCTTTTTGGTGGAAAGGTATTTTGGAATTGATAAAAAAATTCAGAGGAATTTATAGGTGTTCAGTTGGATGCACAAAGCTGCCCCAATTATATGAAAGATTCTAACCACATTCACTTACCCTCCACACTTACAACTTTAACAGCCTAGGCAGGAGAGGGGAGTGCAAATACTACATCTCAATTTCATTAATGAACAAATAATATTGTGAAATGGCGATTCATAATAAATTAGACCGATATTGTGAGATAAGTACCAGCCTTTTAACTGATTTCACACACCTGAGGAAACAATATAATCAGCCAATAAATTTATTAGAGCCTTGTAACAATTAAGCCTGTATATATGGTGCTACCTCCATATACCATAACTCAATATCATTACCTTGACAACCCAGATATATAAGCAAACTACTGTAGAACATCCAAACAACCACGAGACAATCTCGTTGAAGTGAAACTCCACCAAACAACAAATGAAAAGGAATTGAGCCATAAAATTTAGCAATCAAAAGAGATGCTTTCAGTTAGATATCAGCAAGCAAAAACTCTTGCAAATGAAGTAAAATTAAGGCAGCCATTAGCCCATAACTACCAAGTTCGAACTACACGATAACTGAGCAACCAAGAAGCATATAATTGAATCAGAATCAAGTGCTTCTAATAACAAAAGGCAGCACCAGAGTCTTGTATTTCAAGCGGGCAAACTCCAAATCGGCCTCGAACTTACCTCCACGAGGAGGCGATCCAGGTACGCGCTCGAGACCCACGCTCCGACGAGGCGCGCCGCCTCTTGCCCCTCCACCACCTGCACCACACGCAGACGTGCATCAGCGAAAAGCCCCTAATTTTAGAACCAAGCCCGAGCAGAAATAGACGAGCTCGCTCGGTCTCTCCCTCGCTTCCTCACCACGATGATGTCCTTGAGGTCACTGGTCTCGAGGAGGTCGAGCACGTAGGAGAGCACGGGACGGTTTGCCACCGGGAGCAGAGCCTTGGGGACGTCCTGCGCGAGAAGAAGAAGATGACGACGACGAGGGTTAGCTAGGATTCTTGGGGCTAAGGGGCGCGGGGTAAAGGGCTGGGGGAGCAGACCTTGGATACGAGGGGCGAGAGCTTCTCAGAGGTGCCCCCGGCGAGGACGAAGACCTGGACGTCCATCTCCGGCGGCGGCGGGGGATGGATTCGCCGGGGAGGGTCGGGTCAGGGTTTCGGGGTTCGTCCCCTTCCGGGAGGGTGGTAGTTTCGGGTTTGGTTTCAGAACTCAACGGTAGGGTGTCACAACTGGTGCTGGCCAAATAGGTCGTGCGTGCCGGACCGGCTCGAAGCACATACTGTAGTCCGTCTCATGCACGGTATGGGCCATAAAAGCGATGGACCGGGCCAACACTGCATGATGCTATGGGCTGTGTTTAAGGTCTGTTCTTTTTAGCTAAGGCTTGTGACTTTTAGTTACGGTTTGTGATTTTTAGGCTGTTCATGCGAGAGATTATAGAGTAACAGAAATCCGCGTGTGGTTTTTACCGATATAAATGAAGTTGGTACAGTATGTACTACAATTAACTAGTAAACCCTATCTTAAAAATATACTCCGTTTAAAAGTTAGTTACCGCAAAAAAGCCAAAAGACAGCTTTTAGAAGTTGAAAAGAACATGCCTTAGGCCCCTGCATCGGCTCAGCGTGCTGGTCTGGCAAGATACAAATAGTGTCAGCTTAAGCACGGCTCAGCATAAGCAGATCTATTAGGCACATTAGCACATTTAGACCGTTAGGTACGATAGTGACCTGTTAGACATGAAAACAATCCGCCAGGCAGCAAAAAATACGAAAACGATCGAATTTTTAAATTTTCTTACCAAGCTTACTCGAACCGAACTCGAGCTCGAGCTTTTCTTATTATTGAAAATTAGTGTATATTTGAATTATTTTGACTGTTATCGAGCTTACTCGAGCCGAACTCGAGCTCGAACTTTTCTTATTATCGAAAAATAGTGCATAATATATTATTTTAATTGTTATCGAGCTTCACCGAGCCGAGCTCGAGTCTACTCGAGCTTAGGCCGAGCCGAGCTCGAGCCCAGGTTCAAGCTTGGACCCCATCTCGAGCTCGGCTCGAGCTTCTACCGAGCTCGAGCCTGGAAGGCCAAGCTCGCTCGAGCTCGGCTCGTTTACAGCCCTACCTTTAGGCCCCCGCATCGGCTCAGCGTGCTGGTCTGGCATGATACAAATAGTGTCAGCTTAAGCATGGCTCAGCATAAGCAGATCTATTAGGCACATTAGCACATTTAGCCCGTTAGGTACGATAGTGACTTGTTAGACATGAAAACAATCCGCCAGGCAGCAAAAAATACGAAAACGGTCGAATTTTTAAATTTACTAGATGTTTAGGAGTTTACAAATACGAAAAAATAAAAATATATCAAATCTCTTCTATATATAGGCAGCAAATCACCCTCATTCAGCCACTATCCAACCTTCACTCTCTTCTCCAAATTCTCCTGCGAAAATTTCGATACACTTTGTGATAATTTGGTAAAATTAAAATATTTTAGCCAAAAATCCGAGAATTCAAAATCCAGTTACAATCAAGAAAAGATATAACAATGCTAATTTTCATATATTTTAATTATTCTTATTTTCTTTGTTCTAATGTAAAATAAATAATAGTGTGATTTTCTATTTATATTTTGCAGTATTCTATATTTCTTCATAAAAAATTGATCATTTCCCTATGAATGCTTTCGGAATTTCTCCGAAAGATCTCGCAACTTTTGGGAATGAAACGGCTTTGCCTCCACCTCAAACAGGAGAGCAGACCCAGACTGTTCCATCGTTAGGCTCTACAAGTGTCGCTGCATCTACAAGCATCGAAGCAAAGAGAAGCAGATCTAGTACATTGGAGGTGTGGGTAGATTTCGGTAAGATAATGAAGCGAGACAAAACCGGAGCTCAAATAAGATATGTTGTTTATAAAATTTGTCATCATAAATTGTCTGCGAAATCTATAGGTGGAATAGGCGCTTGATCAGACACGCCCAAACATGCAAACAAAACAAGGGATAACCATGAGACAAACACACCTACGGTACAACTCCAATGGTACGGTACTTAACTATGATTATAGTCCCGAAGTAGCTCGAGAATTTCTTTATCATTTAATTGCCTGACATGATCTACCTTTAAACTTTGGTGACTTTAAAGCATTCGAAAACTACATTAGAACTAGTCATAATTCTATTTTTTTCCAGTTCCTAGACTGACAACAAGCTGAGATTTAGTTAAATACTACAATAATTTTTGTACTAAACTAAAAGAACTCTTTGAGACCTGTACATTTTTAGTGGCCTTGACCTCTGGTATATAGAGTGATCGGGCTAGGGAGAATTATCTTAATATAGTTGCTCATTATGTTAACAATGACTGGATAATTGAAGAAAGAATTATGAGCTTTAAAATAATTGATGTAGCACATATGGGTGAGTATACGTCCAAGAAAGTTTGGTTTGGACATACCGGTAAGGTGGAACTCAATTTATATGATGCTATAAAACCTTTCACCTTATAAGAGTAAAATTTATGTTTTTATTCACACGCACTATCACAGCCATGACAGTAACACACTATTGACTGAACAACATTCATATGTCGCTGAAAAGTTACTAGCATTTCTGAAAGTCTTTTACGATTCCATGTTGCTTTATCTAGGGTGTATTATCCAATATTTTCTTTAATTATACATCATATTCTTGCATTTGCAGGTCACTTGAAAACTAATGAAAATGAGATATTGTTACGAGAGCCTGTCTACGCTATGAAAACTAAATATTTGAAATATTGAAAAGAGATTCCATATTTATATGTATTTGCATTTATTTTAGATCCAAGAGCTAACATTCAATGATTCACTAATGTTCTTGCACGTTTGAGTGACGCTACAAAGATAGATTATTCTAACTATTTTTCAAAATTGCACACTAAATTGTTCAATGTTTATCAAAAGTATGAACTAAAGTTTCAAAGAGTTCGCTTGCAACAACCTCCAACGGCTCCCACCACGGTAAAAGAAAAATATGTGGGGCAAAATCGTTGGTGCATCAGGTTTCTTCGGAAGATCAAGTTCTACAATGTCAAATGCTGAAACAATTTGTACCAGTAGGGAACTTTCTGCCTTTCTAGACAGCGATAACGTGGGTCACTAGGAAGAGGACTTTGATATTTTGGGATGGTGGCACTAGCATAAGATATCTTATTCAATGCTATCCATATTAGTATAAGATGTATTAACTGATACTATCTTGACGGTTTCTCCCGAGTTCGCTTTCAGTCTTTTTGGAAGAATATTGGAGGAAAGAAGAACAAGCCTCGCGAGTGAGATGGTAGAAGTACTTCTAACAGTGAAAGACTGAAGACAAGCTAATTTGCGAGCTCAACACTCTATAGAGAATACATAGTTGGCAGACATATGCAACAATCTCTATCTAGACGACACTTAGAGCATCGATGTATATTGTACCTTTCTCATTTTTTACATGTATTGTAAAACTATATGTTGACTCTTTTTTCTTTGCCAATGTTTTCTCAAGTTGAGTCTTTACTTCATAAAGTTTTTAACGAAACAAGTATTTAAATATTAATAAAGCTTATTATTACATTACTACAATTTATTTTGTACTTTTTGAATTCTATACATTTTTTTGAAATTATTGCATTTTTCACAAATTTCAGGCCGAAATGGCCTAGACGGGCCTCCTTGGCCCGTCGGGCTAAATGTGCCTAGGCCGGCATGGTACTGCCCATCAGCTCGCTAGGCCATGCTTGGGTATATGGCTCGACCCACGGGCCAGCATGATATGGTCTACTTAGGTTGATGGGCCAAGTGGGTTGTGCCGCCCATTTGGCCATCACTAGTCACGACCGAGTAAGGAGGGGCCGGTGGGCCAGACCTAGTAATGGGCTGAGTAAAAGAGGGTTCAATTGGACTTTCTTTGGGTAGTCCTAGATGGGTTGAGGTCGAAATGGGTTTGCTCTCTCTACGTGATTCATCTACTTCGTTCTTGTATTTTCTTCAAATTATAGGGAGCTCCCACCGTTAGAAAATTTAGCCACCGACCACAGCTCCGTCAGTCTGTCGTCGGCCCCTCTTCTTCTTCTCTGACGTTCGCTAGTGTTGAATGGGCGAGGGACCTATTGAATTTCAGAAGTAATTTTAGTTTCATTTAGTTTCTTCTCTTTTAGTTTCCCAGATCGATTTGTTCTAGTTTTGTTCTTCTCCGATAAGTTCTTAGTCGGATCGTCTTCACTTATGGTGGGTTTTATTGGATCAATACACCTGGTTGACGATGGCGACGTCTACGCTGAAGATCGGCATCAGGCTGAGTTGGATATAAATAAATCCTCTCTGATTTTCTTACAATAACAAATTGTCGATACAGGATATTTGTAGCTTAAAATAGCCGACTCAAACTTGTATTGTGTTTCAAGTCTCTTCTCTTCATGTCGACTCAACCTTTGCTTTGATAGAGTCCATGTTCGCTTCTGAATCTTCTTATGTTCAATCTCTTTATCGAACTTTCCATAGTTGGCTGCCTCAGGAAACTTCTAGTATGGCCAATTCTTACCTCCGATTTTGGCAATCATTTAAATTTCCTTGAAATCATGTCAAAATGCTAAAAATACTACTGCTGACTATTTTGCGTCCTAAAATCTTATGGCTACAGTACTCATGAACTTTACTTAAGTTATCAATATAAATCACAAGGTTTTTTTTCTAAAAAATCTACTTTGTTCTTGTTTTTTTCTTTCATGCAGAATATCATTCAAAGACAAGTAGACAACACTCCGTCCATTATGTTCTCTGTTTGATAAAAGCATTTTTTTATTTCTACTAATCAACTTATCGAATGACCATTCTAGCCTTACGGTGAAAGGTTTTGTCAAGATTTTGAAGAGGTCTGTATTGTTGTATTATGGTTGCATCAGCCACCTTTGGTGATAATGTGATGATACCATAATTCAATCTCCGCACATTTAGCTTATTATAATAGGAACCATTAACCAAATAAAATCAAATAATGTTTTATTATATGATAGCAATGTTGATAGCATTCCAGAGGCATGCCATTTGGCCAAGAGCTTTATTGTGTTCCATGCAGAACACAACTCTTTTTATCTCTTCCTCATCAAATTCTCCAGACAGCTCTTTTTGGTTGGACCGTTGTCTAAACTCCGTGGTAGAGATACTGAGTTTAACATCTTGCGGACCAATACTTTGTCCAAGCTCAGTTCACAGTTGTTGCAGGTATGAAACCCAAATACAAGTGAGGGGGTGAGCGTCGACCGTCTTACGGGTCATCGTTCACGAGAGTAAAAATAACACGAAGATTTATACAGGTTTGGAGTCTGAGAGCACTACCCTACTCCTGTCGGTGAGCGTCGACGTTCGTAGCCGCCGTGCTCGCGCCGACATCCGCGCTCGCGATTGCCGACGCTGAAGCCCTGGTGGCGACAAGGGCTCCCATCGCGCCTTTCTTCTTCTCCTTCGCCGCCGATGATAAAACTTTCCTTGGTGCCATCCTTCTTCAGATCTTGGAACTTCTCTTGCCGGTTCCCACGGACGACGCCACATGTTGTGGTTACAGACCAAACAGAAAAAGAGATGTCGTAGAAGAGAGTTAGGTGAACAATACTTAGGTTTTCCCCATGACCTAGACGGTACATATATATATATCCACGTAGAGAGTGTTTTACAATCTCACCCTCACACTCTGATGTCCCTCTCAGGGGTATTTATGTCATTGTACATGTCCCATTTCGAACCTCGCAACCTCCTAACAGACCGACTGGGCTTAGATAGGGCCACCCTTACAACAGACACTAACTCGAGCTCGAGCCTTAAAGGCCAGGCTCGCTCGAGCTCAACTCATTTTCGGCCTTACTCAGATGATAGGTGGGCCCGCATTAAATTTTTATTGGTTTAGCCTCTTCTAGCACCGGTCTGGGAACGCGGCGTGAATGGCTCAAACTAACAAAAGCGACACACAAAGCAATCGTAGACACCAAGTAAAGCCGACGCCATAATTAATAAACCATTTTTTCAAGCCACGCCATGAGACTGCGTCGCTAATTGTAGTTCAAGCTCAGCCCGTCAGAACTGTTACACTGGAACCAAAATTACTCACAAGAGATATTCTGAAAATTCTCAACACAGAACTGTTACCCCCCTTTTGACTCTCTTGTAGGGATGCATTTGATATGCACACAATCGTTCATGATCCACCGCAAAATATATCAAAATTCGCTCTACTTTCTTGCAAGGGATTCTGTTTTGTGCTCACTGCCAGCAGTCACAATATAACCAACTCCAACCTGAAAATACTTCAATGATAAGATCATATCATAAATAATTTCAAAGGTAAAAAATGATACATTTAAATTTATTTCTTCATTTATGTACCACGATTGCCAGCATCAACTGCCATGTTACCACACGACATAAATGAAGTCCCCCAACTTTAAATCACTTCTGAATGTACGCACTATTGGAGTACAAAAGAAGAAAAATTACCTGGCAATCTTTCAAAACAGCACGTTCTTGGAGTTGCACATTATTACATACAACAGAACCTTGGATGTGACAGCCATCTTCAATAACCACATGGCTCATCACAACACAGTTGACAATCTGTAAGAACGGAACAAAATAATTTCTTTACAAGGAAAGCAAATAACAACGATACACAATCTTCCAACCAAAAAGGAATTTAGATCTCCACAATCAAAAGTAATTGATTTGAATGTTTGCAGTAAAATTGCCTGCTAACTTCGCAACAATGTAGGCACAATATAAAAAGGTGACATCATGCCGAATTCCACTAGGTTGGCACATACCAGGTCCTAACTAGCAGTCTAGCATATGGTGCCAGCAAGTAAAACCTCATAGCATGCTAATAAGGTAGGCAAGCATCATTTTGCAACAAATTAGCATGGAACAACAAAGTATTGCTATTATTACCATTACATTCGAACCGATTCGACAATGACGGCCAATCACAGATCGCTTCACACTACACTTGTCACCTAACTGTGAACCCTCAGCAAGCATGCATTGTGGCCCGATCTAGATAAACCATAAATAACAAGGAAACTAAGCCAAAATAGAAGTTCAATATTTAAACAGAGTTCACTATTTAAAGCATTCAGGCAGAATAGAAGGGGGGCAGTACTGCTTGTCATTAATCTACCATCAAATATCCTATTACAAAACAAATGGTCCTCAATATCTGCACTACTAAAGCAGCATTAAAATTTGTTCAACAAACCAGCCAAGATCATTCACCAAAATTGTTGAACTTGGTAATGAACATCAAAAGAATACAAAAGGAACAAATTACAACAGATCATCCTAAGACATCCAGTTTGCAAGGAAACTATATAAGTCTATAAGAACAAGAAGGAAGGTAAATAATATATGTATAGTATAGCTAAAGGAGCCCGCACGATAGCGCAACATGCATGTCATCGCTACGTGTGACTCCTCGACCCCTTCTTTTAATTATTTGTATTAACTGTTATGTTATGTTGCATTGGAAAGTAGTATATTCTCGAAAATTTGTGATTGGAAGATAACTTTCACCTTTCGTTGGGAAAGAATGAAGGATAATTGTATGCTGGTGTTGTAAGTTGTAACTGTGCTGAGTAAAAGCATATGGTACATGGCAGAGAAATACACATTGATTTTTAAAAAAATCTTAAGCAAATTAGACTTGAGCAAAACCCACTTCCTTTCCAATTTTTCCTATCTTATTTTCTTGCCTCTATATTTGTTTTTCTTTTTCTTTTCTGCACCCTATTTTCCTTCGATTTATGTTCATGCCTTCTCTTCTTTTCATTCCTTCTCCTTTTTCACCCGCCACCATGTCCTCCTCTCCATGTGGCTCCTCTCTCTCTGTCTTTCGCTCGCCACCATGACCCGCACAGTTCTCGTTTTTTTTCATGGTTAGTGATTGAATTTTGCAAGCTTCCCTATATGATTTTCCTTTAGGCCCAATCATTGCAAGCAGCCTGGGAGGAATGCAAAAGTTTGTATTTAATTTAACTTTCAAAGAAAGGAATTTTATGTTGTTAGAAGATTTTGATTAATTGAATTTGAAAGATCTATTAATTTTGAAATGAGTAAAATAATTTAAATGGGCTTATTGTTCCATTTTTCTTTAATAAAAATGAATATAGAAGGGGTCACATGCAACAATGACACGCAACGTCGTGTGATACCACTGTGTGACCCCTTTTTTATTAAAAAAACAAATCACAAACCATTTAAATGTCATGTTGAAACGGTAGGGAATGTAGTGTGCTAAAAAGAGTAAGGAGAAAAGGGAAAATAAAAGACTGAGTTGAGCCGATATTATAAAATCTTTAAAGATCTCACAAACTCTGTTGTGATCCGAACTAACCAAATTCCATTGCTTTGCCATTTTTCCAGATCAGCCTATTTCCTTGTCTTTGTTTCTCTCATTCTTTTTTCTTCTCCTTTCTTTTATTTTTCCTTCCACCTTACCTTTCCTTCCTTCGTCCTGTTTTGTCCCATGCGCTCCTTCGTTCTTCTCTCTCTTTCTCCCATGGCTGCTACTCTCCTCCCTCCCTCTATCTTACTGCACTGTTCTTTCTCCAGTTTACTGCTGCTTTGTAACATCCCATTGTTGGGAAGATTTTGTGCTAGCCCAAGAATTTCAAAGTCTACTTCCAAATTCAAAGAATTCAAATCTCTTTCTTCTCCAACCCGTCTCCCCAGCCGCTCCTCCTCCCTCTTCCTATCGCCGGCCATTTCCCCCTTCCCCCTCTTTTTCCTCTCTCCTTCCCCTATAGCCAGCGACCAGAGAGGACGACGACTGCCTCATCCTCAACGACGGAGAACTCGTCTTCAGCTCCCTGCCGTGGCAGCACCTCGGTTCCGGCTCCCTCGTGCGCGCGCCAACCCCGACAGCAGTCCCCTCTACCTCGCTTTCCGCTCCGCCCCCTGCAACCACCGGGACTACTTCACTCACGTCGTGACAAGCCATGGTCCTCGTTGTCTCTTCGCGCCACTGTGGAAGAGCTTCGACTGTCGCGCCCCGGCCTGTAGCCACTCGGAGCTGACGCCACCCGCACGGCTGACGCAACGCCGCCCGAGGCTCCTCGCCAGCTTCTCCGACTCCACCCCGACCACTAGGGGTGGACAAAAAGGTTGTGGCTCGGCTCGTGAAAATTATGAGCCGAGCCGGGGTTGAGCTCGGTTTCTTAACGAGCCAAGCCCGAGCGGCTTGCGAGCCGCTTCGGATGACTCGACTCGGCTCGATCAGACGGTTGAGAGCCTAGGACTCGGGCGCTCGGTGGCCCATCTGTCGTCCATTCGGCTCATCAGATCGCGTAGACGCGTAGTTGCCTCGGTCTTCAGTTCACCGACACGGCCTGAAGCTACCGCCACGGCCGTCGCCTCGCCTCGGGTGAGTTTGGCGTTCGCCTCGGAAGGGATGGCGTCGCCTAGTCGTCGCCATGGCCGCAACGCCGCGTCGCAAGAGGAAGGCGGGCGCCATAGCTCTGTGCCAGGCGGGAAACGGCAGGGAAACGGAGGGAGGGCGCGCAGGAGAAATAAGTGAGGGGGATAAGGAGACGAGCAGGCGTTACAGGCGGCGAAGGCGGTTGGTGCGGCGGTGACCTCTGGCGATCTCCGTGCCTCCACGCCGCCTCCCTCGGGCCTCGACGCCCGCCTCCTCCGAGGCTCCACGCCGCCGCCTCCGGCCTCCACGCCTCCTTCCGGCCTCCACACCGCCGCCTCCTCCAGCCTCCACGCCTCCTCCGGCCTCCACACCGCCACCTCCCTCAGGCGTCGGACCGCCGCCACCCTCCGAGCCTCCACGCCGCCGCCTCCCTCCAGGCCTCGACGCCACCGCCTCCCTCCGAGGCTCTGGGCCTCCACGACGCCGCCTCTGGGCCTCGACGCCGCCGCCTTCCTCCGGGCCTCGACGCCGCCTCCCTCCGGGCCTCCGACCACCGCCACCCTCCCTCAGGTATGCCGCACCCGCATTTATACGGCTGTTTCAGTATGCAGTAGCCAGTAGGTATTGTTAGATGTTGCTATTTCCACCGGTTTCTAGATATTGCTAGATGTTGATTCTTGATTGTTAGATTGTTAGATGTTGCTAGATGTTTTTATTCATGTTTCCATGTTCATTGCTATGCACTTATGCAGTAGGAACTAGGTAGCAGTAGCACAATGGCAAATGAAAGTGAGGCTGTAATAGCAACTACTGTGGCTGCCGCTGAAGGAGATGGGCAGTATGATCCAAAGAAAGATCCATAAACTATTTACTTTGTTTGCTTTGATTTCTATAAACTATTTGTAGATCCATACCAAGAAAAGAAACCGGTTGGAGCACCAAAGATTGAACGATTTGGTCTATGTTCAATATAACCAAAAGATGAAAAGTAGGTTTGAAAAGCGGCGTCAGAAAGGCGACAACTATGACCCTTTGGTTATAGATGAATTTGATTGGGACAATGAATGGGTTAACCCACTGGCCGAACCGGTTCAAGGTCACCGTGGGTGTGATGACCTTACATGGGAACATGTTGATGAAGTCATTGGTGCATCACACACACTTCAAGGTCGCAATCTTCCTAGAACATTAAGAAGGGGTGATGTCATAAGCTATTCTCGGCGTCACACTTCTAGTTCTACAAGAATGGTGGTTGAAGAAGGTGAGCCACACTCAAATTCGGACACTGAAGATGAGGACGAAGATTTTGTTTTTGATGACGAGGAGGTTGATGATTATGCTGAAGCTCCACCTGATGATATGGAGAGCGATGGCAGGAATATGGATGGCAATGATTTGGATGCATTTGACATGGATGATTATTGAGAGATGAGTGCTAGATTGTTGGTGTTTTGGTCTTTTTGGTTTTATGGAGTGTGTGACTTCTAAGCTACTGTTATCTTGTAATCATGCCACTATGGTTTCATTTGTATGGACTATGCTACTATGGTTTCATTTGTCATGTAATCATGTTTAATTTCCATTGATACTATTGTCTTGTTTTCATATTTTGTACGCATAGTTTGTCACTTCAATTTATTGGAATGTGTTAATAGTTTACTAAGGCCCCCAAGCTTTTGATCCAGGCGAGTCAATACTTTGATCATTTTGAGCTTATATTTCATGTGAAATTATGTTCGTTTAAACTATCCCAATTGCATGCTTTACTTTATATGCAACCATATGTTACTCATAAGGTAGCTAAACACCACTTGTCGATTTAGTAATATAATACCCCATCCTTGACACTTGAGTATCCATGACCCTTGTCACCCTAGGTAATACTATTAATCTCAGTAGCTATAAGTTAAATCAAATGCCGTGCAAATGTCCCATCTAGAGTCCAAGGCACTAGTTGCCCTAGTCATCAATCTTTAAACATGTAAAGTGGCTTTGGGACAGTCACGGGATCAATCCTTCAACTGTTCCGAACGCCGTCGGGCCAATTCAGGCCGCTTCGCTTCTCCCAGGGGCGCGTGCAAGGCCATGGAGCCCACTTTGCTATCGTCGTCGCACCGGACGGCTCCGCCTTCCTCACGGTGGGGGGAGAACTATAGCTGCACAATTAATTAGCGTCATAATTAAGCCAGCTAATGATTGTCCTAATCGGTCGTTAGTAGTTAATGACGTTAATGACAGCGGGCCCACACGTCAGTCGCTGCAGAACAGTAATTATTTGAAAACTATTAAAATTTTCGGGCCCCACCTGTCAGAGAACCACCCTCTCCTCTTGTTTTTTTGGATTTTCCTGAGAATAAAACTGAGGAGCTCGTTTTCTCTCGTCGTAACCCCAAATTTAACGAAACTTGTTTCTAAATTTTTCTAAAATCAAGATCTACCTATTGGTACTGGTTTTGTTCAATTTTGAGTTCATTTGAATTTTTACTTGGCATTTACTTGTTTTAGCTCATCTGCGTTCAGTTTTCCGGTACGTTCTTTCGAGTACAGCTTGAAGAGGTGAACAAGCCCTCGGTTGAAGCAGCACAAAGCCCCCGAGCTTTTGATCCAGGCGAGTCAATACTTTGATGATTTTGAGCCTATATTTCATGTGAAATTATGTTCGTTTAAACTATCCCAATTGCATGCTTTACTTTATATGCAACCATATGTTACTCATAAGGTAGCTAAACACCACTTGTCGATTTAGTAATATAATACCCCATCCTTGACACTTGATATAAGTGGCTTTGGGACAGTCACGGGATATAAGTGGCTGAATATTTGCGACAACTTAATTTATGCTTCTCAAAACCCTAAAAACATGCTATACCTGTCTAGGCGGATGGTAAGAGTGATGGGTGTGGATATAACACGAGGATCCATGGTTTGTGGAATGAACCGCCCGGACAAATTAAGGACTTAATCCTGTAATGACCTCTCTGTGTACAACAGTGCAACCACAAGCTGGCAAAATGTAGGCTAGGCTGAATAATTTACTAGATCCTCTACTCATCTCACGGAGGACGGGTGTAGGTGGGTAATAAAAAACCCGCATTGAATGGGACACCAGATAGAGGTGACGTTGCCAAGGCTAGCGTTTGTGGAGAGTGGAGTCCGACTGCGCTAACCTGCGGTGGACATCCCGCACAACCTATGCAAACAACCCCATAGGGGTGAGGTGCTAGAGGGCGAGGTGTTGTAAAGGCCTCGTGATAATATCCCGATCTACATGACTAAGGAATCGCGTAGGCCCGTCAGGTTGATTGTCTCTTGTGTGTAAAGATGTACAGTCTCTGCAGAGTATAAACTATTCTAATAGCCGTGCACACGATCAAGGGCAGACATGGGAACTTCCTCGAGTTAGTTCTATTTTTTAAATTGTTTCAGTCACTTGCCTGTGGCGGGTTGTACCCTACCACGTTTGTATACGCTTCATGTTGTGGGGGTGGTTCAACCCCCGTGACTGAGCCTTGCAAACTGGTCTAATATTTAATAAACCCGATAGTGTAGAGGAATATACCAATGTACCCTTATCCTTTGTAAGTACTAAGGGGTAGAATGGAGATTTCCCATTCTACCCCACTCGTGTATATAAACCCCCCAGGAGGGGCATCCTCTCATTCTTACCAACTCTCCCATAGATCTGGCTCTCCTCCTCCTCCTCTACGAGTCCCCTTCTCTATTGTTTGGCTAGTAGCCACAACCCCCCAGGAGGGGCAGGACGACAAGGAGTTATGTATGGAAGAGATTTCTCCAGCATTCAACAAAAAGCGGCGGCTATGTGGATCTTTTATGTTCCTGGGAGCATGCGGATTCGCTCATGGCATCTGTACATCTTGCGGGCCATCAACAACACATAAGTAGTTTTCTCGATAAAATTTTAACCATACTAATTATGGAGGTGTATGGGCCTTGCCTGTATATTTCGCCATGTTTGGTAGATCGTGCATAGAATAGATCTAGTCGTATGGGCTAAACTAGATTGTTACAAACATAGATATGGCACACACACTGCGATATAATGCAGCTAAGGTCAAGAACATATTGAGCGTACAATACCATAAGTACAAAACTAGGGATCCCAACGAATATGACAAGAGGTTGTGTCACCCACAAGGTACACAATCTTGTAACATGCAAATGCACTGGACAAAAAATGCTTTTCATCCATATCTTCACATATGCTAAGGGAATGAAGTGCACATAAATAAAAGCATACTAACAAGATACGGCTAATAGATAATTCCTCCGAGCATAAGTAAACCCATCATTATAGCAATTAACTTATCGATACTAGTAGTAATATTATCAGGTACACAACTAACATGAACCAACAAAGCTTGTTCTAAGCATAAAGTTAACAAACAGCAGAAACAACTGGCTGATGACAGATTAGAACACTTGCCTGCCTTGTTGAGACCAGGACCAAGGAGACGGGGAATCTGCTTGATAATAGCCTGAGGCTAAGAAAGCATGGTACTTCTTAACAAACTTCTTGTTCTTGTTTATCTTCTTGAGAGCTTCAACATCCATACAATCAAGACGGATCCTCTCAGCCTTCAAACAGGAGAACAAGCAACACAACTTTTTAAAACCATTATTTTGGAAAAGAAAAACACTCGGAAGAAATTATCATTTTTGAAGCAGTCTACAGTTTTACTTGCACATATAACATTCATATTGGGATATGGTTTAGTAGTCAGTTGTCATATTAGCTAGATAGCATAGTCAGAGGACGGTTCCAGCAAACATCAACAATCACAATTTAATAACATCAGCATCTTTGTTATAGAAAAGGAATTACTTTACGGTAGCACTAATATTGCCTTACCTCCTCCACATTCTGTGCATCACCAAGCATTCAAGTACATACAAGATGATTATAATGAAGAGCTCCTATTAAATCAATCATCTATGTAACTACTGCCCTCTTTAGATATAAAAAAGAGGCCTTTTTATCACGGTTTGACCTGGCTAAAAGGTGTAGACTTTAATAAGATGCGGCGAATCTCTAGTATACTACTGCTTCGACGGTATAATCCAACAATAACAACTCAAAATACGAACACAAGAATCGAAGATTAGTATTACCTCATGGTTTCCGCTAGGGTGGAGAGATTACAAATGCAAAAGGCAATAAAAATATGAGGATTTGTTAGGGTGGAGAGATTACAAATGCAAGAGGTGGGTACCTGCTAGGGTTTGGGTTGTGGGCAAGAGAGACGGACGGCGGTGCGAGAAGTGGCTGTGATGCTGCTGGTCTCTTCAAGGTGTGCATAGTGTGGGGAAGAAAGTTTTTGATGGATGCGGATGCTTCGTCGGCTGCTACGCGCGGTAGCTCCTCCTCAGCGGCTAAGCCTCGTATTGCTACGCCAGTTGGCCAGGATCTACTCGGTGCCTCGGCCTCGACGCCCCACCCACCACCCGTCCAGATCTGCTCTCCACCGGGCGCCGGGAGCCAACGCCTCCCTCCAGGTTCTGCTCTCCGCCTGGGGTGGATACAGTGATGCTGCCCAACCTAGCCGGCCCAGCTTAGGAGGTGTTTGGGGCGGACTAGAGGGTGGCTGAAGCCTCACGAAGCCCACCCGCTAGCTCCGCCTGGCCGCACTGCTCTGCCAGCCCTCCGCCGCGCCGGCCTCGCGCCACTGACCTCCCGCCGGCGTCCGCCAACCAACGTCAAGCCTTCACTTTGTGGACTCCGTATATTGCGCCCTCGCGCGCATTGCACCAGGGAGTGTATCGCTTTAGCGGCACACTACCTGGATATCGCGCCCTCGCGCGCGTTGCACCAAGGAGTGCCTTGCTTTAGTGGCGCACCACCTGGATATCGCGCCCTCGCGCGCGTTGCACAGGACATGCACCATTTTTGAAGGTAGGGAACGGCGGCTTCGCCCCTCTTCCTCTCCGCGGGCACTGTCTTTGAAGCTAGGGGGGAACGACAGCATCGCCTCCCTCCCTCTGCGTGCGTAGCGCCCTTAGCCTACACCGGAGAGCGGACACTATTTTTGAAGGCAGGAGAACGGCGGCTTCGCCTCCCTGCCTCCGCGTGCGTAGCGCCGCCGGCCTATGCCGCTCGCGCCCGCTCTTCGCGGGCCCTATTTTTGAAGACGCTCGCGCCAACTCTCTGCGGGCACTTTTTTGAAGGCAGGCGAACGGCGGCTTCGCCTCCTTGCCTCCGCGTGCGTAGCGCCCCTGGCCTACGCTGCAAACACCCGCTCTCCACGGGCACCATTGTTGAAGGCAGGGGAACGGCGGCTTTGCCTCCCTGCCTAAGCGTGCGAAGCGTCATCGGCCTACGCCGCTTGCGCTCGCTCTCCGCGGGCACTATTTTTGAAGGCAAGTGAATGGTGGCTTCGCCTCCCTGCCTCCTCGTGCGTAGCGCCCCCGGCCTACGCCGCTCGCGCCAGCTCTTCGCGGGCGTCGTTTTCAAAAGAAGGGTAACGGCGGCTTCGTCTCCCTGCCTCTGCGTGCATAGCGCCGCCGGCGTACGCCGCTCGCGCCCGCTTTCCGCGGCACTGTTTTTGAAGGCAGTGGAATGGCAGCTTCGCCTCCCTGCCTCCGTGTGCGTAGCGCCGCCGGCCTACGCCGCTCACGCCCACTATCCGCGGGCACCATTTTTAAAGGCAGGGGAACGGCGGCTTCGCCTCCCTACCTCCGTGTGCGTAACGCCACCGGCCTACGCCGCTCGCGCCCGCTCTCCGCGGGCACTGTTTTTGAAGGCAAGGGAACGGCGGCTTCGCCACCCTGCCCTCGCGTGCGTAGCGCCCCCGGCCTACGCTGCAAACGCCGGCTCTCCGTGGGCACCATTTTTGAAGG
Organism: Bonia amplexicaulis; assembly: GCA_036346245.1. Lineage (NCBI taxonomy): Eukaryota > Viridiplantae > Streptophyta > Magnoliopsida > Poales > Poaceae > Bonia > Bonia amplexicaulis. Next base: position 9,494,602 of record CM070751.1, read on the forward strand.
CAGGGGAACGGCGGCTTCGCCTCCCTGCCTCCGCGTGCGTAGCACCACTAGACTTCGCCTCGTAGGCACTGCCTCGACGGGACGGCTCGGCTCCGGCGCAGGACTTCGCCATCCGCCTTATAGGCATCGCCTCGGCGGGACGGTCCGGCCTCCGGCGCAGGACTTCGCCGTCCGCCTCGTTGGCATCGCCTCGGTGGGATAGCCCGGCCTCCGGAGCAGGACTTCGCCGTCCGCCTCGTAGGCATTGCCTCGGTGGGACAGCCCGGCCTCCGGTGCAGGACTTCGCCGTCCGCGTCGTAGGCATTGCCTCGGCGGGTCACCCGCCTCGTGGCGTCGCCTCGGCGGGACGGCGCGGACTTCGTCGTCCGCCTCGTAGGCCGCGCCTTGGCGGGTCACCCGCCTCGTAGGCATCGCCTCGGCAGGATGGCCCGGCTCCGGTGCAGGACTTTGCCGCCTGCCACAACACTTCCTCTTCCACACTTTATGTAACGTAAATATTTAGCCTGATGGCCCTATTGTAAACTCGACCCATCGCGGTCTACTTGAACTCTGGTATTGTAGTCGTATGGTATTTGTCGTGTATGAAATGATGCAGCTATGTACCTGTGAGTACTATCTACTCATCCAGGGAATCGTGTGGTGAAATCACAGAGGATTTCGGGTTAGTAAAACCTGGGGTCCGACATGCTTCACCACCTGCAGTGCCTCCTCTACCTCCTATATTTTCTCTCTCCTGCGCATGCGCACTCGCACACGACCCAGGCTACCGATCTTCCAATCCCCGACCATTGGTGCCTTTAAATAGGAGCACCGGGACCGCCTAGCCTTCCTATTTGTTTTGCTCCAAGGCCCGTTGTAAGATCGAGGTGGCCGACTAGAGGGGGGTGAATAGGCGGTCTAAAAAATTCTCTACAAATTAATACTAACAATTTAAGACCTTTTCTATTTGCCTAAACCAAGTATATAATGCGGAAGCTTAAATCAATTTGGTTTAGTTCAAATAGCGCCTACAACAAATAAATTCACCTAAGTGTACGAACAATTCTTGCCTAGGTCAAGGTTTGCAATTCTAGATATACAAGCAATCAATTTAATTCTATGAATGTAAATTGCTTGAATGTAAATAAGGAACAAGGAAACAAACCACAATTTGACACGGTCTCTTTTTACCGTGGTGTTCGGAGAGTTGCCGCTCTCCCCTAATCCACGTTGAGGTTAGCCCAAACGAATTGGACCGGCTCCACGAATTAAGCCGAAACACCTCAATCCACTAGTGGTAGCTCTTTCCCGCTCCGGGTAGGTGAGCTCCAACCTTCACACACGCCGGCCTTCTCACAAGCTTCTTTGAGAAGATCACCGGCACGACGCCTCAACGCCGCCTAGGAGTCGGCAAACTCCAAGAGTAATAAGTCAAGCCCCTTGCTTGACTCTCACCACGTGCAACAAATGCACAAGCTCAAGTGGATACAAAATCCACCTCTAGATGCAACACGTGCAACTAGAGACCTCTCTCCTTGCTCACAAGGTGCAACACAAGCACAAAGGAGAGGAGAAGCTCACACTAGCTCAAGAGAGTGAAATGGAGTGCCAAAGACCTTATCCCAACCGGCCACAAGGAAGTATTTATAGCCCACACCTCAAAACTAGCCGTTGGAGTCAAAAACAGGATTTTCCGAACTATCAAGACTTATAGGAGCGGTACTACCGCTCCCATCACAACGGCTAGAAAAATAGCCGTTATTCAGTCATTTTCGAACTACCGCAGCACGGGCGGTACTACCGTTTTCGGAACTACCGCAGTTTCGGGCGGTACTTCCGTTTCAGTTTTCAGCACGAAGACTCGGAAAACGGTCATAACTTTTGACTCCGATGTCGGAATTGAGTGATCTTGGACTCTATGGAAAGCTTTTTTAGAGGGCTACACAACCCATCTATTTGCATGATCATAAACACATTAGATCAATTCAGAAATCACAAGACATCCAAAGAGTCACTATCATGGTGTAATGTCAAAGAAAATAGCAACAAACAATCTTAGACCATACCAAGGAATAATACATGATCTTCAACTTTTGCAAAACACATTTGCAAACTTAGATCATGTCACAAGAAGTAGGTACATGGACCTCAACCTTTTGCAAAACACATTTGCAAAGTATAGTCACATGTTACAAGGATTGGCCACATGAGCTTCAACCATTTGCAAAACACATTCGCAAATGCAAGCCTCATGCCAAGATGAGCTAGAGCAAGTGAGGTTGAGCCATCAACACATGATGAGACTCAAACTACTAGACATGACCCCTCTTAATAGTACGACAACCTATACTAGCAATCCGGTCTTTCAACCAAACACCAAGACCGGTAAAAGACTAGGAACACATCCTTAGCCCTAGCTAGTCATACCTTTGCCTTGGGTCATCATCTCGATATGCATCAACTCATGATGCATCCTTCTCATCAACTTCATCAACACATGATGATCTTCCTTGGCTTGATGATCAACACATGAACATCTTCACTTCGAAATCTTGATGTGCATCAACACATGATGCATCCTCTTCTTGATAACCTTCAACTCATGAAGTCATCTAAAGTCGTCATCATCATGGAACCTAAAATTTTTATTCAACTCATAGAAAATGTTAGTCCCACAATGTGATTGTCATTAATTACCAAAACTCACCATTAACTCATAATGAAGGGACTAGATTCTCAATCTTTCCCTTTTGGTAATTGATGACAATCTCAACAAATAATGAGATAATGAATTGAATATAAAACCATTTGAATTCAAAGTGCGGTACTACCGCCATCTAAGGTCCGGTAGTTCCGCTCTTCGGTAGTTCCGCAGAGTCGGCGCGGTACTACCGCTTCCCTATCTGACACGACAGAACGGCTATGTCAGAGCCTCTGCAATGACCGTTGGATTTTCGGCGCGGTACTACCGATGTTGTAAAAACCGGTACTACCGCTCGCCGGTAGTTCCGCAAAGTCGGCGCGGTACTACCGCTTGGGCCAAACTCCAAAAGTCCCAATTTTGGCGCTCGGAAAAAGGCTCCGCTCTACCTCCGAGCTTCCGGCGCCAGAGTACTGCTTCACCTTGCGGAACTTCCGCTCTGCGGTAGTTCCGACGTTAAAAACTGCGGTACTACCGCTCTTCCAGACAGAGCACTAATTTGGCTTTTAAAGCAGATTTTTAATGAATGCATGATTCTAGTTTGATCCCAATATATATGGAAAAAGAAAACATGGATCAATACTAATGAAACCATAAAACATAGAGTGAACTCCCTCTAAATGTGTGCATACAAGTGTATATAAAGAAAGACACATGCACATATTCATTTTGGACTAATTGAAGAGTTCAATCTATATTTTGGATCTAAGGAATGCATTAGTAAATGAGAAAGTGATTTCGAGTGCATACCTGTAACACTCCAGCCATATATTGGCCTGAAATGCTACTAACTAAACGATATAGCAATTCTAACTAGCTACAATCTACAAAATTTTGGCAGAGTCTCCTTTGTTTATTGACTAAAACTGAGTTCTAACAAGTATAATCAAGAGCTATAAGTAACAGTAAGCATTGTAATCGGTAATAAGCAAAACGCTATCAAACTTAATCAAAACGCTAAGCAATATAAAGAGTTCTAAACCTTTATTACATTTTAAACCTGATAGCCATAAAACAAATACCACTTTAGTAATTGAATGATTAATATTCAAAGTTCTCTATTTTCTCCTATGATGGATAATTCGTGCAAGTGCATCAACGCTAATCCTTCTTTATTCCCATGCATCTTGTCCTCATGAAAGTACCTAAAACAATCAACAAACAACAACAACAACGACAGAGTGAGTACAAAGACTCAAGAAATATAATAAGTAGTAATGAAGCAATCACGAACATCATTTAACCGTTTATCCATCAATCATGTAAATGAACCATGTTATGCAATATGATCAAAATCTCTTTATCTCTTCTCTTCGCATTTTACCAAGACGCGGTGTGCATCCGTCAATGCACACCCATGCCTCGCACCATCCGGCACAGGACCAATGCCCATACTTTACAAGTGTGGGGACCTTTAGCCCGTCATGACATCAACATGACGGGACCTCGACGCTGGTCATCTCGTGACCAAGACTTCAAAATATCGACATGATGCATATGTGTGAAGGTCTCAACAAATAAAAAAACTTGCATTCACAATATCTATGCATCATAAATTCTCATGAACATCTTCAGTTTCAATCGACCATAAATAGTAACAACAAATCATTATCATAACCAAGATCATTTGAACACACAATTTAGAACAATCATCTCCAAAGCATCAATCATCCACAATTCACACTATAGTTTTATCACCTCAATTATACTTGCAATAGCAATAAACCATAACATGTACCACAAAGCATTTTCATAAGCATGAACACACGTAATCATATCATAAATCACACATCCACATTCATTATTCATCCACAATCCATACTATAAGAATTAACCATTATTATACTTGCCTTAACCGCGAGAATACGAAGAACGAGCAGAAGGTGCAACCCCTGGAATCCGCTCTCCTCCTGAATAATAATTAATAATTACTAACGTAACAGTAATGGGTATTTAGATACAAAATATCAACAACCCCAATTACCCCAACAATTTATCTTAACTAAACCCCGAACCCGCACAAACTCCTCTCCGCTCAGCAAAACGGCAAGAACCCTTCTGCAGCAGCGCTGCTTCACAATTTCGTATCTTTAAAAATAATGATCCAAATATAGTAAACGATACCTCTCTGGAAACATGACTTAAAAAACTACAATTTTCATGCAGAGCTCATATTTTTATTCGGATCAGAACTAGATGTAATTTAATGCCCTAAACAGAGAAAATTTTCTGATCTGGCAGACTGGATAGCGAAACCAAATCGCGTCCCCACGACAGTACAGAGGTCTAAAAATCCTGAAAGTTACACATAAACTATAAATATGAATTATCTACAACTTTCTTAATTACGGACCTAACCATAAAATTCATCTACTATTTTTAAAATCCAAATTACAGTCGGACTGTTACAATCTGCCCGCCTGACAGACAGCTGTAATCCCGACTCCGTATCTCCCAGATACCACTACAGAAAAATCTGAAAAAAATACAGAAGACGCATCTAGAAATCCTCTACAACTTTCCTTTTGGGAAAACCCACAGGAAAAATCGTTTACTAGATCAAAACCGCGAAACAAGACGCGCTGCGCGAATAGATCAAAAATCAGCCCGCGACTAAACTCTAATCGGGCAATTAATCTATAATCCTCCATTAAAATCCGTGCCAAGAACCCTAATTATTCCTAAAAACAGAGGGTTTGGGATAAGGAAAAATTACCAATCTGAAGAATTTCCCCAAAATTTTCCTCCTCTTCTTCTTCTCCTTCCTTCTCCTTCCTTCTTCTTCTTCTTCTCCTTTTTCTCCTTCTCCTTCTCCTAGCACCAAGGGACAAGGGGGTGGCCGTGGGGAAAAGAGGGAGAAGGGGGCTGCGCCCAAGGTGGGAAAAAAGGGAGAGGGGGCCAAGGGATGGGGTTTATAAAGGGGTGCTAGGGTTTGGGAGTGGGTATGGGCCCCCATTTGGGCTGGCTGGCCCAAATCGGCTGGCCCACCCCTCCGGACAGCCCAAAATATTCAAATTAATTATTTTAATTTATTTAATTCATTTTACAATGTTCTACAATTTATATTTTTCCTTCCCGCGATTTACCGAAAAACCGGCGATTCCGCGATTGATTTAAAATCTTATGTCGTAACGACGTTCGGGATATTACATTACCTCTTTGATTTCACCTTTCCATCCAAATGAGACTAAACATAAATAAACTTAAACAAGCATATTAGTCTCATATGTGCATTTGTCATTGTCACCAAAATATTATAAAAGTATTTGTCATTAACATCAAAATCTCATAATGGCATTTGTCATTAACACCAAAACCAACTTAAACGGAGCTTGATCTTTCAATCTCCCCCTTTTTGGTGGTTGATGACAAATACATTTATGATAATAGCACATTGGTGAATATGACCAAATGATATGAAATTAAGCGCATAAGAGAAGGTGAAAGCATTATTCATCATATAGAATTAAAAATTTTAATTTATCCTTATTTGGCATAATTCAATTAATTTCTCCTCAAGAAATATATTATCACATTTCTCCCTCACTAGCATTAGCATTTCTATTATTCTATTATCCAAAGCTATTAATTCTCCCCCAATTGTTATTATCACAAATTCTCAAATATTCAAGGCTATTATCACAAATTCTCAAATATTCAAGGCTATTATCACAAATTTCTCCCCCATTTGGCATTAAACACCAAAAAGAGGCAATTATCACCGAATAGCATTGATTATCATTAAAAATAAGGGAAGAATACAAGTTAAGCTATGAAAGGAGATATTATGATGAGTTTATTAAGAGTCCATGATATTCTCTTAAGAAGTGAGGAGCTTGATACCAATTTAATTTCATATGATATGGTCATAAAGAATTAAGAAACTAAATGCAAATGACCAATAGATACCACTTAAAATAACTAAAAATATTTGAAACACATTCAAATAATCTTACTCATTTAAGCTCCTTGAAGGCTTGATGCCACTTGATATAATATTACTTAAGATGATACCACTTGTATATATATGACTTGCAGCATTTGGATCATTTCCTGATTTTGCATTCCAAGTGGCCTTCAAAAGCTTCCTGAAAAACTGACTTAACAATATCCAATGCATCTGAGAAAAATTGTCAGTATAGACTAATATCTGAGGATTAAAAGTCATAATTGAATTTACCTCAGATTATGAGCACATTTAAAGATATGAAAAACACAAATCAGCTCAATACATGATTTTTCAGAAATCTGAAAGTCTGAAATTTCAGACTTTTACATCTCACTTTAGCTTCTAGAGAGAGATGGAAAATTGATCAACTGATCTTTATAAATTCTGAGAAAATTTTACATTGAAGATCAACTATAGAGGATCAATATTTATTATTGTGGTCTCCTTTAAATCTGAACCTATTTGAAGATATAAAAATCACAAATCGGCTCAGAATCATGAAAATTCTGAATTTTCAGCAATTTTGCTAAAGAGAGAATAGGTCAAAACTTTTTCAAATTAACTTGAAAACTTTTCAAACCGTGCAGATGTGAACTTGATGCTATTTGTGACCTTTTCCAATAAGAATGTTTGAAAAATACTTCTCCAATCAAAATATATGCCTAAAAGCGCTTTGAGAGCAAGAGTATGAAATGATTTTGCATTTAAAGCTTAAAAACCAAACAAATTAGATTTTCATGGAGTATATTGCTTTTAGCTTCATATGAGTTATAAATACTATTTCAAGTCAAGATACACAAAGAAATCATGCTCAAATAGCTAAACTCATTTTATGCAAGAATGGGTCATTTTGGGTCAATTGTAGTTTTTAGATGAGATTCAAATGAATATAACTTTTCAATGATTGGTCTTTTGCAAAAGCTTTGAACTAGAGAAATGTTTGAAATGACCAACCCTTTGAGTTTTGTATTGAACACTTTTTCAAAAACTCAATAGATTTTAATATAGGGAAATATGTCGTTTAATCCGAAAACAAGATCATATAAGATTCTTTTGGGGCCAAATCTTCCTTTTATTTTCTAAAATAGAAATTTTTACTCAAAAGGCTTAGAAATCATTTGAAATACATAGTTAAGTATTTTTATTTAGTTTTTCACAACTCTTTGCCTTTTAAAATAAGATTTTTGATTTTTGACCAAAGAGGCTCTTTAGAAAAGATAATCTTGCATATCATTTGATTATTACTCCATGAATACCAAAAGAAGCACATGAGAATGAAACACATTCATTTACAAGACATAAAGCAATTTTGGGCAAATAAGTAAAATAGTTTTTCCAATAATATTTGACCCTTTTTGTTTTAGTAAGCACAAAAATGTTATATATATTTTTCACAAAGAAAAACTCTCTTACACAAAGGTCTCTTGGCACTTTCTTCTTTTCTTCTCCTTTGACACACAAAGGATTCTCCTCTTTATTTTTCTCCTCTTTTCTTATCTCCTCCCTTTTGATTAACCACTTTCTTCTAATCACTTGTGAGAATATACCACTTGTAAACATTGGTGATGTCAAGTAGTTAATTCTTACTTGTAGAAAAATTGATACCACTTGTAGAAAAAGATGTTTCTTGAAATAGCACTTGGAGGAGGAGTATGATATCATTAGAGGATATACCACTTGTCAAGGTGGATACCACTTAAAACACATGATATCATAGGTGAAAACCACTTGTATCTCACAAGGATTGCCTCGGCAAGTGGAGAAAGGATATCACTTTGAAAGATGCCACTTTGAAGGAAAAAGGATACCACTTATTTTCCAAAGGAAAGAGATACCAAGTCAAAAGAATAGATACCGTTTGAAAATAATATCACTTGGAAATCAATGATATCATATATGTGAAGAGCTTGGTAAAGAAATGTTTACTTGCCAAGAATAAAAGGATATCAATCCAAAAGACATCATTTGGAGGAAATAAGCATACCACTTAATTTTCACAATTAAGGGATACCACTTGAAGGATATGGATGGTGTCATTTGTAAAGATAGGAGAGAAGCACATGTCGAGGTCACGATGACTAAAAAGTCTACCACTCTTTAGGAGGATGCCATTTTAATAAGAAAGAATCAAAGAAATAGAAAAATGGCATATGGAGTCAATAAATACTTGAGGGTAGCTAGCTGTGATTAACAAGGATCAACTTGACCAAGAGGAGCAAATGAAATGGCTGAGGAAATTAGAGATCAAATTTTGAATCAAATCAGCCATTCTCCAGAAATATCGGAAGTACCGCAGAATCACTGCCGGTAGTTCCGACGACCGGAAGTACCGCAGACTGACTGCCGGTAGTTCCGAAAATTCTGGGAGTACGCCAAGAATTTTGATTTTCAGAGGAGAGGTTTGATATATTGTTGTATTTTGCTCCAAAGTTTTTCACACAGAAACAAAAACTACTTGTGGAGCATTTCCAACTATCAGCCAAGATTAAAATTCTTTTTAATATAGTTTTTAACAAATTAAGCTTTTAATTTTCCAAAACAAACTCATTTTCAATAATTTTCACAAGAATGCAAAAATGAGCATTTGGGGGTATTTTTAAACATTCAATTTCATGTATGAGTTGTAAATACCCTTATGAGCTAATATATGTCAATGAATTTAGCTCAAGTGGCAAAACTCACTTAAGTGCTATATTGTGACCACTTTGGTCAACTCAATGTTTTGGATGAGTTTCAAAACCAAATATATTTTGATTGGTTGGCTTTTTGGAAAACTTTTGAATACCAATAATGTTTGAAATAGCCAACTCTATGTTTTTGGTATTGAACACATTTTCAAATTCTTTTTAGAATTGATTTTAGCCAAATTTTGAGTTTAAGGCCAAAACAAGATACTAGATTGATAGTTTTGGGTTGCAAACTCAATTTTACTTGAAATAAGTTTTTCTAAAGCTAAAACCTTTGAAATGCATTTGTATATATTTTTCAACTAGTTTTTCAAAGATATATTAATTATTTCAAGATTTTGACTTTTGGCTAAATGACTCAATTTTGAAAAACAATTACTAGCACTTAATTAATATGGGCACACTTAGGGATGCGATATACATGAGTTTGATCTAGCACTCCCCCTTAATGTGCCACTTCATCTTGCTCAAGATTACAATTATGAAATTTAAGCACAAGAGCAAGAGTACCCCTTTTAAATGATTTTTCATGAAATACAACCTACACAAGGCTAGGAGCTATAATACAACAAATGTAGATACTTGTTACCGAGATGGCATTGGTTGATGATGTGGTAAGATTATCCTCAAACTTGGCTTCCATTTTGCATATGGTGAAATTCACTTCTTTATCAATTAGCCAAGCCTCCAATGGCTCTCTAAGTACCTATTAAGCTTTTAAGCACATTTTGGTACCAAAAACTTGGTTGGGCCCATGAATGTTAGTTACAAGAGATTTGGGCACCCAAATGGCCCTAACATTTAATTTTTGTGAACTAACATTCCTAGCAAACACATTGCTACTTTTATCTTTCCTAAGCAAATAATGTTCATTGAATAAAGATGGCTTGGGAATGATACCTTTGGGACAATCCTTACTAAGATGTCCCTTTTCCCGGCAATTATAGCAAGTTTGGCAATTGCTACCTCTTCTTATCTTCTTGTCTTTCTTATTGCCGGTTTGCCTCTTCTTTGATGGATTTGACTTGTTTTCCACCTTGTTGTGGCACTTAGAGGTGAAGTGACCCGTCTCATTGCAACCATGGCACTTGACTTTCTTCGTGTGTCTTGCATTGTGTCTTGTCTTGCTATTCTCCTTCTTGGAGATGAAACATATACCTCTCTTGTCATTTGACAATTTTTGACTTCCCAAAATTTTGTCAAGAGAGGCCTTTCCTTTATAACTCTTCTTCAAGTCTTTTCTTAAACTTGTGACTTGGGCCTTGAGCTCATTGTTCTCCTCTATAAGGTTAGTCTCAACATGCATAGAGGAAGTAATAGCATCTATTTTTGAGCAACAAGGAATATTTAGCAAATCATCACATGATGTAGATACATTAATTTTAGATGAATTACAAGAGCTAGGAGCTACACATGGTATATCATCTAATAAATCCTCACATGAGGTGGATACATTTACTTTAGATGAAATGCTAGAGTTAGAAGCTACACATGGCATATCATCTAGCAAATTACATGTAATTCCTATATCCATACTAGGTTTTGAATATTCCTTGAGAAGAAGAATTTCATGTTCCTCTTTTAATACATCATAATCATTTTGAAGAGAGACATATTCTTTCTTCAAAACTTTAAATTTAGCTTTCTCCTTTCCAAGAAATTCATTTAATTGTTCTAACATGTCCATCAACTCATCATATGAAGGTTCATCATTTTCATAATTGAAATTTACCTTCTTATTACCTTTTGCCATGAGGCATTGAGTTGATGTGGAGGGAATGGTGGATTCTTCATCGTCGGAGCTAGAAGTTGAGCATTCTTCTCCCGATATCCACTCTTGTATGCAATCTTCATCACTTGATGTGGATATTTCATATTTGTCTTAGAATTTTCATCAACATATCATGAGCGCTATTGAGATTGCATATTGTTTTGAACACCTCTACACTCAAAGCACTAAACAGAGCATTAGTAGCTTGAGTGTCGAGAAGTGAGCATTTCTCATTCTCAATAGTTGGAGCAAAAGAATCCTTAGGAGGAGAAAAGCCCACATCAACAATCCGCCATATATTTAGGCTCATGGCCTTAAAATAACAAATCATGCGGATTTTCCAAATGTCATAATTTTGGCCATTAAAGTGAGGTGATTCATCTAGGTGCACAAACCCACTAGTCGCCATCTTTTACTCTCTAGACGGTTAAGTCTAATATATGAGAGACCAAGCTCTGATACCACTTGTAAGATCGAGGTGGCCGACTAGAGGGGGGTGAATAGGCGGTCTAAAAAATTCTCTACAAATTAATACTAACAATTTAAGACCTTTTCTATTTGCCTAAACCAAGTATATAATGCGGAAGCTTAAATCAATTTGGTTTAGTTCAAATAGCGCCTACAATAAATAAATTCACCTAAGTGTACCAACAATTCTAGCCTAGGTCAAGGTTTGCAATTCTAGATATACAAGCAATCAATTTAATTCTATGAATGTAAATTGCTTGAATGTAAATAAGGAACAAGGAAACAAACCACAATTTGACACGGTCTCTTTTTACCGTGGTGTTCGGAGAGTTGCCGCTCTCCCCTAATCCACGTTGAGGTTAGCCCAAACGATTGGACCGGCTCCACGAATTAAGCCGAAACACCTCAATCCACTAGTGGTAGCTCTTTCCCGCTCCGGGTAGGTGAGCTCCAACCTTCACACACGCCGGGCCTTCTCACAAGCTTCTTTGAGAAGATCACCGGGCACGACGCCTCCAACGCTGTCTAGGAGTCGGCAAACTCCAAGAGTAATAAGTCAAGCCCCTTGCTTGACTCTCATCACGTGCAACAAATGCACAAGCTCAAGTGGATACAAAATCCACCTCTAGATGCAACACATGCAACTAGAGACCTCTCTCCTTGCTCACAAGGTGCAACGCATGCACAAAGGAGAGGAGAAGCTCACACTAGCTTAAGAGAGTGAAATGGAGTGCCAAAGACCTTATCCCAACCGGCCACAAGGAAGTATTTATAGCCCACACCTCAAAACTAGCCGTTGGAGTCAAAACAGGATTTTCCGAACTACAAGACTTATAGGAGCGGTACTACCGCTCCCATCACAACGGCTAGAAAAATAGCCGTTATTCAGTTATTTCGGAACTACCGCGATTACGGGCGGTACTACCGTTTTCGGAACTACCGCAGTTCGGGCGGTACTTCCGTTTCCGGTTTTCAGCACAGACAGCACTCGAAAACGGTCATAACTTTTGACTCCGATGTCGGAATTGAGTGATCTTGGACTCTATGGAAAGCTTATTTAGAGGGCTACACAACCCATCTATTTGCATGATCGTAAATACATTAGATCAATGCAGAAATCATAAGACATCCAAAGAGTCACTATCATGGTCTAATGTCAAAGAAAATAGCAACAAACAATCTTAGACCACACCAAGGGATAATACATGATCTTCAACTTTTGCAAAACACATTTGCAAACTTAGATCATGTCACAAGGAGTAGGTACATGGACCTCAACCTTTTGCAAAACACATTTGCAAAGTATAGTCACATGTTACAAGGATTGGCCACATGAGCTTCAACCATTTGCAAAACACATTCGCAAATGCAAGCCTCATGCCAAGATGAGCTAGAGCAAGTGAGGTTGAGCCATCAACACATGATGAGACTCAAACTACTAGACATGACCCCTCTTAATAGTACGGCAACCTATACTAGCAATCCGGTCTTTCAACCAAACACCAAGACCGGTAAAAGACTAGGAACACATCCTTAGCCCTAGCTAGTCATACCTTTGCCTTGGGTCATCATCTCGATATGCATCAACTCATGATGCATCCTTCTCATCAACTTCATCAACACATGATGGTCTTCCTTGACTTGATGATCAACACATGAACATCTTCACATCGGAATCTTGATGTGCATCAACACATGATGCATCCTCTTCTTGATAACCTTCAACTCATGAAGTCATCTAAAGTCGTCATCATCATGGAACCTAACATATTTATCCAACTCATAGAAAATGTTAGTCCCACAATATGATTGTCATTAATTACCAAAACTCACCATTAACTCATAATGGAGGGACTAGATTCTCAATCTTTCCCTTTTGGTAATTGATGACAATCTCAACAAATAATGAGATAATGAATGGAACATAAAACCATTTGAATTCAAAGTGCGGTACTACCGCCATCTAAGGTCCGGTAGTTCCGCTCTCCGGTAGTTCCGCAGAGTCGGCGCGGTACTACCGCTTCCCTATCTGACACGACAGAACGGCTATGTCAGAGCCTCTGCAATGACCGTTGGATTTTCAGCGCGGTACTACCGACGTTGTAAAAACCGGTACTACCGCTCGCCGGTAGTTCCGCAAAGTTGCAGCGGTACTACCGCTTGGGCCAAACTCCAAAAGTCCCAATTTTGGCGCTCTCTGGAAAAAAGGCTCCGCTCTACCTTTAGAGCTTCCGGCGCCGTACTGCTGTTCCCTTACCACGGAACTTCCGCTCTGCAGTAGTTCCGACGTTAAAATCATGTACTACCGCTCTTCCAAACAGAGCACTAATTTAGCTTTTAAAGCAGATTTTTAATGAATGCATGATTCTAGTTTGATCCCAATATATATGGAAAAAGAAAACATGGATCAATACTAATGAAACCATAAAACATAGAGTGAACTCCCCCTAAATGTGTGCATACAAGTGTATATAAAGAAAGACACATGCACATATTCATTTTGGACTAATTGAAGAGTTCAATCTATATTTTGGATCTAAGGAATGCATTAGTAAATGAGAAAGTGATTTCGAATGCATACCTCTTTGATTTCACCTTTCCATCCAAATGAGACTAAACATAAATAAACTTAAACAAGAACATTAGTCTCATATGTGCATTTGTCATTGTCACCAAAATATTATAAAAGTATTTGTCATTAACATCAAAATCTCATAATGGCATTTGTCATTAACACCAAAACCAACTTAAACGGAGCTTGATCTTTCACCCGTCTTCTAATTTGCTTCCACTCCGCCGAAACGCGCCACACCACCACCCTCTTCCCAAGCTCCAACCGCCGTGCCCGCGACTCGATCTTCGTCTCCAGTGAGCTCCTAATGCTTCTACTCGCGTCATATCATGTTCTAGTCTCCAGAGCAGATTACGAAGTCATTAGTTATTAGGAATCTATCTATTAGATTGTTTGGTATTTTATCTATTGGTTAGCAAAGATATTAGTAGATTGGATTGTTAGAGATAGATTCCCTTAGCGATTATTTCTTAAGGGTCAAGTCGGGTCGTCAATATAAAAGAGATAGCATGTACCCATTAACAATTAAGCAAAGAAGATGAATTAGTCTAGTCTCTCTCCCATGGTTCTTCACCCTCATCTATAGTCTAATCTTTCATCCCACCAAGCCAACACCGCTGCACCTTCCTCCCGGCGGTGTTTATCCCCGAGGAACTAGGGTTCATCACAATAAGCCAAAGCAAAGACTTGATCACAAACTATTTTGATTTAAATGGATCAGTTTTGTTTCGAATCTTTGGAATGACATGCAATATTCAACTAGGGAGCAGAGCCTTGGGGACGTCCTGCGCGAGAAGAAGAAGAGGACGACGACGAGGGTTAGCTAGGGTTCTTGGGGCTAAGGGGCGCGGGGTAAAGGGCTGGGGGAGCGGACCTTGGATACGAGGCGAGAGCTTCTCGAGGTGCCCCATGAGGACGAAGACTGAATTCCATCTCCGGCGGCGGCGGGTGATGGATTCACCGAGGGTGGTAGTTTCGGGTTTGGTTTCGAACTCAACGGTGGTGTCTGGCCGGTGCTGGCCGAATAGGTCGTGCGTGCTTGGACCGGCTCAAGCACATCTTGTAGTCCGTCTCATGCACGGTATGGGCCATAAAAGCGATGGACCGGGCCATTGCATGATGCTATGGGCTGTGTTTACGGTCTGTTCTTTTTAGCTGAGGTTTGTGACTTTTAGTTACGGTTTGTGATTTTTGGGCTGTTCATGCGAGAGATTATAGAGTAACAGAAATCCGCGTGTGGTTTTTGCCGATATAAATGAAGTCGGTACAGTATGTACTACAATTAACTAGTAAACCGTATCTTAAAAATATACTCCGTTTAAAAGTTAGTTACCGCAGAAAAGCCAAAAGGCAGCTTTTAGAACTTAAAAAGAACATGCCCTTAGGCCCCCGCATCGGCTCAGCGTGCTGGTCTGGCAAGATACAAATAGTGTCAGCTTAAGCACGGCTCAGCATAAGCAGATCTATTAGGCACATTAGCACATTTAGACCGTTAGGTACGATAGTGACCTGTTAGACATGAAAACAATCCGTCAGGCAGCAAAAAATACGAAAACGATCGAATTTTTAAATTTTCTTACCAAGCTTACTCGAACCGAACTCGAACTCGAGCTTTTCTTATTATTGAAAATTAGTGTATATTTGAATTATTTTGACTGTTATCGAGCTTACTCGAGCTCGAACTTTTCTTATTATCGAAAAATAGTGCATAATATATTATTTTAGTTGTTATCGAGCTTCACCGAGCCGAGCTCGAGTCTACTCGAGCTTAGGCCGAGCCGAGCTCGAGCCCAGGTTCAAGCTCGGACCCCATCTTGAGCTCGGCTCGAGCTTCTACCGAGCTCGAGCCTGGAAGGCCAAGCTCGCTCGAGCTCGGCTCGTTCTGACCCTACCTTTAGGCCCCGATCGGCCAACAGGTCGGTGCGGCATGATACAAATAGTGTCAGCTTAAGCATGGCTCAGCATAAGCAGATCTATTAGGCACATTAGCACATGAAAACAATCCGCCAGGCAGCAAAAAATATGAAAACGATCGAATTTTTAAATTTACTAGATGTTTAGGAGTTTACAAATACGAAAACATAAAAATATATCAAATCTCTTCTATATATAGGCAGCAAATCACCCTCATTCAGCCACTATCCAACCTTCACTCTCTTCTCCAAATTCTCCTACGAAAATTTCGATACACTTTGTGATAATTTGGTAAAATTAAAATATTTTAGCCAAAAATCCGAGAATTCAAAATCCAGTTACAGTCAAGAAAAGATATAACAATGCTGATTTTCATATATTTTAATTATTCTTATTTTCTTTGTTCTAATGTAAAATAAATAATAGTGTGATTTTCTATTTATATTTTGCAGTATTATATATTTCTTCATAAAAAATTGATCATTTCCGTATGAATGCTTTCGGAATTTCTCCGAAAGATCTCGCAACTTTTGGGAATGAAACGGCTTTGCCTCCACCTTAAACAGAAGAGCAGATCCAGACTGTACCATCGTTAGGCTCTACAAATGTCGCTGCATCTACGAGCACCGAAGCAAAGAGATGCAGATCTAGTACATTGGAGGTGTGGGTTGATTTCGGTAAGGTAATGAAGCAAGACAAAACCGGAGCTCAAATAAGATATGTTGTTTATAAAATTTGTCATCATAAATTGTCTACGAAGTCTATAGGTGGAATAGGCGCTTGATTAGACAAGCCCAAAAATGCAAAGAAAAACAAGGGATAGCCATGAGACAAACACAGCTACGGTACAACTCCAATGGTACGGTACAAGGGATAATCATTCTAACCAATGAATTACATCATATAAGAACTTCTGCGTTGCGATGAGTATACGTCCAAGAAAGTTTGGTTTGGACATACCGGTAAGGTGGAACTCAATTTATATGATGCTATAAAACCTTTCACCTTATAAGAGTAAAATTTATGTTTTTATTCACACGCACTATCACAGCCATGACAGTAACACACTATTGACTGAACAACATTCATATGTCGCTGAAAAGTTACTAGCATTTCTGAAAGTCTTTTACGATTCCACGTTGCTTTATCCAGGGTGTATTATCCAATATTTTCTTTAATTATACATCATATTCTTGCATTTGCAGGTCACTTGAAAACTAATGAAAATGAGATATTGTTACGAGAGCCTGTCTACGCTATGAAAACTAAATATTTGAAATATCGAAAAGAGATTCCATATTTATACGTATTTGCATTTATTTTAGATCCAAGAGCTAACATTCAATGATTCACTAATGTTCTTGCACATTTGAGTGACGCTACATAGATAGATTATTCTAACTATTTTTCAAAATTGCACACTAAATTGTTCAATGTTTATCAAAAGTATGAACTAAAGTTTCAAAGAGTTCGCTTGCAACAACCTCCAACGGCTCCCACCACAGGTAAAAAGAAAAATATGTGGGGCAAAATCGTTGGTGCATCAGGTTTCTTCGGAAGATCAAGTTCTACAATGTCAAATGCTGAAACAATTTGTACCAGTAGGGAACTTTCTGCCTTTCTAGACAGCGATCCCATGGGTCACTAGGAAGAGGACTTTGATATTTTGGGATGGTGGCACCAGCATAAGATATCTTATTCAATGCTATCCATATTAGTATAAGATGTATTAACTGATACTATCTTGACGGTTTCTCCCGAGTTCGCTTTCAGTCTTTTTGGAAGAATATTAGAGGAAAGAAGAACAAGTCTCGCGAGTGAGATGGTAGAAGTACTTCTAACAGTGAAAGACTGGAGACAAGCTAATTTGCGAGCTCAACACTCTATAGAGAATACAGAGTTGGCAGACATGTGCAACAATCTCTATCTAGACGACACTTAGAGCATCGATGTATATTGTACCTTTCTCATTTTTTACATGTATTGTAAAACTATATGTTGACTCTTTTTTCTTTGCCAATGTTTTCTCAAGTTGAGTCTTTACTTCATAAAGTTTTTAACGAAACAAGTATTTAAATATTAATAAAGCTTATTATTACATTACTACAATTTATTTTGTACTTTTTGAATTCTATACATTTTTTGAAATTATTGCATTTTTCACAATTTTCAGGCCGAAATGGCCTAGACGGGCCTCCTTGGCCCGTCGGGCTAAATGTGCCTAGGCCGGCATGGTACTGCCCATCTGCTCGCTAGGCCATGCTTGGGTATATGGCTCGACCCACGGGCCATCACGATATGGTCTACTTAGGTTGATGGGCCAAGTGGGTTGTGCCGCCCATTTGGCCATCACTAGTCACGACCGAGTAAGGAGGGGCCGGTGGGCCAGACCTAGTAATGGGCTGAGTAAAAGAGGGTTCAATTGGACTTTCTTTGGGTAGTCCTAGATGGGTTGAGGTCAAAATGGGTTTGCTTTCTCTACGTGATTCATCTACTTCGTTCTTGTATTTTCTTCAAATTATAGGGAGCTCCCACCGTTAGAAAATTTAGCCACCGACCACAGCTCCGTCAGTCTGTCGTCGGCCCCTCTTCTTCTTCTCTAACGTTCGCCAGTGTTGAATGGGTGAGGGACCTATTGAATTTCAGAAGTAATTTTAGTTTCATTTAGTTTCTTCTCTTTTAGTTTCCTAGATCGATTTGTTCTAGTTTTGTTCTTCTCCGATAAGTTCTTAGTCGGATCGTCTTCACTTATGGTGGGTTTTATTGGATCAATACACCTGGTTGACGATGGCGACGTCTACGCTGAAGATCGGCATCAGGCTGAGTTGGATATAAATAAATCCTCTCTGATTTTCTTACAATAACAAATTGCCGATATAGGGTATTTGTAGCTTAAAATAGCCGACTCAAACTTGTATTGTGTTTCAAGTCTCTTCTCTTCATGTCGGCTCAACCTTTGCTTTGATAGAGTCCATGTTCGCTTCTGAATCTTCTTATGTTCAATCTCTTTATCGAATTTTTATAGTTGGCTGCCTTTGGAAACTTCTAGTATGGCCAATTCTTACCTCCGATTTTGGCAATCATTTAAATTTCCTTGAAATCATGTCAAAATGCTAAAAATACTACTGCTGACTATTTTGCGTCCTAAAATCTTATGGCTACAGTACTCATGAACTTTACTTAAGTTATCAATATAAATCACAAGGTTTTTTTTTCTAAAAAATCTACTTTGTTCTTGTTTTTTTCTTTCATGCAGAATATCATTCAAAGACAAGTAGACAACACTCCGTCCATTATGTTCTCTGTTTTATAAAAGCATTTTTTTTATTTCTACTAATCAACTTATCGAATGACCATTCTAGTCTTACGGTGAAAGGTTTTGTCAAGATTTTGAAGAGGTCTGTATTGTTGTATTATAGTTGCATCAGCCACCTTTGGTGATAATGTGATGATACCATAATTCAATCTCCGCACATTTAGCTTATTATAATAGGAACCATTAACCAAATAAAATCAAATAATGTTTTATTATATGATAGCAATGTTGATAGCATTCCAGAGGCATGCCATTTGGCCAGGAGCTTTATTGTGTTCCATGCAGAATACAACTCTTTTTATCTCTTCCTCATCAAATTCTCCAGACAGCTCTTTTTGGTTGGACCGTTGTCTAAACTCCGTGGTAGAGATACTGAGTTTAACATCTTGCGGACCAATACTGTTAGGGCGCCTAGGGAGGGGCGCTTGCCAAGGCATTCGAAGCTATGGGGCACGCCGGCGTCAGGACGTTCAGAGCTACAAGGCGCGAAGTCACTCGGAGCTGCAGGACACTCGGCGTCAGGACGCGTTTCGAGCTACAGGGCGCTTGACGCCAGGAAAATATAGTAACAAAGTCGAATGAATGCGCGAATGACTTACTTTTGAGCCTGATGAAGAATAGAAAGCAGTGCAGGTTTGATACAGTGCAGAACGTATTTAATCAAACAATGACTATGGATTAAGGCATCCATCTCGAAGCGATAGACATTATCAACTTTCGACTGGCAATAAATAGCTTAAATAAAAGATAATAGCACTAATAAAAATAAACTCTACTTTCATCACTTCCCATACAGTGATAGCTTAATCAAGTAAACTACACCCACCCCCACACTCAAATTTTGCATTGTACTCAATGTAAAGGAAATAAAAGAATTTACTTGATTGGAGCGCATACAGTCTTCGAATCATGAGTTGTGTGGCCATCCCACAAGTTGCTCAGTTTAACGTTCCAGTCCAGATCAGTCATCTCCCCAAATATTCCTGTAGCGTTAAGGGTTTGTTACACAAAAACAAAATAAATGTTGCCCTAGGTAGGTTAATGGTGTACGCAGGACTACATCTAAGGTAGCTATTGGAAGCTCGCCATTGTTTCATCTAAGTTCTAAGTGGCAAAATTTTGTAACCAAACTTCTGTAACTAAACTACTCTTCTCGAAAACAAAAAGAAGAGGTGCCACAATCCTAAAATTAAGCCTAGGTAAATCGGGTTGCCTCCCGACAGGCGCTCATTTAAGGTCATGAGCTCGACCAAATGCTTAACATGCGGGATTTGCAAAATTTATGAGAGACAAAAACATCAATGACCACTACCATAGGGTTTTATCAAAGATCGGGAAGGAGTGGTCAATTCCATAATCCCAACTTAGCAATGTGAATGTCATCTTTTTCATCAAAGTTTCATGATGCAGCAAAATGTCAACAACAATCTAAGCGTTACCTCACTAATCATATCCCTCTTAAAATTCTCTAGCCTATGATGATGTTCAATGTTATCTCTAGGCTTAGAATTCAACAAAATCATATCTAGTTGAACTAAATTCCCTAAGGTAGTCAACAATATAGCAAGAGCTAGTCCGAGGGTTCCATAGAAAAGCTAACAAAGTAAGAATCATGATGGAGCTAGCAACAATGGATGAGGGTGTGTACTTGAATTTTGGAGGCGGTAGTCCTAGCTCTATAAGAATAGAGTTCTTGTCAAAAGCACCTCCAATAGAAAGGTCATCAAAAGGATCGGCTGGAGGTCGAGGAGGTTGAGGTTCATCCATCTTTATGCTTGTTTTCTCCTTTTCATCAGCAAAGGTAGTATCCTCCAACATGTTTGTATTGGATCTCTCAAATTGTTAGTGGAACAAGCAAATTCTAGGGTTTAGAGTATAAAGAGAGGCTAATCTCATCTATATAAAGAGAGGAGTCACACTATTCTAATCAAGCAATAAAAAGAAAGAGTTATTCTTGTCTCTTTCCAGTCCATGATCTCCCCTTTCTCATAAAGCTTTTCCCCTTTAGCCAAGTCATCCCAGCCATTTTCTATATGGTATTTACCCTGTTATGAACTATGGTTTATAGTAAGGGGGTGTTGTTATTTTTGTATCTAAAATGGGCTACTACAATATGTACATGTTTCTAACCTTTTTTTCACGTGAACTCCTGCATTTTGTGGACTTGGAAACACCTTACAATAAAATGAAACTAGTTGAATATTTCATGTCATTCCAAAGATTCCAAACAAAACTGATCCATTAAAATCAAAATAGTTTGCGATCAAGTCTTTGCTTTGGCTTATTGTGATGAACCCTAGTTCATCGGGATAAACACCACCGGGAGGAAGGTGCGGTGACGTTGGCTTGGTGGGATGAAAGATTAGACTATAGATGAGGGTGAAGAACCTTGGGAGAGAGACTAGACTAATTCATCTTCTTTGGTTACTTGTTAATGGATACATACTGTCTCTTTTATATGGACGATCCGACTTGACCCTTAAGAAATAATCGCAAAATAAATCTATCTCTAACAATCCAATTTAATAATATCTTTGCTAACTAATAGATAAAATACCAAACAATCTAATAGAAAAATTCCTAATAACTAATGCCTTCCTAATCCTTGATAGGCGGTAACCATTCATGCGATCCAGTACCGCACTGGCACTGTTCACATGAATAGTACCGCAGCCCTAGGAGTTCGCCACTGCTAGGGATGAAAACGGATCGGATACAATCGAATAGTCTCAAATACGAATACGAATACATGTTTTTAAAACGAATATGCATTTGAATATTCTCGAATACGAATCGAATGTCGTAACAGATCCGAATTCAAATCGAATATGTACTTAATTCGATCAAATACGAATAGCCTCCTACAATTTCTGTAACAAATCTCGGTAGAACAAATTCCTAACGGTTTTGCCGGTTTTTTACCGATTTTTGACCGGTTACCAACGATAGGTATAGGAAACGGATCGAATACGATTTAAATAATCTCGAATACGAATACGAATATTCTTGAATATGAATGTGAATACTAATATTCTCAAATACAGATACGAATATTCTCGAATATGAATACAAATATTTTTGAATACGATTTTGCTTACCATATTCGTATTTTCTCGGATACAAGTATCAGATAAAATGGATTATCCGTTACCGTTTCTCACCCCTAGCCACTGCTGCTCCGTTGGTCCATCACATGGGCCCAATGGCCTGCACGTGACACTTATTGTCTTCTATCTTCACTAATCTATTATGTCATGAATGTTTCAGCTTCTAATGGGATTAGAATCAGCACAATTTAGGGTATCTTCTTTTCAGCATCTAAAAGATGTTTTTCGGCTTTTCTACAGTAACTAATTTTCAAATAGAATATCTTTTTAAGTCGGGATCAACAAATTGAATGTAGCACACACTGTAGCGAATTTATTTAATTTATATCGACCAAAACCGCACACGAGTTTTTGTTTCTCCGTATTTTCTCTCGCAAACATCCTAAAACCATAAACCGCAGCTATAAGTTGAAACAAAAAAAGAACATACCTTTAATTCTTATATATATGTGTTAACTTAAACTGCTTGAGTTTATCTCTGGTTTTATTATATTTTTTTTGGTCGTGTGTTTCCTTTTAATTATTAGCTTCTTTTGGAATTTGTTTCTTTGCACTACTTGCTTAATTTCTCACACAGGCCCTGATGGCTGAGCGGTTATGTTGTATGGGAATATATTCTCCGCTTTTTCTAGAAGCAACTCTTTTTTGTCATGTAGGTAGTCGCAGTTAGTGAGGACATTGCAACTGCTATTTCGCACGACTGACGGTAAATGATGGGCTGTTGGTTTCTAAAAACAGTTTTAGCTTTTATTACAGTACTTAACTTTTAAACAGAGTATTTTTAAAGAGAAAAATTTGTTCGGTAGCACTAAAAAGTCACTGCTTTCGGAAAATACCACAAAAAAACCGGGCTTCAGAAATTTCCACCAAAAGATTCACCTCGCTTCGGGATTTAGCACTCTGGACAAAAATGCCCTTACCCCTTTGCTCCTCCTCCGCCGCCACCTCCCTGCCCCTCTCCCTCTTCTGCACCGCCCCGTTCGCCGCCGGCCTCCCCGCCTCCTCACGCCGCTCCGCTGTTGCCTACCTCCGCCCCCATCTCCCTGTTGGGGCAAAACAGAGGACATAGGCCACGTGACTGGGCTGCGGCGGTGCTGGCAAAGGGTGGCCGGGAGGTGGGCAGGCAAGCAGCGGCGATCGATGCACCGACGGCGAGGTATGCTCGGGGCGGCGGCGGCGGAGAGGGAGAAGGAGGGATTTTGGGTGGGCACGAGCTAGAGACGGTTAGGTGGGTGCTTACTACGCTGTCTATTAAGCCGGAGGAGGCCTGAGGTCGGTCGGCGACGGAGGCCATGGGCGGCGCAGGGGAGCTTCACGGTGCCGGTGAGCTAGGGTGGAGGAGGAGCTCCGGCGTCAGTCGGAGGAGGTCCGAGGCGGGGAGAACATTCTCCCTAGGCGAGGAATTGAAGGGAGACTCGACGAGGAGTGAGCAGCAACGGCGGAGGCGCGTTCGGCCGGCGGTGAGGAAGATGGGCTGTGCGGCGAGTCGGAGGCACCGACGTTCGATTAAGTGAGGGAGGGGGTAGAGGATAGTCACAGACACACCGTGATGTAGGTGGTTTGTGGAGGAGATGGCCGGAGCGACCTGGGCGGCATGAGGTAGCGGTGGCTGCGTATGGGCGGAAGAGAATTGGCGCCCGTGGGGAGGAAATGGAAGGGCGCGGGCGTGAGGAGATGAGCGGCGTGAGGAGGCGAGCGGGGAGGCGAGCGACGTAAGGAGGCGGGGAGGCCGGCGGCGAACGGGGCGGTGCAGGAGAGGGAGAGGGGCAGGGAGGTGGCGGCGGAGGAGGAGCAAAGGGGTAAGGGCATTTTTGTCCATAGTGCTAAATCCCGAAGCGAGGTGAATCTTTTGGTGGTAATTTCTGAAGTCTTGTTTTTTTGGTGGTATTTTCCGAAAGCAGTGACCTTTCAGTGCTACCGAACAAATTTTCCCTTTTTTAAGACGGGGTCTATAAGTTAATTGTAGTACACGTTAAAAACCCAACATCTGTAACAATCAAAATCGCAAGCGAGTATCTCTCTTTGTAATCTCTGTCGCAAACAGCTAAAATTCAAAATTTTCAATCAAAACTATAATCCACAGCCATATCAAACAGACCCGATGTTTTGGTATGACACAATTTCAAGTATGCAAAATGTTAATGCTGGGAATAGTCTAGATGCTAATGCACTGGCCTTGTTTCATTAGGTGATTAGCGGTGACATGGTAACTGATGTACTTCCTGGGCCGTTGCTGCTACTCATAGAAGAAATGGTGCCGCTGTTACCGCTTTGCTATGTTCTGTTCCTGTTAGTGGTCCTTCATATGCTGCTTCTTCAGGAGGGAAAGATAAAGCTGAAAAACCAAACCGGTTGAACATAGTTGGGCTGGACATGACAAGGCAATTCTTGTTACATATTATATCAGGTTTGCTTACTGTCTTGTTTGTATCATATTAGGGTAGTACCTGTTGTTCGTGATTCATATGCCTTTCAAATGTCACTGGTAGGAACTGACGTTGAAACAGATGTTCGAGTTAGAAAAATCCGACCGGTAGGTCAGGTAAGGCGCATGTAACCATATGTTTCAAATAAAGTGAATTTGGTTCCTAACAGAAATTCTTGTGTTTCAGTGCCATGCTTTTTATGTACTGTGACATTATCTTGTGTCACGGAAAACAAATGTGCCGAAATTAGATCGGGTATAATCAAGTTTTTTGCAACTTGGTTTTAGTAATTAGGAATGTCTTAGTCATGGATAGACAAAACAAATGACACGCTCTGCTCGAGTTGATCGTCAGTTGCCCGATAGTCTCATTATTTTTTCCGCGCTCCTATTATCTCTATGTCCTAAGCTGAACAAAAAAGATCAATAAAACTAGTGTTATTGTTCTGAAAAATTAATTATCCTTGAGGAAGCTACAATATGACAATATGATGCGACGACTAAATATCATTCCTTAAATCTCAAGTAATTTAAAAGGTAATACCCCGACTAGGCCTTTACAATTCCATAACAGGGTAGTCGTGTTAGCTCATGACTTGCATCTGGCTGTAGCTTTTGCCTTATGACTAAAATTATATTACAGCGGCTGTTAGCTTTTTTTGAGAAAAAAAATAAGAAAAATAGAAAAAATTGTTATATCGTCACGGACAATGCAAAGAAATAAGAAGAAAAAAAAGGCAAAAAAGGGCAAAATAAGCTAAAAAATTAAAAGTCGGCATGTTTTAAGTGATCTCTAGCTTAAATAAACCACAAATCAAAATAAATCAAAAGCTAAAATTGTTTGAAGTGGGGCCAAACAACACTGTACATGCTACACGTAGGACATTTCTGATAGATGCTAGTACGACGCAAGGGGCCATGTGCAAGATGTGGGCCCTCTTCTTCTATCCCTCTCGTTCCCAAAAGTGAACTCTTTATTAAATAATCTATTTTAAAATATTATATTAATAACCTCTCATCAACTTTGTTTTCAATTCTAACTCTTTTGCTCATGCTACTTGTGGTAAGGGGCGAAACTAGAACATACATAATTTCTAAGCAAATTGTACTAAATAATAATGTGTCGAGCAATTTTAGCATCAGTAATTCAACATAACCGATGGCAATGTACAATTAAAAAGAAATAGCGATCAAAATGCTTACCAACATTAGTAACATTATTTGGCGCCTTCCTTTTTAGAAACCGCTTCTTAAATTTATCTACCGTTTAATTGAAAACTCAATTAGATAGTGCTATGTTCAACAGTTCAAGAACAATATAACAAAAAAAATACATAAGAAGTTTACTTACTTAACATTGTAAGCAAATACTCTAAGTCAAATCCAAAGTTTGGTCCAATATAAGCACATGGATCACAATCATAGATCACTACAATTTTCCTCCAATTTGAATGAACTAGGTCGGTATTCCAAAACCCAAATTGAAATCCTAAGTCTTAACATTACAATTCAACAAAAATAAACAAAAAATCATCACATCGAAACCATAACTCACAAATTTAGCCCCTATTCATGAAATAAATCAAAAGAATTGAGAGAAATTTTGAGTAAAGTATATACAAACAAAATAGGTCTAAACCTCCTTTAGCTGGCGAGGGCACGAGGCAACGGGAACTGGAGCCAGGAGATGCTTCGGTGATATGGCAAGGAAGGACAATCGGCGGCAACCAATTTCTCTCATTCTCCAACAACCGGTTGCTGCGTGGCTAAGTGCAGCCATGGGGCGCCGCAACACATCTCCTAGCTCCTGCGACCGTGCGAGACGAACATATGTTGAGGAGGGCTGCAACACACTTGACACTTCGGTATCGATCAAATGGACTCATATAACCTTGCCACTCATGGGCAGCACCGGGCACCTTGACCTATTGCAGTCCTCCTTCTTGGGCCAAGTGCCACCTCATGGTCCGGCGCGAGTCTATTTCGTTGTAGGCTGTTGTTGGCTGTCGGGTGCACTGAGTTTAGACTGGGGGTTCACACATAGTCCAGATACGTTGATCCCTACTAAAAAATTTTGGACCCGGTGTCTGATGACACCGAGTGGAGCAACTGGGCCCTACCCCTGCTCGTGACGTGGCAAGACGATACTGTCAATCAATCACCATGGTGTGGTCAAATTCTACCACTCCACCACCAGTGGCGTGGCAGAGTTGTTTGGCACCTCACCACCATAAGTGTGGCAAAATGTGCTATTTAGCTAGATTTATCCTATAGCATAGCAATGTTTCTTGCCATGCCATAAGTGATGACATGGGGTCAGATTTAGAAATAAAGTTGATGAATGATTAGTAATAAAAATAAATTTAAAAAGGGTTTAAATAATGAATAATTATTCCCCTCAAGATCATGAGGGAAAAATAGGTAACCAATTGTACATAATACTAAGTTTCCTGCCCAATTACCACGGTAAAGATTCAACAAATTTCCCTAAGTCCTAAATAAAGGTCAAGTACTTTCCTCTCCCGATATAGCCTTGTTCTTTTCAGTTTTTGTTTATGTTTTTGTCTTTTGGCTTCTCCGGAAGTAAAACGGCCAAACATTAAAACGGGACAGTCTTTTGAAGCGGATTCTCTAAACGGCTTTCTGAGTCTAAAACCATATGCATCATTCGCGCCGGTATATCTGCCGTTCGTTGCTATATCAAAAAACGTAAACAAAAATTATCAACCGTAACCAAAAGTTATAAGGTGCAGTCCAAAAGAACCCCCGTATTATATTCAAAGGTCCTGCATTTGTTGTTTCTCCTCCACATGGGTACAAAGCTTCTGGACTCAACTTCTTGGGAGTGCAGAGGCTGCCGCCCGACATTGGCCCATGGTGCCGCGATGAGCTTGCCTTCTCTTCCTCGTGAGCCTTACAAATCGTTGAATCATAGTGTTGGGTGGATTGCTTTATCAAGATCAGAGAAGAATGGGTGAAGCTCTGGATCTCTTTACCATCTTCCCAAAGAGAATATCCATTGCCAACTTGCAAACGTTGTGAGAAAGCAAAAGGAGGGCACGATTTGGAGTTCAAGTCATGCATGGCGTGATTCTATTGTGGGAGCCAATCTGCGGCATGACTCGGTGGGCAACGAGTGGAAAGGACGTGGTTAGGCGACCAACCACTGCCAAGAGAAGGCGAATGTTGAACAGATCTGGGGGAGAAGACACCAGCTAGCTCCACGTGAGGCCCCCGGATCGTACGAGCGTCGGACGCCAATGCATAGCATTTTCCAAACGCAAATTGTTACAAGTAGATTGGATTCTGTCAAGCAGATTCCGTACTCACATTAGTCTCATCGGCATATTTCTCTTCCCATCCGAACGTAAACGAAAGCAAAATGCAGTATTCTACATGGTATTATCCAAGCAGCTCTTATCAAACTTCTGGTAGCCCCCTTGAAATGCTGCAAGGCTAGAGGATATATGCATGTCCACTCAAGCAATCTAATAAGTCACGCTAATATAAATGATCCTGATATCTCCTAATCCTAAAATGATAGCTGACTTTTTGGCAAGTGTTCATTCGATATTATGCAAAGATAGTTATTTAGAACAGCAGTATACTATGTCCTCTCTCTCACACACATAAACAGAGCTATCTTCAGCTCTTCTTTTGTAGCCAGCAGCCATTAAGTGTGCCACGCACGGGAAGAGATGGGTTACAAGCCAACCAAATGGGGAAGGAGTCTTCGCAGCTTACAATATCAAAACAAAGTTTTCAATATAATTAAACAATTTATATCAATGACAAACATCTCAACAATGACCAAACTCATTATAGAGAGCACAATGAGATATCACAACAAAAAGTTAAAGCCTAAAAGTGAAACAAATCTTTAATCTAGACGAGCTAGCAGTCTCATATAACAACACATTACTCCACACTTAATTCTTACGTATGTGGCATGCTTGTAGCATACTTCTTGTCATGATAGCTTACATCTTGTAAATGGTGGTATGCTTGAAGCATACTTCTTTTCATCTTGTACACTTTTTGTGCCCTTTTTTTTGTACCATGGCATGTTTGAAGCATACATCTTTTCAATTTTCTCTATTGCTCATTTTTATTATAACATGTCAAATTGAATGATCATAAAAAGATTGCAATATGAAACAAGCGAGACTCATAGCCAAGATTTAAAATAAGACTCACATTCAAGCTAATCCTTTTTTATGAACATCATAAAGTAATATATATATATAATTAATCTAGCCAAAGTATTCCGCCATGTCATATTTTAGTTCAAGTATAGCAAATTAATTTTAACTAGTCATGATCAAAGCTACACAACATATGAGTAAATATGATAAAGAGAGCTCTACAACTCAAATAATTTCAATGGCTTGGATTTGTTGAGTTATTTGACAGGTATAATAAACAAAACTCCTGAAATTTTTAAACACCAAGCTCCCCCTCAAAATAATCCCATTGGATGACATACCCCTAACTCACAATGAACAAAATGAGAAGTATCAAGCGGCTTAGTGAGAATATTAGCAATTTGAGAATCTAACTCAACAAAGTGTAAGACTACATCACCTTTTTCACATGGTCTCTCAAAAAGTGAAATACCTTGGAAGCTATCAAAGGAGTAAAGAACCATCAAGTGTTCCAATCAAGCAATAATGTAAAAGACCGGAACTCAATGTAGCTCATGTTCTCCATCCTTGTCAACTGTTATTACATCACAGAAAACATCGGTCTCACAGTACTTGGGTTAGTGAAATAAGATCTAGGAATCTAGTACTGAGACACACGACGAACAGGAGCAACAAAGCTAAAATCACGTGCATGTGGATGACCAGAATGCCAAAAAGAACGTGAATTATTTGAAGTAACTCCCAATCTAGCATGTGAAGAAGATTTAAAGTCATCATAAAAGTTCTCTAAACACATAGCTTTTGCATTTGTTCTAGGAATAAAAGAGATTGCACGTTTTTGTCTTAAAGCATTCAACATTTCGTTCCTTTCTTTCTTAGCCCGCCTAAAACAAAATTCATGCAAGTGTCCATCTCTTTCACAGTAGGTGCAATGAAATTTAACATAACCAGAATTCTTTTGAGATGATGAGTTAGCACCTACAATATTATTCGATGAACTTTGCACGAAGCCAGCAGATTTAAACACAGTTTGTTTTGGTTCAAATTTTATTTTAATCTTTCCTGGTTCAAGAAGCTTAATAACCTTAGGAGAATTATTCTTAGCATGTTCAACAAAATTAAATCCTAGACCACGATTTTTCACACTTGTTTTCGACTTGTCTAGAATCATATTCAATTTTTTTCTTACCAAAAGAAAATCTTTCTAAAGTGTCTTTCAAGTGCTCAATCTCTTTAGCTAGAGTGGGACAAGTTATTCATTTAACAGGTTCATTCACAAGATCTTTAGAAGCATTAGACTGAGCCAATCTTTTTTTTCAGCAAAATCATTAAGTTGTCTAGTCAATGCTTCAATTTCAATATTTAACTTAGGACAATTTGAGCAAGACAAGTTCTCATCATAAAGTATTTGTTGAATAGATTCCTGAGATGATTTAAGTCTAGCTTCTAGCAATTCACAATTAGAGCAAGCTTTAGATTGAACATTTGAAATATTTGACTCTAAACATGTAGAAGAGCTAAAGTTGAGCTTTTCAATTTCATCATTAGCACATTTCAATTTTTCATCACAAGAGTCATGTGCTAATTTTAATTCATCAAATTTAGCAGTTACATCTCTAAGTTGATCCATGTTTAAAGCATTATGTGACCTAACATTCTCTAGCTCAGAATGTAAAATTTGACAAGACTCACAAGATTCATCATCAGGAATTAGAACTCTAAGTCTTCCAATTTCAGAATTTAGAGATTCAATCAAAGTATTGTATTTCTTAATCTTTTTATCTTTCTTTTCTAGCAAAGTACCAAGTTTAGCAACAGCTTTAGCTAAATCATTATAAGAAGGTTCTACCTCATTGTAGTTGTCGCTGTCAAGATCATCATTGTCGGTGGAGCTTTTGCTACTTGCCATTAGACACAACCTAATTAAATCTTTCTTGCCTTTAGGAGTATCATCTTCGCTGTTCGTGTCCACATCACTCAAATTAATTTGCCCAAGAGCTGAAAGAACACGATGCACCACCTTGCGATTCATATAGCCCTTCTTTTTATTCTTCATCTTTTCTTTCTCTATCTCTTCTCTTGCAAAACTTGCTAGAAACTTTGGACATTTGGGACGAATATGATTGAGATCACCACACTCATAGCACCTTTGAGGACCAAAATTTCCTCTCTTTCTTGATCTCACATTCTGCAAAGCTCTTGTGAAGCGTGTAGAAAGAAGTGTCAAATCATCTTCCAGGAGTTGCTCTAGCAGTTCATCGGTTAGTGAAGACAAAGAAGACAAAGCATAGCTAGTAGAAAAATTATCACCATTAGACTTGCTTGATTGTGAAACTAAAGCAATTGATTTATTACAATTATTTTTCTAGCAAAAACATCTAATTCATGAGTTTTCAATTTAGAATAAAGTACATCTAATGTAAGTGTACTCATGACAGTAGATTCTCTAATGGATGTAACCTTCATCTCCCATATAGACATATCTAATGCTCCGAGTAATTGACGTGCATTTTCAGCATCAGTATAAGTAGCATTAACAACACGTAGGTTACTAAGAATTTTATTAAAGCGGGCAAAGAGATCATCTATTGATTCACCAGGTTTCATCTCAAAACGCATGTAATCCTTTTTGTACATATCTTGACGTACCTCTTTAATAGTAGATGAACCCTCATGATAATCACATAGTGCTTTCCATACCTCATATGCGGATTTAAGATGCATAACACGATCAAAATCACTCCTTCCTAGTCCTTGAATTATCAGGTTTCTTGCCATGCTATTTGCCTCCACTTGTGCTATATTTGCTGCTGACATAGCATCGTTCTCGGGCACTTGATAAGGCTTGTAGACCTTCTCCCATATTGCAAAGCCTTGAGCTTGAATATATGCCTCCATCTTCGCTTTCCAATACTGAAAATCAACACCATTGAAAACACAAGGTTTTGTGGAATACCTATCCGTCGATATGTTTTCTAATCACCGGTTAAGATCAGTTAGAAAAATAAACCTTGCTCTGATACCACTTGTATGATCGTTGATAGCAATTAGAGGAGGTGAATGATTGCAGTGTCTAGCGGAAGCTTTTTTCTCAAAATAAAATAAAATAAAATAAAATAAAAACAGCAAGGGATATATTTTTTTACCTCGGTGGATACTGTATCAATTACTGTAGCAGCCGAAATAAAAGCTGAGCAGATGTTACCTTTGATTACACGGCCGGACCAGTTGCCTCAAAGGAATTATCTAGTCGACTAATTCCCTCATCTAATTAACTCCCTCCAGCCACTACTCAGTTACCATCACCAACTAATCATGAAAGCACAACAATCATCACAGCTGCATGCAGTCAATGGCCTGGGCAAGCACTCACGCACGGGAAGATGCAATACTTACCCAATTACGCCCGGGGGATTCCGGCCTCCCCCGCGGCCACGTCGCCCAGCGCCCTCCCCGCGCGTACGCGCGCGCCGTGTGGATGGAGAAAAACACGTACGGTCGACTAAGGATTTTTCCCGAGTTTTTGCAAAATTACGTACAGGTCCCTGGTTCTCGCAAAAAGGTCCCTAGAATTTTTTTTGGCCCCTCACTTTTGCAGGATGGCCCCCCGCGTTTTCGAAAATTGCACACGGGTCCCGGTTTTTTCACATACAGGTCCTCGGTTTTTTAAAAAAACCCCTTTGTTTTTTTCGAAAATTCGTTTTTGCCCCTGGTTTTTTTAAACAGATCCTTGTTTTTTTCGAATGGTCCCTTTGCCTTTTCCGAAAATACGTTTTTGTCCCCGTTTTTTTTAAAAACCCCTCACGAATTGTCGCCTCTTTTATTTTGGTGCGTTGTCTCTTTTATTTTTTTACGTACGGTAGCTGATGCGACGTGGTGCCGCGCCTATAATTCTAGTTGCTATTGGCTGGCTTCGACTACCTGTTTTCTCGCGATGCCTCTTCGCAGCTGGAGGAGACGAGACTATGCGTTGTCGTCTCGTCCGCGTGGAGATGTGGAAAGCGATGTTACACGTGGAGCGAAAAGCGTACGCTGCTGCTTTCGTGCGCTGCACCGGCGATGACGAGAAAACGAAAGCACTGCCTTGCACAGATTTCTTTTCTTACGAAGATAGATTGGCTACAAATTGCTCTCTCCAAAAGCCACTATACTAATCATAATTTCTATCCTCTTTTATGCAGTCTTCTACGAATCCTATTCAATTTCTACTTCAAATCCTAATCCAACTCATCCCTCATATGAGTCCTATTCAAACTCTACTTAAAATCCTAATCCAACTCATCCAACTAGACATGGGCCTTTTTACCTCAACTAGACTTTTGACCCACTAATTTCCAAGGGACCCGAAACCCTTCCTAACACGGGTTTTCCAACATTCCAACTTTCTTAATGCGTCACGTGTCGAAGCCTCCAGGACCGCACCTCTCATAGCTTCTTCACGTATCATCCACCACGTATCTAGCCTCCGGACCGCACCTTCGTAGCTCCAACACGTATCATCCATCTCCGATCTCCATGCGTACTAAACATGAGCCCGACCATCTCGCATGACATCCTCGACCTCTGAACCTCGGATCTCCTCATCCTAGTCTCGGTCCTCCTCGTCACCGACCATGATCACCTCCAGGCTCATCCTGCACATGCAAAGACCAAAGAACATTCTTCTGACACAAGTTCATCCAAACTTGACCAACATCAGTCCATACACACACGCAACACACCTCGCATAACATCGATAAACAATATTATCAAATATTCATCATCATAAATTAATCGTTGTCAATTATTTATCATCAAAATAACCTAGACCTAACCATATGGTCTAACAAGATCAATAGATTTATTTTAAGAAAAAAACTAGTTTATGATGGTTGATCTTGCCCTTTTTCTCTACAAATTGCTGTGTTTTCTTCGGCCCGTTCAACATGTACCGTTGCACATCCAGAAGATAACATTACTCATTCTGAAGGATCTTCCGTACGCAGCCTACGCTGCTGAACAAACAATTTAAATCACACTAAGCTAAATAACCCAGACCGGTTCCCAATCTCAAGAATATTAGGTGACCTTTAAGCACTAAGTTGAAATTTTTTTTGCTTTTTTTTTGCTCCCCCCGTAATGCCAGACTTGCCCCTTGCCTAAGCGCAGGAGCATAAGATGACGGTGCGTGGCACCTCCCGCACCTGAGGAGCGCATGAGGGCTTGCTGTACCCGAGGCCCTCTTGAGGGATGTGCTGCGCCACTCGGTGCATGAGTAGGGCTGTAAACGAGCTAAGCTCAAGCGAGTTTGGCCTTCCAGGCTCGAGCTCGGTAGAAGATCGAGCCGAGTTCGAGTTGGGGTCCGAGCTTGAACCTGGGCTCGAGTTCGGCTCGGCCTAAGCTCGAGTAGGCTCGAGCTCGGCTCGGTGAAGCTCGATAACAATTAAAATAATTTATTATGCATTATTTTTCAATAATAAGAAAAGTTCGAACTCGAGTTCGGCTCGAGTAAGCTCGATAACAGTCAAAATAATTCAAATATACATTAATTTTCAACAAAAAGAAAAGCTCGAGCTCGAGTTCGGCTCGAGTAAGCTCGGTAAGAGTTAATATGTATTACTATTTAAGCTCGAATCGGAGCTCGCGAACTATTCGAGCTCGGCTCGGTAAAGCTCGCGAGCTCGAGATAAAGCTCGAGTTCGGCTCGTTTAAAGTTCGAACCGAGCTCGAATCGAGCCTAGAACGAGCCGAACTCGAGTAGCTCGCGAGCTCCGAGCTTTTTTTACAGCCCTATGCATGAGGCGGCCGGCCTGCTTCACCCCCGTCCCACAGCAGGCGGATGCAATAGAGACGGACTTTTTACTTAAAAAGTACTAGCACAGGCTCACATGTTGCTATATGGATCACCATTACTTTTATATACAGTATTGAACATTTCATCGAAAATTTTCCCTAAAAAAAGAAGTACATAGTTACAGAGGTCTGGCAATGACCCATATATATATTCACAAACTAAGAGATGCCCTTACATCTATAGTACAAATGTAGAAGATAAATGCAAGAAAAAAATCCTGCAACATGGATCTCGTAGTGACTGGCATGAAAAAAATGCAATTGAATCCATCACGAGGAATTTTCTCTAGCACCAATTTCTTTGCAATAGCAACAATATCCATCATTGCATTTTGTTGAAGTAAAAGTGAATTACCCATCTTTCTTCATCAGCTTAAACTTTTGGGTGAACTGGTTGGTGCATGCAACTCAATATGGTATCAGAGCTAAGAGGTCCCGAGTTCAAGACCTGGCTGACGCAATTAAAAAAATTAATTGCAGTCCACTTCTATTCCACGTATAGCTTAAGCTTTTGGGTAAACTGGTTGGTGCATTCAACTCAATACATTTGTTAATCTAAAACGGTGATCCCAACCTGACCTTATTGGGTCATTTCGGCGTGCAAAGATGCCCTGTTGAATTCAAGTACAAATGCAATGATGGATGTTGTTGCTATAGCAAAGAAATTGGTGCTAAAGAAAATTCCTCTTGCTGTGGGATGGGGGCAATCTTTGCACACTTCCCTTGCATCCACTTGCTACGGGATGGGGGCGCAGCAGGTCGGCCACCTCATGCGCCGGGGAGGGGGGGAGGGGGCGTAGCACGTCCCTCACATGGCCCTGGGCGCGGCAGGCGCCTCATGTGGTCACTGGGCACAGCAGGCCCTCATGCGCTCTCTAGGCGCAGGAGGTGCCACGCGTCGTCCTCCCGTGCACCCGTGCTTAGGCAGGGGGCCAAATCTGGCATTATGGACGACGGAAGGCTAAATCTAGCATTCCGGTGTTGCAAGGGGCTTAAAAAGCCAAAAATTCTAGAGTTGAGGAGCTAAAATGTACAGAGTATGCTGC
The DNA here is from genome assembly GCA_036346245.1 of Bonia amplexicaulis. Lineage (NCBI taxonomy): Eukaryota > Viridiplantae > Streptophyta > Magnoliopsida > Poales > Poaceae > Bonia > Bonia amplexicaulis. Next base: position 9,530,514 of record CM070751.1, read on the forward strand.
CTAGCAGCCACGCGTGTGAAACACACACAATTCTTTGGTCAGTCGTAGCTATATTACATGACTTTTATAGGATGAGAAAGGCCACATATCGTGCTAATATTATTTTTTTGAGACGACGTCCTGCTAATAATTGATTGTACTGTTGGGTTCGAGTTCTTCTTGGTTGCCTTCACTCTTGAATTTATTAGCTGGAGCTCTTGATATCTCTGTAGACTTTTTGATTTATCAGTTGGCACATTGCTCATGTCCTGCTGCACATCACGATGTGTTGTTGTGCACCCCTGTTATGTTGGAGTTTGAGGTTCTTTTTGTAATTTCTTATTTTGAGAAAAAATAAAAAAGAGGAAGTAGGTGCTACTTGTCAGTGGAACAAGGGAAGAGATATCCCAGAGCGCGTTCTGGTCTTTGGGGTGACCGCTTCATTCGGCTTGACTTGGCCAAGCTCATGGGTGACGACGGTGGTGGCACTAGAGGCGCCAACGGCCTGGGCGCTTCGGCGCCAGCCGGTGGCAGCAGCCACGCCAGCTACCTCGCCTCTCCTCCCTATAAATGCCGTCTTCCTCTTCCCCTTTGAGAAGAACATGAAGTGAGTCCCCTACTTTCGAATATCTTCCTCTTCCTCGGTTGGATCTCGATCTAGGCGGTGGAATTGCTACTTCGCCGTGTTCTTCATAGGCTTTGGCAGCAGGAAAGTCCATATTTTCTCCTCTTGGGCATTACCCGACCGGCTCCTTGCGCTGTTTTTTCTTTGAAATAGTGGCTAGGAGATTTGGGGTTTTCTCTTTGAGGGATAAATCTGGCCAGCTCTTGATCGATTTGAGGGGAGGAATAGTGTGTTTGGTGATTGGTGTTCTACGGTACTCTTAGCCGAAGTACCTCAGTTGGTCTTGTACGCTATACTCCTATACCTCGACTTCGTTCTTCGGTGTATCCCAATTTGAGAAGATTGACATTGTATTTCCGTCAACCGTGTCTCAGATTCGCAACACAACGAGGCAATCGGTTTTCTGGGACAGTGCTACTGGCGTGCCTTGCTAGTTTCTACTCAGTGGCTTTGACTATCACCGGCTTCGTGAGTATTTCGGTGTTCATCTGTTTGCATTCTCGTATTCTGGTTAGAGATTCTTACTGTGAGTAAATTTCTTGATATCTTTATTGAAAGAAATTTGCAAAGTGATGTTGAGGGACAGGGTTAATTACTCAATGAAGATGATTGTTTAATACTGAATTTGGTCAGATATTTTAGTTTAGATTTGAGCTCTAACCACATTAGTTGTTATTGTCGATTACTCTTTAGATTTCCAAACTATTACCTTCAGTTGTGCCTAGATGATATTGTTGTCAGGTTCTGAAACATATATCTTTCAGTTAATGTGCATTTCTGTTGGCCAAAAGGCTTTATAGTTAAACTTGAAACTGTGATACTCTTTCATGGTGAATTATTCAAGTTTGGTGGTTAACTGAACTGCTGCATACACTCTGTGTTGATCTTCTACTATTGGTCGAAAGCAATGTTCTAGTTGAAAGGTATATTGATGGTAAAACTTTGTTTAGAGCTCGAGTCTAAAATGAGGATATCTTATCAAATGTGTTATAGTTCAGACTTAAGTATTGAGAAGGCCAAGAATAAAATCTTGTGCAACTCTACATTCGAGAGCAATAATAAAACATTAAAATCTGAGCAATATGCTGATTTGTGTTTCTTGGGATGTCCCTTTTTACGAGCAATCAGTCAAATTGAAACTTTAGCATTATGTTGGTTCTCATTTTTCTTCTTGTTCTATGTTCTGAGTATATTGTCCTACTTAAATGACATGGGATATTTACATGTTTATATGTCAATCCTGTTATTTAAATATTGCTGGAAATATACTTTAATTACTATTAGTTATGCTGGAATTTACTCCAAAGTTGCTAAAACTGCACATTTTACAATAATCCAAAAAACCAATTTTAGAGAAATGGCTTCCTTGTCTGATGTTGTTAAGCCAAAAGTATTAGATGGTACCAACTTTAAACGTTGGCTGGCTAAAACAAAATTATGGCTGACTGACCTCAAAATTATGGCCGAGCAGTTCAGGATCTTGGCTTAGCATACATACTTTTTTCTCTTGCCCTTCAACCACAAAACTATAGGGTTGTTGCATATAAATCTCCTTATCCAACTTTCTATTTAGGAAAGCAGTCTTCACATCCATTTAATATGCTTGGAGTTTGTATGCAGCAGCTAGTGCTAAAAGCACTCGAATTGTGGGTAGACGAGCCACAGGAGAATATGTGTCAAACTAGTCTTCCTCTTCTTTCTGCGTGAAACATTTAGCCGATAAATGTGCATTGTACTTTTCTATAGTACCATCAGGTATACGCTTTCTTTAAAGATCCATTTGCAACCCACTGGCTCTGAAAGATTTTGTGGTTCATCATCCACGACATAGGTGACACAGTCATTGTCCAAAGACTTTTTAGTCCTATGTCTCTTACTCCTCCTCAACTCCAATTCAGGAGCTGTGTCATCCACACTGGGAGGAATAGAGTGTTCATCAGAACCATTAGGAACAATGACTTCATTCGCTCTCATAGGAAACACATTCTCAAATAAAGTCGTATCACGAGATTCCATAAGGACATTCTTAGTGACATTACTAACCTCGAATTTGACCATTAGAAATCTATACATTGGACTGTGATAGGCATATCCTAGACAGACATAATCAACAGTCTTGAGACCAAATTTCCTTTTCTTCGGTAATGGCACATGCATTTTGCAAGATAGCCCCAAGTATGAAGAAAGGACATGTTCAGTTTTCTCCCCTTCCATCCTTCATAAGGTGTTTCTTCGCCATTGTAGAGAGGCATCCTATTTATGACATAATTAGCTATGAGAACTGCCTCACCCCACTTTGTGTCTGACATACCTGAACTCTGTAACATGGCATTCATCAAGTCACACAAAGTCATGTTCCCTCGTTCAGTTACTCCATTTGATTAGGGAGAATATGGTGAAGTAACTTCATGAATTATTCCACATTCTTCACAGAATTAGGAGAATTCCTTTATTCACCACCTCGGTCCAATCTTAACCGTTTGATTTTCTTTTCTAGTTGATTTTTCACCTCAACCCTGTATATTTTTTAAAAAATGTTCTAGCACTGCATATCTCGACTTAAGTAAATAATACTTAGTCACATCATCAAATGAGAGTAAACAAATAACGTTGCCCACCTTTAGTTAAAACTCCATTCATCTCACAGAGATCAGAATGAATTAGCTTAAGTGGAGAGGTGCTTCGCCCTTCAACGCTATGAAAGGTGTTTGGGGTTACTTAGCTTGCACATACATCTCACATTCTGAACCATTTTTATAATTATAGCTTGGAATTAAACTCATCTTGCTTAACTGCACACTGGTTTCAAAGTTAACATGACATAAATGAGAATGTCAAATATCATAAATTTTATTGCAGTGAGAAATATTATTGCAATGAACCTTTCTCCCAGAAATGAAGAGAAATAGGATTGATCAGCACATATATATATCTAATAGCACATGTATTAATCTACCAATCAATTGATGGACTTGCCATAAAGGCCTAAGGTGCATACTCTTTTGAACTGGGGCCACCCATTGCGACATTTACTTCAGCCTTACGGCTCTTATGCTTACGATTGTGGCAATGGTTAGCCTTATGGCTCGCTATGCCACACAAAAAAGTAGATAATCCCCTTCTTCTTCATCTTCTGATGCTGGATTTTTAACGTTTGTTCTACTACCGGCAATACTCTTGACCTTTACTTGATGAGTTTGGACTTGGGCCTTTCCTGCACAGTCACTAGCTCTTGCACGCGCTTTGATATTAATAGCTACTGACAACTCATTAAGAGTCAAGCGCTCCTTTATATGTCGACGAGCGATCACAAAGTCACGCCACAAGGGTGGTTGCTTAGTCAGGATGACGTTTACTTGGAACTTCTCTAGTAGGATACAGTCGTACTGACTTAAGTCACATACATAGAGTTGTAGCTCATGGAGCTGTTCCATCACTGACCGTCCCTCAACCATCTTAAAGTTCAAGTAATCTAGTAGTTATGAATGACTCATTTCCGTTATCCCCTTCAGAATATTTCCCATCAGATTCATCCCAGAGTTGCTTGGCATCTTTGAAGTTAACATATGCGTCGAACAGCCGATTGGATAAGCTGGCTAACAAATGGGCTAAGACTGATTTATTCGCCTCCTCCCACCGCATCATTTCGACGATTTCCAATGGGAACATTGGAGGAATCGAAATGGATGTGAAAGTATGTATGCTAAGCCAAGATCAGAGAAGAAACTATGTATGCTAAGCCAAGTATATCAAATGGATGTGAAGACTGCTTTCCTACACATGATGAAAGATCTTGGTAAAGATGATGTTATTCTAAACACCAAGCTATTAAAGGGTGAGAATAGGATTACTTTAATACAATCTCATTATGAGAATAAGATTCTGAACTGCTTTGGATTCATGTATGCTAAGCATGTAGCCACACCTTAAGATCCAAATGCCAAGCTATATAAAAACACTAGACATGGAAAAGACCAACTTAGATATTCTCAAATAATTGGATCCTTGATGTATCTAACTAGTGCAACGAGGCTAGATATCTCATATGCTATAAGCAAATTGAGTCGTTATATAGTTAATGCAGGAGATGATTATTTGATAGCACTAAAAGGGTACTTAGGTATCTAAAGGAACTAAGAATTTGGGGATACATTATTTGGGCCATACGATAGTCCTTGAAGGACTCAATGACAATAATTGGATTAGTGACTCGGATGATATAGAGGCTACGGGTGGTTATATACTCACTCTAGTAGGTGGGGTTGCGTGGAAGTCTCTTAAACAGACTATCCTTACACAGTCCACCACGGAGGCTAAGCTAGTGGCAATTGACTCAGCAGTTGTAGAGGCAGAATGGCTCAAGGAGCTCCTTTCTGACCTACCGGTATTGGAAAAACCAATTCTAGCTGTCTTAATCTACTGCGATAACCAAACCATCCTAGTTAAGGCCAAGAATAGAAAGGATAATATGAAGTCCTCAAAACATATACAAAGACGACTTAAGTCAATAAGATACGCCAAAGAGACGAGTGTTATTTCCATAGAATACATCCAATCTGAAAGAAACTTGGCAAATCCTTTCACCAAAGGATTGACACGAAAGCCCATCCTTACAACGTCTAAGGGAATGTGGCTCATACCCGTGTAAAGGCTTACACCGGTGGTAACCTATCCTAGTAGATCGGAGATCCCATAAACTAGGCTCTCGGATAACAAATTGTGTAGGATTAGAAAGCATATCTATTGGGTCCCATTAGCTGTAGTGCTCTTTCTGTATGGAAGGTTGAGCAATAACTCTTAATGAATACGATACCTATATGGGATCGGGAATTGTCTTGCAGGATTTCTTGAAGAATTCATCTATTTGAGTATGATCATGAGGTCGTGATCAAATAAAGATAAGGGTATGTTTTCTTAATTACTCATGAGCTAGATACGGGGATATGACCGTAACATCCCAACCCGAGAGGGAAAAGGGCAAGCCGCCTAGTACAGAATATAACTTGAGAGAAAATTCTCACACCAAGGCATTGGATCAAGGTGAAATCTTCCTTTGTCTGTGTAGAGTCATAATCCTTGTTGCTAGGCTTTAGGTTCAAACCTGCAAGGTATTCATCGTCGAACAGTTGTATATTAAACAAGACTTATGAACATCTTTTATCAAACTGATAAATTGTTTGGGACTGTTGGAGTTTGAGGGTCTTTTGTAATTTCTCATTTTGAGAAAAGATTAAAAAAGAGGAGGTGGGTCCCACCTGTCAATGGAACAAGGGAAGAGATATCCCTGAGCGCGTGCTGGTCTTGGGGTGACCACTTCATTCGGCTTGACTTGGCCGAGCTCGTGGACGACAACGGCGGCGGTGCTAGAGGCACCAATGGCCCGGGTGCTTTGGTGCCGACCGGTGGCAGCTGCTGCGCCAGCCACCTCACCTCTCCTCCCTATAAATGTCGACTTCCTCTTCCCCTTTGAGAAGAACATGAAGTGAGTCCCCTACTTTTGAATATCTTCCTTTTCCTCGGTTGGATCTCGATCTGGGTGGTGGAACCACTTCTCCACTGTGTTCTTCATCGACTTTGGCAGCAGGGAAGTCCAGATTTTCTCCTCTTGGACATTACCCGACTGGCTCCTTGCGCTGTTTCTTCTTTGAAATAGTCGCCAAGAGATTTGGGGCTTCGTCTTTGAGGGATAAATCTAAATGGCTCTTGATCAATTTGAGGGGAGGAATGGTGTGTTTAGTGATTGGTGTTCTATTGTACTCTTGGCCGGAGTACCTCAGCTTAGTTCTTCGGTGTGTCCCTATTTGCGAAGATTGGTATTGTATCTCCATCAACCGTGTCTCATATTCGCGACACAGCGAGGCAATCGGTTTTCTGGGATAGCACTACTTGGCGTGCCTTGCCGGTTTCTACTCGGTGGCTTTGATTATCACTGGCATTGTGAGTATTTCGGTGTTCATCTCTTTTCATTCTGCTATTATGGTTAGAGATACTTACTGTGAGTAAATTTCTTGATATCTCTACTGAAAGAAATTTGCAAAGTGATGTTGATGGACTAGGTTAATTGCTCAATGAAGATGATCGTCTAATACTGAATTTGGTCAGATATTTTAGTTTAGATTTGAGCTCTAACCACATTAGTTGTTACTGTCAATTACTCTTTAGCTTTTCAAACTATTACCTTCAGTTGTGCATAGATGATATTGTTGTCAGGTTCTGAAACATATAGCTTCCGGTTAATGTGCATTTCTGTTCGCCAAATGGCTTTATAGTTAAACTTGAAACTGTGATACTCTTTCATGGTGAATTATTCAAGTTTGATGGTTAACTGAACTACTGCATACACTTTGTGTTATCTTTTTTTTCTGTTGGCCGAAAGCAATGTTATAGTTGAAAGGTATATTGATGGTACAACTTTGTTTAGAGCTCAAAGTCTAAAATGAGGATATCTTATCAAATGTGTTAGAGTTCAGACTTAAGTATTGAGAAGGCTAAGAATAAAATCTTGTGCAACTCTACATCCGAGAGCAATAATCAAACATTAAAATCTAAGCAAGATGATGATTTTCTGTTTCTTGGGCTGTCCCTTTTTATGAGCTATCAATCAAATTAAAACTTTAGCATTATGCTGGTTCTCATTTTTCATCTTGCTCTATGTTCTAAGTATATTGTCCTACTTAGATGACATGGGAGTTTTACATGTTTATATGTCAATCCTGTTATTTAAATGTGCTGGAAATATACTTTAATTACTATTAATTATGTTGGGATTTACTCTCTAAAGTTGCTAAAACTGCACATTTTACAACACGTTATGCTTAGAAACGTTTGAACTTTTATTATAGAGTTTGGTAATGAAACTTAAGACATGTCTAAAATTTAGGAAGGTAATTTATGGTACCTTCCAGTCCCTCGAATAACTAGGAGTATATAATAAATGTATATTAGTGATATGAAAGTATTTTTTTACTAACAGTCTACTAATATCTTTTGATAAAAATATAAATATTTGTTACTCTCTCCATCCCACAATATGAGTCTAAAACACACCATATGCACAAACCAAGGAGGCACTAAATCTAAAGAAAAGTTAATGTTATTAGACCATAGATACCCCTATTAAATGACATATTGCAACCACTCGTCTAAATTTTCTTCTTTAAAGAAGAGGTATATGGTAGAAATTTACAATAACTATATGTTTGATCTCTACAAAGCACTCATATTGTGATATGACAATTCCTAAAAATATAGACCTATTCTTAGGAATATTTCCTTAGTCTTGCAACATAAATCCATATTCTTAGGAAATGTCATCCTACAATATAAGTACATTATATACATTAAAGGTGTAGTTATTATAATATTTTCACCATATATCTCTACTTTAATGTTGAAAAAAACGAGTAGTAATATACCATTCAACAAAGGTATATGTGGTCCAATGGTATTAATCTAAATTTAATGTCTCCTTGGTTTGTGTATATAGTGAACTTTGGGCTTATATTATGGAACGAAAGACGTATATATTAATGACCAAAAATTTATAATGTTGACTGTATACATTCAAAAAGATAAATAAAATATAACAGATAGGTATAAATGGAGCATAGCTTTAATTATGTTATATATTGTGAATACTAATCAGTCACGTCTCACGTGAGCTTTTCAAGCGGCGGATGGGGAGGTCAGGTACGTCGTTTAGACGGCGACGATCGCAGCCTGCACAGCATCTAGTTTTCTCTTTCGCAAACGTATGGCTCGCCTGGACACGGAACTAGCTCGTTATTTGCCTGAACTTGAACCTTCAAGCTCGTAGGAGCTGACACATAAAAACAGACGACATGAATTTTCAAAAGTTCAGGCATGAAATTTGAAACCACCTAGCCACTGCACAATATAACCACCTCGCAAGAAAGCAACTCCATTATCGTCAAACAGATGAGAGCGCGAGACCATTGCTTCAACCAGCTGGCTAAGGCGTTGCTCACACAGCCAAGCGTAAAACTCTACGGAATTAGTTACCACAAAAGTGCGAATAGCACAACAGGTCACCCATGAAGGTTACGAGGACACGAAGTAACTGCGGCAACATACTTTCAAGATCCTAAAGCAGAATAACTAAAAGATCATTGACTAAATAACCAATAGTGGATTCACAATTCTCGACTGAACTACAAAACCTCAGGACTCCTTAGGACACAACAGCGGTAGGAATTATGCTTCAGTCTGCTCTCTCAAGCGACGGATTGTGCTCCTGACAGTGACCGCACTAGCAGTGCTGCAAATACATATTATGAAATTAGCAACATACGCTGTGACAATGAAAGCGTCATTTGGAAGGATTAGGAAAGCTAGCAATGACAACATACTTCATGGTATAAGCACCGCCAGCCTTGACCTTGCCACAGTCCTTGCATCCCCAAATTCCAACTGCTTTCCTCTTCACAGCAAACTGGTAAGAATACACAGCAAAGGCAGACTTAAGACAAAGGACTGTGTTTTTCGCATTTATATTTTGCCCAAAGTCACTCCAGATGTATAGAACAAGATATAAACCATTCAAATATTAAATAAAAACAAAATAGAGTAAGATATATATTCAAGATAGCTTGCTTCCATGTGCTCCAACTACTCAACAGTTTGTAACAGACCGGTTTTTATAACATGTCCAAAGTAGATCAAGATAGCTTGTGTTTCTATGATGGAACTATACAAAATGGATAAAATAAAAATTAACTGTAGCATTCATTTTGCCATGCAAAGAGATATTACAAGAAAAGATGCACAGAAGATATTATAAATATGAGACCACATAGGACAGTCAAGCCTAGCTCAAGAAATGGACTAAAGTTTACTATTGTCAATACTATTGCTGCCATAGGGTGAAAATAGAAGCATGGAAAACTGATACTACATATCATGGTAATCATAAATAAGCATCAGAAATCTGGGCCCTAACTGGTAGGTGCATACTGCAACAAGTCAAAAACTATTTAATAGTTCATAAACAGAAGTAGTCAGACGATTAACCAGGCAGCCTAACGGAAGACATACCTTCCCACAGAACTCACAGAAGTACTTGGAGTGCTGAGACACCTCCATCTTCTTGATTTGCTTTCGTAAACTGGCACCATACCTAGTACCTATAACATTTTAAGGGTTAATTTTAGAAAGTAACAGAAACAGATGAATAAGGAAATAAGACAAATTTTAGATGTTAATACCATATTTGCCAACGATTCCAGCCTTCTTGGTGCGCTTGGTCTGTAGACATCGCAAAAACAACAAATTACACAGCTGCTTGCTAAAATTGATCAATATGATATAATTCGTGCAGTTACAACTGAAAAGTACTAATGCAGATTTAGGGTCTGTTTGGCGCAGCTACGGCTTATAACTTTTGGCTGAAATTTTTGAATTTTAGCTTTTTGCGACAGAGATTATAGAGAAAGATACTTGCTTGCGATTTTGGTTGATACAGATGTTAGGCGTTTAAGATGTACTACAATTAACTTGTAGATCCCGTCTTGAGAAAATACCATGTTTGAAAGTTAGGTACTGTAGCAAAAGCCAAAAGCTGCTAGCTTCGGTCGAAAAGAATAGGCCCTTAACACTAAAAGATAGGACAGCTTAGTGTTAGGATCACATGCAAGGTTGCACTCACAAATGGTGACAAGCCACAGGTAAGAACAATATAGAATTTCCCAACATTACAGTGAAGTAACGTTGGAAGCCATAAGGATCTAGTATGAAATTATCAGTGAATTATGCTGATCGCAAATAACATTCCACTAGCAAAATGATAACAAACATTGCATGCAAGTGAACAGCTACTGACTACTAGATATATCATGCCAAATGCTTGTCGATTGAAAATTGAAGTTGTGCATAGGAGAAGATATAAACTGATGAATTGCAGTGGCTAGATCTCAGCGGTGGAAGCTGCCGTGATGCTGCCAGGTGCAGCATACTGGCAATGGTCTCCACACAACAGGGGTGGGTCACACAAGGGCAATGAACAGTCCAGTAAAAAAATACAAACTTATGGTCATTTAATTTCAATTATTTCGGGCTGAATCTAGTTTGTACCTAGAGAAACCCTTCACAATTCTGGCTTGATACGTTTTTCCAATTCCACTTAAATTTTCAGGCTAAACAGGCCTCAAATTACTAATAAAATACTAACTATGTTCTCAAATACTTGATAATATTGATTTTGATTAGTCAAACAGTCTATTCTTCGACCCGTAATAGTTTCTAAGTGGTAAGTGTAGTATTGTAGTGCATGCGTAGGTTAGAGGTAGTTGTGGTAAAATAGCCATAGTCTAGAATTATAATTTTACAGATCTAACTCTGATATCATGTTAATGTTTGAGAGAGAGCACGCCCTTGCAATACAATCATCCATTTGTGCTCTCACTCGATCATCAACATGGTATCAGAGCCTAGAACTCTAAAATCCTAACTCTAGACTAAGACTACTTCAGCACAACTACCCTACCCCTAACCTAAACATGCTACCAATCCTTAATATGTTATTTCATACTATTGTGACATTAGTGTTATCCCTTTCAAACTCAATGTTATTTCATACATTAACACTATTGGTTAACACTAAGTGTCCAGATGAATACGATGTGATTGAATCCATGATAATATCATACCTTTTATAACTTTCTATAAGATATAATGGTCAAAAATCAAAATAACATTTTAGAGATCATGCAAGGTCAATAGTGCCAAGTATGAGATCAGGAGGAGTACCTCATCACTAACTTAGCAACTGATACTTTTAAAAAAATTTGTCATTAGCATACTATAACCAACAGCATTGCACCATTGCACCTAAACTTACACTGAAATTAATAGCAAAACTACCATACCGTGTTTAATACTAAATGTTTTGAATGTGTGGACCTTACCTACCTCACTAACCTTGCTGAATATTAGTCTCATAATTTTCTAATGTGTAAAGCATAGATATACCAAGGAAAAAGTCCCAGGTTCCAATGGGGCCTTAGTGGATGCCAAAGTTTGCCGTTATGGTAGCATACAGATACAGTCCGTTGCATAATCTTAGGTGCGACAAACTTAAACATCAACCAAACACCCAAAACCTTAGACAATGTCGAAGTTTGAGGATTAGTACATCCTAATTTCATTGTAGTGAACCCAAGGTAGGAGCACAGACATTATGATCAACATGCTCTGCGCCTCGTCCCCCACAGAAGGCAACCTACCCCAGCTTTAGCTTTTCCGGTGATTCTAGCATATACTAACCACAACACCTACATGACTTTTTATACCCTAATAAGGGCCTGTTTGGAGATCCGGTACCCATCCTAAACACCTACAAGTTCTAAGTGAATTGAAGAATGCATCAAGAAAACAAATCAAAGCTCAAGGTTAACACAAACGGAACAAAAGGAGCCGAGAGCGCTTGACTATATAATCTAATTGCGTCAAACCCCCATGATCTAGCACCCAAGAAACACTACTATCTCGCGGGACAAATCCTACAGAAGATCCATAGCTACGAATCCTCGAAAGAGTAACAAACAAGAATCCATACTGTACAAAGCAGATGAATGAAGTATGAACACTGGAACGTATAATTCCAATACCGCACAGCTCTACGCGGACAAGCAGCCTAGGGTAAAGCTTTCCGTCATAGGGAGAAAACGAGGGAAAGGAGAAGAGGAGCGTCGTACCATCTCGGCGACTGGTAGGAGGCGAGCTGCGGCTGCGAAGTCTGCGAGATGGCGGCGCGCGTGCGAGGGAGGCGCGAGAGGGAGGTGATATACCGGGGGCTAGGGTTTCCGGGGACGTGTGGCTGGGGCGCTTGGTCCATTAGATGTGGGCCCGGTCTAGCGGACAGATTCGTGGGCTTTCTTCCTACTTCTGACCTTTGCGTTCTCTTCCCGTTTCATTGGTGGCCCATTGGCACGGAACTAGGCTTTGTGTGTGTGTGTGTTTTGTTTTTTGAAATTCCTAGTTCAATTTATAGACATCTAAGCAAAAAAAAATTCTCTAAAATAAGATACATATAACCCAATCTAGGGTTTCTAAAATAAGATACATATAGCCCAATCTAGGGTTTAAACCCTAGTAGACTAAGGGTACAATCACCTCCACTAGTCACTCAAAGAAAGGATATGTTCATTACTTCCCCCCAAGGAATGGCACATTGGCACGTGTGGTCAAACTATTTTATCTTTGACCAACAGTGTTGTGTGCCGACGTCGACGGTCAGATCGCCCACGAACAACCACAACAAAATTGCAATAAGAACAATAAAATTTGAGAGTGGCATTCACATTCAAGGAATTGGGGGAGAAATAAGAACAGTGGAGGGCGAGGATCACGGATAAATTCTCTGTGGTACAGCACTCCTCTTGTTAACATCATCTCAACCACGCTGCTCGATGGGCCCCGCGGTCCATAGACCGAGATTACGTACACAAGTGCTTCTGCCTTCTCCATGACTCTTTATCTACAGAACGAGCCACGCATCCTTCGGTGCCAAGTCAAATTGAACTGTTCTGCGACTACGTGCCTCAGTCTTCTGATCCCCTGCTTCTCGTGAGTTAATTAATGGTCATTGATTAGGTCGGCAACGAGAACCTCCCATGCAAGTTGCTGAAATAGAGAAAGCACAAATTGACTAAAAGAAACCAGAAAGATGACAAAATAGACGACCCAAATCAAGTGACTACGAATTCCAGGCCAGTTTTCTGCTACTTACAGGCGCAGATCCAATTCGTTTTCATTGCAGCTTAAGCAAAACGTTCATGAATATTCATGCAACTTTGCTTAGCTTTTAGTTTAAGCTTCTAACAATAGTTCTTGTCTGAAATTACACCATAACAACGGTTATTTTTTAGAAAAAAAAAGATAAGACTAGAAAAAAATTGAAAAAAAATAATTATATCGCTACAAACAATGCAAAGAAATAAAAGACAAAAAAATAAAAAGCTAAAATAAACTAAAATTAAAAATCGATGTGTTTGGCTCAATGCAAAGGAATAAAAGGCAAAAAAAACTAAAAAATCTAAAATAAATCAAAATTAAAATCGATTTGTTTCAAAAGCGAAGATGTTTAGAGCGAAGCTTTGTTAATCGCAAATGGAAAAAACGCAGAGACAAGACAGCCTTTTGTTATGCATGCAGCACCGGTAAGAAAGCTCCAGCAAAATCAGTAAATGGACATCTGCCATCTCACATCATATTTACCGAGCTGATAAGGTCTAACGCAACAGACATATTTATTCACAAAAGGATGTATGTAGGTAATGTACTTAGCGGCTACAAACGGATGAAATCATTTGAGGCTACAAACAAATGAAATCATTAGTCCCTCGAGAAGTGCCTTGTCAACATACTTACAACAAACTGGATACAGCTTGAACAACTAGATCAGTTATTCCAAATGACTAAACGAATTCCTTGTCGAGGTGACGGTCTATGATTTCAGATACGGTTTCTAAGAACGAGTTTTCACTTGTCCCTGGAAGAACAGCATCCTCTGCTTCCTGGATGATGTCCTCAATCTCAGACTCTCTATTCACAGTTTCCCTGCACAGTATGCGCCCTATGTCATATGGTGTGAGGCCTCGCGCTGCGCCCTTCTTCAAAAGCATGGTGCTGATGCGCAGGACACGAGCGCATCTTGGAGACAGCTCCCACCCATGGAACTTGAGAAGCTTGATGTCCTCTTCAGCATCCAGCAAGTTAATGTATGCAACGGTTTCATCACTGAATGGCTCACGGGCCTGGGGCCAGTAGAGCCACTCGAAAGTACAATCTTCAAACTGCATCGCAACAAAGCAACAAAATTATCATTAGCCTGACAGAACTATCATACTATCATGCAAGGGGGGAAGGTAACAAGAGAGAAATAAACACCTTCTCTGGCAAGCAATAACCATGATCAATTGGAACCAACTTGTAGTTGCCACCTTCTCCTTCCTTGCACACTAGAATGTTCCCTGCATGGCGATCAGCATTGGCTAACCTAATATCTAACACTGCTATTTTGTGGACCTCCTTCACTGGAAAAGCCCGGGGACCCATATCCTCGCAACTTCCATTGTTCTTCATAAACATCTGCAGTGATCCAATCTTGAAGCTCTTCCCCCTGTGTAAGCACCGGACCAATGTTGTGGGAGGCACACCAGAAAACCCAACACTGTGACCCGATTCACGATCACCAATTGGATGGTCAAGAATATAAGCTGCAACCTCCCTTATTGCACCTTCCCCTACACGTGTCCCCCTCTTCATGCCTTCCCCATCAGATGACAATGGAAGCCCCCTCGGGTTATTTTCAGCCATAGGTTCCTCATCAATAGGCTTAAACACTGCAACATTCTTCTGGCCTGATGCATCTTGCATGAAGTAAACGCCCCCTGAACCTTCTGCTGACATCATTGGCAAGTGTCCATTCTCGAGACCAGCTATCACTGAGCCAATCATTTTCATCACATCAGGTGACAGCTTCACCTTCCGATTAACAACAAATGGTTCAACAAGAGCAGGCCTACCACCAGCTGGTTTTGCAGGGTTCACAACAAGAGCTTCATTTTGCAAGTTCGCTTTCTCCTGCGGGTTGACAATTGTAACCACAGTATCTTTATCAACTTGCTGCGTTCGTACCTTTGCTGGCTTGCGGATGAACAAATGAATCACAGCATCATCCTTCTTGCTAATATCAGCAATCAACCGGTGGTCCTCAAGCTCCTCGCCATCATATTCGAGCTTGTGATCCTCCAGGCTACCAAGGTCCTCATCACCGTCCACTGCAAGCTTATTCTTGAGATACTTGACATTGCGGCTTTGGTCCACCTGGAACTGAAACTTCTTCCCACTGGCAGTCTCAATGTTAATCACCCGGAGATCAGCCAACCGGATAACAAGGTGCAGAACATTTCCATCGGCAAGCCCATAATCCTTGACAGGGCAGTTGTTGCGCGCCAGCTCATGCCCGTCAAGCACAAGCCGCTGCTTTGTCACCACAAACCCTTTGAACCTCTGGATGCGCAGCTTGACCGAGGCGATGGACTCTGAGCCCAACACACTCATGGGCATGGGGGGCGCACCAGGCACAGCAAGAAAGATAAGAATGGAATCCTGCAGCTGTGACCCGAACAAGCAATGGGGCGAACGGCTGCCGTCGAAGCTGATGGGCAAGAGGGCGAGCTCTTCGGGGATCGGCCCGAGGGCAATGACACCTGCTGACGACATCTTTCCGGGAGGGGCTTAGGAGGCCGAAGCTTCCACAACAGCTACCACTATTTACACTAGCACTAAAAGTTTGATCCTTTGTACTAAGAATTGGAAGCCATGGGGAAGCCGATCCAAGGGTTCCTTCTACGATGGAGGAAACCCTTTGGGAAAGCGAGACACCACAACCGGTGTTACAACCCCATCTTGGATTCGAAGCACATCAAATCTGCAAAAAATATATATATTAGAGCGCCCTTCGTTAGTGGCCACCAAAACTAAAAAAAATCGGTAAACATCCAGAAGATCGTGAGGAAAACATACCAGCCATGGTTTGATTGGAGGGGGAAAGTGGAGCAAAATCTCGCCTTTGCACCCCACTGATGGCCGAATCGCGTGACAGAATCTAAAAGGGCGAGATCGTTTGGAGAGATCAGTCACACACTCACCCAGGCCCCCAGGTACAAACAAGGTAAATTTGCAGAGAAATTTCTCACCAGAAACGGAATCAATTTTCCCCCCGAATGAAGGGAAACACAAGATGATGGATCGATTCCTTCGACCTGGCCACCGATGGCGCCACGAGCTCACGGCTCCTCCCTCCAATCGAAATCTGCTGCAACACCACATCTCTCAGATTAGATTAACCCCCCAATCGATTCAAACCAAAACAAAACTCAGCCCAAAAAACCAGGGGAAAATCTCGGTACCGAACCGCGCGCAAATGGCGATTAGGATCAGAGGCGACTTACCACCCGAACGAGGGAAGAAATCCAGTGATTATTAATAACCCAACGACTCTTTCTTCCTTGCTCCGCAGCTCACACGGAGGGGAGAGAGAAGGGAAAGTTTTGGTTTGGTTTGGTTTGTGGGGAAGGAACAGGTGGGTTACCATGGGGGGAGGAGAGAGAATGCGGAATGTGACGTGCCGGGGGAGGGTGAAGCTTCGTCGAAGGGGCTTCTTTTTAATTGTTTGCCGGTTTTGTCCCTGGAAGGGAAAGGTCGCTTCGAAAGAAATCTCACTGTCAAGGGGTTAGTTTCCCATTTAAACGGGTTGGACGCGCTCACTAATAAATGTACCTCGACCAGTAAAGTTCTGGAATCCACTGCCGGAGCAAACCAGGGCCCTCCCAGTTGTTTAAGGGATTTGCTAAGCGTCGCCTAGAGTTTTCTTTTAAAAAATCACCTAAATTTCTGATCTTTTGATTCGTCTCGCCACTCATGCTCCGACGTCCGTATCCTCTCCAGTGAGGTTAGGGCTTAGGTTTACCGTAGTTAGGTTCAGGGTTCACCGAGATCCAAACCTTAGATTTTGAGTGGGAGACAGTGATGGCGTCGCTGGCTACAGGAAGAAAGCCGGAGATGGGGGGATTCACACGGAACTAGTAAGTTATGTGTTGGAGAGGGTGGTTGGAGACAGTTGCCAGAGGTGGATCCTGCGACGGTGAGAAGATTGCGGGCGGCGGGGGAGGTCGGCGGCACACAGGAAGGAGATGGGAGAGGAGGAACAGGGAGCGGTGGCTCATTGATGAGGATCGGGTGGGGTGGTGGCGCTGGGGTAGGGAGATGGTGGTGGCGGTTGACTAAGAGAGGGGGTGTGGGTGTTGGGGTTAGGGGTTGAAGGGATATATGTGGGATGTGGTGTTAGATCCACACCATTAGATCCAGATCTGAGGACCACAAATCTGGATGTTTTTTTTTTTGAGAAAACATCTGAGTAATAACTATACACATATGTTGTTTAATACCAAGCCCGATCTGACGTTAGCACGAGAGTGTGATCACTCGTTTCTTCCTTTTTGTCTTTGTTGGCACGTGTGATCCCTTCCTCCATTTCCTTTTTGTTTTATCATTATTTGAATACCATATCTCTTAAACTGAGTGTCTGATTTGTGTTTCTTCTGAAACATCGTGATCTATTTGGTGAGTTTAACAAAAACAAGATCTATATTAAATATATTTTGAAAACACATTAATAACATTATTTCTCAGCTAATAACTATAGACGTCTAATACTAGAAACTCTATGGGCTAGCAGCTCGTAATTCTCCACATGCAGTAATTATATGTTTCACTATCTATATGATGACAACTAGCAAACGTTAGGTTCTAGTACCTATCAATTGTAAGGTGCTAGCAACTATTAAATTTCTCACTACTAGTAATTATAGGTTTCACTATATAGGTGTCGGTAACTAGCAATTTTAGGTGTTGGCAACTATTAAACTTTATATTAGTTGTTAGCTCTATATGTTATTTACTACATTAGTTGCTAGCTCTACATGTTTTGCTAATAACTCTATATTAATTGCTAGCTCTATATGTTATATTACTTGCTATATTAGTTACTGGTAACTATGTATGTTACTTGCTACATTAGTTGCTAACAACTTTACATATTATTTACTACATAATTGCTAGCAGATCTACATATCACCTGCTAGCATCTCTCTATTACCTGGTGGTATTTATCATCAATTTTATGCAATCAACTAATAGGGGTGATTTTACATTAATTGCTAGCAACTCTACCACATTAATTAGCAATTCTATATATTACATGCTACATTAGTTGATAACAACTCTACATGTTACTTACTAGTAGTGGATCCTAAAGTTGTTATCTAGATTTGCTAGTAACTAATATAAATCCATCAAAAAGAGCTCTACCTAGAGTTGCTAATAACAGACATCTAGAGTTATTAGCTGAGAAATAATTTTATCAGTACATCTTCAAAACATATTTAATATGGATCTTGTTTTATCAAATCGTCATATAGATTGCAATGGTTTTGACATAACGCAAATTAGAGACTCGGTTTAATTGGTATGATCATTTAAAGAAGAGATGATAGATAAGTGCAAACTTAATTTATCTTGTATCATGTAGCCGATGCATCTGTTTCCTTAACCCATTCAATTGCATTGCATGCATCTGTGTACGAAAGATGGATGTACACGTCATAAAGATGATACGTGTGTGGTCTCGCTAACGCGGGACTAGGTATACGGAAGCATTATTGTAATATCAAACATTGATCCTAGGTGAGATACTAGAAACAATCGCTCCAATGCTTCGATAATAAAGTTTGTTACTAGATGCCCCCGAATTAATTAGTCATATGCTACCAAATGAATGATGTGGTAGTGAGCGGGATGGCCCAGAGTGAACTAATTAGTCATTTGCGAAGCAGTAGTTTTCTCTTTAAAAAAAGACAGTATGCGCCAAAAGTTTGTTTTACGGAAATTTGGTCATGAATTTAGCTAAACAAGAATTTGGCAAAAATTTGAACTAGAAAGTTTATGGAAATAGAATAGTAAAAAGAAATTGGCAGCATACGAATTGTGTGCTAAATTGAATCAAATTATCAGAATTGGAACCATGGGCATAGACCTGAACACGCCCGGGTATCCCCATTTCATATTGGTTCCTGCGGTCACAAAAAAAGTTTTACCGTCAAAATATGTGGAAATTATAAATGGTTTGGGCAAAAAGAAATGATCCTACGATATTTTAATTTTAGTAGGCTCTCCAAATATTTTGTGACCGAAATACACGGTCAAGGTTGTGTTATAAAAACCACGTGAATACCTCGAACGACACTGATTTTGGCACAAGGGACCACAAGTCATTCTAACTTTTTTTCCCATAAGAGCCTGCAAATAAAGAAATACACAATATGTTAAAGTGACTAATTATAATGCCACGTGCTCTCAAAGAAATTATAGTGTCATTTTTTTTACATGACATGAAGCAGGCAAAACATCGATTGCAACCACGAAAATTCAATTAGTAGAGCAAAAACGAGAGGACATGAGAAAATTTTGAAACGTTCGGCGAGGGGAGCCAGCAACGCAGGAGACTAGCAAGACAAGAAGGGTCGCTCAAGACTTTGAGCCCAGCCGCGCTTGGGGCGTACGAAAGACGGGATGGATGAGTTGGCAGTCGGGGGGAGAGAGACGAAAGAGATTAGGCCGAATGCGTAGGCCGTGACGCGTACAGCACCCCGTTAGCGGCGCCGTCCGCGGCCGTGAGACAACGACGGGGACGCTGCGTCTGCGTGCGGTGCGGTCGGTGGAACGGACGAAAGTTCAAGAAACCACAGGCGGAAGCATCGACTGTGCTGTTCCAAATTTGTCGGCTACTCTCTCTCTCTCTCGCTGGAAATTGCTCCGCTCGTCCTCGGCCGCAATGAATCGGGGGACTTTTGCGTCCAGGTGCAACGCTCCCTGCAACGTATCTGAACAGGCCATAGGAAAAGGCTTTGCGAACCAGGAAATTTACCCCACAAGTGACAAACAAGTCCATATACGTGGAGCGTTTACTTGTAGCAGGGTGAGCGGTTTTTTCGTCCAGACTATACTCGAATAATCAAGTTGGTGTTACTAATTCGTAAACGTAGCCATATATCCTTTATTTTTCCGATTGTAAGGAATAGACACACACTACATATACACACACATGCAAGTACCTTCCTTTAGCACAAACCTTAGGCACCGCTTCAATATGAGCGAAACACGAACTACAGCTTTATTTTTGCATTATTCATAATTTCGTCTTTTTCTGAATTTTTGGCTTTTTTTGAGCTTTTTTGCCGGTTCTTTTTTTTCCCGTATTCGTTTGCGTTGTCTGTGATGGGCTAACAAATTTTTTATATTTTTCAATTTTTTTTAAATTTAATTATGTTGAATAAGCCTTGTCATTCTGTTTTTTTCAACCATTCTGAGTGTTTTCAGCCATAAGCCACCAAAAATAAGCCGAACTGAACACCACCTAAAGATAAAGTTTGGCGATAAATCCAGGACCTCACCAAATTCCTGATAAAAATGCACTCATGTATGCATAATAGTGGATAACAGAATTTAAATCTTAGTGGTTGGAGTCGTACATCTACAACTTCACCACCCCACTAAAAGATAATTTTTGATATATCATTCATTAAGATAATTTTTGATATATCATTCATTAAGATTATATTATTCAAAAAGTGGTGCTATTTTTAGTTTCTCCATGTATTAAGGGAATTACATTAGTCATCAAGTCATATCACAATATATGAGAAAATTGCTCACATTTGAAATGCGTTTGCAAAAATACCACTTCAAACTTGTGACCTGCTCTCGTAGCACCGATTACTTCCACCTACTCGCTCCCGTCTAGCACTCTGTTACTTCCACCTAATCCAGATTGTCGGATCACTCACCAATGGCTCAAATTTGATCTCCAACTAACAAAGCTCTTTATTCTTTCTCCCACCTTCTCCCCTCTCGCTGGCGGTAGCTTGGAAGGAGGCCAAGACCTCATCAGCTCGCTCCCCAATGATCTGTCTTCTCCCACAGACCCACTTCCCCTCTCATCTCTCTCTCTTTCGCGCGCTCCCCCTCTCTCCATTGGAGACATTGGTGACCAAGCAGGAGCCGACACGAAGGTGGCAACGACTGGCATGGGAGGTAGTGCACACGGTGGATGTTGTTCGCCGTGGTGGTTCACGACACGAGCACTGGCCATATCTCGGAGTGGCGACGGTGAGTAATGCAGTGGCGATGGTCGGAGAGGAAAACATTGGTGGTGGCCTCACCTCTCACGGGCGCTTGCTTAGATTTGGTGCGGGTGATGGCACTGGCGACCCTGAGCTCTACCGCATCGCCGCCGTCATCCCTGTGGCCAAATTTGGTGAGCACTGTCCATTGCCGCCATTGAAGAAGGGGCGCACTGACATGGAAAAAGGGAAAGGTAGGAAGGGAGACAGTGTGAGAAGGGGAAGGAGAGAGATTTGATCTAGGCTGTTGGTGTATGATCCAACGATCTAGATTGATGAAGTGTGATGGAGTGTGACGAGGATATAATAATCCCCAAATTATTATTTATCTGTAAATGATATTGTTATGACATTGTACTCCTCGAGTATACTCCTTATCTATAAGGGAGAGATTTTACAAGGTAGAAGTAAGCTCTTCTACGATAACTCCTTGGTCATAAGCTCTTCTATGACAATAACTCCTTAGTCGTAAGCTCTTCTAGACAATCACTCTTTAGTCGTAAGGTTTTCCTACAACCACCTCGTAGTCGTAAGTTCTCCTACGACCATGACATAGTCGTAAGTTATCTTATGATCACCTTGTGGTCGTAGATCCTCCTATGACTAAACGAAAACTTCGACTGACCTATCTACGATAACCCATTGTATTGTGGGTCTGTCTGACGAGGTAGTAGCATGTGTATTTATTCTTTGTAATAAGTGCGTATAACTTCTCCCTGGCAGAAACCACCGCACGATCAGTGAGATACGATGTCTCTAATAACACCCGTCGGACGCTTATCATTTGAAATGTTAAGGCATCTCTTGGAAAAAAGAAACGGCCAATGATCGTAAGGTCCAACCTTTTAGCCTTGCTGTAGGTGACATTGTATTGAAGAGAATTCAATCCCGGTCTAATCGGAACAAGCTTTCCCCCAAGTGGGAAAGCCCTTACATAGTGTTCAAATTTACACAACCAGGCTCGGTATGACTTGCCATGGAAGACAGCCAGATTCTCTCAAACTCTTAGAATATCGACCAATTGTATAAGTTTGGAATATCGATCAATTGCATAAGTTCTATGTATAACTCTTCTAGTATTTCAATAAAGTTTTCAGTTTGTTCAATCTTTATTGTCGTATGTGGAGAAGAGCTTCTTTTATGTTTGCTTGTCCACCTCTAATACATTCAGTATGGTCAACCTGATTGGAGAAAGAAACATCACCTAGTCGAAGTCTCTCCTTTATGTACGTGGTTTTGCCCACTGGAAGGAGCTTCCTAGCATCGCATCATTTTTAACTCTTGCTATCAGTAAACAATAATTGAGTTAACCCAGAAAAATCGAATGAATTTAAATAAGATCTCTAAGTGTTTGTCCTATTCTTATTTATGCCTTTGATTTGATTAAACCTGGTCGGAGAAAGGTAGCATCACCTAGTCGAAGCCTTTCATTTCTACATGTGGTCCTGTCCACTAGAAGGAACTTCCACCAGAACATGACAATCGAAGTCGACAATGATAGTTGGATGAACTGCTCTGATCTCTACATACCCTATTATGTACTATTTGCTTAGTTTATCCATAAAAACTAAGTAAATAGTTGAGAGCTAGGATAGAGTTATCGATATAACTTCAATTATTAGTTGTAATTTAACTTTTTTTTTCATTTTTTTGTCTTACGAGTACTAACTACCAAACAAGATGAATTGCAAGAAAAGGAAGATGATTTTTTATTAACAAAAGGTTTGTTTTTGCAAAGTTCTATATTACAAATTACTCTGATGAAGGAGAGCCGACTTGCATCTCATCCACGATCTTCCGACCACCGGCTCCGGTTCTTGATCGGGCCGTGCCTGCCTTCGGTCTTGATCGAAGTCGTAATCAATCGGTCGGAGGTTGTCTTGCCATAGTTGCATGCCTTGAGTTTTGCCAAGGCATAACTAATGGCACTCTTAACGGCCTCTTGTATCGAGTCAGCTTGGTTGATCTTTAGAGTGATTAAGAGCTTCTCTAAAGCTTTGACTTGTCGTCCAATCGTACTCGTGTGAGCGGTCATGGTGTCCTCAGAAGGATTGATCTTCTTAGTACCAAGCCCTTTGAGTAGATCATTTAGAAGAGAAACGTTCTCCTGAGGAATGCTCTTCATCGAAAATGTCTCCTCCCGACTACGAGTCAAATCCTCTACGCGTCGCTTTATTTCGACTATAGCCTCTGCAAAGCAGAGTGAAACTTAGTCAGAAAAAAACTTCATAAAAGGACTGGTTAGTAAGAACTGGCCGAAGGTAAAGATTTCCTTACTTGCTAGTGGTTAGACGTGAAGAACTAGACCAGCGGTTGAAACAAAAAAAAAGACTACGTATGCCAGTGGTTTGCCATTTCTTTGTCTGTTCGCGCAGTTTAGGATTTTCCTGCACTAAGAGCATGAGTTGTCTGTGGTATTCAAGCACAGTAACCATGTTTAAAAAGCTCTCTGGATAAAGGGAGATAATGAGAATTGAGAAAAGCCAATTGTAAATAACTAAGCATTAGATTCTTACGTTCATGCTCGTATGAGCAAACTTGGCGAGTACTTGCTAGGAATCCTCTAGTTGATCGAGCTCTTCGACCTTGTTCCACCACACCTTCTCGAGGCACTCGTCGTCAAAGACATTCCCCTTGTTGGAGATATCTTTGGGGCGAGGAACTTGGCCATGTGATGACATGAGGAAGACACCACTACAATAGCAGGATTCAAAAACTCAGAGAAGAAGTTAGGTTGTTGTTGTTGTTGTTGTTCTTCTTCTTCTTCTTCTTCTTCTTCTTCTTCAGTTGTACCTCTTTGGAGACGAGGAGGAGCCTCCTCGGTGGACTCCTCCTCAGCGTGGCAGTTAGAAGGATTTCCCACTTCTCTATTAGCTTCAGCGGTAGCTTCCGTATCCAAGATGGTGGTCGATTCTCCAACCATCTTCTCTATCGTTTCTTCGGTTGCACAAAGAATGGCAAGGGGCATCTTGATAGAAGCATCCTTGGTCGATGAGGGAGCCGTGCTAAAGTCACAAGAAGAGAGGTAAATTTGCATCTAAGGAAAAAAGGTAAAGCATTATTCATATGCTCTTATTTACATACCTTGCTTTCTTAGTTTTGATCTCGAATTTAGAAGGAACCTTCCCTAAAGAAGGTTTTTTCTACTTTTTCCCACGACCATGTCTGGTCTTGAAGAGCGGGGTCTTCTTCGACCACGCCTGGTCATAGGCGCTGAGCAGGTATTGTAACTCTTTGTTCCTCTTGCCCCTCCAGATGGTCAAGACTAATTTTGACCACCTGAAGAGCAGTCTCCTTTTCGATCGTAGGTTCAGCTGTTGCAACAGTCTCCTTCATAAAAGATACAAAACTCTGCCAGTTCTCCTTTTTGAGTTGCTTAATAAAGCCTTGAGAAGCACTAACTGAGAAAGTTTTATAATCGTAATAGAAGGGTACCTTGATCTTGGGAGTTGGTTGTGCTAGTACAACTGCCCCTATCTCCTCTACAGCAGCCATGTCTACAAATAACTGCTCGATGCTTGCTTGTCGACGACTCTTAGTCGAGGGAGTTTTAATCTACTTCGTCTCTTTTCCGATTACCATCAATTCAACCTCTCGGTCATCTTGACGGTTTTCCATGCCAACTTTCTACAATAGGGAAGAATACTAAGTACTCGTTGCTTACGACTATGAAATCCTAAAGATAAGATCAAACTTCGATTACCTTTAGGCGTTCTTCTCTTTCTTCGGTGGATACATCCACCAAGAAGCGGGGAGCCTCCACATCGAGTGTTGGAGTTGTCTTACAGATAGCTTTGACTCAGGAGTCAATCTCTCCCAAAGCAAGGTCTGCATGGACAGATAAAGTGGTCAATAAACAGAACTCAAAATTCAAAATCTAACTGAGAGCATGAGTTTATATGTTAATTACCATCCTTGTAGTCTCTGGTCGTATCCTTGACCCCCGATAACATCCTCATTAGATGTGCTCATTTCTTCAGAGGGCTGATACAATGAGTGATGAAGTCTTTCACCACGTGCCAACTGGTGAGCCCATTTTCTCTTAGCTCCTTGATGGCTTGGATGTAGGAGGCTATCCGAGTATGGACTTTGGGGACCAAATTTCAGGAAGAATTTCTCTCTACAGCCTTCCCCACAAAAGAAAGACTGTCATCGTTAGTTATCTCCCAGTAAAATCACTTTTTCTTCTAGTCGGCAATGAGGGCCGAGTAAACATTGGGGTATATTCTTCTATCTTGCCGTCATAGAGCTTCAGACCAAAGCTCCTGACAACCCCGGCTTGTCTGCTCATTTCATAGTAATACAAAAGGAGCTCCAGATCTGGAGGAATCCCTAGATAAGCTTCGCATAGGTACACGAACACACTTAGCATGGTGATTGAATTAGGAACTAGGTTCACCAATTCCACCCTAAAGTACTCGAGTACAGGAAGTCAAAGTCCGCACTCATAGTAGGCTTAGAAATTAGGATTTGCCCAATCTCCCCCGAAGGCCAATGTTGTCCGACAGCTTCAATCCACTTCACATATTTCTTGAAAGGATCTTCTCAGCTTTGACCAAGGCTTTCATCTTCGTAACATCCATCTCTGGCACTGGCCAACTAGAAGAAGACTTCGTCATTTTTTAAGCAATTGGTTTGGATGTCAAAGAAATTGGGGGAAGAAAAAGGCTTGGTCGGTGGTAGGAAACTCGAAGAGGATTGGAGTAGAAGGGGATAGTAAGAAGTCCAAAATATTATCCTGTGGAAAGTTTTTATAACCGTATGAGTCACTTTCCAATCTCGGGAACCCAACGATTACTACCTCTTCGGAAATTACACCAAACGGACAGATCGACGAGAGTCGATGATGATTCTAAAACTCCTCAGTTCAAAATCGGCGTGTCTTTACAACTCAAGCGAAATTACTTTTTGACCAAGTTCGCTACTAGTCGAATTAGATCGAGAAGACCGTGCTTTCGATTTTCGTTCTTCTACAACCACTCTTTCTCAAGCAAGTTATTTTCACTTGAAATTGGAGGCTAGATGACGAGATATAACAATCCCAAATTATTATTTATCTGTAAATGATATTGTTATGTCATTATCTCCTCGAGTACACCCCTTATTTATAAGGGAGAGATTTCACAATGTCCTCGTTAGCTCTTCTACGATAATTCCTTAGCCATAATCTCTTCTATTACAACAACTCCTTAGTCGTAAGCTCTTCTACGATAACCACTCATTGGTTGTAAGCCTTTCTTATGACCACCTCATAGTCGTAAATTTTCTTACGACTGTGACATGGTCGTAAGTTATCATACGACCAGTTTACGACAACCCATTGCATCGTGGATCTGTCTGACGAGGCGATTATCATGTGTATTTATTCTCTGAAATAAGTGTGTACAACTTCTCCCTGACAGAAACCGTCGTACGTGAATAAGATACCACGTCTCTAATACTTCCGTCGAACAGTTATCATTCGAAACGCTAAGATGCTAGCCGCCGCATGGAGCCATCCAGTTCCCATAGCACAAAGGTTAATCTACAGTTCCTACACGTCTAGAGAGGGTAATCGTTAATCCACAGGCCGGGGGCACGTGTGCGAAGGAAACGGGTCCCACGAGGGAATACTCCGCAGTCCGCGCTCGTAGCTCCAATCCAACGGGCACTGACTTTCCGAACGTGGTCGCGCCCGCACGCGCATCGTCCTGACGTGGCGCCTCCCCATTGGCTTGCACACGCGTCTGGACCTCCATCCTTTATTAAGCTCTTTACTTTTTTTCCCCACCAGGAGGCCTCTTTTTCTCAAAGCCCGAACGGTCGAATCAGGCATGCGCGTAATCCTTCATCTGTCCATCATCGCCTTTACCATTTTTTCAGGTTCTCTTTGCTTCCTTCTTTAATTCACCGACCGCCCCCCCGGGCCCTGGCGTGCAGTGCTGTCGGATACGTTGGCCCTGTTTCGGGCTTTTGATTATAATTAATAGTTTTTGCTAAATTTTTGAAACGATGGTAAATGATATAAAATTAATATGAATAATGTATATATATATATATATATATATATATAATAGACTCAAAAAGTTGTTTGAAGAAGCAGTGTGAGAAGTCAGACCGCTTAAAGAACCAAAGCAAAATCAAAGGAAAGAAAACAGGACCGATGAGGGGCACAGCTTTCGGCCATATTTCTTTTTTCTGTTGAGAGTTGAGACGTACTCTCCGGTTGGAATTATTGGAGTTGGCTGCTTGCCTACTTGTTTTTTCGAGGGAATCTGCTGCTTTGATCTAGGAAGAATTGATCAACTGATTTCTTGAACAATCTTTGCTCAAATTATCCTAAATCCATGTGCTTTCCAGTTGGCGGTATTGATGTTGTCAGATAGCGTCAATAATTCGGCAATGCCTTTTGGTGCTTGAAATTGGTTGGGCCGTCCAAATAATAGAGCTGATAGTGGTGCTATCAGTAAGGTATAGAGGGGAAGGCGCCGGACCCACGAGCTAATTCTATTTTTTGGAGAATTACTCCCTCCTCTTAGAAAAAAAAACTTTTGATTTTTGGGGTTAGTGTAAATTTTGATCCTCAGCTTTTATTTGGGGCTTATTTTGCACCTTAATTTATCCGAATACAAAAGGCGCGAGGATTGAACAGTTGCTCATATGGCTAGCAGCGCCGTCGAGCGTATAGCTTGCCTAGGTTCGAACCCAGTGTACCTCACCCAAATAAATTAGAAATAGGATATACACGAGTGTACGCGTTCAATGGGAAAGTACGTGCTCACGCTCTGTGAGGCCTTATGCCTTTGTAAAAATTTTCAGCGTGTGTAGGGGATGCACACGTGTGTGTGCGTATGTGATGTGAGTGTGGTATGAATTTAGTGTGCGTACATCTTGTACTCTTTCAAAAAAAAGGAGGCACCGATTTGAAGAAAGTGCCTACTTGATTTGGAGCATCGTGACCATACATCTTTCGGGTAGGTTGAAGGGTTGAGATTTAAAGTTGGAACCCTGCCCTAAAAATGTTGTGTGCTTTAAGTTCCTAATAATTGCATTTACCCCCTCTAATCTTCTCTTCATACTCGCCATCAATACACCACTCACCTCACTAATTCCTTTAATACCATTTGTAATTTTCATCAAATGATACTCTCTAAGCTCAACGCATGTCCTTGCTGAAAGCATCTAGACCCCTAAAAATAGTTTTAGTAATTAATAATATTATATGAATATAGGACTAACGTGTTTATTGAGTGTTTGAAAGGTTTAGTCCATATGATGAATGTGAGATGCATGCTAAGAGTCAACATGAGGATCAATGTGGTTTAAGACAAAGGTATAAGTAGTCTATGATCTGTTTTAGATTTTACCGGTCTTAGGAGAAAAGATGGAAGACCGGATTATAGGTTAAACGTCGTACTATTAAGAGATCATGACTAGTAGCTTGACATCATGTTCTTATGCTATTTTGATCAATTTAGGATCATGCATACACTTAGAATTAATATTGAAAGCCAACTATGCATTCTCAGAAAAATCGGTAGCATCGGAGTTTACTCAGTGGTACTACCGCTATGCGGTATGACCGAGAAGGTAGTACGGTACTACCGCAACCTGGAAGTACCGATGTTTAGTTGGTGGTACGTTTTTTCCAAAGAGTTCATTTGAAGCTCTTCTGTTTCTCTGGAAAATGATAGTACCGAAGTTTGAACGGCAGAACTACCGCATCGTGGTATGACCGCAGCTCTTGAGCGGTACTACCAGACACTAGAAGTTTTGGATTTATGGGGTGGTATGTTTTTTCCAGAGAGGACCAAATTTTGGTCCTTGAGACAAAAGAAAAATACCGCGTACGAAATCAGAACTACCAGAGAGCGGAACTACCGGACTTATAACGGCGGTAGTACCGCGCCACATTTCAATGGCTAGTTCAAAAGCTCTGTTATAGCCATTACTGTTGTGTTAAAATAGGTACAGTAGTACTAGCCGATGAACGGCGGTACTATCGCTCATCCTGATTTTTTCAGAAATCCTCTTGTAACGGATATATTTGGTTGGTGGGGATATAAATACCCCCTCACATGCTCAAGGACAGGGTTAGAGACTTCATTTAACCTCTTTGAGCATAGAGCACTCTCTCCACACCTCATTTACTCACTTTGCATTCATTTGAGGTAGTTGAGCCAAAAATTAAGTGCATTCATTCTAGATTGATTCTTGGCACTTGATCACCGTCAAGCGAAGCTGTGATTCATTATTCTTGGTATTTGCCGGCACCTAGACAGTTTGGCAGAAGGTTACGATGTGACCTCTTCAAGGAGATTGTGAAGAGGCCCGACGCCAACTTGTGAGTGGTTCGGTGTTCACCATCTCTAGAGTGGAGAAAGAACAACTACTAGTGGATTCGAGAAGTGAGGCTTAATTCGTGGAGCCAGTCCAAGTTATTTGGGCTTTCCTCAACGTAGACTAGTGAAGACCGGCAATTCTTTGATACCACGGCAAAACATCAATTGTATTTGGTTATTTATTTGCCTCAACTTTCCGCATTTATATTTCTAGCAATTGAAGACTATTGAGATTGTCATATTTAGTTATGCTAGAGATATACTTGTAGAGTCTTGTATTGTGGTGCCTTAGATACTAGAATTGTGTAGGTTTGAATTGTATTATAAATCTTGCTTAGCTCTAAATTGTGGTAATTAATTTTAGAAGGCAAGAATTTTTAAAACCTTCTATTCACCCACTCTAGTCGATTATCCTTGATCCTACAAGTGGTATCAGAGCTTGGTCTCTCGTTGATTTAGACTTAACCATCTAAGAGAGAAATGGATGGCTAGTGAGGATATTGTTATAGCAAAGACACCTCTTTTTGATGGCTCTAATTATTTATATTGGAAAAAATATCTATTTATCTTAAGGCCATGAGTACGAACATATAAAAATTGTAAACGAGGATTACGTCACGCCTCTTGATCCACTAAATCCCACAGAACTTGAGGGACATAATGATCATTGAGATGCTCAAGCTATGAATGCTCTTTTTGGCGCTTTGAATGCGGATGAGTTCAATAGAGTGAGCAATTTAGAAATCGTTCATAATATTTGGACTACTCTCTCGAAAATCCATGAGAGAACATCCACGATCAAAGAGGCCAAATTGCAAGACTTAGGATTAAATATAAGACATTTACAATGTTGCCACACGAGGACCTAAATGAAATGTATTCTCATTTCAACAACATTGTAAATGAACTCAAAGACCTAGACATGTCTCTAATCGATGTTGACATTGCGAGAAAAATACTTAGAGTGTTACCAGAGAAGTATGATACTTTGGTGACCCTCTTTCTCAACTCCCCCGAGTTGACAAGGATGACACCAACACAACTTTTAAAAAACATCATAACCAAAGAATTATACAAGAAGGATAAGGAAGAGCTTTTGGAGCAATCCTCCTCCAAGAGTAAGAAGACCACTGCTTTTAAGGCCAAAGCAGTATCAAGTGATAAGTCCGAGAATGATGAGGACGACTCCAAGGAGGAATTGGCTCTCCAACCCTCCCTTGCTTATAATATGCAAGCTGTTTTAGACTATGTCGCAAGGCCCGCCCATCCAACCCTCTCTCATTCCCCACCTCCAGAATCTACATCGAGCGATGCTAGAAGGGAGGTGAAGACAGCGCCAGCAAGGGAGGCGACCATGGGCCCATGGTGCGGATGGAATTGGAGGGTGGTGGCCATGGGCCCATGGTGCGGATGGAAGACGGCATCGACAAAGGAAGGGGGTCGTCGCGGATGAGGGCGGTGCCAGCAGGGGACAGGAAGGCTGTGGCGCGACACTGGCAAGGGAAGCGGAAGCGGCGCGGTAGGGGATTTTCAAATATATTTGTATTTCTTGAATTGAATTGTATGTTTAAATATTTCAACCAAAATTTTCCAAAAATTTTCCAAAATTTTTGAACTTTCTAATTTTTGTCTTTCTCGAAGGGTTTCAACAATTTTTTTACTGAAATTGTTTTCCCTACTTGCCATCATATCCCTTTTAACTCTTCCCTAGTCTTTTTGGCTTCATCTTCTTGGTCTAGAACGTTAGCCTCCAGCTGTTCACTACAACAGAAAAGCCTTGTAGAGACGTCCTTATTATGTGCTATAGACATTTTATACCATCTCTAGGGGTTTGTAGATGTAGGACCGAAATGGCAGCGGGGGGTGAATGGTGCCTTTGAAAATTAAAATCCTCCCTCAAGTACTCACACAATGAAAAAGAACTCCTTTGGAAGACACGGATCAAGAAAAGAAATCAAATCCGAGAGTAAGGAAAAATCAGGTCATTACTTACGGGAGGCGGTAGTCTGCGTGATATGAGCGGTAGTACCTCTGAGCGAAAGTACCGCTGTTGAAAATGCGGTAATACCTTTGAGCGGTAGTACCTCTCGACGAGCGGTAGTACCGCACCAAGAACAGCACGCGCAGAAAAAGAGAAATCTAAGAAATTCGCAAGATTCTTGGATTCTTGGCTTGTGAAACTTTGAGGATATCAAGAAAATACTCCCAGAAGGATAAGCCAAGAACTAATTTCAAGATTTCTCTAGTGAATCAAAAGGGGAGACAAAACCCGAAAATACGGAGGGTTGCCCAAAATCCAAAATTCCATTCCAACTCTTATCCTTTGGCCAAGAGGCTTTGTAGATATCTTAGCAATAGTTCTTGGACTTCTACAAGCCAAGATTCAAGCCATCACAGAGAAGGAAACAAGATTTAAGGCAAAACCCTAGAAATGGGTCATGAAGAACAGAGAGACCCCAAGTCCGAAATCATGAGATTAAACTTGATTTGCTCTTGGGAAAACTTGATCAAATGACCTTGAGGCACTATCCCATCATAGAGCAACCCATTTCACACCTTATGGGCAAGAAACAACACGAAATCGAGAATCAAGAAATCACCCAAAAGGAGAAACGAAGAGCGAGAGCACGAACATATGAAAACTTGATTCCCATTCCAAATCAAAAGATGAATACAAGGAGTCCGATACACATGTACATTCGAACAAGAAGAAGGATTACAAGACTCTCAACTCATCTCCACTCTCTCAATCCTCAAAATCACCAAGAACTCTCCCTAGTTCTTGGGAGGCATACACAGAGAGGAGGGAGGACGTGGGGGGCAAACCCTGCTGCCCACAACCACTCTCACCCACTAAAGCCTAAAGCAAAACAACCTCTTCAAAGGTTCTTTTGACTCTAGCAAACCCTAGCTCTCTCTCAATTCCCTTGGAATGCCTAGAGGGGCATGCAGCCACCCTCTCCTGTTTATAGCCCTTGGCTAACGGGTCTCCAACCCGTTCTGCGGCTAAACCCTAACGGCGCCATCTCCCGCTTGTGCAACCTTGCGAAATTCCCGTTTAGCCCCTCTCGCACCTTCCGGAAGCTTAAGCGCCCTTGTCGTCCAAGCCTCGCAACCACCTCGAGTCTCCGTCGTCTTGACACATCGACCGTTCGACCTCGGCGCCACTGCGCCTGGTCCGGTCACCTCGTGTCTCGCCAGGACTCGCCTCGGCGTCCTGCGACCAACACCGACAAGAAACACATCACATAGCACCGCCGAGATAATGGAATAACCATAAACCATAATCACCACGGTGATCAAACCAAACCAGTTTTATGCCACGACTGCTACATTACATACGGTAGGTAGTTCCGCTCTCCGGGCCGGTACCACCGGTGGTACCTGCTGAACACACTGCGCGATTTCAAAGTGCAGGCGACAATGATCCAAAGCGCAAACTTTCCGCACACTTTGTCAATTACTCACCACAACCTGGGAGGACCTCTCACATGGTCTCTCAATCTCCCCCTTGATGAGTATATTGACAAACACCGAAAAAGGCATAAAAGTTTGGTTTGAAGAATCCAACATGGTCCAGAGAAGGGAATGAAACAAATGACCATGTCGGCAGAATAATCACTAGAGCAACTCAAGAAAGAGCAAATTGATCTCCAAAGCTCTAGAAAGATCCCAAAAGACTTTTTCTCCAAAATTCTCCCCCTTTTGGTAATAAACACATCAAGGATGCAAGAGAGAGAATATAACACATTTTGGATAAAATGACTGAAGTTTGTTTATTCTATGCATTTAGAGCCATGAAGATTATCCAAAATGACCATAACGGATTACACCAAGCCATAACACAATAAAGGCTATCTCGATCATGACAGGATATGTATATGCTAGCTAAACCAAAGAGATGACAATCTGAATTATAGTGCAATTTGTGAACAAATTAAGTCATCAATGAGCAAAGTCTAGCTAGAGATATCCAAGGATGATGCATGCCATGTCAATAAGCTAAGCGGAACCAAGAAGCTACAGTTGAGTCCAAATAGAGTGCTATATGCTCAAGAAGGAAACATTGGTTCAAGTACTTGGTTCTTTTATAACTTAAGCAAGTCGAGCACAAATGACATATTTTCTTATGAAACTTGTAGTTGTTGCCAACCAATATTTTTATCATGTGCTAGATCTCAAGCCTTATGCGATCATACCAAGCGAGAAGCTTAAGGAAATGATCTTGGTCATCCAAAACTCCCCCTGAGTTCATGTCTAGTGCAATGGCAAGCCGTCTCATGAGAAAGAATTGGTGAAATCAGTTTTGTCGCACAAAAGAGATCTTTTTGCTTTTGAAATGATTGTACTGACCTATGCATCATCAAGAGACTAAAACAACTCAATCTAAGGCTCAATAGAGTTTCAACGTTCGACTCAGCCTATTTGACATGACATGGATCATAAAAGGATAGCTCAAGAAAGACTAATCTCGAGTGCTAACATGACAAGTTTTAGTTTAAATTGAACAAGTTTAATTAACTTATCATGGCAAAAGCTAGTCTACACATATGAAGTCATGATAAATCTAGCAAATAAGCACAAGTCATGGCAAGGTGTAAAGCATTTTAACATGTCATCAATGGATAATAATCAAGGCTCCATGAGGTTATATTACAATGCAAAATGACATGCAGAAAATCCAGCTCCCCTCAACATGTGATGCAGCTTTTAGTTCAAGTTGAGTTGTGTCAATATTAAGATCTAAAAGTTCCCAAATGAACTCCCCCCGAACCAAAGCAATAAAAATGAGAAACTGGCAAAGAACTCAAGAAAGGCAGTCCTTAAAGCATAGACAAGATATAGAGGATAATATAGCTCAGACTAACTCTCATCTACCCCATATGACTCTAGGACTATCAGCTGACGAGAAAACACACACTAGATAGCAAACACGTACCCTGTCTACCCGAGGGTGGCCCGACCCTCGCTAGATCGCAATAAGTGAGTGAGCTCAACCTAGTGAGATAAGAAACAGCTATCCTGGAAGCACAAGATAAGAGTAAGAAGTCTAAGCAACTCAGCAAGGGACACACTCTAACCTATGCTGGAAGGACTAAACCCAATGCACCCACCGATGCAATGCAACAGTAAGGGGACAGAAGCATAATTAGAATTATAAAGCAGTAAAGCCCAAAGCTCCCCCTCACAAGAGTCCATAAGGACAGACCACCCCAAGCTCTCCCCGCAGAGCTGAAAACCTCGTGCTATCCAAAGGCTTGGTGAAGATATCAGCCAACTGGTGGTCACTCTCCACAAATTGAAGCACGATGTCACCCTTCTCTACATGGTCTCGAAGAAAATGATATCTGATATCGATGTGCTTGGTCCGAGAGTGCTGCACTAGGTTCTTAGCAATGCTAATCGCAGATGTGTTATCGCAAAAGAGCGGAACACGATCGATAGTTAACCCAAAGTCCAGCAGTCGAGATCATCCAAAGCACTTGGCTACAAAGAATCGGTCGCAAACAACGTACTCGACCTCGGCGGTGGATGCATGCAACACCGGATCGCTTCCTCAAAGACCGGAAACAAGAGAAGTGCCAATAAAGCGGCGGTGTCAGAAGTGCTCTTCCTATATATCCTCTGACCAAGAAAGTGCGCATCCGAAAAGGCTCTAAGAGATGAGCGGAGGAGGAAGAGTACCGGATACTATAGTCAATGGTAGCTCGAAAGTCTTAGAAGATGCGCTTCACCGCCTGGCGGTGAGACACGCGAGGAGAAGTCTCAAACCGAGCACATAGACACACGAAGAGTGTATGTCCGGTCTCGAGGCGATGGGTACAAGAGAGAGCCAATCATACTCAACTCCTTTTGATCAAGCGGCTCGCCGTCCTCATCTTGGTCAAGTGCGGTAGTAGAAGCCATCGGAGTTGACACCGCTTTCCATCACTCATGTCGAAACATCTCGGGAGATCACGGTGTACTTGCCTTGATGCAAGAAGGTACCCTCCAGTGCGCTTGATCTGGAAGCCAAGGAAGAAAGTCAACTCACCCATCATGCTCATCTCAAACTCGGTGCTCATGACGTCAGAGAACCGTGAAACTAGAGCATGAGAAGAGCCGCCAAAGATAATGTCATCGACATAAATTTAGGCGACGGAAGGTCATTATGGCCGTGCGAATGAACAAGGTCTTATCAACTTTACCCATCTCGAAATCATGCCTCAACAGATAGGACTTAAGCCTTTCATACCAAGCTCTAGGGGCCTGCTTAAGTCCATACAACGCTTTGGAAAGCTTGTAGACATGATTAGGGTATTTGGGGTTCTCGAAACACGGAGGTCATCTCACATAGACTTCTTCCTCAATAAAGCCATTGAGAAAGGCACTCTTGACATCCATCTGGTAGAGCTTGAAACCCTTAGAAGCGCAAAGGCAAGCGAATTCTAATGGCCTCAAGTCTAGCTACGAGGGCAAAGGTCTCCTCGAAATCTAGACCCTCAACACAGGAGTACCCACGAGCAACCGTCTAGCCTTGTTTCGAACAACCACACCATCCTCACTTTGCTTGTTCTTGAACACCCACTTGGTCCCAATGATATTGTGACCTCGAGGGGGCTCAACAAGCGTCCAGACCTTGTTTCTCTCGAAACTCTCTAGCTCCTCATGCATGGCATTGATCCAAGACTCGTCGGAAAGAGCATGAGAAACATCTTTGGGCTCAAAGGAGGCAATGAAAGCAGAATGGAGACAGAATTGAGATAAGCCAGATTTTGAGCAGGTAACACGCTCGAAAAGGTCTCCAATGATCTGCTCTGAAGGATGAGATTTTTGGATATGTCTAGGAGGTCCAGGATGAGATGAAGAAGTGGCCTCTACCTCGTGAGCTGACGGGGTAGGAACAGAGCCACTAGCTCCAGAAGAAGCAGAAGGCAAAAGATGATCGCCTTGAGGTGCGGTGGAAGACGGCATCTCAAGGGGTGGATGAGGGACTGGATCGGGTAGACAACCCTCATCTCCATCATCCTCATCATCCACAAAGATGGTCTCGATGCCTCTCGAAGAACACGAGATATCGGGCCTAGTCCCCGGACTGGCCTCATCGAAAGTCACCTCACAGGTTTCTACCATTTTACTAGACTCGCAGTTCCAGACCCTATAAGCCCGCGAAGAAGTCGAGTAGCCTAGAAAGATCCCATCACAAGAACGTGATTCGAACTTATCTAGGTTTCCGGACTTCAGAATAAAGCACTTGCAACCAAACACACGGAAATGAGAAACACTAGGTTTACGCCCATATCTCAACTCATAAGAAGTGCGGTGCAAGCGTGCCCGAAGAAAAACTCTGTTCGAAACATGGCACGCGGTGGCTATAGCTTCAGCCCAAAACTTCCGCGGTGTAGAGTACTCATCAAGCATCGTCCTGGCCATCTCGACCAAGGTACGGTTCTTTCTCTCCACAACACCATTCTGCGGGGGACGTGTGGAGAAGAGAACTAGTGTTCTACACCTGTCTCACCACAGAAACTCTCAAAGCAGAAATTCTTGAACTCCGTGCCATTGTCACTGCGGATCGCTCGCAAGGCACCTGGAAGCTCGACATAAATCCTACTGAAAAGACCTCGAAAATGCGAAAACGTCTCATCCTTCGAGGCTAAGAAAAACACCCAAGAGTACCTCGAGAAGTCATCGACCACGACAAGGACATACCACTTCCCTCCTGCAGACTGCACTCGAGCTGGCCCGACTGTGTCCATGTGGGCGGTATCACATGCATCGGTCATAGTCACTGTGACCGAAGGGTGAGAAGCGGCAACATCTTGCCGTGCCGGCATGGATCGCAAACAAGATCTTTGACCATCTTGAGTTTCGGCAGACCACGAATGAGATCGTGGCCGCTAACTCGGGTCAAATAGTCAAATCCAATATGACCAAGTCTCCTATGCCAGAAGGAAAGGTCGCGGGACTCAGAAGCAAGCAAACAACGGAGAGGATCACCAGAAGACTCAGAAAAATCAGCACGGAAGATCCTCCCAAAGCGAAAATCCATAAACCGGACTACAGAAGAATCAAGAATTTTGCGCTTATTTTCTTAAAGCTCACCTCGAAATCGTCATCGGTGGTCGAGAGCCCGACAACAAATTGTCTGCAGCTTACTAACCAAGGCAACATCTTTTAAAATAAATGAATCATTAATGCGCCTTGTACCTTTGGCAATGACACGCCTGACGAAGCGTCTTGAAGGTGATTGTCTCATCACCGGAGCACGGTAAGGAAGAAAACCAGCGGAGTCTCCGGTCATGTGTCATGAACACCGAGTCTCGAGCCAAACCTTTCCCTTCCACCGTGGCGAACCCGAGTCAAGCAGTAAAGTCTCGATCTTGGGTAAATCAACGATGATTTTGGCACCCAATCTTGAGTAACACGTCGGCGAGATGAAGTAGTCAAGCACGGTGACCTCTATCTACCCTCGCTCTCGTCACTCAAAAGCGAAGGTGCGTGAGCAGCGGACTGAAGCTGTCTTGGGTTCGACCGCTACGGAGAGCGAGTCGAGCACCGGCAACACGCCGATCTCGCCGCGGGTAGTCATCTCGATGGAAGAAACGAGATCTACCCTCAGAACGGCGGAAGTCATGATGGAAGGGAGCATGAGGACGAAAACCAGAAAACTCGGAAGAACCAAGTCCTCGAAGCTGCCCAACTCCACCAACAGTAGCAAGTCTAGACCTCGTGTTGGTCTTAGGTGCACTCAAGGTCTGGGGCTGACCCTGAATATGCCTAAGAGCTGCAACACGGTCTCTACGCGCGATCTTGGCGCGCTTGAAGAAATGATCAAATAAATGCCCATCCTTCTGAGAGAAGGTGCAATGATACTTCGCCTTCTGAGGGGCTTAAGTAGCATGAGATGGCCGCCCGAGAGGCCAAGGCTGCAGGTGAAATCACCTTCTTGTAAATCCCTTGGACAAAGCCGTGATTTAAATTGAACTTTCTTGTTCTTGGGCTTGACCTCAATCACACCGCCGCTACTGTCCGAGCACTACTGTGGATGCTTCCTCACATGCTCACGGAAATCATATCCTAGACCCTGATTGAACTTGCAGATCTTTGATTGGTCTAGAACAAGATTTAGCTTCTTCTTGCCTCCTACAAATCTCTTGAGAGATTTCATAAGATACTGACACTGCCGAAAGAGAGAGGTGCAAGAAGAGCAAGGTGGGGAGGAGACAGCAGAAGGTAAGGGAGCAGAAGAACAACCAATAGCGAGAGGAAGGCGGCTTGTGCACGCTGGCCGACTCGGAAGGGACAGTTCTCTTCGCTAGCGTGTTGGTTCACGTCGCTAGGCGTCTCTACCTTACAGGGGCTTCTCCCTTCTCCACAATCACACTACAAGCACAAGGTGGCTTCTCTAGTAGGTCCTTAGTTAGCTTCACATTTCTCATCCAATACAATCAAATTAGATTTTAGTTTGTTACAATTAATGCATGGTGAGCTAACAGGGTCCTTAGAAGCAAACTGAGCCAACTTCCTATCATGATCAATCATATCTTGAAACTGTTTGGAGACAGCTTCGAGTTCAGCAGTTAATTTAGGATAGTTCAAGCATGAATCAATAGGCTCAAGTAAAAAGGCTTGTAGTTCAGCAATTTTATGATCTGCCCGTTTTAAGTTCATTTTCAAATTATTGCAATTTTCACATGTTTCGGCGGATCAAGAAGCATAGTGTAAAGTCCTCTAAAAGCATTGTCCTTAGCCTCACATGAGGTGCAAGAAATAGTCTCAACGAGAAATGAAGAAGGAGTTATCCTACTCATTTCTAGTTCAACAAGTAGACTAATATTCTCCACCTTAAGTATATCAAGCTCGGAGGTCACACTATCATGAGAAGTCCTTAACTTCTCCATATCTCCAAGCAAAGCGGGCATGTATCACATTAAATCACGGAGGGAGCAGATATAAGTGAAGTAAGCTCCGTGACGGTCTATCTACTTCCTTCTCCAACTCGCTACATCTATGTCAGACCGGATTTTTCAATCCGAAATCCCTGTGATTTAATGCACTATTCCTGGATCGATAGATAGTGCTCACGATTCTGAAAATTGAATATCAAATACATACCATGCGGAAGCATAACTAAAATAGTAAACTTACTCATGGGCCGATTAGGCGAAATCGATAAGTGCGGCGAAAAGAGCGAAGCACAGGTGGGACCTTCAGGACATGCCCACAGGCAGCCAACTGGAGGTTCGCGACCTAGCCCTTGACATCTTCATCTTCTTCGCCATCATGAACAATGGTGTTCTTGGGCGCGATGATCGATTCGTGATTACGGATTTGTTGTGAGAGCGAGTGTGAGCACACTAACCACCGTGCTCATGAGCCAATACACAGAATGCAAATATATAGTATGCATGGCTTATCAAAGGAAAGGCTCGGGTTGTTTTATTTGCCGAGAATCGCTTTTGGTAGCATTGTTATTATTAAACCATAGTGTTATTGTTGCTACCTAGAACTTCACACGGTGATTGCCATAATTGACTCACTCCACCAAAGACACAATTTCTTTACTAATTGCTGTCTAAGTCTCCAAACAGTGAGTGACATCATTTAGTTAACCCACTGATCATATACTTTCTATCTATTTATTTTGAATCCACCAATACCTTTTTTGTATTCCAAATTCTTTAATAATCCAATCTTGTAATCGCTATCCTCCAGCTCCTCACCTCTGAATTCTAATGATTCTCTAAACTGGTTTTTTTTTCTTTTAATCCACCGAAATCATTCGTACCAATACTTTCTAATCATTCAATTCTTTCTGCTAATCATCCAAAACCATAATATGCCTTTTTCCATAATTAACCTTATTTGCCACTAATTGTCTCTAACTAATTCATCAATATTTCTCCACTGAGAATATCATTAATCGGGCTTGTACTCCAATTATCATATCTCCAAATTTCCTCAGATTCAAATCATCCATCTAGGTCAAATCCTGCTAATCCCATTTACTCCAACAATTACCTTTACACTCTTCTAATTTCCCAAAATCATTGATCCAGATTATACTCCGGTAATTATTATTATTCCTCCGATATTCCCCAAAAATTCAATTCATCCTTCTAGTACTTTGATCAAATCCTATCAATCACATTATTACTAACATCTCTCAAGAATTTATATTAGTGTCGTAATCCAACAATTTCTTTTGCACTTTCTAATTCCCCAAGATTCGTTTAAATCATCTACCTAGCCTATATATATATTCATTTAAACTCCACCAATTTACTCCCAGCATCCACATTATCGTTTCCCCTCTATGATCGACATGAATCCACCAGCATCTTTTATATTTATTTATCATAGCAGCTATCTCCTTCTCTACACCGCTGTTTATTCTTCCTGACCTTTGGTTTGGTGAGAAATATTATCATCATTTAAAAATAATATACATAGAAATTTCTTGAGACCTAGCAGTTTGAACAAAAACATAATGTGTAAGAGAATGCAATAACAGTAGCGATTCAGATCCCATCCACCGTTACATGGCATATGCACCATATGCTTAATCTTTCAGCGTTATAGCCGCTTAACTTATCACTGGGGCGACACCCAGGACAACACAATTCAGGGCCTTGCACTGCCCGCCACTTTTTCCATTCCCACCCACAAAGTTTTTGAAATAGAACTATATCTGGTTAAGTTTCCCATGTCCGCCCATGACCGTGGGCACGGCTATTCGAATAGTTTTGACTCTGCAGAGTGTGTACACTTTCACCTGGCGATAATCCACCTATTGCCCCACCCGATTCCTTGGTCGGTGGTCAAGCAGAATATCACATGACCGTTCGAATATCTAGTTCGCTAGTCATCTCACCCTATGGGTTTGTTCCCACTTGCGGTGGGTCCCATCGTTGCGGGATGTTCACCACGGCTACTAGCATTATCGGGCTCCACTTCCCCAATGCTAGTACGACCGGTGAGCGTCACCCTCCACTCGGTGTCCCTTTAGGCCTCTTACGCCCTTGCATATCCACGTCTATCCACTACCGGTGAGATGAGTCGGGGAGTTTCGATACCACTACTTAGCCAAGTTGTATTTTACAGACATGTGGTTGTACTGTTTTACACGGGCTAACATGACAAGATTCGGTCCTTACGGCTATCTGGGTGGTTCTACCACATTCCATAATTTTTGTGCTCCCACCGCACCACATACCAGCCCCCAAATCATCCACCCAGATACTAAGCAAGTTTGGGGATTTTTGGGACATAAAATAATAGTTCCAAACATTTCACCAGTCATTCCCACCATGACTGCCCAACCAAACCTTCTCATGATTAAAAGTGATGCTTGGGCGTTTTCACGCCCATGAATATCTATGCAACACTACGCATGGCGTATAAATTACGGACTTATTTTCAAAAGGTTACTATCATAATTTCGCTAGGGCGACAAGGTTCATATATTCAAATATTCAACAAAGGGGTGTAATATCAATCAAGGCAAACAATGGGCATATAGCTAGAATCTTGAATTAAGCATGTATTTGTATATAAAATTAACAGCATGCAATTTGATAATTTAAACAAAAGTAATTTGCCGAAAATGTAGGTTCAACATGATCAAAGTATTGACTCGCCTGGCGCGGTTCACCGCGGTCTTGAGCTCACACAATGCTTCCTCTGGAGCTTCTGGTATTTATCTTTACTTCTATCTTGATCACGCTTGATTCCTCGATTCTTGGGACTTGACTTCTAATTACGTGCTAAGAGGCGAACACGAATAAAAGCGAATAACTCAAAAGATCGAATAAATCCAAATAAACTCGATTTTATTCTTATTATGAGTTAATAGGTGTCTTGAGGCAAGGTCGGTAATAGAATACGACGACTCGGCCTTTTTATTAATAATCTCTTTTTATTATTTTTGTATTTATTTAGGAGGTTCCATGAGTCAGGTTAGACCTATGAGTTGATGTATAAGTCTAGCCAGGTATTATTTTGTCGAGCGCTATTATTCAGGGCATATACTATATACACAATGTATACGAATTTTAGCTTACCGAATTAATCCTAGAGTCCGGGTCTACAACATTTTGTGGCGTGATATTTTATGTATTCTTAGTTATCACTGTGCTTAGTTTAATTTGAGCTAGCTAGGATCTATTTATACGGTTCCTAGCTTGTTATATAAAATTATGTTCAGTATCGTCATTCATTTAAAACTAACATTAAAATTTAATTAATGTTACTTTTATTATCTCGCCAGTATTTTAGCTACCATTGGCTTATCTTCCTCCACGGTTTTAGTTTATACTTAGTTATCGGGCAAAACATGGTATATAAGGTTATGTTTCAGTATTTGCTATTTAGTAAAAGCCTATCGTTAAGATTTATTTCATGGCCTGGTAATTATTTAAGCATATAAGTTTATATTTTAATTAAGGGTAGCCTCTGTTAAATTTGGGTATTTAATCAAAATCATAATGTCGTTAGCAATATCTTTGATTAACAGTAGATCTTTTAAATAACTATTCAAGCCATATAATTAATCCTATATGAGTTAATTCAATCTAAATCTTTGAATAATCTCATTTACATTCTACTTAAATTTTATTAGTTTCTCTAAACTATCCCCTAATTTTTCATGATTTTTATCACCGAAATGAGCAAAATTAAATAAAACCAAAAAGTGGAGAAAAAGGTGCAATAGTAGGAATTGAACCCAGGACCTCTCGGCTGTGAAGGTCTTAAGCACACTCTGATGACCAACTGGGCAGCGGCCCACTTGCGATTTGAAGGGGCGAGAAAATCAATTGAAGCGAGCGGCTGCTGGGGGCAAGCAGAGGAAGCAGAGGAGGCTCGGGCGCGAGGTGGGATGAGCCGCCGGCCGGGAAGGAGAGGGAGAGGCGCGCGCATGAGCACAAGTGAAGCGCCCGAGGCTTACAGTGGTTGAGGCGGCCGGAGGAGGGCCGAGGCGAGCCGACGGCGTCTTGCGGCGGCGGCGAGGAGGAGGTCACCGTGGCGGCTCGCTCTGATGAGGGAGAGAGTAGGCGGTGCTTGGGAAGCTCTGTGGCTACTAGGTGATGCTCTCGGTGAAGGGAATCGAGCCGAGGTGCTGCGCGAGGAGGCGGTGGCGGCGGTTTTGGCGGCGAGGGAAAGACGGCCGTGCGGCGAGCAGGGGCCGGAGTTCAATTACTGCGGGGAGGAGAAGGTCGCTTGGGGCGCACCATGGCGCGGTTGAACTGCGGGAGCATCACCAGGTAGGGCGGGCGGGGTGAGGCGGTGGCGGTTTTGGCACCGGGAGAAAAAGGAAGGAAGAGGCGGGGTGGAAAGGGAGGCGGGGTCGCGTCTTATAACTAGAGGGCGTCGTGGCTGCGGGACCCAAGCGGGGGAGGTCCAGCGGTAAAGCGGCATGGGGCTCGGCCAGCAGGCGGTCGGCGGTGCGGCGACGTGATCGGGTCTTGGCGATGGGGGCTTCTGCGGCTGCAGGGCGGGGTGGCGATGCTACCGCTTCGCGCCCGCACGCTGGCCGTGATCGGCAGGAGGCGGCGGAGAGCGGGAAAGACGGGGAGGAGAGGAGAAGGAGGAAGGCGCGCGCTCGGGAGGAAAAGAAAAGGAGGAGGAAGGAGAAGCCCGCGTCGGGGGAGAGAGAAGGGGTGGGTCCATCATGCGGTGAGGGAAAGAGAGAGAGAGAGAGGAAGAGAGAGAAAGAAGCAAAAAAAAAGAGGGGCCCCACCTGGAAGGGAATGGAAAAAGAAAAGAGGAGAAAAGAGATAAAGAAAGGTTTAAGCTTGCTTTTAAAATTTAGA
This sequence comes from Bonia amplexicaulis, assembly GCA_036346245.1. Lineage (NCBI taxonomy): Eukaryota > Viridiplantae > Streptophyta > Magnoliopsida > Poales > Poaceae > Bonia > Bonia amplexicaulis. The sequence goes on from CM070751.1 coordinate 9,574,996, forward strand.
TCTTTACTTTAAATTTTAATCTGCATTAGGACTTACTGATTTTTGGAGTTTTTCATGACATTCCAAATTTTAAATTTTCGATTAAGTTTACGTGTTCAATTTTCGGATTTTAATTATTTGCCCTTGGATTTTGATTTTGATATTACTTTGTTCTAATTAAATTCTGAATATCCAATCTTGGGTTTGTATGCCACAAAACTCAATAAGGTTTCAAATAAATATTCAGAAGAAATTTGAATGCCAGCAAAATACAAGAAAAGTTTTTAAAGTTTCCATATTTTCCAATACTTGAATTTTGGGATGTTACAATCTAGCTCTAGATTTAGCATGAAATTTACCTAGCTTAAGAAAGGCATCATTAAGCTGTTCGTAAGATGTGTATACCTCGTCGGAGTCGAAGTAGAGCTCGCTGTCGCTCAGTTCGCCCTCGAGGGCCATGATGCACATGCCGGAGAAGTCGTCGCCGTCTTTGGGTTCTTGATCACCCGTCCCATCGTCGTCGCTCCATCCCTCCACCTCGCTGAGGTCGAGGTCGTCGAAGGCGGCGAGGACGCGGTGGAAGAGCTTCTTAGCCTTCTCAAGGTCGCGGAACGTCTTCTTGCCTTGCGTCTGAGCTGGGGGCTTCTTGTTGCGGTTCTTGTCGGGGTAGTCGTTCTTGCTCGAACCGCCGTTGTCTACTTTACCCTTCTCCAGCTTGGGGCAGTTTGCCCGAATGTGGTTGGGGCCACCACACTCGAAGCAAATTAGTGGTCCGCCTCTCTTTCTGTCCCTCCTCCTCTTGTAAGCATGGGAAAACTTCCGAGCTAGGAGGGCTAGTTGTTCATCCTCTAGCTGCTCTAACTGATCATCAGTTACGTCACAGAGAGCAGCTAGGGAGAACCCGCAAAGAGAATCGACAGAAGAACCAGAAAGCGAAGTGGGATCGGTGACTAGTGCCATCGATGAGACTTGACCGACGAGACTATGTCAATCTCGTGAGTCTTGAGGCGCGAGTAAGCGCGTCAAGAGTCGTGGTCGAGAGGTCCGTGGTGTCCTTGATGGTAGTCACCTTCATCTCCCAAACCCGAAGATCAAGCGCAGAAAGAATTTGTCGAGCGTTATCCGAGTCGGAGTATGTGAGACTGACGGCTCGGAGGTTGCTCAAAATCTTGTGAAAGCGAGAAAAGCACTCGTCAAGGGACTCACCAGCAAGCATCTCGAATTTGCTGTATTCACGCTTGAACTGGTCTTGTCGCACCGTCTTTATTTGGGTGGTGCCCTCATGGTAAGCATTGAGAGTCACCCAAATATCGAAGGCCGACGTCAGGTGAGAGATGCGATCAAATTAAACTCGCTCAATCCACGAATGATGATGTTCCTCGCCTGCGTTTGCCTCAACATCGACCATATTCCGGCATTGATGTTCTCATCGGTACGGAACAACAAAGCGGACCTTGACCTTTCGCCGGATGGCGTAGCCACGAGCACGGATGTAGGTCTCCATCCGACTCTTCCAGAATGGAAAATCCATCCCATCGAAGATCGGGGGCTTGGTTGAGTACTTGTCCGTCGCCATGGCTCTTGAGACCGGTTAAAGATCTATCAAGAAGAGCTAACCGGCTCTGATACCAATTGTAGGACCGAAATGGCAGCGAGGGGGTAAATGGTGCCTTTGAAAATTAAAATCCTCCCTCAAGTACTCACACATCAAAAAGAACTCCTTTGGAAGACACGGATCAAGAAAAGAAATCAAATCCAGAGAGTAAGGAAAAATGGTCAGGTCATTACTGGGAGCGGTAGTCTGCGTGATATGAGCTGTAGTACCTCGGCGGAAGTACAGCTGTTGAAAATGCGGTAGTACCTTTGAGCGGTAGTACCTCTCGACGAGCGGTAGTACCTCTCGACGAGCGGTAGTACCTCTCGACGAGCGGTAGTACCGCACCAAGAACAGCACGCGCAGAAAAAGAGAAATCTGAGAAATTCGCAAGATTCTTGGATTCTTGGCTTGGGAAACTTTGAGGATATCAAGAAAATACTCCCAGAAGGATAAGCCAAGAACCAATTTCAAGATTTCTCTAGAGAATCAAAAGGAGACAAAACCCGAAAATACGGAGGTTGCCCAAAATCAAAATTCCATTCCAACTCTTATCCTTTGGCCAAGAGGCTTTGTAGATATCTTAGCAATAGTTCTTGGACTTCTACAAGCCAAGATTCAAGCCATCACGAGAAGGAAACAAGATTTAAGGCAAAACCCTAGAAATGGGTCATGAAGAACAGAGAGACCCCAAGTCCAAAATCCTGAGATTAAACTTGATTTGCTCTTGGGAAAACTTGATCAAATGACCTTGAGGCACTATCCCATCATAGAGCAACTCATTTCACACCTTATGGGCAAGAAACAACACGGAAATCAGAGAATCAAGAAATCGCCCAAAAAGGAGAAACGAAGAACAGAGAGCACGAACATATGAAAAACTTCAGATTTCCATTCCAAATCAAAAGATGAGTACAAGGGAGTCCCGATACACATGTACATTCGAACAAGAAGAAGGATTACAAGACTCTCAACTCATCTCCACTCTCTCAATCCTCAAAATCACCAAGAACTCTCCCTAGTTCTTGGGAGGCATACAGAGAGGAGGGAGGGCGTGGGGGCAAACCTGCTGCCCACAACCACTCTCACCCACTAAAGCCTAAAGCAAAACAACCTCTCCAAAGGTTCTTTTGACTCTAGCAAACCCTAGCTCTCTCAATTCCTTGGAATGCCTAGAGGTCATGCACCACCCTCTCCTATTTATAGCCCTTGGCTAACGGGTCTCCAACCCGTTCGCCGGCTAAACCTAACGGCCTGTCTCGCTTGTGCAACCTTGCGAAATTCCGTTTCGCCCTCCCGCACCTTCCGGAAGCTTCGCGCCCTTGTCGTCCAAGCCTCGCAACCATTTCGAGTCTCCGCCGTCTTGACACATCCCGACCGTTCTAACCTCGGCGCCACTGCGCCTAGTCCGGTCACCTCGTGTCTCGCCACGACTCGCCTCGGCGATCCTGCGACCAACACAGACAAGAAACACATCACATAGCACCGCTCGAGATAATGGAATAACCATAAACCATAATCACCACAATGATCAAACCAAACCCAGTTTTATGCCCCGACTGCTTACATTTTGACGCACGGTAGGTAGTTCCGCTCTCCGGTAGGAATCTGGCCGTAAGTAATCTGCGTGAACACACTGCGGTAGTTCCGAAAATTCTGGAGCAGCACAGCTGATCCAAAGCACAAACTTTCCGCACACTTTGTCAATTACTCACCACAACCTGGGAGGACCTCTCACATGGTCTCTCAATCTCCCCCTTGATGAGTATATTGGCAAACACCGAAAAAGGCATAAAAGTTTGGTTTGAAGAATCCAACATGGTCCAGAGAAGGGAATGAAACAAATGACCATGTCGGCAGAATAATCACTAGAGCAACTCAAGAAAGAGCAAATTGATCTCCAAAGCTCTAGAAAGATCCCAAAAGACTTTTTCTCCAAAGTTCTCCCCCTTTTGGCAATAAACACATCAAGGATGCAACAGAGAGAATATAACACATTTTGGATAAAATGACTGAAGTTTGTTTATTCTATGCATTTAGAGCCATGAAGATTATCCAAAATGACCATAACGGATTACACCAAGCCATAACACAATAAATGCTATCTCGATCATGACAGGATATGTATATGCTAGCTAAACCAAAGATATGACAATCTGAATTATAGAGATGGTCTCCCAAAGACCATATGAAGGTCATAGAGACGCATTGTTATATATACTAGCCACGTAAGCGTGGCGCCACGCCGCGTCAGCCACCATGTGGACCGAAGTAAAAGAGACGAAAATCTGCGGGGCGGTTCTCTAAAAAAAATCGAGGACGTATGCGTAATTTCGGAGGAACCAAAGGGTTTTTCCGCAAAAAAACAGGGACCCGCAAGGATTTGTACGTAACTAAACAAGGACCCATACGTAATTTTGGAAACCGCGAGTTGCTATCGATGAAGTGGAGGGGGCTTTCTAGAAAAAAAACCTGGTTGCGAGAAGCAGGGAACTGTTTGCGAGGACGGAGGACCTCTACGCGATTTCACAAAGTGCAGGGGCTTTTTCGCAAAAAAGCGCAAAAAAGGCGACGTGGCCCATCTCCCCGGCCGGAGAGTCTGCCGCTTATAATATACGGAGTATGTACAAGATATGAGACGTTTTATAAAGACGATAAATTACATGTCTGTGCTTATAGAGACGTTTTAATAGATACAACATATTTTTATCGATATATTCACTTTATTGCGTGCTAAGAAACATAGAGACGCCTTCTTTTGTTATGAGAAAATGACATTTTTTCAATTCAGATGCAAATAATATTGTCGCTATGACAAACTAAACCAGTAGAGCAATGCATGCATTGCAAGAAAAAAGTAATTATATTATTTAAGAGTAAGTAGTGTTTACAACTGAATTGTACATACATATAAAAAAGTGCAAACACACTGGTAAAAAAATCCTACAACTTCCCATACTTTTTTCTAACTAGTTGGAATCTATCTAGAAGTTTTCTACATGCAGATACTGGTACGTCAGCTTCCCCATCTTCAAGTATATTTTCCTTAGTCTTTCATTATCCTGCAAAAAACCTCGTAACAAATATTGCAGAAAAAGGCCATTTCAAAAGCACAATAAATTCATCGGATATAAATTCTTTTGAAAAATCTAACATACCAAGTTTACATGATGAAATTAGAAGAATATTTGATTACATAAAAGAATATTGCTAACTTAATAAAATTGTAGAAGATTTTCTTACCCTTTTGAGAATCCAGAAACTACTGGCAAGGGAATTAAAATGGGACCCACCATGTTCTGAAATATAAGTACCATCAAGTGTTTGTTGCATGCCTGTATATAACTAAGCTCTACAATTCAAGGTCGAACAATATGTTAGCGATGTGAAAAACAAATTACTAAATTGATAAACCCATATTCACTGAACGATCAAGTAAAAGGAAGTGATAGTGTTTAGTTGCTTACAAAGGTTATTGGCTCATAATAACACTTACAAAACTATACTACTTGAGAAGATGCATCAACTACAAACTATACTTGATGATAACTCTGCACCAGCATTGGGCCTGTTCTTCAAGCCACAAGCCGTAGGCTTTTGGCGACCCTTCTGATCTCTAACTTTAAACGGAGTAATTTCGTAAGATATGACCTACAAGTTAAACGTAGTACATGTTAAAAGCTTAATATCTGTACCAGCCAAAATCGCAAATGAGTATCGATCTCTCCGTAATCTGTACCGTAAACAGTCAAAATTCAAAAATTTCAGCCAAAAGCCATAAGCCGCAGCCAAAAAGAACAGGCCCAATTGACTGCTATTGCTTAAATACTACAGAGTTCAGTCAGACATCATAGCTATTTATGAAAGCCGAATTGCATCAATTTTATGTTAAAGCATTGATGATTTACAAGGGAAAAACAGATTGATATATTACCTGCAAATTCTTATTTTTGAGCAATGTCCATCTATCAAAGAGCTTACGACAGAGCAGGTCTGATGCATCACATCCTTTGTTTACAAAATCTTTCATCTGCTATCAGTTCAGGCACAAAAATTAAGTTCCAAGATGTTGAATCTTGTTATGAGTTACACTTAGAATAAATCCAGCTAGCCATTAAAGCACAAAGCTTAGGTGAACAATATTGAAAAAACAGAGAAATGTGTCTCAGGTTTTCAAGGGAAGCTATACTAACATAGACAAAGACACTGGAAGCCTCCTCTCCATCTCATGGATAGCAAGTGAACTACAGCAGGAACCCTTGAGATTCAGCATCTCAAGAAAAGGAGCATGTAATTAGTTTCGCATTGTGGATAGCAAGAAGGCACAATAATTTCTAATTAATTGACCACAGTTCATAGTTTAGATTATAGCAAGTTAGTGTTGCGTCTCCATCACCATGCTCGGCTTACACCACATCTAGTAGAGCTTCGATTTAACACATGTCACAATACTAAAGTTAATTTGTTTGTTGGCAGATCATTTTTGTAAAGATATAAATAGTAAAGAAAAAGGACAGGAAACATGGATCTAAGGACTACAGCAACAGAAATGGATATGACTACACGAAAACATTGTGAAAATCTGCACATATATCCCAAATGGATGTCAAGATATTGTTGACATCAATGTTTGTTTTTCAGTGCTTCATCTCTAGCTTACTGAATTACCTACAGGAGCTATGACGAGAAAAACCCTCCGAGCCACATGAAGAACTGTTTGACAGGACACATCCACATGTCTAAATAGACATAGAACATACTTTATGGCAAAGCTCTCCACAAGCCTGAAGACCTGGTCACAGAGCATCTTCACGGTGTTGACAAGAACCACCCTGATGTCGTCAAGCCACCATGCAAACTCCAAATTGAGTGCTAGGGCACCTACAATAAAATAAGATATTTAAGTTATTATTCAGCAAAAAGGGACTTTTGATCCATATATGACCACAAATTTGAAGTAGATGTTTTCCGAGCAATTGGAACAGCATAAGAATCGACAATGCAATATCACATTAAACACTACACAAATTTGCAATGGAAAATGAAATTCAGCAGCTTACTATTCCTAGCTCCTTACAAGACTACACTCTACAGAACCAGTGTTGCTTCCTTTATCGTAACTACTATAGAAAGTGCAGTAAAATCCTAATAACCATACATGCGTTAAGATACACATTATTGGAAACCAGTACCCTAATCTCGCAGTAATCCTTTAGCATGCATTAACCAAGGAATTAGCATTGGGAAATCAGCTAGTTGCAATTCTGAAGATTCAGCACTAGACAGTAAGTAAACACTCTGCGATCACAAGATTTTTTTTAAATTTTTTTTTGCAATTTCTCTACTTGGTCAAGTCTCAAGAAGACTAGCCATCTCATCCCATTCCCTTGCTCAGCAGGCAGGCTACAGTGCAGCCTGCAGGCAGGAGGCATGAGGCAGCAGTACTCACTACTCACCACTCACCAGATGCTGCAGGTCGGTAGATCGGCCGGCCGCCAGCCTGGTGGCTGGTGATGGTCGGCTGCCGCCTGCCGCCTGCTTGGCGCCCCACCGGCGGTAAGCAGTGTGCACTTAGCCGCCTCCAAGCCGCTCGCCGCCGCTCGCCAACGCCGTTGGCCCGTCACCCGTCGGCCCGTCCGTCGCCAAGACGCCAACCGAGCGCTTCATTGGGATTAGCTTCGGAAAAAAACAGGCCCTTAGCAATTTGGGGATCGAACCTGCCTGGCTTGGGTGCCTTGCCGAGTTGACTGTGGGCTACTGGTACTGGGCTTCCACCACTGCCTTTGGTGTTTGCTTTTGGACTTTGGTTGGCTTTGGTGCTTGGCCCGTTAGTACTAATGTGCCACGTTAGGCCGGTTTGCCCAAGCGGGAGCCGGCAGGTGCCCAGGCCCAGCTGCATGGCATGGCTTACGGAGGGCATTGCGCAATACAGGTACTCGCTACTTACGTGTGTCTTCCTCTCGACGACCAGCAGACCGGGCATGGCGCGGTGGCGCCCAGGTAGAACTAGGGGTACTCTTCGATCGGCGGTGGCGCCGGTGCGTCCGCCACTAGACTCTCCCTTACTAGTCCTTTCGCTCTCCACCTTCATGCCAATCTCCTTTCTCTCGGTCTTCCCCCCTAATCTCCCTGCACAACTCCACCCACACCCTCACTCACTTCCAGTTCCTGCTCTCACCACCAATCTCTCTCTAGATTTGCGTGTGCTAATTTTCTTCTTTTCATTAACAGGAGTCTCAATTAGGGAATTAAGCACAAAAGTACATAACGTGTTCAGCTATAGATCAATTGAGGATGGTGAGGGGGCAGTGAGGTATTGAATTAGTAATAAAAATTCACAAGTGATTTAGTTTTTGCAATACCTCGGTCCATTAGTGTGGTGGTCCATGTGACTCGTGGGGTTGTGATGGAAGGATTAGTCCCACATTAGTTGTCTAAAATGGGTTATAGTAGCATATAATGCTCGCTGGATTAACCTTTTATACGAATCAAGGACAAAAACGTAAGCAGGGTGCTATGTGTGCGCGTGTTCGCCCATGGGTGGGCTGGGTATTGAGTGAATTTTGGGTCAGTGTGTTACTGTTGGTATTAGAGTACAACCCTCGCTGTACAGGTACATGTACGTGCGGCCCTTAGCAAGTACCCACGGCACGGAGGTTGCACTAATGGGTGTTTGTGCGGTGTGCTACCGAGTGCGTCAGCTCTTAAGGGGGGTGAGTGTAATACCTTGGTCCGTTACTGTGATAGGCCATGTAGAGTTGTGAGTTGTAGTGGTAGGATTAGTCTCATATTGTTTGTCTAAAGTGAGTTGTAGTAGCATATAATACCTGCTGAGTCAAAACGTAACACCTCTAGGTCAATCCTTTTATATAAAAGCGAGGAAGAATGTGTAAGCGGAGTGCTATGTGTGCGCGGGTCTATCCTATGGGTGGGCTGGACATTGAGTGAATTTTGAACTAGGGTGTTACAATTTTCTTTCCCCTTTCCAGTAGTACTTATACACAGTCGTTCGTGGGGCAGAGCAATCGGGCTGACTGCCCAGGGTCCACGACAAATAGGGGTCCGTCCCATGTAAGTATATTATCTATACACCTATGTATATGTATGGATGCATACCTTGTGTAATTAAATTGGGGAAGGGGGTCTATTTTCATAGGCACCTGAAAATTTATAAAATCACAATCACTTTTTTCAATCGTTGGTTCAAGATCATGTGTCTCATATCTCTCCCTCTCTCACCTATATAAGTGACCTCACACCCTTTCCTAACATTAACCCTAACTCCAGCCAGCAACCACCGCCGTGCGCTTCTCGTTGCCACCTTTGGCACCGACAAGCTCCTACCACCCCGCCTCCTCCTTCTCCACCCTGTCTACCCCTCTTCGTCACCATCACCTCCTTTTCTTATCTCTAACGGCTACTGACGTCATATCCACCACCACTTCCTAACCACTCCGGTCATCGCCACCTCCCACTGACTGCCCTCATCCTCGCCCATGTTCGGTGGCACCACGCAGCCCGTCGTCAGTTTGGTACCACCCCTGCCTCCCTCTAAGCCAGGGGTACAATGAACCTAAATCTTAAATGAGTGAACCCTAACTCTAATCCGCCGGCCGTCGCCACCGCCATTACTGGGAGCTAGAGAGGAGGAAGACCACCTCACTGAAACACGAATCTCCACGGCGATCCAAAGGTGAGAAAATCGATTATGATTTTGCAAATTTTCAGGCATCCGTGAAATAGCAAATCCAAATTAACTTGGGCTAGGTTAGGACTAAGAGCTCAAGTCCAAAGCAAAACATTTTGCAACGTTAAGAATCAGGGGGAAGGGGTGTCAATGGAACCTGAATTATCTAGCATCCGAATTCAGTTGGTAGCGAATGTGGGAAGCGTAAATGCATTCGTATTATAAAATGGATACAGATCCAGATAGTATTCCATTTTTTGCGAATATGAATTCGAATGTGGCATGTGGAATTTGGTGCTAAACAAATAAGGATACGAATATTGTCCTGATTCGAATGTGGTGCACGGAACACTTGACATATCTTTTATATTTGATCTCCAAATTGGAAATATTATATATGCATTTTGATAATCTCAATGAACCCATCGTCGTGGACTCTAATTTGGCATTTTATGTTTCTTTTATTTTGGTACATCCTCCAATAAAGTTTTTTGCATGCACTTTCTAGACAAATTTGATATGTTTATCAACGATTTATTTGCAATATATTTAGAATTAGTGGCAAAATGACACCAATGATCAATGATTACGTGATAAACTAGAGAAAAGTAGCATAAATACTACTATAAAACAGCTGTCAATTTGCTGTACTTCATTGTGTCATAGGATATTCGTATCTGATCGAATTAAATATGTACTCGATTTATGTTCGTATTCGTTATAATATTTGATTCGTATTCGTATTTGTAACAGCCCACCTGTTTATTCTAAAATTTTGGAGAAAAAAAAATTTAAAATATAAAATTAAATTAATTTAGTTTAAAATAAAAATAAGAGTTTTGTTTGTGTGAAATTTGAATTTTGTTTGCCACGATTTTCCTTTTAAAAGCTAGATTTGAAAAGTAATTTAAAGTAAAATTTAAAAATATTATTTAATAAAATGATATTTTGATTTTCTGTAAAAATACTATGTCAAATTAATTATTTGGAATTATTCGGCTTATATTTGGTTTTTTGAGTTTTTTTGGAGTTTTAAAATCTATTTTGAAAATAAAAAGTATTTTAAGTATGAAAATTAAAATACCAACAGTAGGTGGAAATATTTTTATTAAGTCCAAAATATCTCCAGGAAGTTGTTTAAATTTTCCTGGAATTTTTGGATATAATTTCATATTTTTCTGAGCTTTATTGAATTTTCTGGTGTTTTCGAAAATCTAAATCAAATTTAATCCTCCATGGCCGATCTAATCTCGTCGTCCATCTTCACCTAACTCCTTTCGCTCTCCATCCGACGATCCCGATTTCCTCCTTGCGTCACATCGCTCATCCGATCGTCCGCTCTTTTCTCTCTCTCTCTCTCGTTGATAAGCCTGGTCCCACTTTGTCGGTGAATAAAATTATTTTTCTTTACAAAAATAATTCGGCCAGAAAATCAAATCCTTGCTGACGTCATAAATTTCTTTTCCATAGAAAATAATTCATTTAAAAATCATTTCCCTTGATGACGTCATAATTTCATTTTTCAGTTCAAAAATAATTCCAGAAAATCGGTTTATTCTTTTTCTCTCTTTTCAAACTTCCGAGAGCTCGTTCTCTTTCATTTTAACTCCGATTGAGCCCATTCAAATTTCTAAATTCATATAAAATTCTAATATATCCATTTATACCATATTTTCAAATTTTTGAAATTTTTGAATTTATTTGGTTTAAACTAAATCTTAATTAGAATTTTTATTTAATAAAATAAAATTAAATATTAATATTTGCTGAAAATATTTTATTTGAGTTCTTTGAGTCTCAAGGAAGTTTAAAAATTTATTTTAGAATTTTTGGAGTTTGTTTGAGCTCAATTTCAAAATCTCAAACAAAAATACAAAAAAAAAGAAAAAGGAGAGAGGATGAACAGTGCCACTGTTCATCTTCCCGATGGTATCTCTCCCAGACCAGCGCGCTCGCCATTGCTGCCGTTTTAAAAAACTTTGATTTCTCACTAATTTCTCAACGGTTTTTTGTGAAATAAAGTGCATTTAAATCCTCTCATCAAGAGCTTTCAATTCCCTACCGTTTCCCCTCTCATTTATGAGTATTTACATGAAATTTAAACCGTGCTCTAAATGACATACCCCGTTGATCTCCCTCTCCGGCCCACCTCCACCCCTATAAAAGGTAGCACCGGGTGCCTCTCCTCATCGTCATTCACTACCGAAAATCTCAAGTCCTCTCTTCCTTTCTTCTCTCCACAATCACCATTTTCTTTTGTGTACCAATCGGCGTTCTTGATCGATTGCGCCCTCTGATGGAGTCCGGTCACTTTTGACCACACCGTTGGCTTTGCCTTCACGCGTTGTACGCGGTGCTTCCCTCGCCTTCACCGGAGCATCACCGGACCACCGTGGCCGAACCGTGCCGTCGTTTCTCTCCTCGCTACGAGCCGACTGTGCGTGTTCTATCAAAACGAGGTGAGCATTGTGTTCCCGACGTTCTCCTCTTCGTTTCGCCACCAACCTCACCCTCTAACTCCTCTCTGTTTGCGGAATGCTGATGCCAACTGCCGGTCGCGAATGTCTTCTCCGTCATGTTTCGTCACCATCCGATGTCCGTTGGCCGAGCCGTGCATGCCGTTGAGTTCGCCTCGACGCGTTCTCGCCATGCTTCTATCTCCATCACTCGAAGACTCCCCGAGTGCTCGTCGACCTGGTCGAGCCAGACGCTTAAACCGTGCCTTCGCGCGTACACCACTATTTCGGTAAGCGCTTTGATTTTTGATCGCGTCATATCGTGTCTTAGCCTCCAAAAAATTTATCTATTATTTTTATTTAATTTTTCGTGGAGCCAATTGGTAGAAATTGAAGTTTCCGCGAAAATGGCGTTTTGACTCCGGCCGATTCGCTGCCTCTGTTGAGTTTTAGCCTATGCCGTAATTTTTCTTAGACTTGCCTCGCGTTCTCGCGTGCTTCCTTCCGTTTCCGAAAAGCTGCACAAATTTTTGCCTCCGACACCTCGCCATGGCCGCCAATGGCATCTCGTGTCCCCAACTATCCGATGGTATTTTTGCAATCCGTTCGCGTCACACGTCAAACCATCGGTAGCTACCTTTCAAATGGTTTTGGATTCGCTTCACGGAGCACAAGATATCAAGTTTTTCCTTTTTCTCTACCGTCGTCGTTCAAACGTCGATTGTATCGTCTCCGATGAAGTTTCAGCTTAGCTAATAATTTTCCTAGCTTAACCATGTCGTGTTCCACCCCGTGCTCACCCTACATCTCTATGTTCCATACCCGGTACTATCTCTCCAACCTGCCGCTGTCGCTGCCATGCCGTCACTGCCGTTTTTTCCTTCACCGCTAGTGATTGCCGCTGTTCCTCGACGCCGTACCCACGTCACCACCTTCGTCTCGTCGCCGGGGTTTCATTTTGTCCATTCGCCGCCACCTCGCAACCAATCGACACCGTACTGTTCAAAAAGTAATTCTCGGATTTTGTTATCATTTCATGTGATATCTAAAACTTCCAGATATCCGTTCTCCTTCATTTGAACTCCGAATCCGTTGATTCTTTCTTCTAAATTCATCTAAAATCTTAACCTTTCTTCCAGTATATATTTTGTATTTTTGTGATTTTTATTTGTATTTATTTGTTTTTTTTATTTATCGTTCCGCGCGTAGAACCCGACGTCACCAAGAATTTTCCGACCATGAAAGAAAGTCAAGATATCGCACACGAAGGCAAGTCTCCTTTGAACATCTTGAACCCATGTTTGAGAAATGTTTTGATTATTTTAAATTATTGCATTGCTATGTTACATAAAATGATAATTTCTGTTTTAGAGATATTAGTTAAACCGACAATTGTTATACCCTCATTTGGCATTGACAACCATGTACCTTTGACACCCTAGGATTTCCTTTGTCTCAATAATGAGATTATTATAAAACTTTGGTGAATGTTGTACCGATAGTAAAATGCTTAGTCATGCTATATAACTTTTGTAACCTTAGAATGAGAAATTATATGTCATTGATTTAGACTTTTGTTCATAAAATTAGTGGCGATTGGTGTTGCCACTGTTCTTTAAAATAAAATAAAATGTGAGAGTTGGTTTAGACTGGAGCGGATGGTAAGATTGGTTTGGTGCGGTTAGCACGAGAACTTGTAATGTGTATGTTCCGCCCTAGTCAATTAAGGACCGACGCTTGTGTTTGTCCGGCCCGAGCACTCTGGTACAACCACAAGTCTATATGGGTGCGACCTAGTCGACTAACTACGATAGTTTAGTCTAGGTACCACCGATGGAAAGTGGGTGCCGGGTGTCTTGGTTATCCACGATGAGGGCGGGGTTTCTTGTACTCATACGACGTAAGAGGGGGCTTCTGACTGGGTGGTTTAACCCTTCAGCGGTGAAACCTCAGCGGGTGGTGTCTGGCTAGACTAGAGTAAGGTAAAAGCTTTGTGATATTTTATCTGGGTCTCATGCCAAAGGAAACGTGTTGACTATTAAGATGACTTATCTCTTGTGGGTAAAGTTGTACAACCTCTGCAGAGTGTAAAACTATTCGAATAGCCGTGCCCACGGTCAAGGGCGGGCAAGGAATGCATTCACATGGTAGCTCTTTGGTTTTTGGTTTTAAAATAAAAGTTTTGGGAAGCTGGGAGTGGTTGGAACTCCCGGAGTTGTCCTGGCGAGTGTAGCCAGTGTGGGTGGTGCATCCTGTTTTCTTGAACTTTGGCGGTTAGCCAGTTGTTTAGTGTGAGTGGTTTAACCCGTGGTTTTGAGCTTTGGCGGGTTGAGCCAGTATTCAAGTGTTGGTGGATGTAACCTTCACTATTTAACTTGATAAAATTCTGTTTAAACAATTACCTTATTTAAATTTATGCCTTCCAAAAATATCTAATGGTATTTGAAATAAAACATTGCTTTGTGCAAAAGAACCATATAACCCTCCTTTGTTAAATCCTGCATCTATCGTATTTTCCCAAGACTTGCGGAGTACTTTATGTACTCACGTACTACACTTAAAATAATACCCAGAAGAGTATGAAGCTCAAGATGGAACTTTCGACTACGGAGCGTATGGATTCGACAAAGGCTTCCAGGAGTTCTAGGTTGCGCTTCCCCAGTCAATTGCCTGTGGCGTATTGATGGGTTTCCGCTGGTTTTATCTTTTTGCTTCCGCTGTGTTTTGTGTGTGTGTGAGGTCTTAAAACCTCATTTGTATTAAAGAGGCATTTTGGTCTGTACTCTCTAATATTGTAATAAAGCGTTGTTGGTTATGTATTTATCACTGTTTGACTGTGTGCACTAGCTTTGATCTGGGACTAGTGCTGTAATACACAGAGGGTCCGGATTCGGAAATCCGGGATCCCGACAGTATTCGAGTATATTTGAATTCATATTCGTATTTATTAAAAAATATAAATACAAATATAAAAAGACCACTGTTTGATTCGTATTCGATGCGTTGACACACTACCTGTAGACGGCAGCCCTTCACGAGTCGTGAATTTTCGAATTACAGGAACTAAACGGTTGGGCTTTGCATTCTATCCGATCGTGAGTCATGACTTCTCAAATTACGGGAACTAGACGGTTGGGCTGTGCATTCTATCTGATCATCAGATCTTCATCATCGTATTCATGATTCACTTTCTTTGTTTTGGACGTGATAGATGATGCCTGTCCTTTAACCTGCTTTGGCTGATGCGATTTTCTCTAATGGCCTGTTTGGAAAGCAAAAAAATCACATAAATTTTACAGGAATTTCACATATAATCATTCAATTTCTGCTTGAATAGAGAAAAATACCGGCACTACGAAAAAATCACATAAATTTTACCGGAATTTACTTTGGCTGATGCGATTTTCTCTAATGGCCTATTTGGAAAGTAAAAAATCACATAAATTTTACAGGAATTTCACATATAATCATTCAATTTCTGCTTGAATAGAGAAAACTACCGGCACTCCAAAAAATCGCATAAATTTTTACAGGAATTTCACATATAAACATTCAATTTCTGCTTGAATAGAGAAAAATACCGGCACTCCAAACGAGGCTAAGTGTTCTTCCTTTAGTACCATGGTATAGTTTTGAGTACGGCTACACCGTGCTATACCATTTAGACCGATCAGAACGGTATAGCATCTAGCCAACACCGCTCTCCTCGTCTTGTTCTCCGCTGCTTCCCTCCCCTTCCTGTCTTCTCTGCACCGCCCTCCTCGCCTTCTTCTCTAGAGCTATCCTAGCTCCACGCCTCTCCTCCGCCTAGCCTTACCCCTCCCCCATCGGTGGCCGGTGGCAACTCACCGCATCGTTGTCTCTCCCTCTCTGTGTTTTTCACCCCATTCAACCTAATATTCATTGCGCCGCCGTCTCGCCGTGCCTTCTTCTAGCGTCGCCCATTGCCTCCCCAGCCTCCCTCTACAACTTGGGGGGTTGAACCCATTGGTAGCGGCGGCACTCCTATGGGCCCTCCTTCTACTCCACTGGTAGGCATCGTCTCATGGTGCTCATCGTCGGCGAGTGAGAGAGAAGGAGATGGTGGGGGAGAAGGCGAGTGGAGAGAGAGGGCTAGAAGGTACACCCGTTCGCTGGTTTTCTCTAAAGCTTTCTTGGACTTACCAGATTATTAACAACGAGTAGTTTGTTTTTTTAACGGTGTACTTCCTTAGGAAAAAAAAGTCAAAGTTGTTGAACTATTCGTGCGGTTTGCTTCTAGCTTCTTTTTAAGCAAGCGCACACAAATATTGACAAACAGATGAATCACGACATTGTTCTAGGTCATTTTTCATGCGAAATTTTTTCAATAATTTCCCTTACTTATCTTGACATTAGATCTTTGGGTTAGTCTCTTATGAAAGTCACATGTAAATTTTTTATTATGTTATGACAAATTCAGGACCATAAAAAGTTTGTGTATTTCGATTATTGAAATTTGAGATTAATACTTGTGTACAAAAAATATTGCTCAATTGCTACATAAATGGTTGAAAAGTAGCATTTGGGATATGGTTGAAAAGTAGCATTTGGGATTGCAGGTTTTATGGCAGTGAATTAGTGAAGCAACAACTACAAGTTTCAAGAACGGTATTGCTGCCTTATGTTGGAACATGCATGATTCAACTCTGCTTGCCAGTTGCCAGTTGCAATGCACCTCACAAACACATCTATTTTGGATAGCGGAAACTATTGTTTGTTTGTGACTTCTGAAGCAAATGGATAAGCCTAAGATTTTGTTCTTGCTCTGCTGCTTGCAGTGTTAAAAGCCGCCTCTTGCTTTATGCTGCCTAAGCAACAGACATTTGTTAGGAATTTTTTTACTGAACAGGTATAATACCACGACTTACAGGGAATGTTTGATATTCAGATAGCAATGTTGGAATTTTGATCTAGGCCAATCTGCTAAAAAAAGGGGAGACGTGGGGTGATGCCCACGTTCACCTGGTCTTATCTCACGCGCCCTGATCGGGGGTGCCTAACCACTTTTGGTTACGGTCCCCCGTTGCGCAGCGCAAGATAAAAGGGGGTTCTGGCCTCTCACGTGGCGTGCTTCCCGTTCCCGTGAGAGTCAAAACCCGCACAAACCCTAAGTGAACCGATCTACTGCGCGCTGCCAGCAACGGGAAGTCCGCCGCCACTGCAGGACGTCGCCGGCGAACTCCAAACCGTGAGGCCTCCCCGACCTTCACCGACTCGCCCCTCACGCCTGCATCATGCATGCACGTGGACTTCAGCTCAATGGCCTTCATGGCTGACCGTAAGTTCCCCGATCTAATGAAACTCTAGGTGTTCTAGTGCTAGGCTAGTAGCTTATGATTTACATTTGGTATCAGAGCCTCTGCTAGTTTTCCTAGAACCCTAGCCCACTGGTGTGCAATGCCGTTTTTGTTCTTGGGCTCGGTTAGCATATTAGAAGGAGGGGAATCAAAATATTGCAATCAAACCCTAAGGTTTTTCCCCAAAATTTGATGAATCCCGAACCCTAGAATCCCCAAAATCGATTGGAGCTTACGTTTTGCGGAGCCATTGGGTTGTCGCCGGTGTCGCCCGAGCGCAATTGCGCTGGGCCGCCGCCGATGTCGCCGCTGCTCACCATCGGGCGTCTCCGGTCCCCCGAAGCTTGTTGTTGCCAGTGGTCATCACCGTGCCGCCGCGCCGCCGCTCCGCGGTGTCTTGCCACCGCTGCACCGCCGCCTGCGTGGCCTTCCGTCGCCGGCGTCACAACTTCGCCACCTGCGCCCCATGCGCGGGCTACTACCGCCGCCGCTGTCCGCCTTTTGCGGGTATGAGGAGCCGAATGCCCCTAGGGTTGGTGGCTCTCTTCTTTTGTCTCGGGCAATGCGCTACCGGACCGTCCGATTGAATGGACGGCGCGATGCGGGGCGAGGCGGGGGCGATGGGCGGTGCACTAATGGCTCTGGGTTTCGGCCCAGCAGCGCATGATATTTTTTTGGTATATATTTTCATGTATTTACAGTATATCTCATGAATAATTGATGATTATTTGATGTTTCTCATGAAAATATTACTGGATAATGTATTTAAGCTGCTGAAAATATTATGTTATTATTTCTGCTGCCTGATGTTTTGTCTCTAATTGAATGAAGCCAACGAGAAATTCAATTGGAGAATTATGTTTATTTTTACATGCTATTACTTTTGGACCAACGTTAATTGTAATTGCATGTTATCAATTATGTTTGTTGTGTTTATTTTTTCCATGCTATTACTCTTTGACCAACGTTAATTGTAATTGCATGTGTATGAATTATGTTAAATTTCTCGTTTCTGCCCAACGGTGATGCGAAAAATTCTTATGAGCATATTGTTAATCATACCAACGTAAGGTTAACTTTTATGCAAATTAATTATACATTTTCCTAATGAAAATTTTAAATTTTTCAGTTGCTACTGTTTCCGCTCAAGTTAATGCAATTGAGCCACTTAACGG
Organism: Bonia amplexicaulis; assembly: GCA_036346245.1. NCBI lineage: Eukaryota > Viridiplantae > Streptophyta > Magnoliopsida > Poales > Poaceae > Bonia > Bonia amplexicaulis. Next base: position 9,593,205 of record CM070751.1, read on the forward strand.
CAGCAACTTCCAAAAATGGAAGTTTGCACTTATGACGACTTTCCAGCTCATGGATCTGGACTACGCATTCAGGTTCGATGAACCAGTCTGATGCGGATACGCACAAGCTTAGCACTTTTCAGTCAAATACATTATTTCACTGGAAAGAAGTATTGAGCCGCATTAAATATTGTCAGGTGAATTTGTTTCTTAAAGAGTTTCTTTTAATTGATGATGAATTTGGAATACTACATCATGCTATTATTTTATGTATTCTTAGGTATGATTCATGTGAAGACTTGGGAGAGCAAAAGGGAGGAGCACAAGGACTTAAACTACAAGTTTTGGATAAGATTTTCAAGCCAAATTCGGATCTCCCAGGTGCTCAATCCAATTCAAACTCGGATTCAACTCAGAATTCAATTCGGATTCGGTTCGGGACAGCCTGACAGGTAGTTACTAAAAACGCCATAACTTTCATAAACGGAGTCCGATTCAGGTGTTCTTGTACTCGTTGGAAAGATAATTTCAAGGGCTACGTAATGGATCTAGACCCACCTTCAAATTCGTCACGGATTAAAAGTTATGACCGAAATATTGTGACGTCTTAATTTTAGGTTTTTTTCTTTTGTGTGAGTTTGTTTCCAAATACATGTAGGGATGAGTTGGAGTTGGTTTAGGACCTCTTGGCCAGCCATGAGGTGGAGAGGGAACTATATATTGAGGGTTAGACCCCCATTGTAAGGGGATCATGTTTGAGAATAATGAATCTACTAAAGTTTGTTCGAGTTTAGCATTGCTACCGAAATTCCATAGGGAATTAGGAGTGATTTTTCTTCAATCAAGATCGTTCAACCTTTCCATTGAGAATTGAGAGCGCGATGGAACCTCATCGGTGGTCGTGAAGTTCAGCACGTGTGGTTGGGCGAATTATAGAGTGCTAACTCTTGCATTGGCAACGGGAGATCACTACGGTTCATCAAATCCACGTGAGTATCTTGATCCTACGTTGAGAAGATCGGGCGACCCCGTATCACAGTCGCTCCTAATGAAGGGGAGGACAAATTTGATGACAAAATGAAGGAGTACAAAGCTAATGCTGAAAAGTGGGATCGGTCTAACCGCATTTCACTTGCTGTTATGAAGAACTCTATCAATGAAGCCATTAGGGGAGAAATCCCTGAAAAGGAAAAAGTGAAGGAGTACTTGTCCTCCATAGAGGATCACTTTAAGGGGTCCTCTAAGGTTTATGCTACCACGCTGATGCATAGACTCATGAACACTAAGTACAATGGTACTGGAAATGTCCGTGAGCACATTATGACCATAATTAACATTGCTGCTAGACTTAAGACAATGGACATGGAAATTTCTGATGGTTTTGTTGTCCATTACATTATGATGTCTCTTCCTAAGCAATATGAAGCTTTTAAGGTGAACTATAACACCATTAAAGACAAGTGGACAATGAGCGAGTTGATCGCTAATGTTTCTCAGGAAGAGGAGAGGATCAAAGCTGAGGGAGCTGATGATTTTGTGATTCACATCAACTCCTCAAATACGGCTGGTCCCTCTAGAAATAGAGGTGGCTATAAAGGAAAGGGAAATAAGGAGCAAGCCTACTCCCCTTATAAGAAGTCACAGAAGCCACAGCATCCACAGCACCCTAAAGCGCCTAAGAACGCTTCAGGTCCTGAAAGCTCAAATGGACAGAAGAGTGATGAGTGCCACTTTTGTCAGTCAAAGAACCACTTCAAAGATGACTGTCCTGGATGGCTAAAATAGCTAGCCAAGAAAGGTACTTATGAAATTACTTTTGTTGATGAAGCATTTTATGTTGATTTTCCTATAAACTCTTGGTGGATTGATTCTGGTGCCACTGTGCATGTTACGAATTCCTTGCAGGGATTCCATATGTTGAGAAGTCTCAGAGGGGAAAGAAGCCTAAGAGTGGCTAATGGGATGGAAGCCAAAATTGAAGCTATTGGATCAGTTTCTTTAATCTTAAATAATGGCTTTGTAATGAAACTTAATGATGTTCTTTATGTTCTCTCAATGAGAAGAAACTTACTTTCTGTTTCATTACTAGATAATGATGGATATTCTTGTAATTTTGGAAACAGAAAGTGTTTGGTTTATTTTAATAATGATAATGTTGGTCGTGCCATCCGACACGACAAGCTTTACATGTTATCCCTGCAAGATTCTCTTATATCCATGAATGTATGTGATGTGAATAAAAAGCGCAAGCGAATCGATGAGACTTCGTCGAAATTGTGGCACTGTCGTTTGGGCCACTTTTCGAAGGGGAGAATTGAACGTCTCATTAAAGAAGAAATTCTCCACCCTTTAGATTTTGGTGATTCGGATGATCATTGCCTTGATTGCATCAAAGGCAAGTATGTAAAGAAAATAAAGAAAGGTGCTACTCGGAGCACAGGGATTTTGGAATTAATTCATACTGACATATGTGGTCCTTTCCCTGTGACATCAGTAGATGGTTATGATTCTTTTATTACGTTCACTGATGATTACTCACGTTGTGGCTATATCTACCCTATTAAACAGAGATCGGAAGCACTTGATAAATTTAAAATATTTAAGGCTGAAGTTGAAAATCAGCACAGTCTAAAGATTAAAGTAGTGCGCTCGGATCGTGGGGGAGAGTATTATTGGCGACACGCAACTTATGGACAGATTCCTGGTCCTTTTACCTAGTACTCAATGCCCGGTGATCCTCAGCAAAATGGAGTAGCGGAAAGAAGAAACCGCACTCTTATGGACATGGTTCGAAGTATGTTGAGCTACTCCACTTTGCCTGTAAAGTTATGGATGGAAGCATTAAAGACTGTTGCACACATACTCAATCGGGTTCCCAGTAAATCAGTGCCCAAAACACCATATGAATTATGGACTGGGAGAAAGCCAAGTTTGAACTACCTCCATGTGTGGGGTTGTGCAGCTGAAGTTAAAGTGTTTAACCCATAAATTGGGAAATTAGATCCTAAGACTGTGAGTTGCCATTTTATTGGCTACCCTGACAGATCTAAAGGGTACCGATTCTATTATCCAGATCGTACCACAAAATTTGTAGAAACAAGGCACGCTGTGTTCTTGGAAAATGATGGCATTAGTGGTGATTAGAGCCTAGGAAAATTGATCTTGAGGAGAAGCGGATGTATGTTGCTTCACCGCTAATCCGACAGACTGATTTTCCTATGCCCCAAGTGGTTGTGCCCATAGTTGATCCTGTAGTTGCAACTCCTGTTGCGTCTCCAGTTAATTCTGTGGCTACTCCTTCTGTTGAGGGCTCTGAAAGTACAAGTGTCGTATCTAATGATGAGATTTCACAGCCCTCTGTGACAATTAATGAACAACCTAATGAGCCCGCTAATGTACCTGTCAGGATATCAGAACGAGTGAGGAGATCTGCTATCCCAAGTGATTATGAGGTTTACTTGAATGAAGATGATCTTGGGAAGGTGGATGATCCTAGCTCTTATAAGGAAGCTATGAAGAGTAAGGATTCATCTAAGTGGCTAGATGCCATGAAAGATGAAACTAAGTCTATGGGTGATAATGGTGTACTGGACTTAGTAGAAATTCCTAATGGAGCCAAAATAGTAGGCTGCAAATGGGTCTACAAAACCAAATGTGACTCCAAAGGGAATATCGAAAGGTTTAAGGCGAGACTTGTAGCGAAAGGATTTACACAAAGAGAAGGCATTGACTATAATGAAACATTTTCTTCTGTCTCAACTAAAGATTCATTTAGAATCATAATGGCGCTCACAGCACATTTTGATTTAGAGTTGCACCAAATGGATGTTAAGACAGCATTCTTGAATGGAGACTTGTATGAGGACGTTTACATGACACAACCGGAAGGTTTTGTTGTGGAAGACGAGAAACATTTGAGATGCAAGCTAAAGAAATCCATATATGGCCTGAAACAAGCTTCTAGGCAATGGCACCTTAAGTTCGATGAAGTCATAAGGAATTTTGGATTTAAAGAGAATGATGTTGATAATTGTACATATGTTAAGTTCAAAGGGAGTAATTACACCTTCTTAATCCTTTATGTGGACGATATATTATTGGCCGATGAGAGTGTGGACATCTTTGCGGAAGCGAAAGTTTTCTCTCGTCCAATTTTGACATGAAGGATCTCGGTGAAGCATCTTATGTTCTTGGTATTGAAATTCACCGAGATAGGTCCAAAGGAACATTGGGTTTATCACAAAAGGCATACATTGACAGAGTACTAAAGAGATACAATATGCATAAATACTCTGCCTCGCCTGCTCCTATTGTTAAGGGCGATAAGTTTGAAAAATTTCAATGCCCAAAGAATGACTATGAATCTGATCAGATGAAGGCTGTACCTTACGCTTCTGCTGTCGGAAGTATTATGTATGTTTAAGTATGTACACGCCCTGATTTAGCTTTTGTTACCGGGATGCTTGGCAGATATCAGTCAAATCCAGGACCGGACCACTAGAAAGCCGTTAAGAAAGTCCTACGCTATATGCAAACCACTAAAGGTCACATGCTCACATACAGAAAGAGCGATAACCTTGAGGTTATCGGGTTTTCTGATGCTGATTTTGCGGGGTGTAAAGACACTAAGAAGTCCACATCATGTTATATTTTCACCCTCGCAGGAGCAGCAATTTCCTGGAAGAGTGTAAAGCAAACACTTACTGCATCGTCGACAATGCAGGCTGAATTTGTGGCATGTTATGAGGCTACCGGGCAGGCTGTATGGCTTAAGAACTTTATCCCGGGATTGAGAGTGGTAGACAGCATATCTAGACCACTCATTCTGTACTGCGATAATCAACCCGTAGTTTTCTATTCGAGTAACAACAAGTCGAGTGTGGCTGCCAAGCACATTGACATAAAGTATCATGTTGTGAAAGATAGAGTCCAGGATCAAATAATTAAGGTTGAGCATATTGAAACTAAATTTATGCTTACGGATCCGCTCACAAAAGGCTTACCACCCAATATTTTTCGTGATCATGTTACCGGCATGGGTTTATTGGAGAGCCTGTGATCCTGGAATAAGAGGACCATATAATGTAACCAACTCCCATGAAGTATTATGTTATCCGATCGATATAGAATGGAGCACTATAAGTACTGATGTCCAGCGATACTTAATTGACTGTTGTGACACATTACTTTGGTGTGAACTTTTATTGAGAAAAGGCTTATGATGTTTAGCCTTACGATCAAGGGGGAGAATGTTGGAATTTTAATCTAGGCCAAACGGCTAAAAAAAGGGGAGACGTGGGGTGATGCCCACGTTCACCTGGTCTTATCTCACGCACCCTGATCGGGGGTGCCTAACCACTTTTGGTTACGGTCGCCCGTTGCGCAGCGCAAGATAAAAGAGGGTTCCGGCCTCTCATGTGGCGTGCTTCCCGTTCCCGTGAGAGTCAAAATCCGCACAAACCCTAAGTGAACTGATCTACTGCGCGCTGCCAGCAACGGGAAGTACGCCGCCACTGCAGGACGTCGCCGGTGAACTCCAAACCGTGAGGCCTCCCCGACCTTCACCGACTCGCCCCTCACGCCTGCATCACGCAAGCACGTAGACTTCAGCTCAATGGCCTTCATGGCTGACCGTAAGTTCCCCGATCTAATGAAACTCTATGTGTTCTAGTGCTAGGCTAGCAGCTCATGATTTACAAGCAAACCTTTGTATTGAGTATTGACCGATCTGAAAATTTCAGGTTAGAGTTCCTGTTGGAAGATTTGTATTGGAGCTACCAGCTGGGATGCTAGATGATGAAAAAGGCGATTGTTGCATCACTGATATTTCCTTGACTTTACAAATCTGGCACAACTTCTATTCCAGGAAAGAATAACATAACTAGCCTAACTTAATTTCGCTTAGTGCATTAAGCAGCCGCTCGTCATAGTACAAGGATCTAGCAAATGCTATCACATACCAAAATTATCGCAACTAGCATGTTTACCCGTCGTAATTGCACGGCTAAATATTGTGATATAATTATTTTTGATACATAACTCTATTTTTTATAATTGAAATACAATTATATTTATTATATAACTCTAATATCTATATATGATTAGTCTGCATCATTATAATTTAGCCTAACTAAAATATGTAGTGGATATCCTTCTATTTTTTCGATTAAGGTGAGAATTTTTAAGACTTTTTTTAGAATTATTGTGGGCGAGTTGTGAATTAGGTTACCGCTTCTCGGTTCGTAGGCATGCATGGAAGCCTTGTTATTCAGCTCGCCCAACTTGGGAAGGATGCGTCGCGTCTGCAAATGCATCAGCGGAACACAGTTAAGCCAGTTGCAACTGCTGTGAAACCAGAAGCTCGAGAAGTAGTGAAGATGTTTTCCTGTATACTGAGGTAAATATATTTCCTAGAGCTTTGATGTATAGCACAGAACACATCGTTCCAATTATTTGGCTATGCTAAGCTTGACCTTTTCGTGTAGATACTAAATCTACCCTGGCTTTACCTTTTCGTGTTGAGAGGTGCTACGATTAGAGTTGGGAGTTACGCCGTATTTTTTGGTAGCTCGAAGCACGACCGGTCCGGCACGGTCTAAGCATGGTCCAGTCCGACACGTGGTGGGTCGGACCGGGCCTGGAAAGCCGGCCTATTGGGCGGCACGGCACAACGAATCGTGCCGTGCTCGGGCTAGCACGGCACGGGGAGCACGGCAGACATGCCGGTGCCAGCGGCCTGGCCGCCTCAGCCTCCACCTCGCCTCCCCCTCCCGTCGACATCCTATATCCACTACTCTCACGGTCATCACCAGATTCCCCACAATAACCCATCAGGCCATCACAGAGCAGAGAGAGAAAGAGGGAGTAAAGGGGAAGGACGTATACCGGTCACCGAAGTCCGGGCGAGTGGACGACGGCTGCAGGAGGAGGAGCGGGGTAGCCGGAGCTGAGGGCGGCATCCCGCGCAAAGACGCCCGGCGACGGTAGCTCGAAGAGCGAACCATCGATGATGAATTTGTCGTCGGCGCCCCAGTCGCCGCCCAACCATCCGCCGCTGGTGGGCTCGCTCTCGACGTAGTCGAGGTCGCCGTCGCTTGGAGCAACTGGAGTCCATGTGCAACGGCGGCACCGAGTCCCGGTCCGCCGACCGAATCGATTGGAGTACTGGGGAGGAGAGGCGGCCGTGGGAGGAGGGGGCGTTGGGGAGATGGAAAGGAGGAGGTGGCCGGGGAGGAGGGGCGGGGGGAGGAGGGCGGCGAGGGAGGAGGGGCGGTGGGGAGGAGTGGGGTTCCGGGAGATCGGGAGGAGGGAGACGGGGGAGGAGGGACGGCGGAGAGATCGGGGGTAGGAGGGAGGCGCCGGAGATCGGGGGAGGAAGGAGGCCAAGTGGCAGGTGAGAAATGAATCAGGCGGCGGCGAAGGATTTCAGGGTTAGGGTTTTGGATATTTTTGCGATTTAGTCTTTCAGGTTTTCTGAAATCTACAAATAGGTTTTTATCTATTTTGATTTCTTCTGTTCTAGCCCTCATAAATTCTGATTTCATCGCGAAAAGATCCTACACATCCGCTGTGACATGTACATATGTACAGAGCAGTCCTTAGAATGCCATATTTGAAGATTGAGTTAGGTTTTGGAGATGTGAATGTGTGATGTATATATATATGAGATGACGATGATTGGATCTTAATCTAATGGCTGAAAAAGTGACTGAGATATGCTATATTTTAGGCTGAGTTCATTTTTGCACTTGTGATATGAGGTGTCTTTTATTGTTCTTCATTTTTGCACTTGTGATATAAGGTGTCTTTTATTATTCTTTCTTAAGAAACATCACCATACAAAAATAATTAGTATTTTCAATATTGCTCCTCCTTAGGTCACCACCACTGAACCCTAGGTTGCATCCTTGCGGCTCTCTTGCTTCTTCGTGTAAAATCGGTAGGGCTAGACTGCTGAAGAAGAAGATCAATCAAATCAACATATTCTAACATATATTATAATTTTTACAACATAGCTCACCTCATTGTGATTTTATTTTATGTAAGCAAATTACTACTACATGCGTTTCTAATTCTAACATAGCTCCCTTCACCGACTGCCTTTTTAATTCGAGCATTTGATGAGATAACTACCCCATGTATATTACAATTAACCATTATGTAAACAGAGACAGTCTATTATTGGTACGTGTATTCCAAATAGTTATAAAATGTTTAAGAAACTATTTAAAATTAATTTCTTAACTATAGTAAACTGCACTCATGACTCTGCTTGAGTTTTTCTATTTGACTAGATGGGCAGCCCTATGCCAGATTGCCAGGCGATGTGCTAGATGTCTACGTATGCAACAGTCTGACAGTCCGATTTGCACCAAGATATGCATGCCATTGGACTAGATGGCCAAGTTCGGAGGTAGAATGGCATGAGACAATAGTATCGAATTTTAACTAGTTTTTAATGAGGCAGGTACAAGAGAAAGAAAGATAGCGGCCACCGCTTCCATTGTCACCGTCGCTTTTGTCGTGTATAGTTACTTTAGGCTGGGCTTGGGCTGGCACGATGGGCTTTGGGCTGTGTTTGGGCCTAGTGAAGGTGAGGCGGGCCGGCACAGCACAGCACGACAGGATGACTGGGCCGAGCCAGCACGACAAGAAGCGGTCTGAAGTACGATGGGCCCAGGCTGGCCCAATGTCGTACACTCTGCAGAGATATATTACAGGTCACTAAGGTCCTCCACCACTGACAATTGATTGGATTAAATGGGTGCAAACAAAAAAGGATAACATCCTTCACTACAAGACAAATTACCACTATAGCCTTCTAACCTATCTTCAAGTTAGTATCTACCCCACAACTTAGGTACCTCCTTCTAGATAGCTTTAATTGTGAGTCGTTGGATTTACAGCCGGTGAAGATACCAAGCTCATGTAGTTGTGTACTTCGCGCAAATATATTAGATGATAAATAATTTAAATATTTAAATTCTGACTATTCATGAGAGATAGTACACATAGAAAAATAGCTGTATATAATTTTAGCTGATACAGTTAAACTCAGTATACCTTTTATTATAATTTTTCTTTTAACTCCGTTTAAAAAATATAATATTTAAAAATTAGTTATTGTAATCAGTATAAGTATAAGCTAACTAAAAAATTGAAAAGAACCTACCCATTACCCTATTCCGTAGTCACTGCTTTTGCATCGCGTCGATGCCAGCGACGAATCGGAGGGCACCACCTTATCGTACGTACGGGTGAGGTTGCTGCTGTGACACGAAGACACCTACGCGAAAGATCCAGCAGGCGCGCATTGCCACACCGCCTTCACGTCCACCGACCACGCCGATGAGGCGACGACACCGCATGAGGACACCGCATCAGCTAGTCCTGCACGTGTCTTCAGTCCCATGCGCTCGCCGGCCACCGCATCACCCCAAGCTCGCAAGCGTGTCGCCACTCGCCACCGCGAATATATAAACTGAGGTCGTTACGGCCACCGTGAGCTCGCTAGAGGATACACCTGAGAACAATGTCTCAAGCCCAGCCGACAAGAGGTGACCAGGTCCAGGCCCAGGCCGGCCAGGACCAGCCCGAGGCCATCAAGTACGGCCATGTCTTCGCCGTCACGGGCGAGCTCGCCGGCCATGCCATCGCCCCGCGGGACGCCGCCGCCATGCGCACCGCCGAGGACAGCGTGCCGGGCGTCCCTGTCCCGCAAGCCAGCGGCGGTGGCTACAGCGCCGGGGTTGCCATGGAGACGGCCGCGGCGTACAACCAGGCCATCGGCGCCGTCCATCCCGGCCAGGCCAGCGAGGTGGCCACCAACCAGGGCATCAACGTCTCCCAGACCGCTGTGCCCGGCGGCCGCATCGTCACTGAGTTCGTCGCTGGCCAGGTACGTACGTGTGACTGTAGGTGGAAGGGCATCGTGTTCGATCGCCTTTTCAATTTTTGCTTACTGTGCATGCATACATCATGTGTATATATAGGCCAGGGTTAACAATTTCGTCCAAATCAAATTCAAAACATCTTGAGATGAACTTTAAATATTACAGCAAGTTTTGTCTATGTTTTGTCTATTTCATCTATATGTGGTACCTAGTTCATCTCTACCGTCTTTGATAACCTTTTTCTCAAAATTCTAAAGTTTTATCAAAATTCAAATTCAAATTATCGAAATTTGACCGAAATCCAGACCAAAATTACCGAAATTTTGGTGATTTTGCTACGCTCCAAAATTTTTCCCTAACAAAATTGTTAACCCTGTGTAGGTGGTGGGGCAATACTCCGTCGCTGACCAGCTGGTGGAGGAGGACGAGACCAAGATAACGATCGGCGAGGCGCTGGAGGCGACGGCGAGGGCCGCGAGCGACCGGCCCGTCGACAGGGCGGACGCGGAGGCCATCCGCTCCGCGGAGATGAGGGCTCAGGGAGCGGACACCGCTATGCCAGGCGGCCTCGCTGACCAGGCACAGGCCGCCGCGCGCGCCAACGCCGGGGCCAAGCGCGACGAAGACAAGATCAAGATCGGCGACGTCCTCTCGGTACGTACGTGGTATTCGCGATATGTCATATGCTGTTAATTGGTTCCTAGTCCGAGACATAATCAAGAACGCGCGCGGGGCGCGTGCATCGATCGTTTGCAGGGTGCAACGGCGAAGCTGGCAGGTGACAAGGTGGCGGGGAGGGAGGACGCGGCGAGGGTGGTGCAGGCAGAGACGAACAGCGACGCGGGAGCGCGCACGAAGGCTGGCGGGGTGGGCGCCGCGATGACCACGGCGGCGAGGATGAACCACGGCGGCGAGGACGCGGCTTGAGTGTGTATGGTGTGCTACTTGTTATCTGACGGACCAAGTTTCAATCTTCTTATTCGGTTGTACGAGCATGCGTGTAAATATGCTACTGGTCCGGCGGAGATCGGTCGTGCTTTTGACCTGTGTATCTCTGTACGCAAATAAAATGTGATGTCCGTGTGAAGCTTTGAGTTAAAAGTCATTTATACTGTGATTTGTATCGTATTTATAAAATTAGTTGTATATAAACTGTGTTGGTGGGTGCGGCAGCTTCTGTGAGCCGACATACGATGTTGTCGTCGGCGATAGGCGTCTGCTCTCTCTTCACTAGCAGACAGCCTGCTGTCCATTGGGGGCGATAGATTTGCCTGTCCTTCAGTGAGTAATTAATTTGGTTAATTAATTGGTTTAATTATCTATCATATTTTTTATTTTATGTTTGTTTGAATATTTAAATATATGAAATAAGCAAATTTATGTAGAAATAGTAATACTTATACCTCTTAAGTAGAAGTAATATTTGCTCTGTAAGTGTAGATTTTGGTAGAGGTATCAGGACGTTGTATGGTAGAGCATTCTTTTTTTTAACAAAAGGCAGATGGTACAGACCAGTACAAGCACATATTTCCCCTTATCTCCGTGGTAAAGGCCTACAGTTTTTTTTTCACTTAGTGTTTGGTCTGGAATCATAATACTTTATACTTACTTTCGTCACCTCCTTAGCCCAAGTCGCTCAGATTTGTTCACAAATGACCATCTTGCCTTTACAAAATTAAGGTACACGTGTCGGCCCTTCACACACAACACGTACCCACACTGGGCAAGGCCACATGCATTGAGGCCGGCGAACAGATCGGGCTCGACGGTGGCCAACATACGGCACCTCCGTTAGCCAAGTCGCAGCCCTTATTTCAGAGTTCTTTTTAGAAGTTGGCTGGGCCCTATTTCAGTGTCTTCTCAGAAGTTGGTTTTTGAACGGATTGAATTTTTAAGATAGTTTCTATAAGTTTGTTTGTAGGAATTGAAAGTTATTTTGAGAAGTGTTTTTTAATATAAGTGTCACTTATTCTCTTTTTAAAAGTTGATTTTTGAACGAAATAAATTCTTAAATTAGTTTCTATAAGTTGTCTGTAAAAGTCAAAAGTCGTTTTAAATGAAATTGCTTTTTAATCGAGTGTCATTTATTTTCTTAATTTTTCTTATAATTAGTAAAAAAATCAAAAGTCACGACATTTTTAATACGGCCATGTTAGATTTGTTTGCAAATGACCATCTTGCCTTTACAAAATCAAGACCTATATGTCAGCTCTTCTTCTCCACACTAAAAAAAATAAAAATAAAAAAACTCTCCTCTCCCACCCCGGGCTCAGAGGCCACATGCATTGAGGCCGGCGAACAGCTCGACTGCTCGAACGCCAGGGCGGCGACGCACGGCACCCGACAGAACCCAGGCACCTGAGCTTCTAGCCGGAGGACAACCATGTACACCCACACATGCTGATGCATTCCTAACACCGTATATTAACAATAGGCACAATGTTCAGCGTCATGTTCTACATGCTACTTTGAACTGCTACGACTTAAAACGTATTATGCGTCAGCATAGAATTTTCCATCACAAATGTTCGACACCGTTGCAAACGCTAAGTCAACACCGTTGCATCCCGTATCATGTTTAGTATCAGAAAGCTTCACTCACTCAGTAGGATCTTTTACCTTTAGCTGATAATACAGGGTGTCTGATCTTCTCGACATAGGATCTAAAATAATTTGCACAAAATCTGATAAATTATAGCAGATCATCTATATCTTCTTAACGTAGAATCGAAAATAACTTGCACGAAATCTGATAAATTATAACTGATCCTCTGCTGTTAGACGCAATGGACTTACAACTCTTTAAATCATCTAATAACACGTGTGATGATAAATCCACTGAGACCACCAAGTGGATGATATTGACTCAATTCCTAGCGGAAAGATAATGATCTTTGGTAGAGCTCCCAATTCCTCTTTAGAAGTGGTTATGCCAATCAACTAAAAAGAACAAGCATGCAATGCTATTAGATGCAATTTGCAATACGGAAAATATTATCAAAAGTGGTCTATGTTACATGGACATGATACATTGGCTTATATAGCACTTCTAAGTAGGGATGACAATTGTGCCCGTTTACCCACGTGCCTATAGGTAAATACCTTAATAGAGCTGGGTATAGGATATGTTCTTTACCCACGGGCATAAAAATAGGGGGAATACTCTACCCGTCGGGTAAACGGGCATAGGCATAGATAAGCTTCTCCCGTACCCATATCACCTATTTACCTATGATATAGATTGATAGGTGGCACAGTTATTGTTGTTGCTTTCTGATCAAACATTTAGTTTGTTAGTTTTTTCCCTTAACTCATTAGAAGCACTCCTTGTTTGCAATTTCCTGGTGCATGCTTGCTTGTACATGCGTATTTTTAATACTTCAATTAAGGGGGATATTCTTCAATTGTGCAATTCCCTTCTCTATTGTTGTTATTTAGAACTGATCATAGACTCTTTAGTTCCTGACATAGGGGATAATTGATTTTCATAATAAGTTTGGAAAGGACCATAGTAAGGAAATCTACTAGTTTGAAACTGAATTTAAACGGAACAAAAAAAGATAGCTATTATATTTCCTAGCAACAGCTGCTGTTTATATATATCTGTCATTAGTTCAACTCTTAGATGGTGACTCTCAGTTCGCAGGTAAACAGGCATGCCCGCGGGCGAGTGGTACCTGCAGGGGACAGGTATGTGCGAGGTTCTTCGCACATCGTCATTCGCAGGCATGCCCACGGGCGTAAATCGGGGTTGTGGGCCCAATGAGCAAGCACTACCCGTACCCGCTACAACCGATTGCTGTCCCTACTTCTAAGACATCTATAACAGACTTGCAGTTAAATACTGTAACACCCCATTTTCAAAGCCTGGTTCTATTGTAAAATTTCAAGCTTATGTTAATAAAAGAATTTACTCTCCGTTGTTTTTCCTCTTTGCTTTTCAAAAAGAACGTCCAAGGTGTGTTTAAACGTTTTGGAATGAAAACCCTATTTTGTTTCCCAAAGGGCATCTCAAGTCATCTTTTAAAATCTAGAATTTAAAAATGTGCCACAAAGATTAAAAGGTATAAAAAAATAAATAATATATATATATAAAGAATTTAAATTTAAATTATATATATATATATATATATATATATAAATATATTAACAACCCCGATTTTTTCCTAGCCGTCCATCCTCCTCCCTTTTTCATCGCAGCGCCCATCTCCTCTTCCCCATCCACACCGCGGCGCCCCCTCCTCCCTCTGTCCTTACCGCCGCTCGTCGTCTTCTCCCCAACCACCACCGCTGGCGAGTTATTGCGGCGCCGACAGCCTCGCCTTCAGCGCCGGCCCCTCGCCTTCAGCGCCCGGCCGTGGCAGGCCTCGGGCTCGTCTCCCCGCCCTCGCCATCAGCGCCGCAGTGGTCCGGCCTCTGCTCGCACGTCCTCGCCGTCTGTCGCTACCCGGCCGAGGAGCAGCAGCTGCCACGACGTCGCGTCCCCGGTCATCTCCCTCCCGCCCGCTCGCGTGTTACTCGCGCCGCGACAAGCCCGGTTGCCGTGTTCGAACTGTGGTCAAGACGGCGATGACGCCGCCCGCACACCGGCGCCATGCCGCTCGCCTCGGCGTCTCCTCCGTCTTCCCCGGCTTCTATAAATGGGCGTCGTTGCCTCACCGCACCCCACCACCACCCTGCCAACACTCCCCCTTTCCACCGCGTCCTCTGCCGCGGGCGCTCCGCCGGCAATCCCCACCGCCAAGCGCCACCGGTCAACGCCAGGGCCTCTTGAGCCTTCCCCCGAACTCACCTTCATCTCCTCTCCCTTCGGCCTGGGCTAATCGCCTTCTTTTCCTGCAGGCGGTGCGCGGCGCCACTTCCGCCGGCGCCGGGCTTCCTCGGTGAGCCGCCGCATCCCGGGCCAATTCCTCGCACTTGGAGCACCGCCCGGACACCACGGACCTTGTCCCCACCTCGCCGAACCCTGTCTCCCTCCCCAGTGAGCCGTCACCGTCGACCTCCTCGCCGTCGCGACCTCCCTCGCTGCCAGGCCACCCTGCTCCACCTCGACCTCGACTAGCGCTCCAGGTGAGACCACGGAGGCCTGTAGATGCTCCACCCCCGAGGAATTGAACCCTCATCGGCCGAGCCACCGTCGCCCTTCTTCCCCTGTTTCGGCCGCCGCCGCGCTCGTCGTCAGTCGCCGCCCGGCCGAAGTCCGGCCGATTCACTTCTCCCTGAGGTGCGCGCTAAGGTGGATGACCCATTTTGGCCGGCGTCGCCGCGCCCCCGGGCCCACTCCGCCGCCGGCCGGCTCCGCCTCCCAACGGCCGGGATGAGCCCGAGCAGGGACTACATTAATGACGCTAATAACTGCTGCCCTAACCGGTTAATTATGATGTCCTAAGCCAGTGATTAAAGAGGGTATTAAAGCACTGCTAATTAAGACCCACCTGTCCGCAATGCATTTCTTTATTTTCGGATTTTCCAGAAATTGAAACTTTGAAATGCTATAACTTGTTAACCAAAAATCCGAATTTAATAAAACCAGATTCTAAATTTTTCTAAAATCATGCTCAATCTAATAGAACTGGTTTGGTTCAAATTCGAGTTCATTTCAATTTTTTGTTTTATTGGACTTGGTATTTATTTGCTTTTGCTCGTCTGTGCTATTTTTCCGGTTCGATCTTCCGAGTAGAGTTCAAGAAGTGTACGAGCCCCGATTGAAGCAAATGAAGAACCCCAAGCTCTCGATCCAGGCGAGTCAATGCTTTGATCATTTTGCGCCTATATTTTATGTGAAACCATGTTCATTTAAATTATGAAAATCTGCATGCTTTACTTTATACGCAAACGTATGTCACTCCTAAGGTAGCTAATGACCCTGTATTTACCCCATAATAACATACCACACCAGTAACATTTGAACTCACATGATCATTGTCGCCCTAGGTATAAACTATAACTAAGCTAGTTATAAGTCGTAATACTGTCATGCTAGTCTTGTAAAATCCAGGGCCTCAGTAGCCCTGATAATCATTCTTTAATCATGGAAAACTAGTTTTGGGACGGCCATGGGATGTACGTGGCTGATTAATTATGTTAATTTGTGTTATGCTTCTCAAAACCCTAAAATCTGCGCTATCCTATGTAGGTGACGTTGCCTAGGGTAGCGTACGTGGAGAGAGGAGTCCGACTGCGCTATCCTATGGTGGACATCCCGCACAACCTATGGACGTAACCCCATAGGAGTGACATGCTAGAGTGCGAGGTATTGTAAAGGCCTCGTGATATTTTCTCGATCTACATGTCCAAGGCATCATGTAGAACTGTCGGGATTATTATCTCTTGTGGGTAAAGATGTACAGTCTCTGCAGAGTATATACAACTATTCGAATAGTCGTGCCCACGGTCAAGGGCAGACACGGAAATCTTCCTCGAGTTAGTTCTATTTCAGAAATTTAAAAAGAGATGGAGAATAAAAATCTGTTAGGTGGATGTAACCTGACCTTGGGTAAATCTTCTTGAGGGATGTACTCCAGTGTTGGTACTAGGGTGGATGTAAAAATCCTAGTAAATGTAAGCATTGTTGGATGGAACCTACCTCATTATAAATTATTGTACGCTTTTAAATTATCAAATCATAAGTCCTTGAAAAATGCTAGATCATAGGAACTTTTATGTTGTGATATTTCCAAGAATCGCTTTAAGCAAATAAAAGAACCTAAGCCATCCTTGTTTAGCCTTGCATCTAAATTTATATGCATTTTGTGTGTTGGCTCGCGGAGCACGGTTGTTTGTGCTCACACTCGCTCTAAAACCCCCCACTCAGAAACGGTGAATCAGGAGCACTACGCTTACCATGAGGATCAGGACGCCGAAGGCAATGAAGATGGTGGGTATTAGAATAGGCTTCGGTAGCCTTGCCTCTTGTCTCAGTTCGGTTGACCAGGGTACTTTTGGTGAGTGCCTCCGTTATTAGTCAGGTCCCTGGTTAATAGCGAAGGTACTCAGGTTATCCCAGTCGCTTGCCTGTGACGAGTTGTGCCCCTACGCTATGTACTTTCCGCTTCCGCTCTTTATGTATTGTAAGACATTTGGCCTAACGGCCTTATTGTAACCTCGACCCGACGTGGTCTATTTGAGCTCTGATATTGTAATAAGTATTTCGCCATGTATGAAATGATGCAGCATTGTATCTGTGAGCATTATCTACTGATCCAGGGAATAATGAAGTACTATCACAGGGGATTCCAGGTTATAAACTTGGGGTCCGACAGAGCTGGTATCAGAGCATACGACTGTAGAAACCTTAGCTAAACTGGTCACGATTTAGGGTTTGCGTTCTAATTGCAAAAACAATCTATAAAAGAAAAATATAGCATAATACTGCTTCATTCAACTCTCTTAGTTCCTACACTCACCTAAAACTTCTTTTGTATTTTCATCTGTTCTAATCTATTGGTGTTCAAAATTTTAGATGGTCGGAGCTACACCAGTTGGTCCATGGGATCACTTCTCCCATGGGGACAGCGAAGGAGGATTTGTTGAGGTTCTGCGGCAGTTGCTGCGGTGTCTCGGCTACAACCGCCCGCCTGTTTTCAGAGGCAAGAGAGTCCACATCCACAGCATGGACATGTGGACCATGGAGGTCTTCATCTACGCACGAGATAGTGCCAGAGAGCTCCACTCCCACACTATCCAGGCCGAGCCTCCACGGATGTACCTCGTCGACGCCATCCAGGGCGCAAAGACGTCTTGTTGTGGCCCACCCATGCCAAGTGCACGGGAGAGGCGCAGCATCGCCTTCGCCTACTCACCTCGCATCCGCCAGGGGCAATTCCTTCCAGATCGCCTCGACCACAGGGTGGACAACCCCCAGCTATCGCACCAGATCCAGCTGACGCAGGCGATGTCAGTCTCCTATGCTTTCGCCATGCAGGAGATTGGGCATCTGCGCATTCTCCTGACCGCAAGCCTGCAGCAATCGGACGTCCTCAGCGCCCAGCTCAATCGCTACCTGATCGCCTTTCAGGCAGCAGAGCGTGAGAGGCTCGCTGCCGAGGCTGGGCTTGAGCGCCTACGCACCAGGTCGGCCTACCCTCTGCCTACACCGCCAGCACCGGCGTCAGCTCCAGCTCCAACGCGGTGGTAGCTCCAGCTCCGCGCCGGTGTCGGCTGAAGTGTCCGTCCCAACCGGCACTGATTCAAGACCGGCGATCGTTCAAAGCCGGGGACCTCGCCCACGGCGACGGCGCGCATAAAGTGCGCCCACCGCCCAATGGCACCCTCGCGGGCCCAAGCGAGAGACGTCGCCTGTTTCACCTTCATTCCTCCAACGACCGTGACGGATCGAGCCCTTCTTGGTCGCGTTCCGCTCCGATCATCGGTATCATCTCTGTTCCCGCTTTCGGAGAGTCGTCTTCTGGCGAGCACCACTCCCCTCCCGTAGGTGTAGACTGCTGTAGGTGGCGGTAGTATATCTAACGTACTCTTGTTGGCATCGTGAGTCTTTCTCCCGGATGTACCCCCTTATGTACCCAACGGTGAGACGTTGTGTATGCGGTGTCGTGGCGTGTTGTAAGCTACACACACCGTGCCTACCGTCACGAAACACCTAACCCCTAATGTAATGAACTCATGAGGCATAACGCCTTGTGTTTTATTGCCTTTTCATTGTGCTTTATCGCTTCTCTTTTGTGCGACTTTACATTGTGCTATTAAGAGGACCAACAAACCCTCATATATGATTTTCTCTCCCCTCTTTAGTCTCTAAAAAGGCTCTAGCTTGTTCCAGATGGCTCCCAGGAGGACAGTTGCCCGTGGTAGGGGTCGAGCTCCAAGAGCCGCAGCCCGTGGAAGAGGTGGAGGCCGTGGACTGAACTTACCCCCTGAGAGATCATGTGGAGATGATCCCATCTTTATGATGAGTAATTGACTCTTGGTTGAAGGAAAATTGAGTCTGTTTTGGGCTTTTATTGCAAAGTCTTAATTGCAGTCGAAATGAAGTCGTATGCGACTTGTCCCGCGCTCGTGCGACCATGTAGGATGCCATACGACCACGTTTGGTCGTGGTCGAATTTCGTTCGAGAGCGTGCGACCACGTTGAGGTGTTCTCGGCAAAGCGGCGGTGGTCGGGCGTTACGACCACGTTGGCGCATATCGGGTGGCGTCGACCATGTTGCCGAGTATCGGAAGTCGGCCGGACGGCGCACGACCACTGTTGTGGTGTCCCGGCGGTGAGCGTGATCGAAAGTCTATCGGGTGGCGTGCGACCACGTTGTCGAGTATCGGGTTGCGGTCGGCGGCGTGCGGTGATCGGAAGCTTATCGACCACGTTGCGAAGCCCTCGGAAGTTTTGACCGTGGTCGGCGATCGGCGCTAGGGTTTACGACCACGTTGTGGGATCGGAGCCTCGACCACGTTGGGCGGTCGGGCGGTCGACCACGTTATGCCGGTCGGAGTATCGACCACGTTAGCGCTGGTTTGAGCGTGGTCGGCGATCGTGACTTGGGTCTACGACCACATTGTATCGCTAGCGGCTACGACCACGTTGGCCGATCAGAGCCACGACCACGTTAGCACGGGTCTAAACGTGGTCGGTAGTCGTAACTATGGTCTTCGATCACGTTGGCGGTCGAGTGTTCGACCACGTTGTCGGCAGATTGACCGTGGTCGTGCGGGTTCATTCAAACCGGTCGTGTGGGCTCATATGGTGTCCGATTACGGTGAGGTTTGGTCGGTTGGGTTCCTTGTGAAGTCATGGACCTTGTGGACTGGTTTGTTCACTATTTTGACAAGGTTTGGTAAAGTCTAATTTCGTGGAAAGAGACTTGAGCTCGTGTTGTCACGCAGTATGGATCGGTGCTATGTGATGGTTTTGTTGTCTTTGTTGGTTGCGGGAACCGAGACGCCTTGGTGAGGCTTAGGAGGTCGGGACTAGACAAGGGAGTTGTTGAGGTCGAGCGACGTGGAAAAGCCAAGAGGACGTGTCGTGCGGTGGGGTCGACGGCATGGATAGCAAAGCGGTGGAGGAAGCTTCTGGAAGGCGGCGGAGGGGCATTTTGGAGAAATGTCAAAGGCTGCGGGGAAGCCGCCCACCGAAAGCTCTGTGACCACCGGAGAGGCTCTGTGAGAGCTACGTGGAGTTGGTGGCGCTAACGGGCAAGCGGTGGGCCGTTGCACGAGAGGAACAGGTAAAGCAATCAAGGCTGCTAAGCTTAACCACTCGGTTAGCGGGTTGTCTCTGTGTGGAGACCCGTTAGTGAGACTATAAATAGAGAGGTTAGGTCTCGGGAGCAAAGTGAGGTTGTCCCACAGTGCTCGAGTGTTCCTCTCTATCTTGTGTGAGTTGTCTCGGGTAAGAGCATGGATGCTCGTGTACCTCCGATGGAGTGGTCAGAGAAACCTCCATGTGCAATAGAAAAGATTGGATTCATCTCTGTATCTTTCCGTTTTATGTTCTTGAGATGATTTGTTTGATTTGTTTGTCGTCTCTATTCTTCTTGTCATCTGTGTCTTCTTTGAGAGTTGGCCTACATTTGATTTGCTCAGAACTGGGAAGTTGTCTTAAGGCAGTTTGTCAAGACCATTCCCGAGAGCAAAGAACAAATCAGAGAGAAATTCGTTTTCTGTGAACTTCCGCCTGAAGCTCTCTGTCTAGGATTTCGACTTTGCTGTTCTCTCTGACTGTTGCGAAGACTTTGGAGATTCTTGGTAAATTCACTTCTAGAGATCTCATGCTTACTAGGTTTCAAGTTTCATGCTTCTTGGATCTCTGAACAAAAAGTTCTTCAAATTCTTGCTTTGCGGTCGTGCGCCCGACAACAGAGTATTCACTGTTTTCGTTCTTACGACCACGGCTGAGACATCGCCGAAGTCTGCTCTGGGGTGTTTCGTTCACGGCTGGTTCTCTCGATCGCTGCTCGTCGTCTTCTACCGTGACCAACAAGTTTTCTTTTCTGCTTTCTCTCGATTCTCGATGAAGCAATCAATCTTCTTCTTCATAGCTATATAGCTATCGGAGAAAAGATAAGGTTGAATATGAGGAGGAATTTTAAGGCACCATTCACCCCCTCATTGCCATTTCGATCCTTCAATTGGTATCGAGCGGTTAGCTCTTCTTCATAGATCTTAACCGGTCTCAAAGAGCCATGGCAACACAAGTATTCCACCAAGCGCCTATTTTCGATGGCTGGATTACCCCTTCGGAAGAGCCGAATGGAAACATATATCCGTGCTCGGGGTATGCTATTTGGCGGAAGGTGAAAATACAATTCTTTGTTCTGCCGATGAGAACATCAATGCCGGAATATGGTCGATGTTGAGGCAAATGCAAAGGCAAGGAACATCATCATACGAGGATTGAGCAGCGAATTTGATCGCATCTCTCACCGTCGTCCGCTCACGACATCCGGGTGACCCTCGATGCATACCATGAGGGCACCTCCCGGATCAAGACGGTTCGACAGATCGGTTCAGCGAATCTGACAAATTCGAGATGCTTGCTTTGGAGAGTCCCTTGACGAGTGCTTTTCACGCTTTCACAAGATTTTGAGCAATCTCCGGCGGTCGGTCTCACATACTCCGACTCGGATAACGCTCGACAGATGCTTTCACGCACTCGATCTTGGGTTTGGGAGATGAAGGTGACTACCATCAAGGACACCACGGACCTCTCGACCTTGACTCTTGATGCACTTTACTCGCCTCAAGACTCACGAGATTGACATAGTCTCTCGTCGGTCAAGTCTGTCGATGGCTCTAGTCACGGATCCCACTTCGGCACGGTTCTTCTGCCGATTCTCTTTGCGGGTTCTCCTAGCTGCTCTGCGATGTAACGATGATCGGTTAGAGCGGCTAGAGGATGAACGGTGGCCCTCCTAGCTCGGAAGTTCTCCCATGCTTACAAGAGAAGGAGGGACGGAAAAGAAGAGGACCAAGGATTTGCTTTGAGTGTGGTGGCCCCAACCACATTCGAGACAAACCGCCCCAAACCGGAGAAGGGCAAAGCGACGTTGGCGGTTCGGCAAACGACTACATCAACAAGAACCGCAACAAGAAGCCTCCACTCGGGCGCAAGGCAAGAAGAAGTTCGCGACTTTGGGAAGGCCAAGAAGCTTTTCCACGCGTCCTCTCCGCGCTCGGCGACCTCGACCTCGGCGAGGTGGAGGGATGGAGCGACGACGACGGACGGGTGATCAAGACCCCAAGAGCGGCGAAGACTTCTCCCAGCATGTGCTTCATGGCTCTCGAGGGCTTAATCGAGTGACAAATGAGTGTACTCGACTCGGATGAGGTATGGCCCACCTATGACCAGCTCAATCATGCTTTTCTTAAGCTAGGTGGATTTCATGCTAGAGTTAAGGCTAGGTGTCTTGAGTTAGAGAAGGAAGTAGCTAGATTGTCACGAGCTTACTTCACTTACATCCGCTTCCTCTCGTGACAGAATGTGATACATGCCCCGCCTTGATTGGTGATATGGAAAAGCTAAGGACTTCATATGATAGTGTGACCTCGAGCTAGATATTCTTAAGGTGGAGAATGTTAGTGCGTCATTGAACTAGAGATGTCTAGGATTGTTTTCCTTCATCTACCGTTGAGACTACTTCTTGCACCTCATGTGAGGATAAGGATAATGCTTTTAGAGGTCTTTATACATTGCTTCTCGATCTGCCGAGACTTGTGAAAGTTGTAACAATTTGAAGATGAACCTAAAGCAGGCGGATCATAAAATTCTTGAATTACAAGCTTTTCTACTTGAGCCTATTGCTTCATGTGTGAATTGTCCTAAAGCGATCACGAGCTTGAATCATTTCCAAGCAGTTTCAAGAAATGATTGATCATGATAAGAAGTTGGCTCGGTTTGCTTCTAAGGACCTGTTAGCTCACCATGCATTAGTTGTAACAAACTAAAATCTAACTTGATTGCATTGGATGAGAAATGTGAAGCTAACTAAGGACCTACTAGAGAAGCCACCTTGTGCTTGTAATGTGATTGTGAAGAAGGGGAGAAGCCCCTGTAAGGTAGAGGCGCCTAGCGATGCGAACCAATCGCTAGCGAGGGGCATCCCTTCTCGTCGGTGTGCGTGCACAAGCCGCCTTCCCTCTGCTGTTGGGCTGTTCTCCTGCTCCCTTACCTTCTTTGTTTCTCCTCCTCCTTGCTCTTCTTGCACCTCTCTTTTCGGGAGTGTCGGTACCTTATGAACACTCTCGAGAAATTTGTAGGAGGCAAGAAGGATCTCAATCTTATTCTAGACCAATCAAAAATTTGCAAGTTCAAGCAGGGTCTAGGATATAATTTCCGTGAGGATGTGAGAAAACATCCACCGTCGTGCTCGGACCCATAGCCGCAGGTGTGATCGAGGTCAAGCCAAGAACAAGAAAGTTCAATTTAGATCGGCGGGCTTTGTCCAAGGGATTTCGGCGACAAGGTGATTTCACTGCGACTTGACCTCTCGGGCGGCCATCTCATGCTACTTGACCCCTCGGGCGGTATCATTGCACCTTCCGTCGGAAGGATGGGCATCGATTGACCAATGCTTCAAACACGCCAAGATCGCGCGAAGAGACCGTCTTTGAGTCTCTTAGGCGTATTCAGGGTCAGCCCGAGACCTTGAGTGCACCTAAGACCAACACGAGGTCTAGGTTTGCTACTGTTGGTAGCTTTGGGCGACCGAGGACTTGGTTTTCGGAGTTTTACATTTTTCGTCCTCGTGCTCCCTCTCGGTCGTGACTTCACCGTCACGAGGGTAGATCTCGTTCCATCGAGATAGCTACCCGCGGCGTGATCGGCGTCTTCTTTGGTGCTCAGGCTCGCTCTCCGTAGTAGTCGGACCCGACAATGCCTTCAGTGTCTGCACATAGACCTTCTGCTTCTTTGAGCGACGGAGGCGTAGGGTAGTTAGAGGTTAGTCGTGTGGGACTACTTCTTCTGCTCGACGTGTGACTCAGTATTGGGTGCCAAAATCTATGTTGATTTATCCCAGTACTGAGACTTTGCTCTCTTGTTGACTCAGGTTCGCCGGGCAGGGAAGGGAAAGGTTTGGCTTGTAGACTCCGGGTGTTCACGACACATGACCGGAGATTCCCGTTGGTTTTCTTCCCTTGCCGAGCTCCGGTGATGAGATGATCACCTTCGAGATGCCTCTTCCAGGCGAGTCATCGCCAAAGGTACAGTCTTGCATTAATGATTCATTTGTTTTAAAAGATGTTGCCTTGGTTAGTAAGTGCGGTACAATTTGCTTTCGGTCTCTCCACTTCGATGGCGATTTCGAGGTGAGTTTTAAGAAAACAACCGCAAAATTCTTGATTCTTCGGGTGAGTCTGGTTTGCGGGATTTCTCGTTTTGGGAGGATCTTTCGTGCTGATTTTTCTGAGTCTTCTGGTGATCCTCTCCGTTGTTTGCTTGCTTCTGAGTCCCGCGATCTTTCCTTCTGGCATAGGAGACTTGGTCATATTGGATTTGACCATTTGACCCGAGTTAGCGGCCACGATCTCATTCGTGGTCTCGCGAAACTCAAGAAGGTCAAAGATCTTGTTTGCGCTCCATCTTGCAGACGGCAAGATGGTTGCTTCTCATCCTCCCACGATTACTATGACCGATGCACCGACGCTTGCTCCATATGGATACGGTTGGACCACTCGAGTGCGGTCGGCGGGAGGGAAGTGGTGCGTTCTTGTTGTAGTCGATGACTATTCGAGGTACTCTTGGGTGTTTTCTTAGCCTCGAAGGATGAGGCGTTTACATATTTTCGAGGTCTTTTCAAGAGGCTTTCTGTTGAGCTTCCGGTGCCTTACGAGCGATCCGCATGACAATGGCACGGAGTTCAAAATTCCTACTTTGAGAGTTTCGTGGTGAGGCAGTGTAGAGCACCGCTCTTCTCCATCGTCCCCAATGAGAATGGCGTTGTGGAGAGGAAGAACCGTACCTTGGTCGAGATGGCGGGACGATGCTTGATGAGTACTCTACACCGGAAGTTTTGGGTGAGGCTATAGCCACCGCGTGCCATGTTTCCAATCGAGTTTTCTTGGGCACACTTGCACCGCACTTCTTATGAGTTGAGATACGGGCGGCCCCGTTTCTCATTTTCGTGTGTTTGGTTGCAAGTGTTTTATTTTGAAGTCAGGAACCTAGATAAGTTCGAGTCACGTTCTTGTGATGGACTTTTACGGGCTACTCGACTTCTTGGCGGGCCTATAGGGTGCAGGCTGCGAGTCTAGCAAAATGATAGAAACACGTGAGGTAACTTTCGATGAGGCGGTCAGGGACTAGGCCCGATATCTCGAGTTCACTAGAGCGATCGAGACCATCTTTGTGGATGATGAGGATGATGGAGATGAGGGTTGTCTACCCGATCCAGTCCCTTCTCCACCCCTTGAGGTGCCTTCTTCCACCGCACCTCGAGGCGATCGCCCTACCTTCGCTATTACGGAGCTAGTGGCTCTGTTCCTACCCGTCGTGTAACGAGGTAGAGGCCACTTCTTCATCTCATCCAGGACCTCCAAGACATATCCAAAATCTCATCCTTCCGAGCGTATGATTGGAGATCTATTTGAGCGAGTCACACGTTCCAAGTCCGGGCGTGTCGCTTTTACATCTCCACTCGCCTTCGTAGCTTCTTTTGAGCCCAAGGACGTTTGTCATGCTTTATCGATGAGTCTTGGGTCAATGCTATGCATGAGGAGTGGAGAGTTTCGAAAGAAACAAGGTGCGGGCGCTTGTTGAGCCCCTCGAGATCAAAATATCATTGG
Source organism: Bonia amplexicaulis (assembly GCA_036346245.1). NCBI lineage: Eukaryota > Viridiplantae > Streptophyta > Magnoliopsida > Poales > Poaceae > Bonia > Bonia amplexicaulis. The sequence goes on from CM070751.1 coordinate 9,618,812, forward strand.
AACCAAATGGGTGTTCAAGAACAAGCAAAGTGAGGATGGGGTAGTCATTGAAACAAGGCTAGGCTGGTTGCAGGGGGTACTCCCGGGTTGAGGTGCGGATTTCGAGGAGACCTTTGCCCTGTAGCTCGTCTTGAGGCCATTAGAATTCGCTTGCCTTTGCGACTTCTAAAGGTTTCAAGCTTTACCGGATGGACGTCAAGAGTGCCTTTCTCAATGGCTTCATTGAGGAAGAAGTCTATGTCGAGACGACCTCCGTGTTTCGAGAACCCCAAATACCCTAGTCATGTCTTCAAGCTTTCCAAAGCATTGTATGGACTTAAGCAAGCCCCTAGAGCTTGGTATGAGAGGCTTAAGTCCTATCTATTGAGACATGATTTTGAGATGGGTAAAGTTGACAAGACTTTGTTCATTCGCCGGCTTAGCAATGACCTTCCTTTCGCCCAAATTTATGTCGATGACATTATCTTTGGCGGCTCTTCTCATGCTCTAGTTTCACGGTTCTCGGATGTCATGAGCACCGAGTTTGAGATGAGCATGATGGGTGAGTTGACTTTCTTCCTTGGCTTCCAAATCAAGCGAGACTCGGAAGGTACCTTCTTGCATCAAGGCAAGTACACCGTGATCTCTGAGGCGCTCGACATGAGTGATGGAAAGCGGTGTCGACTCGATGGCTTCTACGGCCACACTTGACCCGAGATGAGGACGGCGAGCCATTGACCAAAAAGAGTTCGAGTATGATTGGCTCTCTCTTGTACCTCATCGCCTCGAGACCGGACATACACTTTTACGTGTGTCTTTGTGCCCTTTCGAGCTTCTTCTCGCGTATCTCACCGTCGGCGGTGAAGCGCATCTTCGGTACCTTCGAGCTACCATTGACTATGGTATCGGTACTCTTCCTCATCTGTCTATCCCTTAGAGCCTATTCGGATGCGAGACTTTGCGGTGTAGGATAGATAGGAAGAGCACTCGAACCGCCGATACATTGGCACTTCTCTCGTTTCTTGGTCTTCGAGGAAGCCGGTGTTGCACTGTCCACCGCAGAGGCCGAGTGCGTTCTTCGCGCCCGATTCTTTGTAGCCAAGTGCTGGATGGTCTCGACTCTGCGGGACTTTGGGTTAGCTATCGATCGTGTTCCGCTCTTTTGCGATAACACGTCTGCGATTAACATTGCTAAGAACCCAGCGACACTCTCGGACCAAGCACATCGATATCGATATCATTTTCTTTGAGACCATGTAGAGAAGGGTGACATCGTGCTCGGTTGTGGAGAGTGACCACCGGTTGGTGATATCTTCACCAAGCCTTTGGATAGCACGAGGTTTTCACTCTGGGAGAGCTTGGGGTGGTTTGTCCTTACGGACTATTGTGAGGGGGAGCTTTGGGCTTTACTACTTTATCATATTAATTATGCTTCAGATCCTTCTTGTTGCATCGCATTTTGGTGCATTGGGTTTAGTCCTTCTAGCATAGGTTAGAGTGTGTCTCTTCTTGAGTTGCTTAGACTTCTTGCTCTTATCTTGTGCTTCGGGATAGTGTTTCTTATCTCACTAGGTTGAGCTCACTCACTTCTTTTAGGTTCTAGCGAGGTTGAGCCACCCTCGGGTGAGCAGTGCGTGTTTGCTCTCTAGTGTGCGTTTTCTCGACATTTGTTGTCACGGAGACATATAGGGTAGATGAGAGTCGATCGAGCCATAGTATCCTCTATATCTTATCTATGCTTTAAGGACTGCCTGTTTTCCTGATTTATTTGCCAGCTCTTGGTTTCTATTGTTTTGGTTCAGGGGGAGTTCATTTGGGAACTTCTAGATTTTAATTTTGACTTAAACTCAACTTGAACTAAAAACTGCATCACATGTTGAGGGGAGTGGATTTTCGCATTGCATTCTCGCATTGTAATATAACCACATTGAGCCTTGATTATTATCCGGTTATGACATGCTTTCAATGCTTTACACATTGCCATGATTTGTGCTCCATTGCTAATCTGATCATGATTTTATATGTGTAGTCAAGTCTTTGCCATGATAGGTTAATTAAAATGCCAAATTTGACCTAATTCATGTCTTGTTCATATTTGAGACTAGTCAGCTTTGTGTTATCCTTTTATGGTTCTTGCCATGTCAAATAGGCTGAGTTGAGTCTTGAATCTTAGTTGAGCAATAGATTGAGCTATATAGTTTCTTGATGACACATAAGTTAGTACAATCTATCAAAAAAAGGATCTCTTACATGCGAAAAACCGATCTCACCAATTCCTTCTCATGAGGCGGCTTGCCATTGCACAAGGCATGAACTCAGGGGAGATTTGGATGACCAAGATCATTTCCTTAAGCTTCTCGCTTGGAATGATCGCATAAGGCTTGAGGTCTAGCACATGACAAAAGTATGATTGAAAACAATCATGAGATCTCTAAAGAAAAATGTCATTTATGCTCAATTGCTAAAATTTGAAGTGTACTTAAACAAATGTATCATTCTTGAATAAATAGCACTCTAGTTGGCTCAACACTAGCTTCTCGATTCCATTTAGCTCATTGACATGGCTTGCATCATGTGTGGATATCATTAGCTAGATTAAAATCTTGTTTGACTTGACTTGCTAAGCACTTCAATTAAAATTCAGATTATACCTTATTTTGCTTAGCTTCACTTTACATACATAGTCATGATCCTTGTAGCATACTTGTATGTTATGGCTTGGTGTAATACATTTGGTCATTTTGGATAATTCTCATGGCTCTGCATACTTTAAATAATCAAATCAGCCATTCCATCCATCATTTTGACTTATTCTCTCTTGCATACTTGATGTGTTTATTGCCAAAAGGGGGAGAATAGATTAAAAAAAAATTTTCTCAACTTCTGGGAACTTGCTAGAGCTTTGGAGATAAATTTGCTCTTTATGTGTTGCTCTAGTATTCCTTCTGTCGACATGGTCATAATTTCATTTTCTTTCCTTGGACCATGTCGGCTTCTACAAACTCAACTTCATATTTTTCGGTGTTTGTCAATATACTCATCAAGGGGGAGATTGAGAGATCATGTGGAGATGATCACATCTTTATGATGAGTAATTGACTCTTGGTTGAAGGAAAATTGAGTCTGTTTTGGGCTTTTATTGCAAAGTCTTAATTGGGTGAAATGAAGTCGGTACGACTTGTCACAGCTCGCACGACCATGTAGGATGCCATACGACCACGTTTGGTCGTGGTCGAATTTCGTTCAGGAGCGTACGACCACGTTGAGGTGTTCTCGGCAAAGCGGCGGTGGTCGGGCGTTACGACCACGTTGGCGCATATCGGGTGGCGTGCGACCATGTTGCCGAGTATCGAAGTCACCGACGGCGTGCGACCACGTTGTGGCGTCCCGGCGGTGAGCGTGATCGAAAGTCTATCGGGTGGCGTGCGACCACGTTCTTGAGTATCGGGTTGCGGTCGGCGGCGTCGCAGTGATCGGAGCTTATCGACCACGTTGCGAAGCCCTCGGAAGTTTTGACCGTGGTCGGCAGTCGGCGCTAGGGTTTACGACCACGTTGTGGGATCGGAGCCTCGACCACGTTGGGCGGTCGGGCGGTCGACCACGTTATGCCGGTCGGAGTATCGACCACGTTAGCGCGGGTTTGAGCGTGGTCGGCGGTCGTGACTTGGGTCTCGACCACATTGTATCGCTAGCGGTGCGACCACGTTGGCGATCGAGCCACGACCACGTTAGCACGGGTGCGAGCGTGGTCGGTAGTCGTGGCTATGGTCTTCGATCACGTTGGCGGTCGAGTGTTCGACCACGTTGTCGGCAGATTGACCGTGGTCGTGCGGGTTCATTCAAACCGGTCGTGTGGGCTCATATGGTGTCCGATTACGGTGAGGTTTGGTCGGTTGGGTTCCTTGTGAAGTCATGGACCTTGTGGACTGGTTTGTTCACTATTTTGACAAGGTTTGGTAAAGTCTAATTTCTGTGGAAAAGAGACTTGAGCTACGTGTTTGTCTGAGTATGGATCGATGCTATGTGATGGTTTTGTTGTCTTTGTTGGTTGCGGGAACCGGGGAGATGGTCTTGGTGAGGCTTAGGAGGTCGGGACTAGACAAGGGAGTTGTTGAGGTCGAGCGGCGTGGAAAAGCCAAGAGGGCGTGTCGTGCCGGTGGTGACGGCATGGATAGCAAAGCGGTGGAGGAAGCTTCACGGAAGGCGGGAGGGCATTTTGGAGAAATGTCAAAGCTGCGGGGAGCGTCCACCGAAAGCTCTTGTGACCCTTTGGAGAGGCTCTGTGAGAGCTCGTGGAGTTGGTGGCGCTAACGGGCAAGCGGTGGGCCGTTGCACGAGAGGAGCGGGTAAAGCAATCAAGGCACTGCTAAGCTTAACCACTCGGTTAGCGGGTTGTCTCGTGTGGAGACCCGTTAGTGAGACTATAAATAGAGAGTTAGGTCTCGGGAGCAAAGTGAGGTTGTCCCAGAGTGCTCTGAGTGTTCCTCTCTATCTTGTGTGAGTTGTCTCTGGGTAAGAGCATGGATGCTCGTGTACCTCCGATGGAGTGGCTGTAGAAACCTCCATGTGCAATAGAAAAGATTGGATTCATCTCTCTGTATCTTTCCAGTTTTATGTTCTTGAGATGATTTGTTTGATTTGTTTGTCGTCTCTCTATTCTTACTGTCATCTGTGTCTTCTTTGAGAGTTGGCCTACATTTGATTTGCTCAGAACTGGGAAGTTGTCTTAAGGCAGTTTGTCAAGACCATTCCCGAGAGCAAAGAACAAATCAGAGAGAAATTCGTTTTCTGTGAACTTCCGCCTGAAGCTCTCTGTCTAGGATTTCGACTTTACTGTTCTCTCTGACTGTTGCGAAGACTTTGGAGATTCTTGGTAAATTCACTTCTAGAGATCTCATGCTTACTAGGTTTCAAGTTTCATGCTTCTTGGATCTCTGAACAAAAAGTTCTTCAAATTCTTGCTTTGCGGTCGTGCGCCCAACAACAGAGTATTCACTGTTTTCGTTCTTACGACCACGGCTGAGACATCGCCGAAGTCTGCTCTGGGGTGTTTCGTTCACGGCTGGTTCTCTCGACCGTTGCTCGTGGTCTTCTACCGTGACCGACAAGTTTTCTTTTACTGCTTCTCTCTCGATTCTCGATAAGCAATCAATCTTCTTCTTCATAGCTATATAGCTATCGGAGAAAAGATAAGGTTGAATATGAGGAGGAATTTTTAAGGCACCATTCACCCCCCCTCTGTTGCCATTTCGATCCTTCACCCCCACCCCCACCAGCACCACCAACCATGGAACAAGTGCTGGCACAGCAAACCCAGATCCTCCAGGCCATGCTTTCCAGCCAGCAGACCAGTGCAAATGGTCGCAACTCCAAGTTATCTGATTTTCTGAGGACCCGACCCATGACCTTCTCCTCAGCAACTGAACCCTTGGAAGCCGAAGATTGGTTACGTGATACGGAAAAGAAGCTTAAACTAGCCCGTTGTACTAATGAGGACAAGGTCGACTTCGCCACACACCAACTGAAAGGTGCTGCGGCAGCATGGTGGGAAAACTACCTCGCCTGCCATGGAAAGAAGAACCCCTTAGGTAACAGCTCAGATGAAGAAGGATGGTTAGAAGAAGAAGAAGGAGAGGAAGAAATAGAAGTTGAAGACCCATCAGACGCTCAGCAAGGGGAGAAGGAAAGCAATGAAGACCACAATGAAGAAGGGGCTGAATCAGTAACAATCGAGCCCACCATAACCTGGGTTGAATTCAAGACCGCCTTTCGACAGAACTTTGTTCCAGCAGGCATCATGAGATTGAAAAAGAACAAATTTAGAAACTTGAAGCAAGGCAATATGTCCGTCTCAGAGTACCTCACACGATTCAATCAGCTAGCTCGCTACGCCTTGAGGGACGTAGCCAAAAGAGAAGAAAAGATTGATCGATTCTTGGAAGGGATGCATGAGGAAATGAGGGCTCAACTAATTTTGCACGACTATCCCAGTTTCCATCACTTGATAAACAAGGCTCTAGTCCTGGAAAATGAAAGGAAACTCCTAGAAGCCAGTAGGAAGAGGAAGTGGACAGCTCCAAGACCTCAGGGCAACTTCGGACCAAACCAAGATACCGAGCGGCTCATCTTTTCGCGGTGGAAACACCAAGACCTAGGACTTCATTCAAGCACCACGCCCAAGCAGCGGTGGAGTTCGGTGTCACGCCCCATAGGACGATCTTCCACAACCAACCCGGTTGCAAACCTCCTTTGTTTAATTTGCGGGCCAAGGGCATTCGCCAACAAATGCCCAGATCGCCAAGCCACTCCAGGGAAGTTCAATCCGGGAGCCTCTTCATCCCGAATTCAATCGTCAGCATCCAATAAGGCTTATCAGGCACCTCAAGCATCTCGGACAACATCAGCTCCACACCTTGGTCGTGTCAACCACGTCACAGCAGAAGATGCTCAGGACGCCACTGGAGTGCTTATGGGTACGTTCTCTGTTAAGTCAATACCCGCACGGGTTTTGTTTGACTCTGGTGCTTCGCATTCATTTGTCTCTGGGGGATTTGTTGAAAGAATTAAACTGCCAACCTTTAAATTAAGGAGACATGTGGTGCTTAGTTCCCCAGGAGGACGCTTAACTGCTACTCTAGTCAGCCCTAGGGTCGGAGTCACCATGGAGGATTATGATTTCCCAGTAGACCTTTTGGTTTTGCCATCTCAGACCTTGGACATTATCCTAGGGATGGACTGGCTAGCTAAGAATCAAGGATTGATAGACTGTGCAAATAGAGAGGTAGTACTTGTCGAAGCCTCTGGAAAGAAAGTAAGAGTAAGTGTGGATCGCCCCTCTTCGGGACGCGAAATCCATCACCTTGAAGTAAAGACATTAGAAGAAACACAGGTAGTTCGGGATTACCCAGAAGTCTTCCCAGAAGAACTACCAGGCATGCCGCCAGATAGGGAGATAGAATTTGTGATCAACCTAAAGCCTGGAACGGCCCCAATTGCAAAAAGACCATACCGAATGGCAGTAGATGAACTTGAGGAACTAAAAAGTCAAATTGAGGATCTCCAAACCAAAGGATTTATTAGACCCAGCTCATCCCCATGGGGTTCCCCCGTGCTATTTGCCAAAAAGAAAGATGGCACCGCCAGATTATGCGTGGATTATAGAGCCCTCAATGAAGTAACCATCAAGAACAAGTACCCCTTACCTCAAATAGATGACCTGTTCGACCGACTATCCGACTACCGTCTTCTCTAAAATAGACTTAAGGTCAGGGTACCATCAGCTCAAGATCAGGGCAGAAGATGTTCCTAAGACAGCATCTACCACGCGGTATGACCTATTTGAATTTACAGTCATGTCGTTTGGGTTGACCAATGCCCCAGCCTATTTCATGAATCTGATGAATAAGGTCTTTATGGAATGTTTGGATAAATTTGTAGTCGTATTCATAGACGACATCCTGATCTACTCCAAGACGGCTAAAGAGCATGAGGAACACCTCTGGGTAGTCCTCGAGACACTCAAGAGGCACCGGTTATGCGCCAAGTGCAACAAGTGTGAATCTCGTTACATGAAATTAGTTTCCTTGGGCACATCGTATCTGCTGGAGGAGTAGCAGTCGATCCCTCCAAGGTGGAAGCAGTTCTAGAATGGAAGCAACCCACCTCAGTCACCGAAGTGCGTAGTTTTCTGGGACTAGCCGGATACTACCGACGCTTCATATAAGGTTTTTCCAAGATATCCAGGTCAATGACAAGCCTACTCAAGAAAGAAAAGAAGTATGAATGGACAGAAGCCTTTGAAAAGAGTTTTCAGGAATTGAAGAAAAGATTGACCACACCCACATGCTAGTTACGCGAGACATACACAAAGATTTGAGTATATTGTGATGCATCGCGCCACGGCTGGTACGTGTGCTCATGCAAGGAGGAAAGGTTGTAGCTTATACTTCTAGACAGCTCCGTCCCCATGAGGACAATTACCCGACTCATGATTTGGAGCTAGCTTCAGTAGTGCATGCCTTGAAAATTTGGCAACATTACTTGCTTGGGAACCACTACAACATTTATACGGACCATAAGAGTCTCAAGTACATCTTCACTCAAGCCGACCTTAACCTGAGGCAACGAAGATGGTTAGAATTAATTAAAGACTATGATTTGGACGTCCACTATCACCCCGGAAAAGCTAATGTAGTGGCCGATGCCCTAAGTCGCAAACCCCACTGCAACAACCTCATGGTGGAAGAATTGCGACCTGAGCTATGCAGAGAGTTTGAAGCCCTTAATCTGGAAATAGTAGAACATGGTACTCTAACGACCATGGAGGTACAACCAACTCTTGAAGACCAAATCAAGGCAGCCCAGGATGGACACCCTAGAGTTCAGAAGTTTAAATGTCTCATGGCCCAAGGAAAAGCCGCTAAAATGATAGAAGATAAACAAGGAGTGCTATGGTATGGGAAGCGTCTTTTTGTTCCCCACCAGGAGGGCCTCAAAGACCTGATACTCAAAGAAGCTCATAGCTCTGCTTATACTCTACACCCAGGCAGCACTAAGATGTATCAAGAAATGAAGGCTTTGTATTGGTGGCCACGTATGAAGAGGGACATTGCCGAGTATGTAGCCTGTTGTGACATATGCCACAAGGTCAAAGCTGAACATCAAAGACCTGCCGGGCTCCTTCAACCCCTACAGATTCCTCAATGGAAATGGGAAGAAGTGGGAATGGATTTCATAATTGGTTTGCCTCGCACCAAATCAGGATATGATTCTATATGGGTAATAGTCGATAGGTTGACTAAGGTTGCCCACTTTATTCCCGCAAAGATCACCTACAAGGGAGACAAACTGGCAGAGTTATACATGGCTCGCGTTATATGTCTACATGGTGTACCTAAGAGGATAGTCTCTGATCGAGGTTCTCAATTCACCTCGCATTTCTGGGCCAGTTTGCACGATGCTTTAGGGACCCATCTTGCTTTCAGTACCGCATACCACCCCCAAACAGATGGACAGACCGAGAGAATAAATCAAGTCTTGGAAGATATGCTACGAGCCTGTACTATGGAGTTCACCGCAGATTGGGTGAAGTGTTTACCATATGCGGAATTCGCCTACAACAATAGCTATCAATCAAGCCTCAAGATGTCACCTTTTGAAGCTCTTTATGGACGAAAATGTAGGACCCCTTTGCCTTTGGTCGAAAGCAGTGAAGGGTATATTTTGGGCCCGATACTCAAGCAGCAGAGAAGAAAAAGTTAAGCAATCGGGGATCGTTTACAAGTCGCTCAATCTAGACAAAAGAGCTACGCCGATAACCGTCGAGAGAATTGACATTCAAGTTGGGGATCATGTGTACCTTAAGGTGTCACCCCTCAGGAATTCATGATTCAAAGTGAAGGGCAAGCTTGCTCCGAGATATATAGGACCATTCCCTATTATTGCTAAGTGTGGAGAAGTTGCTTACCGATTGGAGCTACCATCAAGTCTATCCGATGTGCACAATGTGTTCCATGTTTCTCAACTCAAGAAGTGTCTCAGAGTTCCCGAAGAACAGACCTCAGTAGAAACCATCAAGCTGCAAAAAGATCTGTCCTACCCAGAGCATCCGATCAAGATTCTTGACATCATGGAGAAGAAAACCAGACGCCAGACTTTTCGCCTCTGCAAGGTCTAATGGAGCAACCACTCCGAGCGAGAGGCAACCTGGGAGCGAGAGGATCAACTCAGAGCCGTCTTTCCTTTTCTTTTCTCGGAATAGCAGAATCCCGGGGTCGAGATTCAATTTAAGGGGGGTAGGATCTGTAACACCCATTTTCAAAGCACGGTTCTATTGTAAAATTTCAAGCTTATGTTAATAAAAGAATTTACTCACCGTTGTTTTCCTCTTTGCTTTTCAAAAGAGCGTCCAAGGTGTGTTTAAACATTTTGGAATGAAAACCCTATTTTGTTTCCCAAAGGGCATCTCAAGTGATCTTTTAAAATCTAGAATTTAAAAATGTGCCACAAAGATTAAAAGGTATAAAAAATAAATAATATATATATATATATAAAGAATTTAAATTAAAATTATATATATAGATATATATATAAATATATTAATAACCCCCGATTTTTTTCCTAGCCGTCCATCCTCCTCCCCTTTTTCATCGCATCGCCCAACTCCTCCTCCCGGGCGCGTCGCTCCTCTTCCCCATCCACACCGCGGCGCCCCCTCCTCCCTCTGTCCTTGCCGCCGCTCGTCGTCTTCTCCCCAACCACCACCGCTGGTGAGTTATTGCGGCGCCGACAGCCTCACCTTCAGCGCCCGGCCGTGGCAGGCCTCGGGCTCGTCTCCCCGCCCTCGCCATCAGCGCCGCAGTGGTCCGGCCTCTGCCCGCACGTCCTCGCCATCTGTCGCTACCCGGCCGAGGAGCAGCAGCTGCCACGACGTCGCGTCCCCGGTCATCTCCCTCCCGGCCCGCTCGCGTGTTACTCGCGCCGCGACAAGCCCCGGTTGCCGCGCCCGAACTGTGGCCGCACGGCGATGACGCCGCCCGCACACTGGCGCCATGCCGCTCTGCCCTCGGCGTCTCCTCCGTCTTCCCCGGCTTCTATAAATGGGCGTCGTTGCCTCACCGCGCCCCCACCACCACCCTGCCAACACTCCCCCTTTCCACCGCCTCCTCTGCCGCGGGCGCTCCGCCGGCAATCCCCGCCGCCAAGCGCCACCGGTCAACGCCAGGGCCTCTTGAGCCTTCCCCCGAACTCACCTTCATCTCCTCTCCCTTCTGCCTGGGCTAATCGCCTTCTTTTCCTGCAGGCCGCCGCCGGGCGCCTTCTTCACCAATATTCGTATTCGTATTCGTATTCGAGAACATTCATATTCACATTCGTATTCAAAAATATTCGTATTTGTATTCGTATTACCGTAGGGCGCCGGTTTGCCAATTCGCCATGAGACTAAAAGGCACCAAGGGCCAAGGCGCGCGCCAAGGCGGGACGGCGGGAGTCACGCGCGGGAGCCATGACTCGGAGTCACTGGCTCACTAGCACTGCCTCACTGAGTCGCAGCCTCCTCCTCACTCGGTCACTCAGTTCCCCAATCGGCCAATCCCCACTCCACGCGCTCGTCCCGCTCGTCGACTCCGTCTTCGTCCGCGTCGACTGCGTCATACCCGACGACCCGGCCCCGGCTCGGCCGGTGGCTGCGGCTCCCCTGCGCCCGCGAGGCGAGCCCCCACGCGGTTGCGGTGTGCTCGCGCGCCATCGCGTCTCGTGCTCGGCAACATCGTCGAGCCCATCCGAGCACTCGGCAGATCCTCTCCCCGCCGGCCTCCATCTCTCGGCACTCCGCCTCCTCCGTCTCTTGGCGCTCAGCCCCGCCCTCCTCGCCGCCCCCGCCCGTGGGGGACGTCTCCCACCACTCGCCCTATGAGGTCCTCCGCTCCTTCAAGGAGTTGCGCCGCTTTTATCTCTTGATTCTTGGCACCTTGAAGTCGCTTTTTATCTCTTGACTCGCCTGCTTTGCACCTAAGTGGTTGATTGTTACGCTTGCTAGAGTTCTTAGCCCACAATTAGAACCGGGCAAAGTAACATATAGCCGACATGGCCCGATGTTATGTGATTAAAAGCTATATACGATATAACAATTTTGGTAGCCTAAAAATGTTTGAAGCACATTCTTGTCACATTCTGTCATCATATAGTTAATGTATTACATTGTTGAAGGTTGCATCATTATATAGTCAGTGTATTATAGACATTATATTGGCTGGTGTTTGTTGATTTATTTACATATTCACCATCACATAAAGCTGCATGACTCAAGTCTCAGAAATATTCTTGCTGTGGAAACACCACGACTTCTTGATTCTCTTCGACTTTTTCATTACTCATAAACTTTGTGCATGCTTTTAATGATCTGTGCACGCTACTTGTTGTAATTTAAACTAGCCTCGTGGGCGCGGCACGCCGCCGCCACCACCGTCGTAAAAAATAAAAGAGGCGATAAATCGCGAGGAGTTTTTCAAAAAAACGGGGGGCAAAAACGCATTTTCGAGAAAGGCGGAGGGCTTTTTCGAAAAAACCGAGGACCTATCGTAAAAAGCGGGGACCAGCGCAATTTCCGAAAACTTCGGGGCCATCCCGCAAAGCGGAGGGGCCAAAAAGTTTCGAGGACCTAAAAATTCCGGGGACCTAAAAATTCGAGGACCTATTTGCGAACAGAGGACACAGACGCAATTCGAAAAACCGAGGGAACCGCCTCCCAGTGTCGAAATCCCCCGCGCCACAAGCGCGCCTTGTGTGTGGGTGACGTGACAGCGGCGGGAACCCCGGCTATATGGTCATAAGATTTAATCGATTCTATACTTGCTTTCGTGACATCATAGGCCATTCTAGAGATGCTTCTTGCTCTTGTACTCTCCTTTGATCATCGGAAGAACAAAGATGTGGCTGTTGGATTCAGGTAGTATTTGTTCTCCTTTATTTTCCTCCTACATCATCACAACATTCTTGGTTAGTGGCAGCGTGTCACAAGTTTTCTATCACCTGGCAGATGGCGTTGTGCAATCAAATCAGACTATTGAGATTAAATCTTTTTTGTTACAATTAAATTTGCAAAAGCTGTTGGCAGCGGTAGCATTGGTCCTTGTAGCATTTCTGCTTATAAGATGGAACATGCCATGGCCCATGGTTGTCATAAGTTCAGAGTTCATCCATGTCTAATGAGATTTGTTGGTCTAGAATTTGCAACAAGGAAACGTCGATGCCTACTATTTTAAAAAACTACCATTGATTTTCCGTTCCCATTTACCCAAATGAGAGTTAATGTTGCACTATAATATTTAGCTGATTCTGTGCATCAAACTTTTGATCTGTGATTTTGAAGTTAGCAATTGATGTTTCTAGGTCGTGGAGGATATGAACTTGATTTATTAAATATTTGTGATGATTGTTTGCTGATGAAATTTCAAATGTCAAAATTTGAATTTAAAACCGTTAATCGGAAAAATCGGTCGATTACGATATTCGTAGGAGGATATTCGTATTCGACCGAATTAAGCATATATCCGATTCGAATTCGTATTCGTTACGACATTCGATTCGTATTCGTATTCGAGAATGTTCGAATTCGTATCCGTATCTATTTTAAAAACATGAATCCGTATTCGTATTTGAGACTATTCGACCGTATCCGATCCGTTTCCACCCCTATGAAGCAGTAGGGCACATCAGATGTAAAAAAAAGGGCAAGCATGAATTTATATAGTACATTTGGATGCCGTTCGGTTAGGCTGAAATAATCTGGCTTATGATTGAAATTGCATTGTAGCTAGTTGAAATTATACTGTAGCTGATGATGGCTTATTTGGCGTAACTAAATTTAAACAATTTAAAAATAAAAAATAGATTAGACCATTACGGACAGCGCAAACGAATACAGGAAAAAAAGAACCGCAAAAAAGCTCAAAAAAGCTAAAAAGCTAGAAAAAGACAAAATTTAGAAATAGTAAAATAAGCTAAAAACCAGAAGTTCAAGTCGAAATGAGAGGGACCTTAGATCACTTGCTCACAGTGAGTATGTAGGACCTAGTTATTGGTTGGTTGAAGCTTTAGGTGAGACAGTTGAGGTCATTAGTATCCCTTTTGCGTTTTTCAACGATTAAGACTTATGGAATAATGTTTTTAGACTCCATGATAACCTTCGTTTTAGTCTTAATTCAGACTCAACGAGCGGAGAGGGAAGCAACAGATTTGAAGGGGCGGATTTCCCAGATTTTGATTCGCGGCCCATTGTAGGACCTCATGAGCTTTTCTTGTATTGAATTCTGCACTGTAAAAAATAGACCGACCTCCCTGATTTAGGTGTTAAACCATCTTGTAGAACAACCGGATCTACGACTGCACGTAAGGAGCCATTACATTTGAAAGAACATTTGTGTGCGGATTGATGTTCTGATTTCTGAAGGGTGCTGTGCGGAGGGCGAAAATGGATAGCAAACGAAGAAGATTAAATAAAGGGTCAAGAAAAAGGATCCGGCGTAGGGGCAGAGCCACACCCAGATAGGATAGACTTTAGTCTAAGATGTGAAAAAATATTAGTATATAGTCCGAATAAATTCAGTCTAGCCTGGTTAATATTTTTATGATCCAACTCAGATAGTCTAGATCATTTCATCATTGAGTTCAGGACATAACTAAATCCTAACTTCGCTACTGATCCGGCGTGAACCATGCTTACAAGCCAAAAAATGACGCACTCGACGAAGGATTGAAGTGAGATGTGCAATTAAGGGCGGTCCAAAAGAATTGGCTGTGAATGAAATACTCGTGGTGATGTGTTTGTGTTTGTTGGGCTCGGCGGAAGTGAAGGAGAGAAGGGAAAATGTTCTGCAGTGGTAGCTTGGGCCGATGGGCCGGGCCCCGAATCTGATACAGGATGAGGAGTACCACATTGGTTGAGGTGGAAGGAGGGAAATCTGAGGCGTCTGGCTTTGATCCGACGGCTATGGTGATTTCAGATGATATGGCACGTTGTGAGGTGAGAAAGATAGCATTAATTGATGTTAGTGGGATTACTTGTATAGATATATGTAGGATAAAAAGTGATGGTCTAAATCCTACCTTAAAGATGGTGAAAAGTCAACCACACATTTAACGGAACCACGGAGAGAGCACTAAATCGGAGTCTTGTTTGATTAAAAACATTGCTGCCCTATAGTTAGGCCGAGCTCGATCGATCCCAGGCATCATGTAGGCTCGAGGCCAAGCCGAGCCTAGGTTAGGCCTCGAGCTTAGCTCGACAAAGCTTGATAAATGTGCAGAGCAATTACAAAAAACACAATTGATGATCTAGGAGGCAAGATTTAAAATAAATTAGGGGCAGATAAATCTTCACACACATACTCAGATCTAGTGGTGTGAGAGAGTTGGCGGGTGACCGTGTGTAAGGAGGAGGCAATTGCTGTGTGGGAGCAGAAGGAGGCCACTCTTTAGTGAATCATACCACTTACTATAGGAAAACCCAATAACCCACATACAAATGAGTTTTACATTTCACACACTTACATGCTTTTCAAAGGATGACTTCCCAAGGCTTCAATAGCTCAATATGACACTCTATCCTCAAAGGCATGACCTAAACCATTTAGGCCAACACTGTGATTTTGCAAACTTCTCTTCCACCTGGTATTGAACAATTTTCTTAATTGCCACCTACCAATCTTCACAAAAATGATGTGATGCCTAGTGCCTTGTCACCAAGATCGTGTTGGTCTTATGAGAGTATTTCGGTAATTTTTCAGTTGAAAAAGGAAAAAAATGCAGACGGGTCCCACATCGGTGAGCCAATGAAGAGATAAGGGGAGGAGACCCGTCTTGCGTCTTGCCGCCCATCTGCGGCGTTCGACTTTGCCACATCGGCGCCTGACCGGCGATTTGGCCAAGACGTGGGGAGGTGGCGACTGGGTGGCGGCGGCGGAGGCGTGGGCTAGCCTGGGTTCCTTGGAGCCGGCTGCTCGCATCACCTCTTCGCAACCTCCCGCCTCCTCTTCTTAAGGCCGAGTTCTTCCTCTATGCGGTACACATCTCTTCTGATCCCGTCTTGCTCCTCTAGGTCTTCTTCCTCTCTGGTCTTCGGGTTGTGCGGGTGCTGATGCTTCTGCGCCGTCCCCAATTGGAGCTTTTGCCTTTGTTTTCCCGTGTGAACCCTATCGATTTAGTGGGGTGTGAGGGGAGATCGGAGGTGGAAGGTTGACCCGAGAGAGGAAGAAGGCAGTGGCGATTCCCATTGCGTTTGAGTGCATCCGGCTGGTGCATTCAGTTTGGTCTTGTGCGGTATCACCCTGACCTTCGACTCCGGCGTCGGCTATCCGAAGTTGGAGAGGGCACTGCATCTCCGTTTACCACACTCTTCTTCTACTTCGGCACGGAGGGGTGCTAGGTTTTCTAGGACAACACTCGTGAGTGTGCCTTGCCCTGTTCTTCTTGTTCTGCACTGACTTGGTTTGCTTCTGGACGGCTTTGAGTGCCGTCTGCACCGTGAGTATTATTGATTCTTTTGCAAACATCAGTGGCTGGACTTGTTCTTTAATTTCTGTTCAAGTACCTGGGAGTTACTATGCATGCTTAACCTTCGTACTCATTGTTGCTCAATTATAATTATTCAGAAAGTTGGAAGAAAGAAAAAAAATCATAGAGGATTCTAGATTGGTAAAATACTATGATCATTTAAAGCAGTCGACATAGTTGGAAGATGAAGCCAAGAGCTAGATCGTGAATCCTAGTTGGCTGTCTGTGGACATATTTTGAGGGTCCCACATGTGTGAAGTTTCTGTTTCCGTTGCTACTTCTAATGATTTCAGCCTGATCGGTCAATGTGTAAATCCACCTTTATATTTACACTTTCGCAAGATATGAATTTGATGTTAGTAATGTATCTATAAGTACTATCTACTGAACCAGAAAATAGTATGGTAGAATCATAGAGGATTCTAGATTGGTAAAATTTGAATCCAACAATTGAACCCACGTAGCAAAATGATAGCCCTACTGGGCTTCTCAAGAACAAGAATAACTCAACTAGTCATCTCGGCTTCCTCTATTCT
Source organism: Bonia amplexicaulis (assembly GCA_036346245.1). Taxonomy (NCBI): domain Eukaryota; kingdom Viridiplantae; phylum Streptophyta; class Magnoliopsida; order Poales; family Poaceae; genus Bonia; species Bonia amplexicaulis. The sequence goes on from CM070751.1 coordinate 9,635,380, forward strand.
CACGGGAGAAAATTACATAACTTCAACCAAAATTACGTGGAAGCTTATATAGGCTTGAGTGCATACGCACGTAGTCTAACGATCGCCTTTGACTAAAACGCTTATCTAACTGACGAGGAGAAACTTGGCCGGTTTTTCTAGAGATAGAATGAAAGCGGATCAGTCAAAAAAAAAAAACTAAAGACCGTTCCTATCTAATCCAGCCGTACAGGACATATCTAAAAATGTGTACACTCCATTACATCTAGGAGAGAACACGGACATAAGACGCAAAAAAAATTGTTGTAGAACAATTCCCGGTGCGCCATCGTGTATAAAACAGTAAGAAAATTGTTGAGATGGGCCGTTGCTCAGGAATTTGGGCCATACGCATTTTGGGCTAGTTAGCCAGAATCCCGCCAAATACCGGCCCACCGAAAATGAAAGCAGAAATTCATGCAACTCCATTACACAGTACTAGAGAAAGGTCCTCCATTACACAATACCGGCCCACTGTTTTTTTCTCGAATTTTTCTACGGGAATTAAACTATTTGTGTTGTGAAACTATGTTCCAACCGTGCCCTAAAAGGTCCTCCCGTATAAACACTAACCCGATCCAGCTGAATATCTGTAACTCCCACGTGCCCACACAAACCCTGTCACATGGCAGGAAACCAAAACGTACATCATTTGGCAGGCAGGCTGAAGGCGCTTTCGCACGTTAATTGTGAAGCACTGTCTGCTTCACCACTGGTCTCTCTAGTTAGTCCCATGCATGACGTATCCATTCATGAAGTTGATTTGAGCACCCCAAGCATCGAATCCCAACCGTCCCGATCGAGAACGCATGCACGGCACCGCACCAAACGAGAAACATGCGAAACAAACTCACAGTGAGGTCGTTGTTTGTTAGACGTCTCTGTACCGCGGTTGGGGCTTTGGGAGGGATCGATAGCCATCCAAGTTCCCAGCGAATTTTTTGTTAGAATATTCTATTTTTATTTGAAATTGTAGAAATATACCTACGGCAATATTTTTTTACACAAATAGGCTCTAGTCGCTCAACGGGGGAAAGACGACTAGAGTCAATCGCCCAACGGCCAGGCGACACAAAGGCAATCTGTCGGCCGTTGGGCGAATAATTGCTGTCGCCCGCCCATTGGACGACTGGAGCTCGAATCGTCGAACGGCGGGCGGGCGGCAGGGGGAGTTAAAAAGGGCCAAGCGCTCGGGCGCCGCCGCCCACACACATAGAACAAATCACTCTAGTACATCTGGATGACGAGAATGCTCGAATCTCAGATATGATGTATTGGCTGACCCGGAGTTTTTCGTTGAACCCTGAGGTGTGCAGCGTCGTCATACAATGACTTTGAAGCCAATCTCCCACGGACATCAGATGGGAGTTGAGAACATTGCTGCGTATTGCTGTGTGGAAGGAGTTTGTGCAAGGGTGCCGACGCCGTGGATACGAGTGTGTGCTGCTTGTGCAACCATGCTCATTAGAAGCTGTGCAAGGTCGTGCGTACGGCCTTGCTCCGGGAGGTGCTAGCTGGTCGGGCGGCCCGCATATTGGCAAAGAGGATCAAGTTGCTCGTGATAAAGCGGATGCGGTACATGGAGGAGAGGTACGATGGTCAAGCCATGGAGAGGGAACAGGACAAGCCCGTGAAGTGGAGCATATTGAGTACATCATGTAACAGATGGACTGTGTGACCAAACAACATGGGCTAAAGAGGAAGCTGTACAGGACGACGACGAGGATAGTTCCGATAGGATGAAGCTCTCGTCCCGTAGGAATGGAACTGGCTTAATGCTGAGGGTGTTTCCGCATATGATGAACATGAATCAGCGTGGAAGTATCATGAGACAGAGGTTCGGTTGTATTATATGTTTGCTGACAAGGCAGCGCTGCAGGAAGCTATCAAGCTGTGAGCCCTTTCAATGCAGTACACCGTGAAGTGAGAGTAGGCCGATTGTCCTTGGAAGGTGCATGCACATAGACCCAAGTATGAGACTCACTAGATTGTGTGAAAGGTGGAGCCACACTCTTGCATTCTTAGCAGTGTTTTGGCGATGCATCGTAACCTAACATCCGCCTTTATAGCCAATTTGATGTACGGAGAGATAGTGAAGAAGAAAGACATAGATGCAACGCATATTGTGATAGCTATTGAGAAAAAATTCAAGTACAAGATTACTACACGAAGGCGTGGCGTGCTAAGCAGAAGGCGTTGAAAATTTTTTTGGTTCTTTCGAGGTGGCGTCGACAATCTTCCTCGTATGCTTAAGGTGTTGCAGGACAGGAACCCGGACATGTATATCGGTGTGCAGGACAAGCCGTCCACAAGTCCACTAGGATATATGATGATGCAGAGAGACTTGTTAGCATTTGATGCTTACATCGAGGCATTCAGGCATATGCTGTCAGTGATATCAGTTGATGGGACCTTTCGGCGAGCAAATACAAGGCGATCCCGGCGACCATAGGCGTTGATGGCAACAACCAAATATTGCCGCTGGTCATTGCATTCGTGGAAAGTGGGAATTATAAAAGTTGGTTGTGGTTTCTCAGACATGTCAGAGTTGGAGTTATCGGCGCTCATCCTGGTGTGTGCGTAATCCATGATCGCTACGCCGGGATTATAAAGGCTATAAGAAAACTTCAGGAAGACCCCGAGGAGCCATTTTCTTGGCCAGACATGAGGAACAGGTAGTGCATTCGTCACTTAGGGGCGAACTTTTTCAAGCAATTCCTGAAAGAACCTTTGATGAAGCTATTCAAGAGGTTGGCTATGCAGAACCAGTGGAGAAATTTGATGCTTTGTGGGCGTTGTTGGATGAGCACACCAGGAAGCACGTCGATGAGAGGAGCAAGGGGCCGGTCATGCTTGGGGTGGCACAATCGGAATGCTTGCCAGCACTCAATGAGCATAACCTAGCTGGTCCAATAAGGAGGAGCCCACGAAACATCATGTGCTTCTCACAGTGGATCGAGGGTGAACCATTGGAGAAGTGGTCGCTGTTGCATGACACGGACGGTGCAAGATACGACATAATGACGACTAACGTTGCGGATGTGTACAATTGGGTTCTCAGGGGCCTTCATTCTCAGCCCTTTGTCGCCATCATGGAAGATGTTCTTCACAACACAATCGTCTACTTCAGAGAGAGGCACGCGAATGCCGCACTTCATGCGGCAAATCTCTGAGCATTGTATTCGTCAAAAATTATGGCATACAGGGAGACGAAGACACAGAAGGGCCAATTGCACATAGTGCGGGTCATGGGCAACAGGGAGCATCGTTTTGACGTGGTACTCTATGATAGAGCCGAATTTGGGATGACTCATTCCCTTGTTACCCACGAGGTATGCCTTAGAGATCATGCAAATGAACCTAGCTGCACGTGCAATAAGCTGAAGTTGTTACACAAGCCATGCTCTCATGTCATCACTGCATGCGGGACCGTGGGCATGGGTCCTTCGAACTTCATGTCGGAGTACTAACTTGAACTCTTTTTACAGGTATGGCTCGTAATCTTCGTGGGTCGAACTGGTCGTACCCCTTATTGGACGAGCACGTGGACCGCATGCATCACGCTTCCCATCGTGTCCCTCCTACGGGGAGCGCGGACGAGCCAGCTGAGCTAGGAGTGGTCCTGACACATACACTTGAGTGTCCTGGAGACTGGACCCTCGTTGGATAGTCAGGTTTGCACCCCGCCAGCGTTTTAGTGCTACCATAAGTAGGTTCTGTGTTGACCTTTACTTTGTTTGCAGGCTGCGGGATGCCGGGCTACTCCATCTCGCCTGGATGGTGCAGGCCAATGATGAGGATGATGTCGTGAAGCGATCATGATGCTTTCCGTTCGACCGTTCCCTACTGACGGCTTTGGTGGACCGTTGGCCGCCCGAGATGTACACTTTCCACCTCCCATTCGGGGAGATGACGTCTACCCTGCAGGATGTGTCTCTGCTGCTTGGCCTTCCGATCGCGGGAGCCGCTGCCTTCCTATCGGAGGCCCCGACCGAGTGGCGCACTGACCTGCTCGACTATTACATCTAGATTTGAGGGGTCGTTCCGCCGGGTGCAGTGGATGACCATTACATCTTCCCGACGTGTCAGACACACAGGGCATCGCTGAGGTGGCTCGCATAGTTCCGGGTACGTGCTCTTTATAATCGGTCGTGTCGTGTAAGCTCTTATTTCTGCTATTACGTACTAATAACTTCTTTTTTGCATTCAGGTGGAGCGAATGGATCTAGATGCGGATGATCGTTAGGTCTCGCACCACTTGGAGGCGTACTTGCTGTGACTGTTTGGTTGGGTGCTCTTCACCACCAGCCACGACAACACTGTCGACGCGCGCCTCATCACTCGTTCTAGGGCTATCGCGAACGGACCCTAAAAAATGAAGTCCAGGAGATTTCGCAAAGAACACTGCACAACCAAACCCCACACTACACCACGCTTCCTTCACCACACCGGGATGGACAAAAGACAGAAGAAGTAATGGGACAAGATGATAAAATAATGGGAGGAGATCCGCAACCTAGCACGATCAGCTGCCGCCCGCGATGAGAAAGTAAGGGCTAGTGCGGCCCGGGCAGAATAAGCCCAACGTACTACGAGGTCAGCTCCTCACAATGACGGGCCTCGTAGCAACAATCCATCCCGAATGTTCCTACCGAGCGTTCGCCGCAACTCCCACCCGATGGGGAGATGCCCCCCTTTGTTGGTGCTGGGACACGTGCAAGTTCTTTAAGGCTAAACACCGCCTCAGCCTATGTATGCGTTACTGGAGTTGCGCAAACTACTCCAGTGACTACTCCGACCGCCGTCTAGACACCACAACCTATCGGCAGCTGGTAAGGACCAGGTGCACCGTTTTCTCGACCTTTTCTCCTTCACAGTACACACTAACAGCCTCTCCCCTGTATTCACAGTCCCCAGAACCCCTATGTGGCTACCGCAAATGGATCGATCTTGAGATCCATCCGGAGGACCAGTGGGCCCTCGACTTCGAGGAGTGGAATATCGCAAGGTCATCGGAGATCTGGGAGGAGGAGCACCGCAAAAACGAGCAAATCTCGCGTATACAACACGAGACGAAAGCTCATCAAGAGGCGTGCACACGTAGGGAGCGGGTGGCTCGCGAGAGAGAGCGCGAGAGAAGGAGGGAAATGGTGACCAAGGCAAAAGAGGCCGCCGAGGAGTTCAACGCCGAGATGGCAAGGAAGGGAAAATGATCCCGGTCCACATAGTAGGCCGTACAAGCAGTTGGGTTGGTTAGTCGCACTTTTGTTGCTATATGTTATGCATGTAATAAAAAAGTACATGTCATATTACTCCCAACTGTATTATGTACTCTATTTAAATTCAAACAAGCTTATTATCTCGTCTTTTCGCATTCCATTATTCACACAGCATGTCATGTAACAATATTAACATACCGGTTTTCTCCGCATACGAATTCACAGTAACATCACAATATCACTTACCATCGTATTTACCGATCGTTCTAAGATCAATCGTTCTTAAAAAAAAATCAAATTTTTTTACGCACCTACAACATACAATGACCATAAACTTTTATTACAAATCCTAGTTTAATCTATAAAATTGACAAAATGTATAAAAATCACGGGGGACTGAAACCAATCGCCCTTTGGTTGTGCGACTGGAGCTCTGTCGCCTGCCAGTTAGGCGATTGGCTTCAGTCCCCCTCCCCCGTTGGACGACTAGAGTCTATTTATATAAAAAAATATTACCGCAAATATATTTTTATAATTTTAAATAAAAATAGATTATTCCTACAAATTTCAGTTCCCAGCCGCGTGTGGATTGATGGGTTTGAGAGCCTGTGTTTCGGACAAGCTAGTACGATGTGGAGGCGGGGAAACCGGGGTTGTAACGGCTGCCGGCCAGCTCTCTTCCCATGCCGGCCACCGCTGGGAACGTACGTTCAGTGGTCGCCATCGTTTCTTCCTATCTGGGGCTGAATGCCGCAAATGAACGAAAAGAGGGGGGAGGGACAGGGCCAACTGCTGGTTCTCGCCTCCCCTCTGCACCTCACTCCAATGTTGCATTGCCGGAGACCGCCGAACCGCTGCCGTAAGGAGCAACACCACCACCGCCGAAATCTGCCTCTGCCAGCAGAGATCACCGCCCGCGAGTCCCGCCGTTGCCATGACGTTGTTAGCCACGAATAGGGAAAGAGGAGAACTACGCAACAAGAAGGGAATGGATTCAGTCGGTATGTTGCGAGAAAGCTCGAAAATCACAACAGCATTTCCAACCGGCTGAAATTTTGCACTAAAGTCCTTAGAATTCGTCAAAATTACATAATCCGTATTCAACTTTTGGCAATTTTGTGGATAAAGCCCTATAAGTTTTATATGCCTACAGTTATACCCTCGGTTATTTACTTTTATTCAAGTAATTAGTTTCCACATGCTACTAATTGCAAGAATTCCTTTCTAGACTTGGAAAATTGTATAAAATTTATGGAAATTACTAGAAATGCGTAGAAATTTATCTAATTCTTCGGAATATATGATGCCCATATGCTTTTAGCATAGCCGAATAATTTGCTGTTATCATCTTTTTGCTAAGTTATTGCATGAAATAAATTGTGGAAAATATGCCTGATAGTGAAATGAATTTTGACATATTATGTGACATGCTTCATACACTCTTGGATAACCAGTGGTTTTCGGTGTTACCAGTCGGGTTCGACAAAAATTCAAACTGGACAAAATTTTTGGATTTATCTCATTTTCATCAAATATATGTTGAGAATCTAGTCAATTTTCGGCATATTTTAATCCAGAAATTCAGCATATAAAGCATGATATACAAAAGCATGAGTGATTCAACAATGATGTATTTATATTCGCTAACGAACACGCTAACAGCAGCATCTATTAACATATTCATAGCGTACAGAAACAAATACATCAAATAAGTTTTCAGGTTATACCCTCGGGAGGGGCCAGTGTCGAAGACACCGGATGCACCGTTACCATCAGTCGACATGATGGCCTATTTGATGTAGTCGATCGAGGCGTGATGCGGGGCGGGCGTGATGCGAAGATGTTGTTGTGCGGTTCACCACCGGGATGTAGAGGGCGTCACGGAATGAGCGATCGCGCCAAAGCGTTCCCCAAAAACTTGATCGCCCGTCTACCCGTGCAGGTACACAGACGGACGGAGTTTCGGAGGCCTACTCGCCTAGAACCTTCTACGCGCAAAGTTCTGGACCGGAGATTGCAGAGAGCAGCAACAAAAACAGAACCAGAGTATTGTTCTTTCTATATTCTTTCCCTTATGGAGTAGAGAGCCTTTTATACTCTGTTCCTCTGTAACAGCAAAACCGAAGAGGCAGAGTAACCGCAGCAAAAACGAAGAGGCCAGAGTAACTGCATCCATTAATCACTAGTAACTGTAGTCATTACTCAAAGTAACCGCAGCCATAATTTACTAGTAATCGCACCATTCTCGCCGACAATTCGTTAATGCGAATCGGTGCGTTTGATTTTCGAATAGATAAAGAAAAGCGCGCTTTTGATCGCCTAACGCACACACACACGCACCGCACGGCGCTGGCGTGGCGGCGGCGGCGAATGCGGCGCAGCGTGTTGGCTCTCTTCAATTTCACAAGGGGGTTACCACGTTCCACCTTTTAAAGTGGTGTAACTCCTATTTAATTTTCCATATAGGACTAAACAGTTTTTCCATGTGGACCTAGGAATTTCATTTGATTAATTGCTAAATTAAATTGGACCAAGCCCAATTAATCCAACAATATAAAGGAATTTTGCAAAATTTTCAACTTTTTTCCTGTTACATCTGAAAATTCAAAATTCAGTTCAAAATTTTCATCCAAAAAAAATCTAAAAATCTGATAACCAGCAGTTACAGTTCTATCTACCATCCGATAAAATCTGTAAACCGATAGCATTTTCTCTGCTTGATACTTCTCTTGTTCCTTCAACTTCAGCAGACGCTTCTTCAAGTCTTCCATCTTCAGCAACACATTCAACCCTGATGTGAGGCTCTCCTCCATAGGCACCATAGTAGTGCAACAAATCCACCATTGGCAACGAAAGCTCTCATACCAGATGATATGGGTCAAACCACGTAGGTTGATCTTTATAGGTTGGTCTGATATATCTTTCATGGTGAAAAACACAGATATAATACCTATCACAGTTTAACATATGCAAACATTACCGAAATAACTCCAACCTGTGCTCAAGAAAGAACACAAACTGAAGGAGGGAATCATAAGGATTCAGCCCGCAAATTCCAATCTAGAAGATTGAACTCACGTTGCAGAAAGATAGCCCTACTGGGCTTCTCAAGAACACAGGGTAACTCGACAACTAGACATCTCGGCTTTCTCTATTCTCACGGGAGAAAATTACGACATAGCTTCAACCTAAATTACATGGAAACACCCCCTTGTCCTTGTATAGACTTACATGTATACGCACGTAGTCTAACGATCGCCTTTGACTAGAACGCTTATCTAACTGACGAGGAGAAACTTGGGCGGTTTTTCTAGAGATAGAATGAAAGCGGATCAGTCAAAAAATAACTAGAGACCGTTCCTATCTAGTCGAGCCGTACCGGACATATCTAAAATTTCACCGTTAACCCTTAACCTTTCCCCCACACTAGCTAATTACAGTGGTTAGTCTACAAAAAATGGTGAAATTTTGAACTGGCCTGTCCCAGTCAGAGTAAACAGAAGTATTTCTCTCCTTGCTCTATAAATACTCATATGTCTCTCTGATTGCCATCATCAACTTACCTTCAAACTAAGCATGCGCGCAGTTGCTCTTCAGCTTGAGCACACGGAGTAAGATCTTGTAGTGTAACTAAGTGCCCCTCTCTCTCTCTGTCTCCCACAAACACACGCGGGCGCACACACCCATCAAAAAGTTTCAGCAGTACGTATATACTTCTTGTGGGTACTTACCTAAGCAGTTTAAATTAGGTTATGTAGATCAATATACTTCATGAAGGGTCGATAATTTACCTCGTAACTTGTCTACATGTCCTTACAGAACGGTTCCTTTCATCAACCTGCAGGTTGCCTACATCCACATGGATCTAACGAGTAGCACCATGTGGTTCGCCATAGCGCTTTTGTTCATCACAACAATGGTAGTCACCGAGGAGGTAAGAAGAAGAAGAAGAAACATGGGCGCTGGCGCAGTGAGCACAAGGCCAGCTCCACCTGTTGTAGATGTCGTTTCTCTCGTAGGATTTCTGCGTGTGCTTCGCAGTAAGGGTCTACGAGGTGCGATCGACTATCAGCAGACAAAGCTTGGGAGCGTGTTCACAGTAAGCCTGCTTGTTCGGAAGGTAACTTTCTTGGTTGGACCAGAGGTCTCAGCTCATTTCTATCGAGGGCCGGAGTCAGAGATCAGTCCAGGCGATCTAAACAAGTTCACCGTTCCCATGTTTGGCAAAGGCGTTTTCTACGACATAGATGATTTAGCTATTAGAAAGGAGCAGATTAGGTTCGTCACTGATGCGTTGAAGCCATTGAAGGTGAGGACCTATGTTGCCAAGATGGTTGATGAAGTGAAGGTAAGCAACAAATATTGAACATGCCTATGTTTTGATTTCCCCTCTTAATTTTCTTCTCCTGTAAAAGTATACTTCTAACATTGAGCAGTACTTCTCTTACATTTGATTCCAGAGTTTATTACTCACTCCACCTAACTTTATAAGACGCATTTTCTCTTATCACATAAACCAAATAGAGAGTAAAAATAATTATTTCTAAGTACTATATTCAATATATGCATGTAGAAAATAGCAAGTAAAGCTTTATATTTATTAAGGGTATAAAGATAACATCATAGTAAATTTGTATTGAAAAAATTAAATATGCCCTACATTTATGAACAAGACTATTAAAAAAATATATCATATAAACCTAGACGGAGAGAGTACCAACTATCTTAAATCATTGCAATTATTAGCTAATGAAACAGCGTATCAAACTCTATTAGCTTAGGAAATGTTGTGGACACCATTATTTTACAGCATTGGTCTAAGGACATTGGAGTACAAAAAAAGATTTGGAATGTTGAGATCGAGAGATTATTTTTCTTCTAAAAATGATACGGAACGTTAGGCTTAACTAATTGAGCTCTTTTACGGTGCTCTATGTCCTATTGGGAGGTAATTAAGATGCTTCTACGGATCCTAGCTGTTTTAACTGAGCGAAAATTATGGTACCACTTCTACAGGTTGCTTCTCCATGCAAATAAAAACAGAAAGTAATTAAGAGCGTAAGAAATGATGCCTCAGCACATAAAGAAAGTGAAAGTTATGCGAGGCACCATTCAAAGGGAGCGGCGCCCATTCATGCATGCATGTGTCCCTCATGCATCGGCTTGCGATTAGCATCAGTACTTGGCCCATTCATGCATGCATGTGTCTAAACTTCGGTTGCATAGTACCAATTTTTACTTACAAAACTGTTAAAACCACACACATTTAAAGCTAGATGTATCTGAAAGACGATTTTATACATGAAAACAAAAGTGATATGTAGTTTGATGTGCTTTTTCAGACGATTGGTTGAGCTGCTTCAATATGAAAACGAAATATATTAAATTCATCTGTGTATTTTGTCCTTACTTATACGTTTGAATTATTGCGCGTGTGATCATATATTCAACTTTGTATCATCAACTCTGGCATGCATGTTAACCATCTCAAAAAGGTTTTAGCACGCTAACTCGATCATCTAAAAAATCTGGCACAATTTGACGCCCACCCTCTACTATTAATTAATGTCCTGATAATGCATGTACATGCAAATATATTGCACAGTTAATCCGAGTTTGTTATTTCCGTATACACAAAATGTCCAAATTAGTGATCATTTAATTGTCATGGTGACCTAATATTACCTCCCATGTTCGATCTAAGCCCGTGGATCAAACAAGATGGATGGTCCAAAATAGTTCGAGTGTACTTTGAAAAAAAATCCTAATTTAGATTCCACTGTACGATTACCATTTCCTCACATGATCTGTTCATTAATTAATTACTTACAATGTGACCTTTTTTATAATTGGTAGGACTACTTTGCAAGATGGGGACAGCATGGCACAGTCGATCTAAAATACGAGATGGGCCAAGTACTGATGCTAATCGCAAGCCGATGCATGATGGGGAAGGAGGTCCGGGAGAAGATGCTTGATGAAGTCTGCGCGCTGCTCCGTGATCTTGACAACGGCATGCACTTGATCAGCATATTTTTCCCTCACCTCCCGATCTCAGCGCACCGCAAGCGCGACGATGCGCGAGCTAGGCTCACCGAGATATTCTCTGAGATCGTGAGATCACGTAAGAGCTCGGGCAGAGCCGAGGAAGACGCGCTGCAAAGCATGATTGATTCCAGGTACAGCGACGGCCACCCTACGACCGACGCAGAAATCACCGGACTACTTCTGGGCGTCTTGTTCGGTGGAAAACACGCGAGCTCCAACACGAGCACCTGGACCGGAGCTTTCCTACTCACCCACCCCAAGTTCTTGGCAGCGGCCATCGAAGAGCAGAAGAGAATCATCAGACAGCACGGCGACCATATAGACTATGATGTCCTGCTAGAGATGGACACATTACATCGCTGCATCAAAGAGGCGCTAAGAATCCAACCTTCGGCTCTAATGTTGCGTCGTCAGGCACATAGCTGCTTCACCGTACGAACTAGACAGGGGATTGAATATGGTGTCCCGAAAGGGCATACCATAGCAAGCCCTATAATATTCAACAACTATTGCTCTTACATTTACAAGGACCCTCATGTGTTCGATCCAGATCGATTTCGTCCAGGGAGAGAGGAGGACAAGGTCGCTGGCCCATTCTCATACACCTCGTTTGGCGCTGGGAGGCATGGCTGCGCTGGTGAATGCTACGCATATGTGCAGATCAAAGTAGTATGGAGCTATCTGCTAAGGAACTTTGAGCTCGAGCTGATGTCTCCTTTCCCCAAGGTTGACTGGAGCAAGTTGTTTCTTGAGCCAAAAGGTCAAGTAATGGTGAGCCACACAAGACGACAGCTGCCTAGCGCCTAATAAAGTGTTGTGGCTGTGCGCGTGTGTGACGATGTTAAATATATGTTTCCGACATAAGTATGCAAACTACAGTGTATCCTTTTTTATGAATGTTGGCTTGCTCTTAGAATCGTTGTATCTTTCCACAGATTGAAAGTTTGATGTTAGACCATATGGTCGTAAATAAAAAGATGATAAATAATTGATATTTAGTTTATTTTGGAATTTACGTTTGTAAAAGACTTGATCGTTTGCAGTGGAAGACTATCTTTGAGTGGTTCTACACAGTTACAAGTCATTTCAGACCACAGACTTTAGTCTACGACCACAACAGCTTACGACCACGTTCAGTTTACGACCACGACATGCTACGACCACGGCATACTACGACCACTGTAGCTTACGAAGTCTCTAGGATGGTACCTCTCGTAACTTCTCGACGTATCAACCACCTTTGATCTTCACATGCTCCAACGTAAGCCCGAGCACGTCACGTGACATCTTCGACCGCTTGGACATCAGATTTCCCTCTCCTAGTTCTGGTCCTTCTCGTCACCGACCATGATCGTCTCCACATCCAACATGCATATGCATATGCAAAGACTAAAGACTGCACATCTTCTCAACACATATAAACCTTTCACCCCCCACGTGCTCCAGTGTGAGCCCGACCACCTCGCGTGACTTCCTCGACCGTCTGAATATCAAATTTCCCCTTCTAGTCCCAGTCCTCCTTGTCACATGACCGTATCCATGCCCGCCTGCACATGCAAAGACCAAAGAACATTTTTTTGGCACAAGTTCTTCCCAACTTGATCGACATCAGTTCACGCAAATCATATTCTTAACCATCAGTAACTACAAACCAGATCATCTACGACCACCAATTCCACACTCTACAAAAATCAACTTTAGACCACCCAGTAAGACCGGTTTGACCGTCACACACAAGGCATCCATAGCCCTGGCCCATCAGACACGAGTACTTGAGGTACTTGAAGATGATTGGAATTGAAGCACTCGAAGTCTACAAGTACCGACCGTGGAACCTACGACAACTGATCGCAGAAGCCTATGACTACCGACCATCAAAGCCTATGACTATCGATCACAAGTCTTTGACTATCAACCAGTAAAGTCTACGACTACCGATCACAAAGTCTTTGACTACCGACCAGCAAAGTCTACGACTACCGATCACAAAGTCTTCGATTACCGATCATAAAGTCTACGACAATAGATCGTGAAGCTTATGACTATGACAACAGTCCACGAAGTCTATGACTACGACAACATACTGCGTAGTCCACGACTATGACAAAGCACTATAGCTATGACCCCTGACCGATTACTGTAGCTCACTCTATCGATCACAAACCGAGGTTGACACCTTTGACTACCGACCGTGGTCGTAGTATGCTAATCGACCAGTCCAACACAAGGCTACGACTACTAACGGTTCACTATAGTTCACGATCGGTTCACTGTTGCATACAACCGATTTCTTGTAGCATACGACCGGTACACTGTAGCTCTGACCGATTCATAGTAGCTTATGACTGGTTCACTGTTCAAGATATAAGCCTACCAATTACCTTCCATGGTCATTCTGTCGTGATCAAAATACCACGGTCGAAGTCTGCCGTGGTCGTTCAGTCATGGTCGATCTACCATGGTCGACATGCCGTGGTCATTTAGTCATGGTCGATCTGCCATAGTCGAAAGCCCTCAGACTTCCAACTGTGGTCGAAGTCTACCGATCGGACCATCAACTACCGATCGTGGTCAAAGCCAATCGGTTAGACCGCTCAATACAAAGCGGTTAGACCACTTGACCTGAATATTCTAGCATTTCTAGTTTTCCAAAAATGCATCGACCGAAATTTTCACAAACGCAAATTTCAATGCAACCTAAATGTCAATTATTCATTATCTGCTTGGTCTAATAATCTCTCCCTTGATGAATACATTGACAATTTCTCAAAATATCTCGAATGAGTTGGTTTTGAAACAATGCAAAATTTGCGAAAAGAAAGTTTCAAAGTTGTAGAGAAAAGACAGCAGAAAACTCCGAAAAACCCCCCATCAACACAAGAGAGCAAATTGAGCAAACACATCAATTTTTTCTTCTCCAATTTCTCCCATTTTCTCCCATTGGTAGTGTAATCACGAAGAACTCCAGACAGAGAATAATTCTAAGGAGTAATGAGAATAAAAATTGAGAAGCTTTGTATATTATCCAAGTCACTATGCATTGATTTAAAATTTTTAACTAAACCATTCTTTTGAGTAGTGAGAGACCATGTGGTGGTCATCCCTTTGAGAATGATGAGTAATTGACATCGTTTAGGAAAAGTCGAGTTTGAGTCGGTTGGTTCGGACCTTGACGTTGCGTGGCGCAACGGGCTCGGTCGGACCAGGTCGAACTTGTCGTACGGGTTTAGGAGGCGTATTCTGCTGATGCGACAGGTTTGGATTTGTTTATGCTTACATATATCGAGCGGTGCTATTTGATGTGTTTCTTATGCGTGTTGTTGCAGGACTTCAAGGCGGAGTCGTGGCGAGACACGGTGGACGGACTAGGCGCGGTGGCGGCGAGGTCGAGCGGTCGGGATGTGTCGAAGGCGCGTGAACTCGAGGTGGTTGCGAGTCGGGAGGCGAGGCACCAAGCTAGAGCTACGGTGATGCACACAACGGCGGCGAGAGAGAGCAGGGACTAGACTCGGGTGGAGTCGGAGGTCTCGGTCGATGTCGGATGGAAGCGACGGGCTGCAGCGGAGCAGACCGGACGCGGGAAGTTTCCGGGAAGGTGCTCGAGGGGCAATTTGGAGAATTGACTCAAGCATGAGTGTATGGGCTGGTTTTCCCTCCAAATATGTGTGTTGACTTTCTTGCCTCATGGGTGTGAGAGGTGGAAAGTAAGGTTGGTATGACACTTCTTGTTTTGCTTATTTGGTGTGAGCTCTTTCCCTTTAAAATGTGAAGAGGGAGGCAGCAGTATGTGTTTATATGAAAGATGTGTGTAAGCATAGCAAGGAAGTAGTGGTCTGTAAGCAGCGAGTTCTCTCGCGTGTGTGTTCATCTCAGGGTGTGAAAGAGATGGCTGAAATGTGCTGTAGAAAATCTTCTCTTTTAATCTTTCATGTCTATGTATCTATATGAAATCTTGAGGATGAGATGCTATGAACTCTTGAGCAGTTCAGTCTTTTCTGTTCTAAGTTTTTCGTTGCTTGGTTTTGTTCTTGGGTTAAATCCCTGTTCTTGATTGATTCGCTTCAAGATTTCTGCTTTGAACTGAAAATAGTCTCAAGGCCCATTGGGTAATCCATTTCAAACCGCAGAATGCAGATTCAACTGATTTTCTCCTCACCCAGTTCTTCGCCCTTTTTACTCTGTTTTATCCCCTGTCTAGGGTTTACTGTTCATATGTGAGCAGAGTATCCTTGTTCGAGTTGTCTCGGCAGGAAGGATTACTCTAGGCTCAAGTTTTCTGGTTGTGAGATGCTTCCCAGTTGATTTTGGAAGTTTCATGGCAAATAGATGAGTAATTTGATTTTTGGTGAGTTCTCTGTAATCTTCCAGATTTTGGGTCAAATCCCAATTTCTTGGTCTTTTGTTGTGGAATTTCCTTCCCTAAAGTCTCTATGTTATATTCTTGCTGTCTTATCCTGAAGAGAACATCATTTACTAGTCAATTTCATTGAGCTTCGATTGCCTGCAGTATCTTCAGAGCTT
Source organism: Bonia amplexicaulis (assembly GCA_036346245.1). Taxonomy (NCBI): domain Eukaryota; kingdom Viridiplantae; phylum Streptophyta; class Magnoliopsida; order Poales; family Poaceae; genus Bonia; species Bonia amplexicaulis. The sequence continues at coordinate 9,651,186 of CM070751.1, forward strand.
TCGGCTGCTGAATTTTTTCGGTTTTGGAATTTTTGTTTTCGGCTGCACATACTGCTGCAGACTCTGCAGTCTACTGCTCAGTTCTCATCTTCCTGCCGAATTGATCTTTCTTTCTGGTGTTTTCACCTCCTGAAATTGCTTGGCTTTTCAGTTTGTATTTGTGTTTTCTTTTGACTGGAAGGAGCAGAAACCAGTCGGCAAAATCCTCTGTGTGTCTCCTCTGGGTATCAAATCCCTGGTCAGCCGAAGCAAAAACCAGCACCCACTGTGAGAACAAACTGGGTTAATGCTTGCAGTATTTAAATTGTCTCAGGTTTTTGGCAGCAAGTTGTAATTACTATTCTCAGTTCAGATTGCTGTCAGTTTTCAGATTGACTTGATTTCACTGCAGTTCTCTGTTTTGGCCGAGTTGCTGTTCTCTTTGTCGGGTGAGCAATCTGCAGCCTGCTGCATTGCCTTGGCTAGCAAACTTCAGTGTGTGTGCATTTTCTTTGGTCTTTTCCTAGCTGCATCTTATGGCCTATCTAGTCTTTTCAGGTTTTGGCCTTCTGTTCACTGCAGTTTCAGATTGCAGTAATCAGCTCTAGTTTTCACTGTTCTTTCTCAGTTTGTTTCGGCAACAAGTAATAGCAGTGTTCAGTTTTTTCTGAAATCAGTTTTTGCTTGCTGTTCTCGGCTGGTTCTTGATGTATCTCTATTCGGTTAAATCCTCTCAAAGCTATACCGTTGGCAGTCGGTTAAAACAGTCATGTTGTTCGGCCAAGTCAAGTCTTTCGTGTGCAGCTTCTGTTCTTTGATCTCTGGAGATTTCTTTGCTTCGTTTTCAGGTTCAGCCTTCAGTGTTTGCAAAGTTCAGTCCGACTGTGTTGTGCTCCTTAATTTCTCAGCTGCTCTTTTCTTTCAGTTGGTTCCTTGTTCAGTCTAGTTGGTCTGTAGTTGGTGACCTTTTTCGGCCAAGTCGGTTTCATTCTTTTTATCGGTTTGATCTTGGTTTTCCAATGAACATGAAACTACTTTTCACTTCATAGCTATTATAGCTATCGTAGAAAAAGTAAGTGTGAATATTTTGAGGCGATTTTTGAAGGCACCATTCACCCCCCCCCCTCTGTTGCCATTTCCGATCCTACAAGTAGAGTTATCGAGATCATATAAAGTCATTTCTTATATAGCAATGTCAAAATATGTCTTTAGCATGATTAAGCAAATTAGATTAATGACATGCATCTTAATAATGACCAATCCAATTAGAAAGAGCACAATGTGATCTCACACTGAGAAGTGAAAGCCAAAAATTGAAACAAACTTTAAGTCTAGACGAGGTAGAGTCTCATATAGCAACCTATTGCTCCACACTAAATTCTTAAGCATGTGGCATACTTGTAACATACTTCTTTTCATGATTACATGTTTGTAGCAAACTTCTATTGAATGGTGGCATGCTTGAAGCATATTTCTTTTCATTTGTGCATTTTTTGTATTTTTTCTTTTATTTAACCATGGCATGCTTAAAACATACATCTTTTCAATCTTCTCTTTCTTATTTTTTAATAACATGCCAACCTGAGTGAGCATGAAAAGATCGCAATACGAAACATACGAGCCTTATAGCCAAGATTTAAAATAAGACTCACAATCAATCTAATCTTTTTAGATGAACATCACAAAGTACTATCTCTAATCAATCTAGTCAAAGTATTCCGCCATGTCATATTTTAGTTCAAGTATAGCAAAATAATTTTAACCAGTCAAGATCAAAACTACATAACATATGAGTAAATATGATAAAGACATGTCTGCTACTCATTTGATTTCAATAACTTGGACTTGATGTATTATTTGACAAGTATAATAAACAAATCTTTTGAAACATTTTAAAACAAGCTCCCCTTAGAAAAATCCCAAAAGATGCAACACACCCAAATCACTTTGCAAAAAAGCAAAAACAAGACGAATCAAATAGATTTGAGAAAATATCAGCAATCTAAAAATGAAACACAACAGGGTGTAGAACAACATCACGTATTCCACATGGTCTTCTCAGAAGGTGAAATCTCTTGGACGCCATCAAAGAAGGTGAAGAACCATCACTTGTTCCAGTCAAGTTGATGTAAAAGACCGGAACCCAACCAAGCGCATATTCTCCATCCCGCGTTAGCTGGTCTTACATCATAGGGGATGTCGGTCGCGCAGTACTGGGGTTAGTGAAATAAGATTTAGGAATCCAGTACTACGACACTTGATGAACATGAGCAACAACAGGCAACGATAAAGATTTAAGCGAAGAATTAGCCTCTGAAACGATGGTCTGACCATGAAGTGGTCTAACTGCCAACGCAAGGCTGGTCTGACTGCTGAACGCGTGGAAAACACTGATCCGACCACGAGGCGGTCCGACTGTCTCAACAAGGCTGGTCTAACCACCGATCGGTTTGATTGCATGGAAAAACGATCTGACCGCTTCTATAAGGTTGGTCTGATTGCTAACCGGTCTAATCGAGTAGAAAACACTGGTCTAGTCCACCCACTCTGATCCGACCATGGGAAAAAGCTGGTCTAACTGATCTTGTTTAAAAGCTCCTAAACGTGTTGAAGATTGATTAGAGGGAGCAAAGCGACAACTTGCAGATGATTGATTAGAGGAAGCAAAGTGACAATAAGGAGCTTGCACAACTTCCACTCGATAATGCTTTCTTAACCTTTCTTTCTTCCCTTTCTTTGCTTTTCGATAGAAAAATTGAACCAAACGACCCTCTTTACCACAATGAATGTATTGATACTTGACTTAATGAGAAGTTGTACTTGTTAACTTCACAACACCCTGTAGGATCGACAGGCAACAGACCGGGGGGTGGGTGAATGGTGTCTTCAAAATCTTCCCAAGTATCCACTTGATTCTTTTCTCCAATAGCTATTGAGCTATGAAGACTAGAGTTGAATCTCACTGGAAAAATAAAGAAGATGCGAGCGAATAAGGAAAAGCGAAATGGTCGAATCGGCGACATGGTTGAAACTTACCACGTGGTCGTAAGTTTCAACAACGTGGTCGATGGCTGACCGAGAGATGGCTGTCCGACTACTTGACAAAAGTACAATGTGGTCGGTAGTCGATGATACCCGAGACTAGAACAGTAGAGAGAAGGCATCAGAGAATAGACCGTGGTCGGAGACCAGCACTACGATCAAAATGTGACAACGTGGTCATAAACATGACAACGTGGTCAAAAACAGAGCTCGTGGTCGTAAACATGACTATGTGGTCGATACCCGACAATGTGGTCGTAAATTGCCCTAGTCGACAACCACAGAGACTAGAACCAATGTAGTTGTAAGCCAACGAGTGATCGAACAACCGACGTGGTCGACAAGAGGAACGTTGCGGAGAGAAACTTGACCGTAGTTGAAGAAATGAACGTGGTTGTAAACTTCTCAGAAGAAACAGAGGAAGACCAGCGAGGCGCACAACCTCACGATCCAAATACTAATAACTTTAGATTCAATGATCAATTGGTCATAAGCCTTTGGATACATCAAGAACAAGATCTCAAGAGACTGCTCTAAACTCTAATTGAAAACTAATCAAGAAAATAGAGATCTTTCTGAGATTTCATCAAAAGCTCTCAAAACCAAGTCTTAGAAGAAAAGAAGATGATCAGACCATGCAAGTGGGAATAGAATAGCCTAGATGGCTTCAAGTGTGATTTCCAAACACCAGGCAAGTCAGATCAAAGGAAGAAAGGGTCTCTCAAACTAGAAAGAAAAGAAATAGACAAAGAACACTGGAAAACTGAAACAGCATAATAACAAGACCAAGCCAACTCAATTTCATACAGACAACAATACTCAAAAGATTGATTAGGAAAAGAAATATTGCTCTGAAGATTGAGTCTACAGGCAGTCCATTCGGGAGGACTAGGAGCACCACTGCTCCACCCCAAAAACCCTAACAGAACGCACACAAGAAAAACAAAAGACCAGAGAGACCACCGGAAGAGTAGCTTTCCTACTCCTTTTATTGCTTCTTGCTGCCAGGGATAACCCTTTAACCCCCTACCTACCAGCAGGTTTTATCACGCACACCACTTACGTCGACCCGTTAGCTTATACAAGACAAAAACGCTTTAACAGAACAACCTCTTTTTCAGGTCTTGAGCAATTCACCAAATTGCCCCTCCACCACCTTCCTGGAAGCTTCCTGCTTTCTTGCCTTCCATACTTGTAACCACCTTACTGCCTCAGTCATCTTCGTCTTCTCCTAATCATTCTAGACCTCAACATCTCCTGTGTCTAGTCACGATCTTTCCATGCCTCACTATGACCTAGCTCCAAAGTCCTGCGAACACACCTGACAAACAAAGTACCACATAGCACCGCACAATACACGAGAGTCATCAATATTCATAAATAGAGTGTACTCAGTGAACAACCGAGCTGATCTTAAACCACTTACGACTACTCGGATGTACTAGACATGAGGTACTCGAAGTCCTAGAGGACTTCCCAGCTATCTACAACCACTCAGCAAGTCATTACGACCATCACATAGGTCACTACGACCATGAAAATAGATGCTATGACCACGTAGCAAATGCTACGACCATCGCTAATAGCGGCTACGATTTTAACGCAACTCGTCACTATGACTTACGATCACATAGATAGAGTGCTACGACCATCGCTCATAGCCCGTAGAATCTACGACCATCGACCACTGCCAGACAGAGCTGCGACTATCGATCACGGCTAGACAGAGCTACAACAATCGACCACGGCTAGACATAGCTACAACTATCAACCACGGCCAGAAAGAGCTACGACTATCGACCACATGCAAACAAAGCTACGACTATCGACCATGGCTAGATAGAGCTACGACTATCAAGTCGTAAGACCTCCTGCTGACCACCAAGTCGTAAAATCCTCTGTCGACCACCAAGTCGTAAAAGCCTCTGTCGACTTCAAAGTTGTAAAACTAGCTACCGACCACAAAGTCGTAAAATTGACTGCCGAGCACAAAATCATAAAACTAGCTGCCAACCACAAAGTCGTGAAACTGGCTGCCGAGCACAAAGTCGTAAAACGACCACAAAGTCGTAAACGCTACTGTTGATCACAGAGACACACAACGTGGTTATAAAGAGCAAGTCGTAAAGGCACTTATGACCACCTAGTCATAACAGCTCCTACGACCACCAAGTTGTAAAGATGACTGCCGATCATAGAGATGAACACAGAGGTCGTAAAACTAGCAAACTTCTGCACAGACCTCAAAAGCCAAACTTAGCATTTACACAAACTCTAAAGCAAAAGTTAATTACTCATCACAACCATGGGGTGACGTCCACATGATCTCACAATCTCCCCATTGATGAGTATATTAACAAATACAGAAAATGCATGAAGATGTGTTTGTTTTTGGAAAGAAAAGCAAGAAGTTGCAAAAGCCACACATGGTCTAAAAGAAGTGAAAAAGAAACTCATGACCATGTTGACAAAGAATGAACTTGGAGCAATCAACCAGAAAGAGCAAGTTTTCTTGAAAACCTCCAAAACATCCCCATTTTATGCCTTTTTCTCTATTAGTCTCCCCCTTTTAGCAATAGAGTCATCAAGATGCAAAGAAGAAAATAGAGCATGAGTGAAGTGGAGTGACTGTATTTTATTCATTTTAAGCATTAGAAACCATGAAGATGATCCAAAATGACTTTCTAAGTATTACACTAAGCCATAATAAAAGAATGTGCTATCTAGATCATGATAAATCATGTATAGACAAGCTAAAGCAAAATAAGCCATAATTTGAAATTAGATGGATTGATTAACATGTCAAGTCACTCAAGATCATAGTCTAGAAAAGGGTATCCAAACATGAGTCAAGCCATGTCAATATTCTAAGCGGAACCAAGAAGCTATCATTGAGTCAGTTTATAGTGCTATAAGTTCAATAATGAGACATTTGTTCAAGTACTTGGCATTTTTTGTAATTGAGCAAATTCAGCACATTTGACATTTTTCAGAAATTCATGGTTGTTTTCAACCATATTTTTGTTTACTTAGCCATGTGCTAGACCTCAAGCCTGATGCGATTACTCCAAGCAAGAAACTTAAAGAGGTGATTTTGGTCATCCAAAACTCACCCTGAGTTCATGCCTAGTGCAATGGCAAGCTCTCTCATGAGAAAGAATTGGTGAGATTAGTTTTTTTACACAAAAGAGATCTTTTTGTATTTTCTGAATTTAGTTCAAGAATAGAGAGTTAATACTAACTCATGTTTCACTAAAGAACTAGCATAGCTCAATCTAAAGCTCAATGTAGATTCAAGACCCAACTCAGCCTATTTGACATGATATGAATCATAAGAGGATAACTAGAGCTAGACTAGTCACAAGATCTAACATGACATGATTTAATTTAAGTTGTGCACACTTACTCAAGCTATCATGGCAAAGACTAGGCTACACATAGAGAGTCATGATAAATCTAGCACCCTAGTACAAATCATGGCAAGATGTATTGCAATTTTATCATGTCATATAGAGATAATAATCAGGGCTCCATGTAATTATATTACAATGCTCAATGCTAAAATTAAATGCCATGAGATACAAGAAAATCAAGCTCCCCCTCAGCATGTGAAGCAATTTCAGTTCAAGTTGAGTTAAGTCATCTTTAACTTCTAGCAAATCTCAAATAAACTCCCCTGAGCCAAAACAATAAACAATAGAAAGCTAGGATAAAAAGAGGAAATGATAGTCCTTAATGCATAGAAAAGATACAGAGAATACTATGGCTCAGACTGGCTCTCATCTACCCCATATGACTCTAAAACTATTAGCTGATCATCTAACACACTAGCGAGTAAACACGTTCCCTGTCTACCCAAGGGGGCCCAACCCTCGCTAGACCTATAAGAAGTGAGTGAACTCAACCTAGTGAGAAGAGACACAACTAACAAGCAGCATTCTAGAATCATAAGATGAGATGAAGAAGTCTAAGCAACTAAGAAATAGAACTATTCTAGTCTATGCTAGAAAGACTAACCCAAATGCACCCAATGGAATGCAGCAGAATAAAATAGGAGCATATGAACAATATAATACATTAGGTACAAAAAGCTCCCCTCACATTAACCCATAAGGACAAACCACCCTAAACTCTTTTCGCAAGGTCAAAAACCTTGAGCTATCTAAAGGCTTTGTAAAGATATCAGTCAACTGGTGGTCACTGTCCACAAACTAAAGCACTATGTCACCCTTCTCCACATGGTCTCTAAGAAAATGATATCTATGACTAATGGCAGAAGTGTTATCGCAGAAGAGAGGAACACTATCTATAACTAAACCAAAGTCCCGCAAGGTCGAAACCATCCAAGGCACCTGACTACAGTAACTAGCGGATGTAACATACTCAGCCTCTACGGTGGACTATGCAACACTGGACTGCTTCCTAGAAGACTAAGAGACAAGAGAAGTGACAATGAATTGGTAAGTGCCAGAAATGCTCTTCCTATCTATCCTACAGCCAGCAAAGTTTGCATCGGAGTAGACTCTAAGGGAAAGACAAGAAGTTGAAGAGTACCAGATACCATAGTCTATGGTAGCTCGAAGGTACCTGAAGATGCGCTTCACCGCTTGACGGTGAGATACACGAGGGGAGGCCTGTAATCGAGCGCATAGATACACGGCAAAGTGTATGTCTGGCATTGAGGCAATGAGGTACAAGAGGTAGCCAGTCATGCTTTGTACTCCTTCTGATCTACTAGCTCGCCATCCTTATCTGGATCAAGTGAAGTTGATGTTGCCATAGGTGTTGACACTGACTTTCCCTCACTCATGTTAAAGCGTCTCAGGAGGTCCCGAGTGTACTTGCTTTGATGCAAGAAAATACCCTCCTGAGTCTGCTTGATCTGGAAACCAAGGAAGAAGCTCAACTCGCCCATCATGCTCATCTCAAACTCTGTGCTCATGATATTAGAGAACTGGGAAACCAGAGCATGAGAAAAGGCACCAAAGATAATGTAATCCACATAAATCTGTACGAGTAGAAAGTCATTGCCGTGCCTACAAATGAATAAGGTCTTATCCACCTTACCCATCTCAAACCTATGACTCAATAGATAGGATTTAAGCCTCTCATACCAAGCTCTAGGGGCTTGCTTAAGTCTATATAGGGCTTTGGAAAGCTTGTAGAGATGGTTAGGGTATTTGGGGTTCTCGAAACCTAGAGGTTGTCTAACATAGACCTCTTCCTCAATATACCCATTAAGGAAGGAACTCTTGACATCCATCTGGCACAGCTTGAAGCCCTTAGACGCTGCGAATGTTAGCAAAATCCTAATATCCTGTAGCCTAGCTACAGGGGCGATGGTGTCGGGACCCGGAGCAACAACTCCGAACCCCTCTGTGTTAATCACACTATCCCAGGAAAGCTTAGTGCACACAGCAGAACAAAGACATTTATCTTGCATAATGACAAATTTTATTTAACTAAATATGAGCCCGATGGCCAAAGTTTACAATAGCGGAAGAAGATAACAATGAAGAAAACAAAGCGGCCCATCCTGCCTTCCCACAAGGCGAATGACTGTAAGACGTGGCCTAGTCGTAATCCTCACCGAAGTCGTCAAAGGCTTCCTCTGAAAAGAGTTAGATATAGCAACATGAGTACAAACGTACTCCACAAGTTACACCAGCAGTTTTACAGAGTGGATGCATGCATATGGATATCAAAGGAAGGCATATATGGTTAGTTTGCATAAAAGACAGCATTGAAGTAAATATCATAAAGTAGCGAAAATGAATTTGATACAATAAGTAAAACAACATTGTAATCAATCATAAGTAACGTTAGTGCGGCTCAACCAAACACTAACCTATTCACGGGCATCCCACCCTAACCAACTTTTCTCAAAATCAAACTCGTGCAGTTCCATCCATCCATACGGTTTCAGAAATCTCTCATGGATTCCATCCATCCACAAGGTTTTCCAAAAGCTCTTATGGATTCCATCCATCCACAAGGTTTTATAAAGCGTTTTCAAAATCATAGTCTAATCCGTGAAAAACTTTACTCAGCTTGCCCATGACCGTGGGCACGCTATCTAGGATAGGTTATACACTCTGCAGAGGTTGTACAGCTTTACCCACAAGACATAATTATCCCATATTGCCACCGGATAAGCACACTTCCTTTGGTGTGCGGCGAGGAGATTATGACAAAGCCTTTACAATGATTCATTGCCAACATAATCACGCCGCCACTAAGGTTTCACCACAACATGAATCCACATCTTGGAGCCCCTCTTACGCCATGTGAGACTTCTCACGGACTACGCCGCGCCCACATTCGACCTTTAGCGAGATTAAGTTGGAACTTCACAAATTAGTTGGCTAGGTCCGTCCCATACCGGACTTGTGGTAGTACGAAAAGGGCTTTGCAATAGTAGCTCACAGACCGGTCCTTTATTGACTTAGGCACTAACCACAAACCCCTCGTGCCGGGCAATCAACATCGAGTCAACAAACTACGATGCATGCCAGCAAGTACCCACCACTCTAACCATTTGCCTAAGTCTAAACCAAGTTTTTACTTTGTTTGGAAATAAGTTTGTAAACCTTTCTGATTTTCCAAAGTCAAGATATCCAGAAAGGAGTTTATCATTTTATGTGAAGAAAGTATCATTTTATGTGAAGAAAGTTCCCAAATGATAATATTCTCAGCATGGCTAAGCAAGTTTATGAAATTTCTAGTTAATACTAATGTACTAACTAGGTTTTAACTATGTTTGACAAGGTATAATTGCATGAAATATCAAATTTGGTTGTCCAAAGGGATTTGGGTATAACTATAGTTCAAACTGAATTTAAACTAGCCTTGATTAAAAGTAAGCATGCATATTATTTTAAAACAATATAAATAATTTTAAATATTGGGAGCAATATGATCAAAGGTGTAACTTGCCTGGATTGGAGACTGGGTTCTGATCGCAGAAGTCGTTCTCTCCGAGATTGCTGAAATCTAAACGCAAAGAACCAAAATTCAAATAAAATTCAAAAATTCAAAATAAGTTCATATTTGAATAGTTTAGGATTTTAGAAAAATTTAGAAATTTGAATGGTTAAATTTGGAGTTAAAATGAGCATTTACGGGCTTTAGGAAGTTTCAAAAATGAAGGAAAAGAAAAGACGAATTTCAGTTTATTTTACATTGAAAAACTGGAATTATGACGTCATCTCAGAAAATAAAAATAAAAGGAAAATGGGAAGATGACGTGGCATGCTAGGGCTCACGTGGCGCCACATGGCTGCCACTGGGCTGCCACGTGTGCCCACATGGCGCCACGTGGCCGGGCTTGGCGGCAAGGCAGTGCCACGGGCGGCCTTCGCCCGAGAAGTCTGGCCGCTCCATGGTGGCCGGCAAGGGTGGCGGCGGTAGAAGGAGGTGGGGATCCCAACCCTACCGACCAGGGTCCGGAGGTGGCGGCCGGAGGAGAGAAGGCGGTGGAAGTGCTCCGTGGGCGGCGGCTTCCGGCGCGGCTCAGCTCGAGGAGAGGAGGAAGGGAGGCGGTGGAGCGGGGTGATGCGAGATGTGCACTCGGAGTGAGGTATATATAGGGAGGAGGAGGGAGAGGTCGCGGAATCCATGGAGGCAAAAGCCGGCGATGGTGGGAATGCTGCAAAATCGCCATTTATGGTCGGTGGACGAGGAGCCGAGGCGGCCGTTCTCGAAAAAGCGGTGTCGTGCGGAGTTTGGCGACCATTTATGGCGGCGCGCCCGCCTTTCGGTTGGCGTGGGAGGGAGGCGGCGGTCCCGGCGGTGGCGGCGGCGGGTGGGGGCGGGCGGCGGGGGAAAGCGGCCGCCGGAGGCGGCGGCGGCGGTTCGTTCGGCCAAACAAAAGAAGAGAGAGAGAGAAATGAAGAAGAAGGTGGGAGGTTAGTGATGACAAGTGGCCCCACTAGTAAGTGAGAGAGAGAGGAAGTGAAAAGGATGGATGGCTTAGATGTTGACACGTGTCAAATTCTCGTCCATCCGATTTTAATGAAAATGAAAGGATGAGATTAAATGAGGGAAGGGGTGAGATTTAATCCTAGTGCGACACTTGTCACCACCGGATTAATCCGGGTTTTAAATTCGGATTTTATTTTCAGAAAATAGGAGGAGGTTTCTTAAAACACTTTAAAAATAGCAAATAATATTTAAAAATTCTATAAAAATTACAGAAAATCGTTGGGAATGTTTTATATTTAGGAAAAATATTTTTAATTCATTTTAACCTTTTTAACACTTTATAAAAATATCTTTTGGCATCAAAAATTGATTTTAATTTCTAGAAAATTCTTAAAAATTTTGTAAAATATTTTTAGACTTTCTAAAAATATTTTCAACTCAAATTTGCTCTTTTAATTTTTACAAAAATACCCTTTGGCTTTAAAAGCTGAATTTTAAAATCTCAGAAAATCTCAGAAATTAATATAAAATTTTGGGAATCTTAGGAAAGTCTAAATAAATCCTTTTTAGCTTTAAGGAAATATTTAAAACATATTTTCTTGCTTTTAGGCTTTGAAATAAAATCCAGAAAATCACAGGAAATCCAAATAAAAGCCAGATGCTTTTAAATACTTAATTTGAGGTAGTTTCTTTTATGAAACTTACCAATACCTTTTTATTTGACAACTGTTTTACGTTTTTAGTAAAATTACTTTTAACGAAAACCTTTTTGAAAAGGCTAAAAACAGGCAAACACAAACTCTCCAATTTAGGCAACTAAAGAACACTTTTTATTTTAAATTGAATTAATTTTTTTTGAAATTTTGAAAATAACAGCTGGGCTGTTACAGATGGTCTCCTCAAAATCTAAACCCTCAACCTGGGAGAAGCCCTGAGCTACCAGTCCAACCTTGTTTCGAATGACTACCCCATCCTCACTTTATTTGTTTTTGAAGACCTACTTGGTTCCTATGACATTATGACCGCTAGGGGGCTCAACAAGCAACCAAACCTTGTTACTCTCAAAATTTTCTAGCTTCTCATACATGGCATTGACCCAAGACTTATCAGAAAGACCATGATAGACATCCTTGGGCTCGAAAGAGGCGACAAAAGCAGAATGAAGACAGAAGTGAGACAAGCTGGATTTTGAGCGTATGACATGCTCAAAAGATCTCATATGATCTGCTCTAAAGGATGATATCTCTAGATATGATGGGGAGGACCTGGATGAGAAGAGGAAGTGGCCTCTACCTCATGAGATGGGGAGGTCTAGAAGAACTGGAAGGAATGGAATGATCTCCCTGAGGTGCAGTGGTAGAAGCAGGCACCTCAAAGGAAGGATGGACTAGATCAGGTAGACAACCTTCATCTCCATCCTCCTCATCATCTACAAAGATGGTCCCAGACTACACTACATAACCTAAGATGTCGGGTCTAGTGCCAGGACTGGCCTCGTCGAAAGTCACCTCACAGGTTTCTACAATTTTGCTAGTCTCGCAGTTCCAGACCGTATAACCCCGCGAAGAAGTCAAGTAACCCACAAAGATACCATCACAAAATCATGACTCGAACTTATCTAGGTTTCCAGACTTCAAGATAAAACACTTCCAACCAAACACACAAAAATGAGAGACAATGGGCTTTCGCCCTTACCTCAACTCATAAGAAGTTCGATGCAAGTGTGCCCTCAAAAAACCCTGTTTGAAACATGGCACGCGGTGGCTACAGCCTCAGTCCAAACTTCCTAGGTGTAGCATACTCATCTAGCATCATCCTGGCCATCTCGACCAAGATACGGTTCTTCCTCTCCACGACGCCATTTTGCTGGGACATGCGGAGAAGAGAACTGATGCTCTACACTTGTCTCATCATAGAACTTCTCAAAGTAGAAATTCTTGAACTCCGTGCCATTATCATTGAGGATCGTTCGTAAGGCACCAGGGAGTTCAACAGATAGCCTACTAACCAAACCCCGAAATTGACTGAAGGTATCGTCCTTCGAGGCTAAGAAAAATACCAAAGAAAACCTCGAGAAGTCATCAACTACGATAAGAACATACCACTTTCCACTCACTGACTGCACTCTAGCTGGACCAACAGTGTCCATATGGAGAAGCTGTCCTGGTGTATCGGTCATAGTCACAGTGACTGGGGGATGAGAAGCAGCAACCATTTTATTATGCCGGCAAGGAGCACAAACTAAGTCTTTGACCATCTTGAGTTTGGGTAAGCCACATATGAGACCGTGGCTTCTAACTCGAGTCAAATGAGCAAAACCAATGTGACCAAGTCTCTTATGCCAAAAAGAGAGATCGTGGGACTCTGAAATAACTAGACACATGAGAGAATCACCAGAAGACTCGACAAAATCGGCTCGAAAAATCCTCCCAAATCTAGAAATCCCGCAAATCAAACTCCCCAAAGAATCAAGAATTTTGCAAGCATTTTTCTTAAATCTCACCTCGAAATTGTCATCGGTAAGCTGAGAAACAGATAGCAAATTATAATGCAGCTTACTCACTAAGGCAACATCCTTAAAAATGAAAGAGTCATTAATGAGCACAGTACCTTTAGCGATGATCCGACCAGAAGAGACGTCTCCAAAAGTGATTGTCTCATCACCTGGAGCTCGGACTAGGGAAGAGAACCAATTAGAGTCTCCATTCATGTGTCGAGAACAGCTGGAATCAACAAGCCAAACCTCTCCCTTCCCAGTCTGGCGAACCAGAGTCAACAAGAGAACGACATATGTGGCTCAGTACTGGGGTAAATAAGAACAGACTTAGGAACCCAGTACTGAGTCACACGACGAGCAGAAGAAGTAGTCACAGCCGACTGACGTCTAACTACCCTACGCTCTTCACCTCTCACAAACTCCGAAGATCTAGGAGCAGTCCTGAAGGTATTGCCCGACCACTATGGAGAAGCGGGTCTAACCAATAGCAATGTGCTGATCATGCCGCGGATAGCTATCTTGACGGGGAAAACAAGATCTATCCTCAGAACACCGGATATCCTGACCAGAAGCAACTCGAGGGCCAAAAATAGAAGGAGCAGAAAAACCAAGTCCTCGACGCTACGTAAACACCTCAAAAGAGTTTGCTACGACTCTGGACCTCGTGTTGGTCTTAAGAGTACTCCGAGTCTAGGGCTGACCCTGAATACGCCTTAGAGCACGAACACGGTCTCTTCGCACGTTATTGGCATGCTTAAAGCACCTCTTCACACCATGCCCATCCTTCTGATAGAAGGTATAAATATACTTCACCTTTTGGGAGGTCGAAGCAGCATGATGACGCTTCACCTTTTGAGAGGTCGAAGCAATAGGTGGTACTTCTTTACTGTCAGAAATCCCTTGGACAAAGCCCGCAGATTTAAACTCAACTTTCTTGGATTTTGGTGCAACCTCGATCACACCTGCTGCTATAGGTCTGACAACAGTAGGTGGATGCTTCCTCACATCCTCTAAAAAATATATATCCTAGACCTTTATTGAATTTGCAAATCTTAGATTTGTCTAGGATAAGATTAAGCTTCTTCTTACCTCCAGCAAATTTTTCAAGAGTGATCATGAGGTACTCACACTCCTAAAAAGTGAGGCACATGAAGAGCAGGAAATTGGAGAAGATGAAGAGCCAGAAGGAGAGTAAGAGAAACCAGAAGCAGAAGATCAAATAGCACATGCATATCTCTCCTTGGCTAAGAGGGCTAACTCACCCTTTGGAAACTGCTCAAATTGATCATCACTCATTTTACACAAAGTAACTAAAGAGAAACTAGAAGCACCATCAAAAGATGCTCCAGAAGCAGAACTGTGATCGGTGACCAAAACCATTGACTGTGATTTTGACTTGCGAGAGACAATATCAATCTTATGAGTCTTGAGGCATGAGTACAACACATCAAGAATCAAAGTCGTAGGTCAGTCGTGTCCTTGATAGTGGTCACTTTCATCTCCTATACTCTCAGGTCCAAAGCAGAAAACATTTGGCGAGCATTGTCTGAGTTAGGGTATGCAAGACCAATAGCTCGGAGGTTGCTAAAAATCTTGTGAAATCTGGCAAAGTACTCATCCAAGGACTCACCAGTGAACATCTCAAACTTGTTGTACTCCCGCTTGTATTGGTCTTGTCGGACAATCTTGATTTGGGTGGTGCCCTCGTGGTATGCATCGAGGGTCACCCAAATATCATATGCCGACAAAAGATGAGAAAATGCAATCAAACTCATTTCTACTAAGACCTTGGATAATGATATTCCTTGCCTTAGCATTTGCCTCCATATCTGGCGTAGTTATCGCTGTGATGTGCTCATCGGCAGGAACAACAAAACGAGTCTTAACTTTCCTCCAAATAGCATTGCCTTGAGCCTGAATGTAAGACTCTATCCTACTCTTCCAAATGGGATAGTCAACCCCATCGAATATAGGAGGCTTGGTGAAATACTTGTCTGTTGCTATAGCTCCAAAGACCGATTAAGATCTATTGAAAAGAGCTAACCGGGATCTGATACCACTTGTAGGACTAACAGGCAACAGAGGGGGTGAGTGGTGCCTTCAAAATCTCCCCAAGTATCCACTTAACTCTTTTTTCTAATAGCTACTGAGCTATGAAGACTATAGTTGATGTCTCACTAGGAAAACAGAGAAGTAGTCTTAACAGAACAAGGAAAACTGAGCTGGTTGGAATCTGATAGCGTGGTCAAAACTTACATGTGGTCATAAGTCTCAACAACGTGGACGATAGCTGACTGAGACATGGATGTCCGACTACTTGACAGAAGTACCACATAGTCGGTAGTCGATGATACCCGAGAAGGCACTAGAGAACAGACCATGGTCGGAGACCAACACTGTGGTCATAAACACAACAACGTGGTCAAAAACAGAGATCATGGTCATAAACACGACTATGTGGTTGATACCCGACAACGTGGTCGTAAATCGCCCTAGTCGACAACCACGGAGACCAGAACCAACGTAGTCATAAGCTAACGAGTGGTCGAACAACCAATGTGGTCAAAAAGAGGAATGCTATGGAGAGAAACTTGACCGTAGTCAAAGAAATTAACATGGTCATAAACTTCTTACAAGAAACAGAGGAAGATCAGCGAGGCGCACGATCGCACGATCCAAATTCCAAATAACTTTACATTCAAGGATCAATTGGTCATGAACCTTTGGATACAGCAAGAACAAGATCTCAAGAGACTGCTCTAAACTCTAATTGAAATCTAATGAAGAAAATAGAGATCTTTCTGAGATTTCATCAAAAGCGCTCAAAACCGAGACTTAGAAGAAAATAAGATGATCAGACCATGCAAGTGGGAATAGAATAGCCAGGATGGCTTCGAGTGTGATTTCACAACACCAGGCAAGTCAGATCAAAGGCAGAAAGGGTCTCTCAAACCAAAAAGAAAAGAAATGGACAAAGAATAGAGGAAAACCGAAACAACAGAAGAACAAGACCAAGCCAACTCAATTTCATACAGATAGCAATACTCAAAAGATTGATTAGGAAAAGATATATTGCTCTGAAGATTGAGTCTACAGCGACTCCATTCGGGAGGACCAGGAGCATCATTGCTCCACCCTAAAAACCCTAACAGAACGCACACAAGAAAAACAAAAGACCAGAGAGATCACCTGAAGAGTAGCTCTCCTACTCCTTTTGTAGCTTCTTGCTGTCGGGGATAACCCGTTAACCCCCTACTTACCAACGGGTTTTATCAGGAACACCACTTACATCGACCCGTTAGCTCATACAAGACAAAAACATTTTAACAGAACAGCCTCCATTTCAGGTCTTGAGCAATTCACCAAATTGCCCCTCCACCACCTTCCTGGAAGCTTCCTGCTTTCTTACCTTCCACGCTTGCAACTACCTTGCTGCCTCAGTTATCTTCGGGTGTTCTCATAATTTTTTCCAACAGTAGTTAAGCCTTTTACCGCAAAAAGGGTCCCATAGATAAAACATATGCCCCATGTTCCATACTTGTCAGATAATAACCAATTTGGTTATCAACTCTAGGTTGAAAGACAATATTTTGCATAAAATATATAATGCATTTTTACAAACCATGAGCCATCCTTCTTTTGATTATTCTCAATATATCTAGCAGCTTCATTGATACATCTTCTTATCTCTTCACTGCAATACCCTTGATATGACACTGCTCTTTTCAGCTTCTAAAAGTTGTTTTTTTTTTGGCTTTTCTATAGTAACTAGCTTTCAAACAGAGTATCTTTTTAAGATAGGGTCTACTAGTTAATTGTAGTACATACTGTACCGACTTTATTTATATCGGCAAAAACCGTACGTGAATTTTTGTTGCTTTGTAATCTCTCGCATAAACAACCTAAAAGTTACAAGCCACAGCCAAAAGTCATAAGTTTCAGCTAAAAAAACAGACCCTATAGCTCTCTAAATAGTGTTAGAGCGTGCATCTCTGAGGAAGTACATTCAACAGTCCTGCCAATGGATTGCATTCCAGGACTTTGTTTCTCTAAGTAAACTGAATAGGGACTGGGTTAAGTTCTGATAGAGAATAATTGTCTAATTTCTTACGGATAATCGACGGCAATATTTCGTAAACTCTCAGAAGGATTGAAAATCTGGGTTGTCAAACAAAATAATGTCAGTAAATATGTGGATATAGGATATGGAAGAACAAAGTACTTCTTGGCTAATTCTCAAATAAGAGATGAAAAAGAAAATATGGACGTCATGCATTAAAGTATAATAGACATTGCTTAATATTGCTAAACATTATTGTTAGCAGTAATTACCTTTGGAGTTAGTTTCGATCCAAATCAGAGGATTATTGATTCCAAGTAAAATAGTAGTGGAACAATAATTTACGCCGAAGCAACTCTTTGATTTGCTCTGCGCATTCATCTAATACACTGCTAAATGCTAATCCAAAAAAAATGACTCGATTCCTTGTTTGCTACGGATTAACCCTTTGAAGAGCAATCTTCCATAGAATAATTTCCTCTTCCTTATTTGCCATTTTATTTTGAAAATCTTGCCTATTTATGCCACTGTTGACCAATGGATGTTATTAAATGGTTCCTTAGGGTGTAAAAGACCATTTTGCAGGCATCATTCCATCAGAGTCATTACACTGTCCTTGCCATTGTGCTGCTTCGAGCTCTCGATCCAGCGTGCAGAGAATTCAGATGAGACCCATAGGTTATGGAGTTTCATGCAGGAACGACATTCTTTGCCCAGACGAGACCCATAGAGGGAGTTGGGATCACCAGACGAGAGGAGTTGGTGTCACCGATGCAGGGGGATCTCAATACGGAGCAAGAGAGAGTGATTGTGGCCACACTGACCCGAAGATTGAATAAGACTGCCGGCAACGCTTGTCGGAGGTGGGGAATGCTGCCCTCTCGTCTTTCGGATCCGACGGCCTTGGTTGATGGAGTGGCAGTGGTATCACCAGAATTGGGAAGGAAAGGATAATTTGGACAGCTAGAAAATATAATGACAGGTTTCTTCAGGTTAACATTGATTTAACGACAATGATGGTAAAGGGAAAATGTTTTGAAAAATATTTGGCATTGAGCAAAATAGGGAGATATTCAATGGAAAAACACACAATAGCCAAGTATTCAATGGCATATAAAGAATTTTCGTACTGAAAAATACGCATAGTTAATACCTTCAGCCCAAATTTAGGGCTCGATTAGAAAAGAACAGTACAGATAGGCACTTCAAGGAGCCAAATTTAGGAGTGACATCGCAATGGGCTTGATTAGAAAAGAACGGTACAAATAGGAAAGATTGTGGTAAATGGCTCCCTTGGTTTGGGTGAGGAAAGATTTCAGAAATGACAATAGTGTGCTGCTACTAAAAATGCATACCCGCATCCTCCTGCACTGTGAAAGACCCCAAAATTTCAAACCAATTTTTTTCTGAATTTTTAGTGAATTTTTGAAAACTTTCCCAATTCGGAAAGCCCCGGCCGAAAGTTGCTTTCCTCTTTCGGCCGAGCGCCCCGCCCCTTTCCGCCTTCCCCTCCCGCGGAAGCCGCTCCCTCCCTTTCCGCTTTCCCCTCCTGGCGCCCCCTCGCTCCCCTTCCCGGGCGCCTTGCCCTCCCGCCTTCTCCCTCGCGACGCGACGCGCTGCGCCGCCCGCCGCCGCCTCACCCCGGTTCGGACAGCCGCTCCACGGTCCGGCGGCCTCGCCCGCGCCACGCAGCGTGCCGCCTCCTCCCCTTGGACCCCACCGCCCCTCCTCCTTCCCTTCTCCCGCACGCCTGCGTGCCCGCCCATGCCGCCGCTCACCTGCTCCCGCGGCCGTGCGACGCCATCACTGCCGCTCACGGCCAGCCCATTGCGCTGGGACGACACCCAACTGCCCCTGTCCTTCATTGACCCGCCCGTGCCCATGCCCTCTCCCTCCCTCGGGTTCCCTCTCCCCCCACCAAAGCATAAAACCCCCCCCTCGGCTCCCTCGCGCACCCGTGCTTCCCAAGCTTCCCAACCCCTCTCATTCTCTTCCTACCACTCCCAAGGACCTCCCCGAGCAGCCGATTGAGCAAATCATAACATCACATAAAGGGTATGAAGCAAATCATAGCATCACAAGGGTACCTTAGTACTTATGCGTCGGGGAGGCGACAGCCGGCGAGGGCTCGGGGAAGCGGCCGGAGGCGACCAGAGGCGACGGCCGGGCGTGGAGGTGAGCCGAGCGACGGTCTTCGAATGCGGACGGCTCGGGGAGGCGGCCGGCAAGGCGACGGGCGAGCGGAGGCGCCGGGCATGGAGGCGAGCCGAGCGTCGGTCTTCGAATGCGGACAACTCGGGGAGGCGGCCGGCGAGGGCTCGGGGAGGCGGCGGCGACAAGATAGATCGGGATTTAGATGTAGAATATAACTGCAGCATACGGGGAAAACCCTAGCCAGAGGAATTTATAGGGAGGCTTATTACAGACGGTTCTACACGTAGAACCGTCTGTGATATTTATTATCACAGACGGTGACTATAGTTATTAAGACAAACACCAACCAGCTGCATTCATGATCAACCATCAAACAGCTGCATTCATATACAACACCAACCAGCTGCATTCACACAGTGTATTTCTTTACATATTTTCTCATTCTCAAAATTGACTACATCACACATTTTCACATATACATCACACAAATGCATTGTTATATACATATATGCAAATGCTCACATATATGACGTACATTCTCATTGTACTTGCTTATTTTCTTTAAAAATGAGCCCTTAATGATGATCAATGCGTACGTAACTAGTTTCGTCACGTTGTTCGTCGTCGACCCTTATGCCATTTCCAAAAGGAGGTAACTCGTCAAATTGATTGTATTATTCCTCGTCCACTACATTCTCTACTCCGACAATTCTCCTTTTTTCCATAAAGCTAGTAATATGAAATTACTAGTAATATGAATTAATTCGATAAGCTAAAAGTCATATATGTCGTCTTTGGAACCCCTGCCTTAAACCCATAAATGACATCATTAGACTCAACTGAATTCATATACCTGCCCATGTGGTTGTCTTGACTCATGGAACTTCCTTGATAAATGCAAAAATAATAATAAGAAGTTATTAATAAAAAAGACCGAGTCATCGTATTCTTCCACCGACCTTGCCTCAAATCACCCGCATCACCCATCAACTTATAATAAAACTCAATCAAGTTTATTCGGAGTTAATTGGATCTTTTGAGTTATTTGCTTTTATTTGTATTCAGTCATTTATCGCGTAATTAGAAACTGGAGTCCTGAAGAATCAACTGATCAAGCGTAATCGATAGCGAAGTGAAGATAAAGACCAAAAGCTCAAGAGAAAGCATTGTGTGAGCTCAAGACCGCGGTAAACCGTGCCAGGCGAGTCAATACTTTGATCATGTTGAACCTACGTTTTCTGCAAATTACTTTTGTTTAAATTATCAAATTGCATGCTGTTAATTTTATATACAAATACATGCTTAATTCAATATTCTAGTTATATGCCCATTGTTTGCCTTGATTAATATTACACCCCTTGTTGAATATTTGAATATATGAACCTTGTCACCTTAGCGAAATTATGATAGTAACCTTTCGAAAAATAAGTCCGTAAATTTCGAAAAATAAGTCCGTAAATTATACGCCATGCGTAGTGTTGCATAGATACTCATGGGCGTGAAAACGCCCAAGCATCACTTTTAATCATGAGAAGGTTTGGTTGGGCAGTCATGGTGGTAATGACTGGTATATGTTCGATATGATTATTTTATGTTCCCAAAACTCTACTTGCTTAAGTATCTGGGCGGATGGTTCGATGGTGTGTGAGTGGTGCGGTGGAAGCACAATGTGGTTAGTGGTAGAACCGCCCAGATACCCCTAAGGACTGAATCTTGTCATGACCTCCCACGTAAAATCGTGCAACCACAAGTCTGTAAAGTACAACTTGGCTAAGTAAATTTATCGAAATTCCCGGACTCATCTCACTGGTAGTGGAGTGAAGTGGATACGCAAGGGCAAGGGGAGGCCTAAAGGGACACCAAAGGGAGGGTGAAGTTCTCCAGCTGTTCTAAGCGTTGCGGGAAGTGGAGCCCATGCGTTAGTAATCAGAGAGAACATCCCGTGCATAGATGGGACCCACCGCAAGTGGGAGAAGCCCATAAGGTGAGATGACAAAAGGAGCTAGATACTTTGAACAGTCACTGTGATGGTCTGCTTAACCACATGACTAAGGAATCGTGTGGGGCAACGAGTTGATTGTCTCTTGTGGTGAAAGTGTACAAACTCTGCAGAGTCAAAACTATTCGAATAGCCGTGCCCACGGTCATGGGCGGACATGGGAACTTAACCAGATATAGTTCTATTTCAAAAACTTTGTGGGTGGGAATGGAAAAGTGGTGGGCAGTGCAAGGCCCTGATTTGTGTTGCCCTGGGTGTCGTCCCAGTGTAAGTTAAGCGGCTATAACGCTGAAGAATTATGCATATAGTGCAGATGCCATGTAACGGTGGATGGAATCTGAATCGCTACTATTATTGCACTATCTTACACATTATGTTTTGTTCAAACTGCTAGGTCTCAGGAAATTTCTATGTATTATATTTTTGAATGATGATAATACTTATCACCAAATAAAAGGGGCAGGAAGAATAAATAGAGATGTACAGAAGGAGATATTGGTTATGGTAAAAATATATAAGATGCTAGTGGGATCATGTCGACCATAAGAGGGGAATGATAATGTGGATTCTGGGAGTAAAGTGGAGGAGTCTAAATGGATTGATAGGCCAGATAGAAGATTTAAATAATTTTTAGAGAATTAGGAAGTGCAAGGGAAATTGCGGGATTACGATACAGATAAATAATATAAATTCTTGGAAGATGTTGTGAATAATGGGATTAATAGGGTCTGATCATATACTAGAAGAATGAATTGAACTTCTGGGATTATTGAAGAAATGATAACGAATACTGGAGTATAATTTTGATCAATGATAATCTTGGTGGATGCATACTAATGAGTCGTAGACTTGATCACGTGTATTCTTGGAGGAGGTAAACTAGCGAATAAGTGAGAGATAGATAATGGTAAACAAGATTGATTATTGGGAGAGCTAAATTATGATTCTGGATTAATAGCAAAGAATTGGACTGTTAGCAAGCCCTGATAAGAATGATTTTGGTGGAATAAAGACAGTAATTATGTTAGGGGATTATTAGCGATTACGAGGTGAAGAATTGATGAATAGCAATCACAAGATTGGATTACTAGGAATTTATGATACATCAGATATTGGTGGATACAAAATAAAGAAAACCAGATTTGTATTAGAATGAGGAGTTAATTAAATTATTGAATAATGAGCCTAAGATTGGATTTATGAATTGGTGGTGAATATTCGGACTCATATATGAGAGTGGTCACTTCGATTCAGTCATTGAATATTTTCGATAATGCAATGGAAATTATTTGATCGGTGGATCATAGGTAAAGGTATTGAATTATCATTAGGTTGTGTAGTTACCAAGTTGGCAAGCAGTGGATCTAAAAATCGAGATTAAATGGCTATGGTGAAATTTGATATTGGAGGAATAAATTTATGGGGAAAGTTAGGACTATATGAGAATCAGACACCCATGGTTGGATTGATAAGATGGTAGGTGATAAAGTGGAAAGCGTATAATTGGTGGATTAGATAAGTGATGACACTCGCTGTTCGAAGTTTTAGACAGCCATAATAACACAATGATTAAGTAACAAGAATAATGCTAAAGAGCAATTTCGGGCAAATAAAACAACCCGAGCTTCTCCTTTGATTAGCCATGCATGCTATTTAAATGCATTCTGTGTATTGGCTTGCGGAGCACAGTGGTTAGTGTGCTCACACTCGCTCTCACAATAAATCCAGACCCAAGGATCAGATCACTGCGCCTCAGCAACACTATTGCTCTCAATGACAAAGAAGATGAAGATGTCAAGGGCTAGGTCGCGAACCTCCAGTTGGCTGCCTGTGGGCATGTCCTGAAGGTCCCACCTGAGTGCTTCGTTCTTCCGCTGCTGTAATTTATTGATTTCGGCCTAATCGGCCCATGTGTAAGTTTACTATTTTATTTATGCTTCCGCATGGTATGTATTTGATATTCATTTTCTGTAACTGTGAGCACTATCTACTGATCCAGGGAATAGTGCATTAAATCACAGAGGATTACAGATAGTAAAATCTGGGGCCCTACAGAGATGGACCACGATATCGAAAAACGAAGGAGGGAAATACATTTCAAGATGACATAGAGTCATCACCACCTCATCCTATAGAGCATCTAGTCCTTCGGGATCGATGACCTTCTGAGCAATGGTGTTAAAGAAATAACATAGCCTCATGATTGTCTCTCGTACTTTGATCGGCAAAATATTTCTAATTGCAATAGGGAGCATCTGTGTCATCAGCACATGACAATCATGAGACTTCGTGCCATTTAACTTCAAATCTTGCATCGAAACAAGTTTCTTCACGTTGCCGGAGTAACCGGACGGAACTTTGACACCATGCAAGCACTGGCACAGTTCTGTTCTCTCGGCCTTGGACAGACTGTAACACGCAGGGGGAAGGTACATTCGTCCATTATCTGTTATTATCGTTGCTAACTCAGGCCTGATGTCCATATCAGCCAAGTCAAGCCGTGCGTTGACGCCGTCCTTTATTTTGTCACGAATGTTCAGTAAGAGACCAATCAAGCTATTACATACATTCTTTTCTACGTGCATGACGTCAATGCAGTGTCGAACATCTAGGTACTTCCAATAAGGTAAGTCCCAAAATATTGATCTCTTCTTCCAGGTGTTCTTCTCATGGACCCTCAATTTACGTCCCTTTCCGAGGACAACATATAAATCTTTAACCATATCATAAACCTCGTGTCCCCTTAAATGCCTTGGAGCTGAACCGTCTTCCTTCTCTCTATCAAATTGTTTCTTCATCTTGCGTTATGGGTGAGCCCTCCGAAGGAACCGGCGGTGACGCATGTAGACTGTTTTGCGTGAGTGTCTCAGCCAAACACTCTCGGTATCATCTAAACAGTGGGTACAAGCTTTGGCACCTTTTGTACAATGGCCCGATAGGTTAGCAAGGGCAGTATAATCATTTATGGTGCAGAACAATAAGGAGCGCAAAGTGAAGTTCTCTCGTTTGTATGCATCCCATATCTGTACCCCTTCGTTCCACAGTACTTTTAGATCTTCCACGAACGGTACTAGGTACACATCGATATCGTTCCCTGGTTGCTTTGGCCCTTAGATAAGTATCGACAGCAAAATATATTTTCGCTTCATACACAACCAAGGAGGAATGTTATAGATGCAGAGAGTCACGGGCCATGTGCTATGCTCACGCTCATGCTATCGAAAGGATTCATTCCATCCGTATCGGTCAAACCTTATATTCCTTGGTTCGCACCAAAGTCTGCGAAACTCCTATCGATGTTTCTCCACTGGACGGAATCAGCAAGGTGTCTTAGCATTCCATCCTTCTTGCGCTCCTCCGAGTGCCAACGCAGCAGTTTTGCCTCCTTTGGATTTGCAAAAAACATTTTCAAACGGGGAATTATAGGAAAATACCATGCCACCTTAGCAGGAGGTCCTTTCTTTGCCTCTGTTCCCTCGCCGTTATCTAATTGATTGTTACGTTTGTATCGGCATGCGTTGCACACCGGACATACATGCATGTTTGCATACTCTTTACGGTATAGGATACAGTCGTTCGGACATGCATGTATTCTTTCTACTTCCATTCACAATGGACAAAGAACCTTCTTGGCTTTATACGTGATTTTAGGCAGCTCATTTCCCTCCGAAAGCACGTCCGCTAAAAGACTTAGCAGCGCCGTGGAACTCTTGTCGGACCAACCGTTGCTTGCCTTCAATTTCAACAGTTCAAGCACGGCCGACAACCTCGTGTACCTGCAACACGTAAACAAAGGTTTCTCCAAGTCCTCCATCAAGCCCCGGAATTTAACATACTCTCTCTGATCATAGTTCTCTTCTACATCGTGAAGCATCTGATCCAGATTATCATCGTGCAACCTATCCGAATCCGAACCACAATCGACATCATCCGGCGGCATGTCATTCACTTCACCGGCGATGTCATCCGGTGGCATATGATCATTCACTCCTCCATGACTGGTCCAACATGTATAACCCTTTTTGAAACCCCTCCGAATCAAGTGCGCTTCAATTTGCCCGTGGTTCTTAAACATCTTTAAATTCTCGCAGTCAGCGAATGGATAGTACATATATTCCACCCCCTTATTCAACATATCCTCCTCGGCGGCTCTTGTAAAAGCAGACACGCCATTAATGTACTCTTCACTCACCCGGCTCGCGGCATACATTCAGCTTCGGTCCTAATTATATAACAACTTAGTATTAAAAATTAGATTACCTAATTATTACTACATATATACCGGCCACATGCATTATATTGAGGCTTAATTTGCTAGCTCAATTCATATTATAAACACAACAGCTATTATATAACTAACAATTTTGCAAATTAACCATCTTCAATAACACTCACCAATTACTTAGATCTAAATTGTAATGCAATTAAAGAAAAAATAAATTTCCTTACTAACCATATCTAGAGCTACCAGGAAAGTATGAATGAATCTTCAAAGCTCAATCTCTGCCTCTTCCCACCAAATTAACTGGCCTGAAATCGCCTAGCTTGCCTCCTGAGCGAAAGAGTGCGCAGCAGTGGCTAGATCTAGATCGAAATGAAGACAGATGCGGTCTGAGCAGCGCAATAATGCTTAGTGGCATTATCACAGACGGTTTTTAATTAAAAACCATCTGTGAATCGATAACCAGCTTATCACAGACGGTTTTATTAAAACCGCTGCGTGATAATCTGAGATTGTCCTGACAGCTTCTTAATCTGCATCGTTCATCGGTTGAAATAGTCTGTGATACTCCTTTTCTCCGACGCCGCCAACACAGACGGTGTTCAAATTAAAATCGTCTGTGTTAGTGTCGGTCACAGACGGTTTTGTCAAACCGTCTGTGATTGGCCGTCTAGTATTAGCCTTTCTGTAGTAGTGATCACATGCGGTTGTTTTGAAAATCGTTTGTGTTATAGCTTATCACAAACAGTTTAAGAACCGTCTGTAATAATCACATGTTATCATAGACGCATAAATTTAGACGGTTTGAGAGCCCACCCTTTCTGTGGTAGTAGGGCCCATTGCCTTCCCTGTTCCTGAGGAGTGGAAACCGAACAAACAATTGAACACCGAATAGGACCAAAATAAAAACCGTCCATAAACCGAATAAACCGAGAATTTTGGTTAATTCAGTTTCGTTCAGTATAAATTAAAATGCCTGTCCCTACTCATTTGCTAGTCAATTTTGCTCACAAGAGCGCTAAAAATGTAGCTTGCCACACTTGTGGCACAAATATATGGCAAAGTTAATTTGGAAAGTAACATCATGGTATATAATTTTTTTACTCAGAAATATAATCAATATGATCCTTGTTTTGTTGATTAAATCACAAAGAATACAGCAGTTTAAACAGATCATAAATCGATGCCATATTTAAGAGATACAGCCGATTGAGGTTTCGTAATGCAGGCGGAGGAATTGGCCGCCCTCAAAACGCCTAGGAACTTGGCAGGGATCGTTCCGGCGTTACGGAAATTTTCTAGGGCACACCAAATGTTGGACGGGAACCAAACCACGGCTAAATCTCGTGGGCACAGCCACATTTTGGCAATCCAGGCAACAAACCAAACAGCCGCTTAACTTTTTTTTCCCCTCTAATCACAGAGCGGCGCCATTGTCGCATGCAGTACTCGCAGACAGCGCACGGTCCCCGTGACGAGCGTACGTCAAAAGCCGAAGTACCCACCACCGGCGCCCTCACCCTGAGCCCCGCTGCACTTAATGCCTTCACCCCCCCACCTCACCTCCCTCCCTCCCTCGTACGGCCATTATTCATCTCCACTCACAAAAGCACGCTGATACATGGGCAAGAAGCCCGGCGGCGTCGGCGGCGCCGGCGCCGGTTGGCTGGCCACCGTCAGGAAGGTCTTCAATCCCGGCGCCTCCTCCTCCCCTTCCAAGGACCTGCGCCACGCGAAAAAGGTCCAGACGTTACACTTGCATGTGTCGTCGTGTTCTTGGCACCATTTAATTCTTGGTCACTCAGGTAGTTTTCAGTAGTTGACGTTGTTGATGGGTGGATCAGCATAGGGGAGGCGAAGAGCAGGCGGCGGGTGGCGGCGATGCGGTGGAGATACTCTCCGTGGAGCACTTCCCAGCCGCCGAGACGTCGCCGGAGGTGACGAATGAGGGCAGCGGCGCCGTGGTTGGGAGGGAGCGGGACGACGACGGGGAGGAGGTGGAGGCCAGGAGGGGGCGCCGCGCCATGGCGGTGGCTGCGGCGGCGTCGAGGGTGGCGAGGATCGCAGCGGCGCGCGGGAGGACGGCAGGCCGGGAGGAGCGCGCTGCCGTGCGCATCCAGGCATTCTACCGGGGATACTTGGTACGTATCCACTCGATCCGTATATACACACAGCTGCAAAGTTTATCAAAATGTACAATTTTTTCAAAGGAAAGGGTTTCTGAAAAATCGAAATTTGTTGCGTATTTTCCTTTGGATTTGTCCGTGCATATACATTGGTTAATGGCTTACTTAAGTAAATATATTCCCCAGAACGACTTCTTTCGAGATTTGAAGGGAGTATTAGAGAGGTAGCATATCTGAAGAATGAAATAACTCAGTAGGCTACAAGTATAATACGAAGAAAGAAGTAACCCAATAGGCAATAGGTAAATTTTAGATGCTACAGTACAATTTCAGTTATAAATCACAACTTTTCAGTCCAACTAAACGGGGCCTTAGCAAAGTCTGATTCCAGCAGCTTTGGCTCAAGACTGCTGGCAATAGCTAGATCTCATAAAAA
Source organism: Bonia amplexicaulis (assembly GCA_036346245.1). NCBI lineage: Eukaryota > Viridiplantae > Streptophyta > Magnoliopsida > Poales > Poaceae > Bonia > Bonia amplexicaulis. The sequence goes on from CM070751.1 coordinate 9,679,624, forward strand.
AAACACCGCTAGTCCCTAGTGTACATGCTGGTGATGAGCACTTTGTGCAGAAGAAATGCTCCAGTTAAGATCAGTTGCTTACAGGGTGACCAAACCAAATTTTTTTTTAAAAAAAAAGCTAGCAAGCAGGCTAGGTACGAAGATTGCTTGTGATTAAAGGAATTTGATTGCTAAAAGGTGACTTTTGGAGATAAATTGATTAGATCATCATCAGTTGCCGTCACGTACAGGTGTGTTCACCTACTGACGTTAATTACCCTATCCGACCATTTATGCTCCACCGGTGCTTTTGCGTGGATCCCATAAGTGATCAACTGTTAAACATGTGAGCTAGATGGTGCAGTTTGGCCACCGATTAGCACAGCGCCGGTAATTGGCCAACGAGGTTGAAGCCGCATCTAGCCAACTGGCCGCATGAAACATTTCGGGCCGAAATTTTCAAATAAATTTTGAATTTTAAACTAGTTTCGGCCAAAAATTGCGTTAATTAGATCCGATTTGTCAACATTTTCTCTAGATTTGTCAACATTCATGAATGGTCCGATTGTAGTCTTGTACGATTTTCCGTTAAGAAATGATATGGAGTTCTCTAATTCGTTAATTAGATCCGAAATTCCGAAGAGATCAAATTCCATCGTTCAATTTATCGGGCCCGGTTTCAGCGGAGTGAGATCGAAGGGAATCCCATGTGAGTTAAACCATTCCAACGCACCCAGACTGCCCCACAAATGGAACACAAGATTCTTTTTTGAGCTGTTGTAGGAGCTAAATTGTTTATCGTGAAATCGCTGCCTTCTAAACAAGCCATGAAGCTTTTGTTTAGAAAAAACAACACAGTAAGCTAGGTGAAGATAAAAATGGACAAAAAAGAAAACTTTTTTACATACTCTTTATAAAATCGAAAGGAGGGCTTAGAACACTTGGTGAGTCTTTCCATTCAAGAGAGAGAGAGAGAGAGAGAGAGAGAGAGAGTCTTCGTCTTTCCCAAAAGAATGAAAAGATTTTACTAACGCAGAACGTACTTGCTTTCAGGCGAGGAGAGCCCTGGGCGCGCTGCGCGGGCTGGTGCGGCTGCAGGCGCTGGTGCGTGGCCACCAGGTGCGCCGCCAGGTCCACCTCACCATGCGATGCATGCAGGCGCTCGTCCGCGCGCAGGCCCGCGTCCGCGCCCGCCGCCTCACCTCCCACGTCGCCCGACCCGCCGCCCCCGCCCTCCTCGTGCCAGGGCACGGCCTCGCGCACGGCGGTAGGCACTCCTGTGGACGCGACCGCCTCGGCTTAGACCGACAGGATGAGGAGGATGCCGAGACGGATATGCAGATGCCGCGACCGAGGAACAGCCACAGCAGCAGCATCGGCAACGTGAGCCCTTTCCAGGGAGAGTGGGACGCCGTCGCCCGGGCCGATGGCTTGCGCCGGCACGACACCGCGGCGCGCCCCCCTCCCTACGCATATGGGTTCCAGCAGCAGCAGCAACACAAGGTGCGTCTGCTTCATTTTCTCTGTGTTCTTGCTAAACCAACAAGAGTGTACAAGTGTGATTCCATTCTGAACAATGGACATACGTAAGGTGATTAAGGTCCCCTTGATCATCGAGGAAAATGATACAAGAAAGTATGCAGCTGCAGTGCGAGGAGCAGGATGAGAGCAGCACCGGCTGGCACTTGCTGGAGCGCTGCATGGCCGGGGTGCAGGCGCCGAACCACGTGCCGGAGCAGGCCAACCAGCACGTCGCCGCGGAGACGTCCTACGTGACGGCCGCGGCCACCGACGGCGTTTCGGAGAAGACCGTGGAGATGGACGCGGGCAGGAAGAGCCCCCCGATGGACCTGTATCCGGTGCGTCCCCCGGTCATCCCGGGGTACATGGCGGCGACGCAGTCGGCGCGCGCCAAGGCCCGCATGGCGCCGCCACCTGCTCCGAGGGCTCACCTCCGGAGCCGATCCGGCTGGGCGGCGCTTGGTGGGGCCTCGAAGGCCAGCTCGGGCTGGAGCCTGGCTAACAACGGTGGCGGCAGCATCCGTGCGCCCCAGCAGAGAGCCGGGTACAGCCCTGAGTCGAGCTGCAGCGGCGACCGGACGCCGCCGCCACTTGGCGGCCGCAGCAGGGTAGCGTATGCTTGAGCTTGGCATGCTCGCAAACGTGACAGCTGAAACAAGTGTTTGGTATCATTGTAAGAATTGAGGCCGTTCTTGTTATACGTGACAGCAAACGTGTTGCAAGGTGCTCATGACTAGTTGATCTCTACTGGTTGGATTTACAGGTCATTTACTATCGTATAATTTAATAGGCATATATCTCATGGAAAGTTTGAGAATAATTAGTTGAGAACTAATTAACTTTTGTTCATTATCTAGCAGACTAGCATTATATATGGATCGTCATTGCTTAACAAGCTTTCTGCAGGAACTGAATTATTTCTTGCAAACTTGCTGTAAAATTCCTGTATTCCAAACAGGAGCATTTTTTTTTACAAAACTGGTCATCATCGATCACAGAAAGTTTCCAAACTGCCAACCAAAGCGAAATATGAAACAGGCACCTGGAGCACAAGCCAGTGACGCCACTCCAAACAGTGCGAACTTGAACCGAAAAAACATTATAAAAGAAACAACGATTTTGACAAACTACCAAATTATGAAGACTCCATCATCAATTCCATTTAAACTTCAAATCCATCCCGGCCGCCAGACGGCTGGCGCCCAGCCCTGGGCTTTGTTGAAGGCTTCAACTGCAAATCCAAATTGCCCGATGAGTCGCTTCGCGCCCTTTGACGAAGCTTCTCCTGCGCCTACTCTTCGTGCATCATAGCCCAACAGTGAGATGACAACAGCAGCAGCAGGATCAACAAGATGAATGTTTTGAAATCAAACAGATATGGGATCTCAATCTGTAAGACCGAATAGATAACAGAGAGGGAGTGGATAGTGCCGCGCGCGGCTCATGTAGACTAATCACGAACAACTTAAAAATGTGAAATCAATTATACCTAAACAACAAAGGTATCAATGTTAACACAAGACAAATTTTTCTCGTCTTTTAGGAAGCCACGCCAGCCATGGGAATCAATTAAGTCAAATGCATATCTATTTACTTGATAAATCTCCTCCCTTCCTCTCAAACATACACTACTACAGACAGTGTTATCATAGACGATTCAAAACCGTCATCACAGACGGTTCCTAAACTGTCTGTGTTTATGTGTCAGTGATAATAGGTAGTTATCACAAATGACTCCTACACCGTCTGTAATAACTTACAATACAGACAATTTTTCAGAAAAATTGTCCGTAATACTCGACTATCACAGACGGTTTTTTATAAATAAAAAACCGTCTGTGATATCGTTCATATCACAGATGGTTTAGAACACCGAACCGTTTGTGATAGCTATTTCAACAGCGATTTTATTTGTTCTTTTTCGGTTAGCCTCAGGATATGCTAGCCATGCCCTCTGAAAACAATTAAGCGAGATCACGTATATAGCACAGGACAATCGTTACATAAATCACACATATGAATGAAACAACACCAGCAGATCACACACATATATATAGCGTGACAATCGTTACACAGATCCCACAATGAATTAAATTAAATTAAATTAATTATTTGATTAAGCACAATTGAGTGATTACAATTGAATCCAATGTTTTAACATCTAATTATCACCATTGCCAGGGTGGAACTCTCCAGTCTTATTTATGACCTCTACGAACAAGAATTGGGAGAGGTTTCCATAAATTTCGACAAGTTTATCAAGATCATATGTACTTTCATCGAAGTCCACCCGCTGTTGCTAGGAGCAATGTTAAGTTATTAATTAGCATGTGTGTGTATATATATACATATATATATATAATCATAAAATAATAATTACTGGAAGGTTGGCAAACCTCTGGATCATTCATCTTAGTATCCGTGATTTCCTTCATATGGCGGCAACCGTAGAATTCACATACGTTGCCCTGCAACTGCTGGTTGCACTGCAAAAATAGAATTACATACATAGATATTGTCAATTCTAGAGGCATTATAACAAAGTGTGATATAGGATTGTTGTATTGTAGCGGGTATCGAAAATCATGTCCTATGTCGCAGCGTGTCAATGGATTCATTGTGTCTCCCTCCGAAGGCAACATAAGCGGTAAACGACATATGTGATTCTAAAAAGTTAGTCTCGGCCATTGTAAACGAAGGAAAAATTACAATAGAGTTATATATGGAGGAAATGAGTTTACCTGTTAATTGATTCTTGCACACGAATGAAATCGTGGTTGCTCCTAAGTAGGGAATCAAGGTATATTACCTTGCTCCACTTTGATACAATCACAATCAAAATCCAGTGAGACCTAATCATGTGTGTCGCCATAGTGATTAATCCTAAGTTCATGTTCATATAAAGTACAAATGAAACTTGTGTGACAATTAGTGAAGCACTTACTCTTGGTTGAAGGGTACCATGATGTACTCCTTGTCACTATGAGCAATCAATCCTCTCATTATGTAATCTTGGACGAAAGATGCATTTTCGTTGATAGATTGCTCAGAGACCAAGTGTGGGTCGAGGAAGCCCACCGGTTGTCACCGTCGCCGGACTTGTTGGATCATGTATCTATACATAAGGAAAGAGTAATGACATTTATCAGTATGACGTGAATGTAGAACTTCATTGTACAGTACACTTACAGTGTCCAGCATCATAGAAGTGAGGCGAAGTAGCCCAAGTCATGGAGGAAATGCGGCTTCATGTATCTCACAGTGAATCCATTGTGCCGGTTTGACTTTATGTTGGACCTCTGCATGTACCAGATATGCAACGTATTGCAAACCAGATGAAGCAGGGTAATTGTGACTCGGGGACCAACGACACTTCTAGAATGAACTTCCATGGGTCGGGACGCACCTTAATTTTCTTCGCATGAGTCTTAGAGCCTCGTTTATGATATATTTTCGGCTGCGCCTCCACGAGAGCCAATGCAACAGGTTTTAGAACCAGAGCTGGAGGTGGAGCCACCGGAGCCGATGTGACAGGTCCAAGACGATGTCCCTCTTAGGCCACTGGATGTGGAGATCGTGGTATGGACGAGTCGAGGGCGATGTCCCTCTTGGGCCACTGGATGAATGTATGGACGGCATCCCCTAATGTCGTAATCTCTTTGTTGGGGGCTTCTCAAGAGGGACGGTCTTGAAAACACCATTAATCATGTCTACCTGAACCTTTATGAAACTGGTCTCTACTTGTACACCGTGCACCAGCGTCTCTGACAGCCATAGATATACCATCCCCCACCCAGCCTTAATGGGAATGGAGCCAACAAGCCTGACTCTGAGGATGCAAGGCGTGGGCTCCTACATAACGATACAAGATGAGCTAAGGCTTTCACCAAAGAGATCTATGTAGCATTCTAAAGAGGTATATTACCTGGATGTCGTCGATAGGTAAGTGGGCGTCGCTATGTTCAGTAATTGGCGTGGATGCGCAGCTACTCCGATATTGAGGGGGACTAGGTAGCGCAGTAACGGGGGTGACATGCGATTAGTTGCAGATTTGTCTCAGTTCTTCCCTCAATGAATCTATCTCTCCTCGAAGTGAGGCAGTCTGCTCTTGAAGTGAGGCAGATAGTTGTTCCTCAAGTTGTGCACGAAGCTCCTGTATGTAGGCCTTGGATCTCTTTTTACGCCTATATGTCTCGGAGTCATTTGGAAATCCGTGCCTTCAAGATACGTAAACCCCCAAGCCTCATGTGCGACCTAGGTGCTCCTTGTTTCCCAGGGCCTGTGATAGTACATCTCTCTCCCTATATTCTTGAAAGGAGCCTCAAGAAGATTCGGTAGTGATTGCTGCAAGAGGCAATCATGTTATTTTTGAACCCATGAAGTTCAAAAGGTATTAACAACTATTTAGTTTAACATATATTACCAGGCGTTGGGACACTTCCCCGTCTGTAGGGTTTTTGAAAGAAACCCGAAGATGTGGTTGATGACCTGCTCTTAACCAATTTTGGGCGTGCTCGTTTGCGATCCTAGCAAATGGCGGGTAGGCCTCCGATCGGTTTGCGACCTTGTCCTGCATCCTTTACTGCGGGATTTTACCCGCGTACCCAGCGGTGCCGAGTCTGTGAGGCTGAGTCTTTTGTGACCGGAGAGCCTTATGCGGCGCACTTTGTTGTTCAAATTTGGTCGTTGTCTTCATCTGCATAAAGGCCTCCCATGTTTCTAGTGACACGAAAGGATACCTTGTAAAGGGCGTGAGATCCTTGGCCATATACTGTGTGACAAGAGTGCTCTTAAAATTCTTCCATACTTTTCCCATTACGAGGAGCTGAATTTTCTGATCCTTTGCTAAATCTTTCCAGCTTGCTATGGTGATAGGGACCTATTTCCTTCCAATTATCCCACATGTAGTCCGAAATGATACCGCTGCTTTCTTCGGTTGCAGAGGGACCCCATCTGGAGAGACCACTGTCATGGTCATTCGGCCCTCTGGCCTTTTCGATACTCCTTGACCACTCTTAGTTTTCCCAATCTTGCGAGCGTGAGACCCAGATGACGATGACGTCGACTGTGCGGACGCCATCTCTCTTCTAAGAAAAAACTAACTGCAATAAGCTATGGCATAAACAAAGTTCTATGAATCAAATTACACATACCAGTGTCTCAAGTTCATAGAACCTGACACACTGGAGTGTGTGACTTGCTTCATGCCCTTTGAAGGTCTATGTGGCATATATTATTACAACAAGGTCCATTTGGAATACTAACATGCCATTCCAAATAGATCTTGTAGCTAACTACTGAAGATCACAAGATAAATTAGCCAACTATTGAGATAGACCATAAGATTGACAAATGACAGTAGTACTAAAAATTTAGAGCTCAAGTTTGAATATTCAATTTTAGTATGAGATCTTGTAGCTAACAAGTGCAGCATATATCATAAAGTACTAAAGGTTACAAAATAATTTAGCCAACTATTGAGACATGCCACAAGATTGACAAATGACGGTAATAGTAAAAATTTAGAGCTCAAGCTTGAATATCCAATTTTAGTATTAGATCTTGTAGCTAACAAGTGAAGCATATATCAAAAAGTACTAAAGGTCATAAAACATTTTAGCCAACTACTGAAGATCACAAAACAAATTAGCCAACTATTGAGACAGATTACAAAATTGACAAATGACAATAATAGTAAAAAATTTAGAGCTCAAGCTTGAATATCCAATTTTAGTATTGGATCTTGTAGCTAACAAGTGAAGCATATATCATAAAGTACTAAAGGTTACAAAATAATTTAGCCAACTATTGAGACATGCCACAAGATTGACAAATGACGGTAATAGTAAAAATTTAGAGCTCAAGCTTGAATATCCAATTTTAGTATTAGATCTTTGTAGCTAACAAGTGCAGCATATATCAAAAAGTACTAAAGGTCATAAAACAATTTAGCCAACTACTGAAAATCACAAAACAAATTAGCCAACGATTGAGACAGACTACAAAATTGACAAATGACAATAATAGTAAAAAATTTAGAGCTCAAGTTTGAATATCCAATTTTAGTATTGGATCTTGTAGCTAACAAGTGAAGCATATATCATAAAGTACTAAACGTCATAAAACAATTTAGCCATCTACTGAAGATCACAAAGGCAAATTAGCCAACTATTGAGACAGACCATAAGATAGACAAATGAGGGAGAGGTGAACGGTGTTGGGAAAGAGAGGTAGCAGCAAGGTTGAGGCGGCCAGCGTTGGGAGGGAGAGACGAACGGCGTCAGGAGGGAGATGCGGAAGGCGTCGGGAGGGAGAGGCAGCGGCGTGAGGGAGAGGCGGTCGGCATCGGGGGGGAGGCGGCGGCGTGAGGTTGAGGCAGCCGGCGTCAGGAGGGAGAGGCGACATCGCGCGCGAGTGAGCAGTCAGATCTAGCAAAACCTAGCAGTGACGGTGGAGATGGAGTGAGTGAGGGCTCTACGAGCAGAACTTATTGGGGAATATTTATAGGGAAACTATCACATACGGTTCATTTATGAACCGTCTGTGATATTCTACGTATCACAGACGGTTCTTTAAAAGAAATGTCTGTAATATTCTACGTAAAAGAACCGTTTGTGATATTCAACGTATCACAGACGGTTCTTTTATAGAACCGTCTGTGATAGTATCATCACAGACGGTTTCTTCCGATAAACCGCTTGTGATAGTTCGCTCCATCTAGCCACCAAAAAATCATGCTGGCCATGCAATATTATGATAAATGCAAGCATAATCATAAATATAACTATTTCTTAGTTCCTGAGTCAATTACAATTACAACGGAATATAGTTCCATAATTACATGCCAAGTTTCCTAATTATGATTACATTGCAACGATTTCCAAATAGGTGCTAGCTTTGTTGGATCATTTAATCACTTGGCTATTTCCTTTTAAATAAAGCTCTTCATGATGATCGACACGCATATAGCTTGCTTCATCGCCTTGTTCGAGCCTGATGCCGTCTCCGAATGGAGATAACTCATCAAATTGATTGTACTCTTCCTCATCCAAAACATTCTTAACTCCGACAATCCTTCTTTTTCCCTGAAGAACTACATGGTGCTTCTTATTTGCCGGGTCGATTACATAAAATACTTGAACAACTTGCCTTGTAAGTACAAATGGTTCATCTTCATATCCTACATATTCGAGGTCCATGGTAGTGACGCCGTACTTGTTGACCTTTACACCCTGTGGGAGTTGGACCCAACGGCACCGAAATAGAGGAATATTGAAAAATACGTAGTTAAGCTTCGAAATCTCCTCTACAAGCCTGTTGTACGAGCTTGGGCCAGTGGCACTTATGTACGCATCATAGGCATCTATGCGGATACCTGAGTTCTGCACTGTGCTCGTTCTATCCTATCTATTGTACAAAATATGTAGCTATTAATGTCGTATCTTTGCCATGTCACAATTGTAAATTTTGGCCCTTTTGCCAACCATTATAGTGTTTCACTTGACGACCTCCTAGTCAATCGCACATTCAACCATTCGTTGAACTGACGGTTGTGTTGTCTTGTGATCCAAACCTCTAACTGGCCTGCATTCTCTTAGCGTAGCATGTCCGTGTGCTCTTCAATATATAGGGTCACTTCAGTCATATGTTGAGAGACCATGTGAGAGGTGCTCCTATGTTTGTGATGAGTAATTGACGCGTGTTCGGGAAAGTTTGAGTTTGGTTTGAGTGGTTCGAGCCATGTCGTTGCATGGTGTAGTCGACTGAGGTCGGACCTGATCGAACGCTGTCGGATGTGCTTAGGACGTCTATTCTTCTTTTCGACCGGTTTGGGCTTTCAGTATTTCTTCTGATGCGAATGTATGGTTACAGTATTTCGAGCGGTGCTATGTGATGTGTTTTCTTGTCTGTGATGGCTGCAGGACTTTGAGGCGGAGTCGTGGCGAGGCACGGGATGACCGGATTAGACACAGGCGGTGTTGAGGTCGGAGCGGTCAGGATGTGCCGAAGACGGCGCGGACTCGAAGTGGTTGCGAGGCGTCCACAGCAAGAAAAGAGGAAGCTTCCGGGAAGGAGCGTGAGAGGCAATTCGGGAAAATTGACTAAGGCTCACGGAAGCGGATTCAGTTGGCGCTAATGGATAAAGCGCAGAGTTGTTGAAAGCTAATGGATAAAGCAAAGAGGAGACCCGTTAGTGGAAGACTATAAATAGAGAGGTTGTTCTCTAGAGCCGCTTGAGTGTTTTTGTGCATTTGCTCTCCATGTATGTGTGTTTTCCTTTATTGGTGCGAAGAGTTGGAGGCTGCAGTAGCTTCTTTTGTATTTCTTTGCGTGTGTTGATTTGTAAGAGTTGGTATGAACTGGATGTGGTCATTTGCTTATAGAATCATCCATGTCTCTGTATGAACTTGAGATGTCCTTGTTTGAGATGATCTGATTTCCTTTCCTGTTTCCTTTTGGTTTTGTCTTCTGTTCTTCCCTTCTTCTTTTCGGCTGATTAGAATTTCTTGGTTGAAGTAGCTGCAAGATCCTATGCTTTGAACTGGAAATCATCTCAAAAGCCTCTTGGCTGGTTCATTTCCGAAAGCAGAAAATTTCCTTAAGCAGCATCTTCTCTGAAAGTTTACCCGTCCAAGATTTCCTCTGTTCCTAGAAAACTAGGGTTTACTGTTTCCCTGAGCAGATGAAGTTTGATTTCCTTGGTGGCTTGATAAAAAGTGATTTGATTTTGTATTTTCTCAGTCTGGAGACACCTCCCTTGTGATCAAGAACCCCAAGATCAAAAGCCTCCTGCTTCCTCTGTTTCTAGGGTTCCCTACTCTCGTGAGCAGAGGAATTTTTGAGCTTCTTGAGTTTGAGTTTTTTTTAGTCTGAAATCTCTCGGTAAAATGAACAGTGAATCAAATCTGTGGGCAATCGGGATTTAGTAACAGTGAGATTGCTTTTACCTCAATTTTTCCTTTTCAGCCATCCTTCTCTGATGGATCTAGACAAAAAATTTGTTCTAACTTGTGTTTCTCTGGTTCTCGGGTCATAGCCCTATGGTGCTCAAAAACCACGTAATCAACATATTAGAGAATCACAAACTATTTGATTTCTGAACTCTTTATCTGATCTCCTGTTGGCTTTTCGGTATTTACTGTTCAACTTCTTTCATTTAACTTCAGGAAGTTAACTTCTCAATGAGTTCTCCTCCTTGGCTCATCTTTATCTTTTCAGGTTTGCCCTTTCTCTTTGACTGTGATTTCTGTTTTGGAGTGTCTTTTTCTTTCTAGCTTTTTGTCATGACAATCTCTGTTTTGGTCTGCACTTGATCATAAAATTTCAGTCTGCTCTTCGGTCAAAAGAATTGTGTCTTTGTTTCTCTGTTTTTCAGTTTTTCTCTGCCGAAAGTATTCAGTCAGTAACATTCTGTTCACCTGACTGCTTTTGCTGTTCCCGGTTTTGAAGTTTTCAGTCCTTCTGCCTTCGGCAATTCCAGTTCTAGCTGCTTCCTGTTTTAAGTCTGCAGATCGTGAGGCTTTCAGCTTTTTAGTTTTCAGTCTATGTGCCGACTGGGCCTTTGGTGTTCAGCTACAGGTTTGGTGCCCGGTCAGACCGGATACTCACCTGAGGTCTGACCATTTTTGTTACTGCAGTAAGTTTTCGGCTATAGTAATTTTTGTAGCTTCCTGGTTTCTTGTTTGCCTCTTCAGTTCGATTTTTGTCTCGTTGGTCAGATTGATAGTCTTCTTGTGTGCTGTTCGTTCTAAGTTTGTGCAGTCAGTTTTTCGTCATCAGTTCTTGCAGTTACAAATCTGTTTCTTTGCCTTTCAGTGAAATTCTTTTAGCATGTTCTTCAAAGAAGTTTATGTTGGTCTTGTTTTGTCTTTTCTGTGAGTATTGTCGGTCAATCGGAAAAATTGTCTTCGACTTCCAGTGAATGAATTTCTTGCATCACAGCTTCTATAGCTACCAGAGAAGAAGTATGTGGATACTTCGGGGTGATTTTTGAAGGCACCATTCACCCCCTTTGTTGCCATTTTCGTTCCTACAATTGGTATCAGAGCCGGTTAGCTCTTCCTCGTAGATCTTAACCGGTCTCTACAGCCATGACAACGGACAAGTATTCCACCAAGCCCCCGATCTTGGATGAGATAGACTATTCCTTCTGGAAGAGTCGGATGGAGACCTACATCTAGGCTCAGGGCTACGTCATCTAGCGGAAGGTCAGGACCCAATATGTTGTTCCTGCCGATGAGAACAACAATGCCGAAAACATGGCCGATGTTGAGGTGAATGCTAAGGCGAGTAACATCATAATTCAGGGTCTGAGCAGAAGCGAGTTCGATCGCATCTCTCATCTCACGTCGGCCTTCGACATCTGGGTGACCCTTGATGCATACCATGAGGGCACCACCCAGATTAAGACGGTACGACAGGACCAGTTCAAGCGAGATTACAACAAGTTTGAAATGCTCGCTAGAGAGTCCCTAGATGAGTGTTTTGCAAGGTTTCACAAGATTCTGAGCAGTCTCCGAGCGGTCGGTCTCACATACCCCGACTCGGACAACGCTCGACAGATGCTTTCTGCTCTTGACTTGCGTGTTTGGGAGATGAAGGTGACCACGATTAAAGACACGACCGACCTCTCGACCCTGACTCTTGACGCGTTGTATTCACGCCTCAAGACTCACGAGATTGATATAGTCTCTCGTAGGTCGAAGTCGCAGTCGATGGCCTTAGTCACCGAGTGGGTCAATTATCTGCTTCGAGTGTGGTGGCCCCAACCACATTCGGGCGAATAGCCCCAAGCTGGAGAAGGGCAAGGGCGACTACGGCGGTTCGGGCAAGAACGTCTACACCGACAAGAACCGCAACAAGAAGCCGCCAAGCAAAGAGAAGAAGTTCCGCAACCTTGGCAAAGACAAGAAGCTTTTCATCGCGTGCTCACCGCCTTCGACGACCTCGATCTCAACGAGGTGGAGGGGTGGAGCGACGATAATAGGAAGGACGAGCAAGATCCCAAGGATGGCGATGACTTCTCTGGCATGTGCTTCATGGCCCTTGAGGGCGACGTGAGCGAAGCGAGCTCTACTCCGACTCCGACGAGGTATACCCCTCCTATGACCAGCTTAATGATGCTTTTCTTAAGCTAGGAAAATTTTATGCTAGATCTAGAGCTAGGTGTAGCGAGTTAGAGAAGGAAGTAGATAGACTGTCATGGGAGCTCTATTTCTTTGCCTTTCAGTGAAATTCTTTTAGCATGTTCTTCAAAGAAGTTTATTTTGGTCTTGTTTTGTCTTTTCTGTGAGTATCGTCGGTCAATCGGAAAAATTGTCTTCGGCTTCCAATGAATGAATTTCTTGCTTCATAGCTTCTATAGCTATCGGAGAAGAAGTATGGGATACTTCGGGGCGATTTTTGAAGGCATCATTCACCTCCCTCTGTTACCATTTTTGTTCCTACATATGTTGTAAAGCCATGAAATGGGTTTGAGCATACGTATCTCGATCCAGAGTTATTGCTTTTCTTCCGATGATCCTAATACCCTCTAGCCTCCCCTCGTGACGAGATAGAGGTACACCTATCGATTCGAGTTGAGCCATGTAGTTGATGATGAATTCAATGACCTCTTCGGTTGTATAACCTTCGATAATGCTACCCTCCGGTCGAGATCGATTGCATACAAAGGACTTGAGAATTCACATGTACCTCTCGAATGGGTACATATGACGTAGAAACACGGGGCCGTATATCTTTATCTCTTTCACAAGGTGGACAATGAGATGGACCATGATATCAAAAAATGATGGAGGAAAATATATCTCTAGATGACATAGAGTTGACACCACCTTGGTCTACAGAGTATCTAGTCCATCGGGATCAATGACCTTCTGAGCAATTGCATTAAATAAATAACATACCCTTATGATTGTCACTCGAACCTTGTTTAGTAAAATACTTCTAATTGCAACAGGTAGCATTTGTGTCATTAGCACATGGCAGTCATGAGACTTCATGCTAATTAATTTCAAATGTTCCATGGAAACAAGTTTCTTCATGCTGGTGGAGTAACCAGACATAACTTTCACACCATGTAAGGACTAGCACAGTTGAGTTCTCTCGGACTTAGATAGAGTGTAGCAAGCTGGGGGAATGTACGTCTGGCCTTTATCGGTCTCTATCAGTGCTAACTCGGTCCTGATGTTCATAGCGACCAAGTCACGCCGTGTGTTGACACCATCCGTTGTTTTATCAGGAATGTTCAGTAATAGACCAATCAAACTGTCACATACATTCTTCTCTACGTGCATGACATCGATGCAATTGCAAACTTCTAAGTGCTCCCAATAAAGCAAGTCCCAAAATATTGACCTCTTCTTCCACATGTTCTTCTGACATGTCTCAATTTACGTCCCTTTCCAAGCACAACGTCGATATCCTTGACCATATCATACACCTCTTTCCCGCTAAAAGGCCTTGGTACCGAGTCATCCTCAATCGAGCACTCGAATTTACCAAAGTCTATCTCACTATAGTTCCCTTCTGCATCACGAAGCATATGATCCAGATTGTTATCCTGCGACCTATCCTCATGATCGAAAGCATAGTCCACAACCGGCATATCATTGTCTCCCTCGACGATGTCATAACTACCTTGTGTACTCTTCTCTTCACCGTGACTGGTTTAATATTTGTACCATTTTCTCAAACCCCTTCGAATCAAGTGAGCTTCAATCTGCGCTGAGTTCCTAAACATATTTAGATTATCACAATCTATGCATGGACAATACATATATTCAATCCCCTTCTTCAACATATCTAGCTCAGTCGTTCTTCTAAAAGCAGACCCGCCATTAATGTACTCTTCACTCACACAGTTCTCAATGTACATCCAACTTCGGTCCATCTATGCTACACACGTAACAAATGGGTGTCAAAAACTATTATTAGCGCTACTATATAGCAAATCAGACTAGTTATACTTACACAACACATATATCTATATTACATAGGTAGGTAGCTAGCCACGTATTCATGACACAATAATATTAAGTAAGAATATATTGAAGTGAACTACGAGTACTTACCCATTCTGAAATTGAGCAAAGTAACATTATCTTTCTAGACCTAGCTAGCTAGATCTAACCAAAAACCTATCTATCATCTCTTTGAATTACAAAGCATATAAGTTATTAGAAGCAATTGAGTACTAACGTCTAATAACTAAGAAGACGTATATAGATCTACAAGCGATATGTTTTCACCAAACTCACCAAAGTCGGCCGCCTTGCTCCACCGATGCAGCGCAATGAAGACAGATCTGTGTCGAGACCACGTATGCCAGTATTTAATAGCGCAGATTATCCCGGACGGTTCCAACCACAAACGGTCTGTGATACCAATATATCACAGATTGTTCACGGTTATTCATACAAACCGTCTGTGATGTTCGCAATATCACAGACGGTTTGTTATAAGAACCGTCTGTTATGTCCAGAATATCAGAGATGGTTTTTTATATGAACCGTCTGTGATGTCGGCAACTTTCACAGACTGTTCTTAACTTGAACCGTTTGTGATGTCTCACTTATCACAGACGGTTCGTGTTAATAACCGTCTGTGACAATATCAAAGACGGTTGGTAGTGTAAACTGTTTGTGATAGTTTAAGCACAGACAGTTTCGTATGAACCGTCTGTGATATAGCCGTCCAGTATAACTTCTTTTGTAGTAGTGATAGATCCAAAAAAGGCCATCACCTACGTGTTGTCATAGGTAATTCAACCTTTCTTAAGAAAAAAACCACAAATGAAGTGAATTTTCATCCTTTCTTTTCCTTTGGGGTTATTCGTAGGAAGCAAACAGCACAAGCGATTGCACAAAAATGAACTTGTTTATGATGTTGAGTACTACATCTTACATAGATGGAGACCGAGAGCTACCTCCTCATTCACTATGTAGCCACCACACCATCACCAAGATCTTCTCCCTTGTGTCCTCCTCTTGCCACTCTACACTATCCCACCTCATCTCCTTGGTGGCCTTCTCCCCCACCTGCCTCCACTTTGGTCTCTTCGGCTTCCTTGCCGCTGCCTCTTTGTCGCCTGGGTAGTGAATGCCATGCTCGACCGCTGCCCCAACCCTCAAGCTCAGAGTGATCTTGATACGATACCATGACTGTTGCCACTCCTTGAGCTATACAATCAGGGTAAGGTCTTATATAGATCATTTCCAATCTTCGGGTGAGCAAAGCCAATCTTAGCATCCGGCTCAAATAAGAAGATATATATACTATCATACATCAGGATTGAAATCACAATAGTAATATTCCCTAAATTTGAAATCGATTTCTAAATTTGGTTTCCAATTCTGATTCTAATAGAATAGGAAATTTAATTCCAACCAATATCAATTCCTTCTTTTTTTGGTTTGGGAGTAATATGGAATTAAAAGATTTTCTTTTTTTGCCTTAAAAAATCAACATAAGAACTACCAGCCTTCTTTGAATAAGATTTAAAAAATTCCCAAAATCCAAAGTTCATCACAATCCAGATCAAAAAAATTCACCACAAGGCGCATTGCTCACGCATGTGTACTATGTTTTAATGCATGAACATTGGCCATTGGCTAATCATGAGGATTGACTCCGTAAGGGGACACACATCTACACCATCTTTTGTGTTAAAGATTAAGTACGATAATTGATATTTTGATAACCTGGCATTAGTACTTTTCTTTTCGTATTCGAGGAGAATGCATATGTCATAGAAAATGGATAAGTGAAGGTTGCTTAGTAAAATGAAAGAATTTAATTTCTATGTGTTTATGTCTTCACTTCTAGAGTGTGAAGATTTGGAGTGCCATCTAGTGTAAAGTGCATTTGTCTTGGAAATTAACACTAAGAAATTCAAATTTTTGAAGAAAAATAGTGGGTTTATCTGACCTGGACTTTGTCAAGGTTATATCTCAGTTGCCTGTTTAAGGCTGCTCTCTCTACTATTCATATACATCAACAGAACTCTCTATTGTCAGATATGCTACATCTTGCATGAGCTCTGAACTCTTTATAGGAGTACTGTTTGTTATACTTACAGAGAATCTTCTATGACCAAGTATGACGATGGATTAACACCGAGTCTCTTTGCAGCCTCCATAAATCTAGGAAAGCAGATATATTACAAAATCAACAATAAAATTGTATGCATAAAGCTAAATATAGGTTTGCATCAGATTGTGACAACTGACAATTAATCATGCATGCATGTGTTTGAATAAGATGATACCGGAATTGAACGGTGTATCCTGGGAGACATGAGGTAGATTCATTGCAAACTTGCAACTTATGTTGTTGCATGGAAAAAACACAACGCTTACACACTACTATAAAAAGCCTAATAGTAGACGGTAAATCACAGACGGTATTGTCAAACCGTCTGTGACCGACACTAGCACAAACGGTTTTAATTTGGACATCGTCTGTGTTGATGGTGTCGGAGAAAAGGAGTATGACAGACGGTTCTTACCGTTGAACCGTCTATGATACTTGCGTATCACTGGCGGTTTTTAATATATGTGATAATCTGGAATTATCACAGACGGTTTTTATTAAAAACCGTCTGTGATAATTATCTTATCACAAACAGTTTGTTTTAAAAAACCGTCTGTAGTTATCTCAGAATTATCATAAACAGTTTTTAAATAAAAAAACCGTCTATGATAATGGCGCTAGACATTTATTGCGCTGCTCAGAACCGCATCTGTCTTCATTTCGATCCAGATCTACCCGGTGCTATACTCTTTCGCTCAGGAGGCAAGCTAGGCGATTTCAGGCCAATTAATTTGGTGGGAGGAGGCAGAGATTGAGCTTTGAACATTCATACTTTCCTGCTCTAGATATGGTTAGTAATGAAATTTATTTTTCTTTGCATTACAATTTAGATCGATCTAATTAGTAATTGGTGAGTGTTTATTGAAGATGGTTTGCAAAATTGTTGGTTATATAATAGCTGTTGTGTTTATAATATGAATTAAGCTAGCAAAGCCTGAATGCATGTGGTATATATGTAGTACGTAGTAATTAATTAATTTAATTTTTAATACTAAGTTGTTATATATATATACATAACGTAGGACCGAAGCTGGATGTATGCCGCGAACCGTGTGAGTGAAGAGTACATTAATGGCGTGTCTGCTTTTAGAAGAGCTGCCGAGGAGGATATGCTGAATAAGGGGTGTGGAATATATGGACTGTCCATGCACTAACTGTGATAATTTAAAGATGTTTAAAAACCGAGGGCAAATTGAAGCGCACTTGATTCGGAGGGGTTTCAAAAAGGGTTATACGTGTTGGACCAGTCATGGTGAAGTCAATGATCATATATCGCCGGATGACATCGCCGGTGAAGTGAATGATATGCCGCCGGATGACAACGCCGGTGAAGTGAATGACATGCCGCCGGATGATGTCGATTGTGGTTCGGATTCGGATAGGTTGCACGATGACAATCTGGATCAGATGCTTCGCGATGTAGAAGAGAACTATGATGAGAGAGAGTATGTTAAATTCCGGGGCTTGATGGAGGATTCGGAGAAACCTTTCTTCACGTGCTGTAGGTCAAAGTGCAGAGGTTGTCGGCCGTGCTTGAACTGTTGAAATTGAAGTCAAGCAACGGTTGGTCTGACAAAAGTTTCACGACGCTGTTAGGTCTTTTAGCGGACATGCTTCCGAAGGGAAATGAGTTGCCTAAAACCACGTATAAAGCTAAGAAGGTTCTTTGTCCGTTGGGAATGGAAGTAGAAAGAATACCTGCATGTCCGAACGACTATATCTTATACCGTAAAGAGTATGCAAACATGCATGTATGTCCAGTGTGCAACGCATCCCGATACAAACGTAACAATCAATCAGATGACGGCGAGGGAACAGAGGTGAAGAAAGGACCTCCTGCTAAGGTGGTATAGTATTTTCTTATAATTCCTCATTTGAAAAGGTTTTTTTGCAAATCCAAATGAGGCAAAACAGCTGTGTTGGCACTCGGAGGAGCGAAGAAGGATGGAATGCTAAGACACCTTGTTGATTCCGCTCAATGGAGAAACATCGATAGAAGATTTGCAGACTTCGGTGCAGAACCAAGAAATATAAGGTTCAGACTGAGTATAGATGGAATGAATCCTTTCAATAGCATGAGCAGCCGACGGTCGGTGATATTTATATATCCCAAACGGTTTTTACTTACAAACCATCTTTGATATTTACATATCACAGACGGATCGAAAATCGTCTGTTGTAACCTTCTATATCACTGACCTATAAATTCAAACGGTTCAGAAAACCGTCTGTGATGACGTTTCTGAACCGTCTGTAATACTGATTTCTGTAGTAGTGACACACTTAATAATGCAAGGAGCGATAACTAACATTTGGTCAACAATTCTAAAGGTACTCACATGTCATGGGAAGTTTTTCCATGAGGGACCTGATCTCCACCAAGAATCACAGAAATGCAGTTTTTCCAATATGAAAATAAAGGGAAGTTTTAATAGATGTTTATAACATAAGAAAATCTAGCACTTTAAAAAAAACCATCCTTACTACTTCAAGATTCTTTTTTCAGTATGTTAATTAGGACTAACGATGATTAGTTAAGTATATCTAAATTGTCATAATTGGACACACAATCAAGATAGTTAAGAAAGATCAAGCCAAGCCATAATTTCTTTCACAAATATATATCCCTATTATTATATTGGAGGACATTTAGTTTCATTTAGTAAAAAACAATACCTTGTTCTATTCCAAATGGTATCTGTGGAAAGACCAAAAGAGATAGCGAGTTATCCCATGTGGCTGTAATATCCTGATCGTCGATTCGACGTAGGTTTCTAAAATAACCGTGGAGTTTTCTGATTTTTTGGTAAATCGCGGGAGGCGAAAATTAAATTGCATAATTTTCCAAACTTAAAAAAAATAAATTAAAACAACTAATTTGGATATTTTGAGCTGTCTGGAGGGGTGGGCCAGTTGCTTTGGGCCAGCCAGCCCAAATGGGGGCCCGTACCCCCTCCCAAACCCTAGCACCCCTTTATAAACCCCCTCTCTTGGCCCATCTCCCCTTTTTTCCACCCCTGGACGCAGCCTCCCCCCTCCATCACCCCCCACAAGTTGCTGTCCATTGGAGCCAAGGAGAAAGAGAAGGAAGAAGAAGAAAGGGAAGAGAAGGAAGAAGAAGAGAAGGAGGAGAAGAAGAGAAGGAAAGAAGAGGGGTGATCCCAAAGGATCCTCTAGTTAAGTTTTTCTAATCCCAAACCCTTCTGTTATTGATGAATTTAGGGTTCTTAGCCCAAGATTTGTTGGGGGATTAGCAATTAGATTACCCAATTAAGGTTTTTTATGTCTGTTTGGAGATCGATTCGCGCAGCGCCTCTGTTTGCGCAGTTTAGACCCATGAAACGATTTTTCCTGCGGATCTTCCCAAAAGGAAAATTGTAGAGGACTTCGAGACACATCTTCTATTTTTCTTTAGAATTTTTGGCCGCGGGATCTGGGCATAGCACGGTCGGGAACACCGCTGTCTGTCAGGGGTGCAGATTGGAACAAATTGTTGTTCAAGTGTGATTTAGGGGTAGTAGATGAATTTTATGATTTTGGTCACAATTGAGAAAAGTGTAGTGAATTCAGTAATCTAACTTTCGTATAAAATCATATTTTTAGAGCCTTATACTGTGGTTGGGACCCGTTTTAATCTTGTTGTCCAGGCTGCTAGAACAGAGAACTTCCTTTGTTTTACGCATTAAGTTACACCTTACTAGGATCAAAATAAAAATATGTGATCTACATGAAAAGTGAAGGTATTTAAGTGAGGAATCTGGAAATATATCATTTGCTGTAAATGAATTAATATTGTTAAAGATACAAAAAAATTAAGCAGCGCTGCTGCAGTGGATAGATTGTTGAATCGTTGAACGGTGAGGATTATGTGTGTGTTCGGGGTTCTAAAGACATCTTTAATTTTCAAGTTGTGTTTTGTATGCTGTAACATTGTGCTGAGAGATACCTTTTGGATATGTGGTTTTGCTCCTGAACGCATGTGATTGCTTCGCTTCAATGGTAGTTGCAAGTAAACGTAGCGGTTGTGCTACCGTATAACTCGTTAATTATTCTACATTCACACTAATTAATTCTTTAAAATTGAGGTGCTATGTCATTGTTACATGCTTCCTTAATGTGGTCCAGATGGTAGTATTTTTAAAAAATCAATTGTTTATGATCTTGATGGTTTAATTGTGGTTATGCGGAATTTTTCTTGATGAATCAATATAGTTGTGGGGTAGAAAACTTTACGAGTATATTGTGTTCTAAGTGGTAGTATTCTTAGTGAATACTTGTGGTTGTGATGGTAGTAATTATTGATTAATTGATATGTTTGGATAAATTGCTCGTAATCATGTGGGAATTTGTTTATTGTGCTAATGCGGAATATGAAAACAAATATGAGGTGGATATGTGGTCGTGGATATGTTGTGAGCATGTTGATGCTCATTTGTGGTTGGAATTCATGTTGTTTATGATTATCATATCATTCATATTATATCATGACATTTGCATATGTGGATCTCGCCGCACTTAACCGCGATCGTACCGGTACAGCATCGTATATTGCCGTAATACGATGTACACTCTTACCTTGTTGGGTAAGGGTACTGTGGAGCATACGCATTCATATGTATTGCATTGTGGAAAAATCATTTGTATACCTATGCAATGTATTGTGGTGAAGTTATTTTGTGAAATATACAACTTTATAGTTGTAATGTGGAATTGGCTCATGTGAGCTACTTGTGAAATGAGAAATGTGGATATGGTCGTGGAATGGGGTTCGTCCCTTGTGGTATGGTAGGGGTTGTGACTGTGGCATGAGATTCTTTTTTCTCTTGTAGTAATTGTTGATAACAGTTGTGGATTTGAGAATTAATAAAGTAGTGAAGTAAAACATACATATATTTTATTGCCTTTGGTGGTGGTAGTGGTTGAGGTTTTAAAGTAGTCAAACAAGATTTATTTGCTATTGTTTTACCGTTGTTGGTGGTGAGTTGAGGTTGAGGATATAAACATGGTCATTGTGGAAAATAAAATGTTGATGATTAAACTGTTGTAGTTTAATTAGCTTGTTAAACAGTTTGCTTGCTGAGACTTTTATCTCACCCTTGTGTTCCCTCCTTACAGGTGATCATTGAGCATACATGAGAAGGGTAAAGCGGCACCACAATAATGCACTTGGATCATAGATTTATGATGTAATAAAGACAAAGTGATTATAGTCTTTTGCCTAGCTATCTCGTCAAAGTTTACTTTAACATATTAATGTTAAACTTGTGAACTATACTTTGGTTAGATTGTTGGAGGTTGATGTTAAATTATTAAATTGATTATCATTATCATGTTCGCTTAATTGATTATGCTTCCGCTTATCCTAACTTGTTTAGGAATTGTTGCCAGATTATTTTATCTTATAATTTGGCTAGTTGTGGAGTGGTCTTAGTGGCATCTCATGGTATTGTGGGTCCTGAGGTGTTACAGTGACACTCTTTTCTTAAAAAAACATGATATATTGTAGATTGAGGCAAAAATACAAATCCTCTGGTTTTATAATTTTGTGATCGATATTTCTCCTGATGGAGTTTGAAGCAACTGCTAGTGGTACTCCATTCTTGTGAATATGCTTGACAAGCCTTTTAACTCTTGGAAGTGATTTTCCTTTTGCCACCTGGAGAACAGTAAAGCCAAGTTAAGCACTTCTGTGAATTATGATGCACACTACATAATTGATCAGCATACTAAAATGAAATAAACCTTTTGATGCACAATGGGAATATTGCCTGTGAATACTCCTCGATAGTCAGCTGTAGTCCATAATCTGTGATGATCCTAATAGCTGACTCCCTATACGGGCCTGTTCTTTTCGGTGCGGCTTTTGGCTGAAATTTTTGAATTTTAGTTGTTTACGGTACAGATTACGGAAAGAGATACTCACTTGCAATTTTGGCTGGTACAGATGTTGGGCTTTTAACGTGTAGATCGTTTAACTTATAGATCCCGTCTTGAGAAAATACTCCGTTTGAAAGTTAGCTACTGTAGCAAAAGTCAAAAGCCGCCAGCTTGTGAGGTAAAGAACATGCCCTACATCTGCCCCAACCTCCTCTCCTCCTTCGTATATGGGACCTTCACATATGTCGCCAAGAATTCATTCAGGATGTCCCTTGTTGCCCTCTCTACACCAAGACATGACCCTTTACAAAAGTCCATCTTGGGAATCCTATTGTTCGATGCAGCATATTTCGATAAGAGGACCAAATATGCCCGCAATGAACAGAAAAACAAATTCCTATGCAATGACTTGAGCATAGGATATATTGAACTGGCTTGTACAAAACGGCGAGCATCGAACAGCACAGGACGACAATATGAGGGTAAACGGATCCGCGTACCTGTGTCTAGGAAGGTGCCATCCAGATCAAAGATCACTACCGAGACCTGGGGTGTCATTTCCATGGAT
This sequence comes from Bonia amplexicaulis, assembly GCA_036346245.1. Taxonomy (NCBI): domain Eukaryota; kingdom Viridiplantae; phylum Streptophyta; class Magnoliopsida; order Poales; family Poaceae; genus Bonia; species Bonia amplexicaulis. Next base: position 9,702,662 of record CM070751.1, read on the forward strand.
GAAGTACAGAGGTGACAAGAAGGCATGACGCAAAGTTGACAAGTGGGTTGGAGAGGAAGTGAGGGCGGCGCATGGGATTAAGGGTGGGGCTGGGAGGAGGCCGATGACAAGGGGATGGGAATTGCAGGCCATTGCCAAGGATGCGCGATAGGTTGCATCTACTCCGCCTCCACGTGACTGGTGGTGCCTGTGTGCGGTAGATTGGATCGTGGGGAAGGTGGGGAGATAGGGTTTGAGAGGTGGGAGTGGGGACAGATGGGCCCATCTGTCGGGATGTGAATATTTTTGTGAGGAGGGGGAGGGAGGGAGAACAAATCAACCACCAACTGATTCTTTTAAGTAGTAGAGATTTTCTGACTACTAATGCATATGTGGCCTCTGCATGAATAGTAGGCAACACTACAGTGCACTGGCACTGTTTACGTGCTTGAACCTTGCGCGCGGCAAACTCCTCCCCTTCAGTGAGAGGATCACGCCTGCATCCCAAGGAGGCCCCATGTCCATGAAAGATTATGACGCCGAGTTGGCGACAAACGTCCCAGCGTTCTTGCGGTGGTCGCCCTATAGTTGGATGATCTTGCCAAGCTCCTTGTGAATAAACAAGAAGCTGCTGCAAAGAATCAATCTTGTTGGACTCCATACATGCTGCATGGGAACTCCCGCGGACGCTTAGTGGCATGCATGTTTTAGTATCTCCAACCGCTGCATGCATATATCCAACTAATAAGACGCTTAGCTATTTGGACTCTCAGTCTTGGTAGTAGCCGCCGCAACAAGACACCGCCGAGAGGAAGCCGAAGGCAATCTTGCCGCCAGTGCCTTGATGCGCCACCGCTGCTAATGATAGGCCCATCATCGCTGCTGCTGCAGCTAGTTGCGCCGCTTCTTGCTCTTCCTTCGCTACCGTCATCACGTCCTGATGCGACGCCACGGCCGCTGGGAGCAGCGTCGCCACATCCACTTCTTTGTGCAACTCCGGCGCAGCTTGTACCCAATGCACCATCCTTAAAACATACCACGCCGGCGCCGCTTAAGATGCAGCGCCGTGCTCGATGAAGAAGCAGTACTAGAAGCACCGTTGTCAGGGCACGGCCGCCGTTGCACCTACCCCTTGCACCTCTGGTTGTGTTGCCGCTAATAGCAAAGCTAGGAATAAAATGGAGAGTAAGCTAAGGTACTAAGCTAGATTATCACAAGTACAATATTTTACTCTTGTTCAATTCAACTTCATATATGAATAAAAGAGAAACAAAGCAAAACGAGAGAAATACAATGAAAGCACATCAGTAATAGAAAGCGCACCCCGAAAATATATAAATATGCTTCCAGTCAGTAGAGATCAATTATCTTGCATATGAAAAATAGCAAAATTAGTGATACAATAACTAATTATAAATGATCATGAGCATTGCAGAAAAAACATTACATAAATCATAATTTTAATTTTAATCTCTACTAAATCAAGTTTGCCAATGACAATGATGCAACATTTAATCTCTAAGACTTAACTCTTAAGAATTCAAGCTGTCCAATGTCAATAACTCTCTATCTAAAAAGATTAAAGAGTACAGACAGAAGTTTTACCCTCCGGTCTTGGCCAGCCGGTCAAGCTATTGGTTGGGCGTCCGTTGATCGGTCAGTCGGTGACTCACTCCGGCAAGTGGCAGACGGCAAAGGTGCCCAATTCCCCTGCCATAGGCCACTCCGATAGTCCAGTCTCTAGTCACCCCCTCCCGAGCTCGAATCAAATAAAATCGACCATAAGGGCGCAAGCCACAAGGCAACCACTACCAGTCTACCACTCAGTCCACCATCGACTCCACTCCCCAGCTCACACCTAACACCTCACTACCTCAGCCCTCATTCGCAACGGTGAGATGGCAATACCTCACTAGCTCGGCACTTCGGCTGTTTAGCACCTCCCCAGCAGCAGCTCCCAGCCTCCCCTCTTCAGGCTTTGGCCCGGATCTGCTCGGCCTTGGCGCTGGCTGGCCACTGACCACCCAGATCTACACGACGCTGCCCGGATCTGCTCGGACGACAGCGTGTAGCAAGCCAGAAAGCGTCGCCAGGCTCTGCTCTCCGTTGGTAGTCACCAACCGCACGCCACCGCCGCCAGGTGCTTGCGTAGCCCCTCATCTCTCCCATGTGTGTGGCGTGGCCCCTGTGCATCTATGGACTGTGGTCTCTGGCTCTACGTGGTGTCGTGGTGGTTGGCGGCTGTGGACTGGAATGTGGTCGTGGTGCCATGGCCCGTGTCTCCTCTCATTTGGTTTGCCTAGGCCCTAGGGTCGACATCTGGATGAAGAGCCAGTCTAACTTGGGGGAGGGTGTTCAGGACGGGTCAGAGGGTGGGCTGAAACCTGACAAAGCCTATCTGATGGCTTCGCCCCTGGTTGCCACCATTGTCTGATTCACTTTCATCATTACTGCGATTATCTTATCTAGAGTAGCATGGATGTCTAGGATGATGGCTCCCTAACTTCTTATTATTGTCGGTGCTACCGACGACCATCATCTTGCTTCTGTTGGCCTTTATTATAGCTAACAACTCGACAACAAGTCTCATGATCTGACTGGTAGCCATAGTCGTGGTAACAGAAGTTATAGGAGGGGATCGACTGTTCTGATACCAATTATTATAAACCTAAGTTCATAATAGGGTAAACGTACGTCGAAGAGAGGTTGGACAACAACAATGACGATTTAAGATTGAATGGTGTTAGGTGAAGGAAGGCACCAATTAAAAGAGGTCGGACGGGATGGATGTAGAGTACCCGGCTTAGAGAGAGACTAGAGCTAGAAATTAGATACTCATGAATATTTCTTAGAACAATTGGCCTCGCCTATATAGCCAGTTGATACTCAACTAATAACTAAGATAATGATCAACTCAACTAATAGATAAGATAATGATCTAAACTAATCTAACTTATCTCTCAAGCTGCTACCCTTTCTTTGTGCGCTAGTAAATTGGCTAGAATGTCCACGCCCATGACACCAACGAAGTGTAGCACTTTTGGCTCCCCGTTGTGGTACAGTACGATAACGCTTGCATCCATTCAACATCTGCTCGAAGTAGAAGCCCAACTATTACTGCAGCCTATCGTAATGGCCCAAGTGCCACCCCACCTATTGATAGGCTTTTCCCATGGGAAGCACCCCATGTCGCCTTGGAGCTTCACCACCTTTGTTGTAGCTTCTTGCTGCACCACTTCCACTGCGTGGTGGGCGGCCTCCACCACTGAAGATTTTGCCACCGTACTGGTTAGTGGTTGAACCACCACCGGGGCGAGCCGGGGCAACTGCCCCTTGTCAGCCAGGGGTATCTTGGTGCTTGCTCCGTCCTTCAGCGGCCACGGATGCCACAGAGGTCAAAGGAGTCGCGAAGAAGATGAACAAAGAATGGCTTGGGAGTAAGGTGGGCTTGAGTCATCGAGTGAGTGGACAACATGGCCCAGTTTCACAAGTGGCAAATGAGGCCCACAACAACCCACCTATCTACAACTCTGGGCACCCTTGTACAGCCGCCACACACACGAGCAGACAGGGCCAAAGCTGGGCCTAGGGCAACTAGGGGCATGATCGGAGGCATGGGCCTACTACTAAGTAGTGGATACCCCTCTATATATGAACAGAAATGTTCAGTCCCTTAGTTATATATTTGGCGTTAGATATAGCTCGCTTAGTTTTTAGTCTGAGGCTTACCGAAATCTTGGCTCCGTCACTACAAGCGGGGTGTAACACCTCAGGACCCACATTACCCTGTGATGCTACTAAAACTGCTCTATAACTAGCCAATTTACAAGATAATATAAGCGAAAGCATAAACAACTAGGAAATAATAGAATAATGAGAATAATTTAATATTCATACTCAACTTAAATAATAATAACCCAAGGAACGGTTCCAAATTAACATTATTAAGATGAAACAATCATCCACAAGATAGCTAAGCAAAGACTAGTGTCTTTCGACTTTATTTTAGCATTAAAACAAAATCCATGTGCATCAATGTGGTGCTGCTCTACCCTTCCCAATGCATGCTCAAAGTCCACTTATAGGGAGGGGAAACAAGGGTGGGATAAAAATCTCAGCAAGCAAACAGTTTAACAAGCTATTCAAATTACAAACAATTATACATCATCATTTATAATTCCATACAACCACAACTACAATTCATGTTCACCATTATTAAATCACAATAAACTTCTATGAATCATACCTCTTTAATTTCAGATTTAATTGGCATAATGAATATGGTCATTTTATCCTCAATTAAATGCAAAAATAAACATTTAATATTCCATAACCACTATAGATTAATCATCAATATTAAATCTTGCACCATTAACAATGTTTATAACCTCAACCTCAAAACACCGTCAATGACGGTAAAGTATTAGCAAATAAAACTTGTTTGACTACTTTAAAACTTCAACCACTACCAAAAACAGTAAAACTTAGCATGTTTTACTTCCATACATTACTATTTCTCACATGCACGTTTGCTATCAACAATTAATATATATATATGAGAAAAGAATTTCAAGTCACAATCGCATCCCTTACCATACACAAGGGACGAACCCCATTCCACGACCACAACCACAATCCTCATACCACAAATAGCTCACATGAGCCAAATCCATAACACAACAATGAAATTGTAAATTCCACATTACAACTATAGAGGTGAATAATTCACAAAATAACTCCACCACAACATATTGCATATGAATGCAAATAAATCATTCTACAACATATCTCCACCACAACATATTGCATATGAATGCAAAATGGCATATGGATGCAGTCATTTAAACAACAAATAAATGCATATGAATGCTTATTTTCCTTCACTCTTTCCGTGGCAATAATTGCTTCCATGGAGAAGAGGTCAGACTTAGACGGTTATGGCATGTGCGGCGACATACATACATACATGCAAATGACATGATATGACATGAATAATATGATAAATAATAAATCACATTAATTCATCCACAATGAGCATATCATGTTCTCAACATCTCCACATCCACCACATATTAACTTCGTATTCCACGATATAACATTAAACAGGAAATCCACATGCCTACTAGCAAAATTATCAACGTATCAATTGATCAATAGTTGCTACCATCTCCACCATTAAAATATCATGCAAACATGGCATAATGCATCAAATTAAGATAATAATGTAAATTACAAGTAGAAGAAATAACAAGTTAAAGGTAGCAACCACCGCTACATTCACTTACCTCAAACCGACGAAGCGAAGCAAAACAATCAAGAACGCTCAGGGACAAGACCACCTGTCCAAAAGGCATCTCTCAGCACCAAGCCACAGCATATAAACATGACAAAAAATAATTATAGGCGTCGCTAAACCCCGAACCCGCTCAAACCCTCCTCCGCTCAGCAAAACAACAAAAACCCTTCTACAGCAGCGCTGCTTCACAATTTCGTATCTTTAAAAATAATGATCCAAATACAGCAAACGATACCTCTCTGGATTCATGACTTAAAAGCCTACAATTTTCATGTAGAACACCTATTTTTATTCGGATCATAACTAGATGTAATTTAATGCCCTAAATAGAGGAAACTTTCTGATCTAGCAGACTAAATCGCGTCCACATGACAGTACATAGGTCTAAAAAATTCTGAAAATTATATAGAAACTAGATCTCCGAATTATCTACAACCTTCTAAATTATGGACGTGACCATAAAAATCATTTACTATTTCTAAATTCCGGATTACCGTCAGACTGTACCAATCTGTCCGCCTGACAGACAGCCATATTACCGACTCCGTATCTCCCAGATCCCACAACAGAAAAATCCAAAAAAAATATAATAGACGCGTCTAGAAGTCCTCTACAACTTTTCTTTTGGGAGAGTCCGCTGGAAAATTCGTTTACTAGGTCGAAACCGCGCAATAAGCCGCGCTACACGAATCAATCTACAGACAAACCGCATGAACTCTCTAATCGGGCAATTAGTCTATTAACTACCTTCAAAATCCGTGCCAAGAACCCTAATTAATCTATAAAACAGAGGATTTGGGATGGGGGAAAAATACCTAGATGAAGAATTTCCCCAAATTTTCCTCCTCTTCTTCTTCTCCTTCTTTCTCCTTCCTTCTTCTCCTTCTCCTTCTTTTCCTTCTCCTTCTTCTCCTTCTCCAAGGGCAGCAATGGGGGTTGATCTCCTTGGGGTGGAGGCGCAGTGTAACATCCCGAAATTGGGTTATTTCAAAAATATGGAATATTAAAAATAATTTTCTGCAATTTGTTGACCTTTAAATTTCTTTTGAATATTTAGTTGAAATCTTTCTGAGATTTATGGCCTGCAAATTAATAATCAAAGAGTAACCCCAAATACCAATAATAGAAAACTAGAATCTTAAACCCGAATCTGAAAAGATGATCCATCATAAGGAGGGAGAAATTTGAGTTAAAATATAAGATCTCATTTTGAACCCCAATTGAAGATTTATAAAATGACGTCGAAAAGAATATTAAAAGAAATTTGTAAAAGGTTGAGCCAAAAATTCCTTCTTTTAATTTAATTATCCTACAAAACCCAAGTTGGGCATTCAAAAAGTTATATATACAATTTATAGCAAAATTAAATAAAATCAAAACAGAGGAATATTAGATTCTGGGTCTAGAAAATTTAACCAAAACGTGAAATAAAATTTCAAGTATTAAAATCAATATCCCTAATCAGAAAAATAGAAATTTAGATTCAAGATCCAAATTCCAAAATCTAGTTTTAGCCTCTCTTCCTTTTTCTTTCCCTTTTTCCTATTTCTTTCTCTCTGTAACATCCCAAAAATTTAAATTTGAAAATATGAAGCTTTTGAACTATTTTGCCGTATATTCTATTTGAATTTGAATTTTTATAGTCTTTCTTAAGACTTTGGTTGAGTTTCTGATAATTAGAGAAATTCATGAGAAATAGAACAAACATTAGTAGTGCCACAAAAGAAAATATGCAAATAATAGAAGACTAACATTTTAAATGCGAATCTGAAAAGATGATCCAGCATAAGGAGGGAGAAACCTAAGTTAAAATATAAAATCTCATTATGGAAATAATAGCATACAAAAATCTAGAATTTGGACATTCGAAAATCTGTAAATACAATTTGTAGCCAACGTTAAATAAAATCGAAACAGAAGACTGATATATTTTGTATCAAGGTAATTGAATAAAGATTTCAAAATTGGAATCAATAAGCATAAATCAGAAAATAGAAGTCCCAATTACAAATCCAAAAGCTATCCACTTTTCTCTCATTCTCTAACAATTTTTCTCTATTACATGTGGACCCCACCTATTTTTCTTCCCTCCTTTCTTTTCTTCTTTTCTCTCCCTCTCTCTTTCCTCCTTTCTTTCCCTCTGCCTGGTGGGCCAACTCCTGCGCGCCTCCCTTCTTTCTTTTCCCCACAGCCAGCGGGACCGCCTCCTCCTTCTCTTTCTTCTCCCGAACGCGCCCGCTTTTCCTTTCTTTTTCCTTCTTCCCCCTTCCTTCTGTGGTTGTGCGGCCGCCGCGTCTCCCTCTTTCATCCTCTCCCCCGCGCCGAACTCTGCAAGCATGCGCGCCTCCCTGCCATGCGCCGCCTGCTCCCATCCTCTACGCCGCTCATCATTCGCTCCCCGGTCCTGCCTCATCGCTAAGACCGCCATGGCGCCTCCTCTGCTGCTCGGCGCGCAAGGCAAGGCTGCCAGCCGCTTTGTATTGTCACGCCCGAATCCATCCTCGGATTTGCCGCACGCCTGGGCCACTTCCGCCACCGCCGCCGCCACCGCCTATGCCACCGCCGCCGCCCGACAAGACAACACGGCCGCCCAAGCGTTGCCGCCCCTTTCCGTCGCTTATAAAGCCCAAGCGGCCCATCCTTCACTCCGCCGCATTCCTCCTGTCTCCCACCTCGATTAATCGAACCCCGGCGCCGTAGCTCATTGGCGAACTCCCCTTCCCCAACTCCGCCATCCGCACCACCGCCGGAGCCGCCGAGCCAATTCCTTCAAGCCGAGCTTCCTCGGTGTGACGAAGATACTCCTATCCTCGGCCGGCCCCCCGCCGCTTACTTCGGCACCAAGTCCTCCCACGCCGCCGCCACCGCACGCCGCTGCCCGCCACCGTGCCCCTCGGTCCTCACCGACCTCACCGCACCTCCCGCCGCACCAAGAACGATTTTGCACTCTCCGCGCCTCTCCGCCGCCGCCGCCGCCGCACCGCCGCCCGAAGCTTCCTCGCCTCCGCCCGCCACCAACCGCCTCCGTCGCCCCATGGTCAGGTAGCATCGGCTAGTCGAGTTGGCTAGCAGCGCTCGCTCTCACCGCACCCACCCACGTTCGAATCTCTATGGCCGCAAGTAGAGTTAGGATTTTTTTTTACCCATTTTGCTAGTACCAACAGTAAAAGCGGATTAAGGAATAATTAAGAAAGGAAAAATTAGGAAATAATCCATGGAAGCTAGTGAAAATTTGATTAGGATGAAAATAAGAGTATTTAAGATTTTATACTGGATAAATTATTAATATGGCTTGAAGGTTTATTTAAAGTCTAAATATTGATAAAAGATGCAAAAATTTATTTAGGATGTAAGTGAGCTTCTTAAATACCGAATCATGGGTTAATCATCATATGCCAGTAAATAATATGCTGTGGACAATTATTTTAAATCTTTATTAACTAAAGGCATTGATAAGGAAAATTTGACAATAAATTAGGAAGGTTAATAAACTCATTAGGGAGTAAGTGAGATCACTTAATATTTAATCTGGATTAATTATCACATTTGTGACTTGAATATTTAAGTAAAGGTTAGCTATTAATTAAAATCACTAATAAAAGATGACTCTAGTTAAGTATTCAAATGTAACCTAAAAGGATATTTCAGATAGAATTAAAAAGGGAAATAAATGGAATAATATGTTTAACTATAAAAGCAAAAGCTTCAAATTAAAGATTAACCATAATTATAGTTAGAATATATGCATTACCACTTAACATGCTATCATTAAATAAATTTTGGTAGTGGGTTTAAGCAAAATAGCAAGATGACCATGTATGAAAAACTTTGCCTAGGTAAATAAACCAAAAATAAAGCTAAGGCTAATACCAACTAAGGTGTAGACAAAAATGGTGCCATTAGTTAAATCTTAACATTAGATTTAGTAAATAATAAGGTTAGGCATGATTGCATATAGCAAGCTAGGACCTGAACCACTAGATCCTAATTCAAAATAAGATATGCCTTGTAATAAGATAGTGTGCATAAAATGTCGCACCATAAAATGCTTTCAACACGTGTTCTAAAAATTAACTCTGTAAGCTAAAGATTGTATATATCACTTATATTTAGCATATGCCCTAAATATTAGTACTCAACAAAATGTTGCTCCGCTAAAACTTGCGTACTGATTCATAGGTCTAACCTAGCTCATGGAACTTCCTTGATAAATGCAAAAATAATAAAAGAAAGTTATTAATATAAAGACCGAGTCAGTGTATTATACTATCAACCTTGCCTCAAATCACCCATTAACTCATAACAAAACTAAATTGAGTTTGTTCGGATTTATTTGGATCTCTTGAGTTATTTGCTTTTATTCGTGTTCAGTCATTTAGTACGTAATTAGAAATTGGTGTCCTGAAGAATCGAGGAATCGAGCGTGAACCAGGGCGAGGTGAAGATAGAGACCAGAAGCTCAAGAGAAGCCTTTGTGTGAGCTCAAGACCGCGGTAAACCGCGCCAGGCGAGTTATCACTTGATCATATTGAACCCTTGTTTATGCAAATTACTTTCCTTTAAAAATATCCAAGTGCATGCTATTATTTTATGTGCTAAAGTATGTTCAGATTTCTTAGATTTTAGATATAGACCTATTACTATGCTTGTTAGTAGTACCTGTGAAACCTTTGGGATATGTGAGCCTTGTCGCCTTAGCAAAACTAACGTAATGTAGTGTTTCACAATTAGAGTTATGGTATATATCGTACTGCTTAGTATTGCTAGATGACCGGGAATACCAGTTATCCCAAAATATTTCACTTACAAATATGACAACAATTTGGGGCAGTCATGGTGGGAATGACTGGTGAAAAGTTTGGAACTAATATTTTATGTCTCAAAAATCCCCAAACTTGCTTAGTATCTGGGTGGATGATATGGGGGCTGGAATGTGGTGCGGTGGGAGCACAAAAATTATGGAATGTGGTAGAACCACCCAGATAGCTCTAAGGATGAATCTTGTCATGTTAGCTCTGTAAAACAAAGGCAACCACATGTCTCAGAATTACAACTTGGCTAAGTAGCGGTATCGACACTCCCCGACTTATCTCACCGGTAATGGATAGATGTGGTTATGCAAGGGCAAGGAGGCCTAAAGGGACACCGAGTGGAGGGTGACGTTCACCAGTCGTACTAGCATTGAGGGGAGAGGAGCCCGAATAATGCTGGTAGCCGTGGTGAACATCCCGTGCAACGTATGGGACCCACCGCAAGTGGGCAGTTTCCCATAGGGTGAGATGACTAGAGGAACTAGATATTCGAGCAGGTCATGTGATAATCATCGACCACCGACCAAGGAATCAGGTGGGGCAATGGGTGGATTATCGCTTGTGGTGAAAGTGTACACACTCTGCAGAGTCAAAACTATTCGAATAGCCGTGCCCACGGTCATGGGCGGACATGGGAAACTTAACCAGATATAGTTCTATTTCAAAATGATTTGTGGGTGGGAACGGAAAAGTGAAGGGCAGTGCAATGCCCTGGTTTGTGTTGTCCTGGGTGTCGTCCCAGTGGTAAGATAAGCGGCTATAACGCTGAAGGATTAAGCATATGGTGCAGATGCCATGTAACGGTGGATGGAATCTGAATCGCTACTGTTATTGTATTCTCATATACATTATGTTTTGTTTAAACTGCTAAGTCTCAGGAGGTTTCTATGTATTATATATCAAAAGCTAAACGATGATAAAGCCTTTTCTTTTACAAAGTAAAATAACATGAAGAATAAATAGAGTCGTAGGAAAAGAGGATGACTGTTGTGGTAAATACATAACGATGATTGGTGGATTCATGCCGATTATAAAAAGAGAATATTAGAAAGGGGTTTAGGAGAAATAAATCGGTGGAGTCTATATGAATGGATGGGTTAGAAAGATGATTTAAAAGATTTTTTGGAAGATTAGAGTGTGCAAAAGAAATTGTTGGATTACGACACTAATATAAATTCTTGAGAGATGTTAATAATAATGTGATTGATAGGATTTGATTAAAATACTGGAAGGATGAATTGAATTTTTCGGTATATCGGAGGAATAATAATAATTATCGGAGTATAATCTGGATCAATGAATTTGGTGAATTAGAAGAGTGTAAAGGTAATTGTTGGATTTAATGGGATTAACAGGAATTGATCTAGATAGATGATTTAAATTTGAGGAAATTTGGAGATATGATAATTGAAAGCATAAACTAGATTAATGATATTCTTGGTGCAGAAGTATTGATGAATTAGTTAGAGATAAATAATGAAAATAAGGATGATTATGGAAAAAGCAATTTATGGTTTTGGATCATTAACAGAAAGGATTGATTTGTTAGAAAGTCCTGATATGAATGATGTCGGTGGATTAAAAAGGTAATACTATTAGGGAATCATTGGAATTCAGAAGTAGGGAGTTGGTGAATATTGATTACAAGATTGGACTAGTATGAATTCGGAATACGTGAAGACATTGGTGGATTCAAAATGAATGTATATATATAAAGGGTTTGATCGGTGGATTAGCTAATTGATGCCACTCATTGTTTGGAGTCTTAGACGACATTTAGTAAGAAAATTGTGTCTTTGGGGAATTAAGTCAATTATGGCATTTGGGGAGAGTGAGTCAATTTGGCAATCGCCGTGTGGAGTTCTAGGTAGTAGCAATAACTCTATGGTTTAATAATAACAATGCTACCAAAAGCGATTTCTGGCAAATAAAACAACCCGAGCCTTTCCTTTGATAAGCCATGCATACTATATATTTGCATTCTGTATTGGCTCATGAACACGGTGGTTAGTGTGCTCACTCGCCTCACAACAAATCCGAATCAAGAATCGCCCATCGCGCCTCAACAACACCATTGGTCATGATGACAAAGAAGATGAAGATGTCAAGGACTAAGTCGCGAACCTCCAGTGGCTGCCTGTGGGCACGTCCTGAGGGTTCCCCATGTGTGCTTCGTTCTTCCGCTGCTGCAATTTATTAATTTCGGCCTAACCGGCCCATTTGTAAGTTTACTATTATATTTATGTTTCCGCATGGTATGTATTTGATATTCATTTTCTGTATCTGTGAGCACTATCTACTGATCCAGGGAATAGTGCAATTAATCACAGAGGATTCCGGATGCAAAACTCTGGGGTCTGACACTCTCTCACTTGCATGTGGACCCCTCCTTTTCTTTTTCTTTCTTTCTCCCTCCGTTTTCCTCCGCCGCCGGGCCCCTCCTCCTCCCCCCGCAACGCTTGCTTTCTCCTCCTCCTCCACTGCCTGCCGGGGTCCCCTTCCTCCTCGGCTCGCCCCAAGAAGCCGCGCAACACGCCACCGCGCCACCCCAGTTGCGCGCCATGCTCATGCCTGTCGCCGCGACATCGCCGCCGACATCGCCGCCGCTCCGCGTTGTCGCTCGTGGCCGGCGCCTTGTCGGTATAAGGGCCACCGAGGCTCCCAACCGCACCGCAACACCCCTCTCCTCCCGAGCAAGCAATTGAGCTCCGTGCCCTCCCCGCGTGGCGCCCCTTCTTCCCCGGCCACCAACGAGCTCGCGCGATTCAAGCCAACCCACCCCAATTCCTTTTTCCCAAACCATCCTCGGAGCATCCCAAAGCCATCCCGGCCTCGCCGAGCCCCTCCCCACCCCACTCGTCGACACTGTGAGCCTTGCACAGCCCATGGCCTCCGCCGTCGGCCCGCCTCGCCCTTCCCGCCCCGTCGACCGCCTGGGTGAGCTCCTGCATCTGCACTCAAGCTTATGTGCGCCTTACTTCCTTCCATCTCTCACTCGGTCGGCGGCGCCTTGTTTCTCCCTCACCTCCGGCCGCCTAGGACCGCTGCCAGCCAGCCTGGACGCCGCCCCAACCGGAGCTACCGCCACTGTGGGCCTCCTCGTCGTCTGGGCATTCCATTTCACCGGTCGCCGCAGCCTCCCAGACCGTTCCCCGCCAGCGACGCCGTCCGGCCTTGGTGCCGGCCACCTCCTCTGCTCGCCCCTTCTGATCCGGCTTAGGATAAATCCCCATATAGGGTAAGAAACACCACAGGCTCGGGCGGCTTAGCGCTACTCCTTTCCCCGGCTCCCTTCTGCTGCTCGAGCCCGCCCGCTACCGAGGTTGAGCCTTTCTTTTGATTTTCCCGACGACAGTGGGCCCCTTTGTCGCCGACCGCCTGGGGCGTTTGACGACGGCCAGTCCCACTTGTTAGCCACGGAAGGGTGCGGCCACCCGGCGGCCCACTGCCTGTCGGCACCGCGTGGGTGAGCCATTCCGCTCGGGCCCCACCCGTCAGCGCCCGCGTGAGCGCAGTCACTAACAGTGGGCCCCATATGTCAGATTTTATTATTTTCAGGATTTAATCAAACCGAAAGATTTTAAATGGGCATAACTTATTCATTTTAACTCCAATTGAATAAAACAAATTTCTAAATTCGTCTAAAGTCAAGATCTGTCCAATGGAACCGAAACCATCAAATTGGAGATCATTTGAATTAATAAGGGAATAATTTAGAGAAGTTAATAAAACTTAACTAAGATATAAATAAGGATATTTAAGATTTAAACTTTTAGGTCACGTATGATTAATTAATATGGTCTGAATAAAAATCCAAAAATCTAGGTGTTAATTAAAGATATCAATAAAGAAAAGTGATTTGTTAAAAGGTCCAAATCTAATAAAGATTGCTCTTAATCAAAAATTAAGATATAGGCCCAGTGTTTAGCAAGCCAATAAATAAGTTTTAGTAGTAAATTTTGCTAAATAAGCAATGTTGAAATATGACCCTATATATATATTAGACCTTGCCTAGGTAAAATCATACACCTGCTCGTAACTCATAGAACTTCCTAAATAAATACAAAAATAGTAAAAGGAGGTTAGTAATAAAAAGAGCGAGTCGTCGTAACCTGTCACCAACCTTGCCTCAAATCTCCCATTAACTCGTAATAAAACTAAATCAAGATTATTTGGATTTATATCGATTTTTTGAGTTATTTGCTTTCATTTGTATTCAGTCATTTAGCGTGTAAATAGAAATTGAAGTCCTGGAGAATCAAAGGATCAAGCGTGATCAAGAGCAAAGTGCAGATAAAGACCAGAAGCTCCAGAGAAAGCATTGTGTGAGCTCAAGACCGCGGTAAACCGTGCCAGGCGAGTCAATACTTTGATCATATTGAATCTACATTTTCTGCAAATTACTTTTGTTTAAATTATCAAATTGCATGCTATTATTTTATATACAAATACATGTTTAGTTTAAGATCCTAGTTATATGCCCATGTTTACCTTGATTAATATCACACCCCTTTTTGAATACTTGACTATGTGAACCTTGTCACCATAGCAAAATTATAATAGTAATCTTTCGAAAATAAGTTCGTAACTATATGCCATGCTTAGTATTGCTTAGATATTCATGGGCGTGAGAACGCCCAAGCATCACTTTCAAACATGTGAGAATTTGGTTGGGCAGTCATTGTGATGATGACTGGTATATGTTGGTACGAATATTTTATGTTCCCAAAAATCCTACTTGCTTGGAAATCTGGGCGGATGGTTCGAGGGTGTGAGTGTGAAAGTGGTGCAGTGGAAGCACAAAAAGGGATAGTGGCAGAACCGCCTAGATAACCCTAAGGACCGAATCTTGTGATAGTCTCCCAAGGTACAACAGTACAACCACATGCTGGCAAAATGTAGGCAGGGCTAACTAATTTGCATAGCTCTAGTGTGGTTACGTAAAGGTATGAACACGAGCAAAGGGATGGATGGTCTCATCCCCGCCTTTGCCCTTGATGGTTCACGAGGGACCCTTCTCGAGGGATGGTTGCATCCTACAGAAGATAGATCTTAGCGGGCGTAACCACAAGTAGGGATATGCATTGTAACAGTCATGTGATAGTCTACTCAACTACATGGCTATGGAATCATGTGGGGCAACGAGCAGATTTATCTCTTGTGGGTAAAGTGTACAAACTCTGCAGAGTCAAAACTATTCGAATAGCTATGCCCACGGTCAAGGGCGGACATGGGAACTTAACTAGATATAGTTCTGTTTCAAAATTCATGGTGGGTGGAAATGGAAAAGTGGAGGGCAGAGAAAGGCCCTTATTTGAGTTGTCCTGGGTGTCGCCCCAGTAGTAAAGATATGTTGTCCTGGGTGTCGTCCCAATGGTAAGAAAAAAAGATGGCTGTTGTGGAAAATACATAATAATGCTTGGTGGATTCATGTCGATTATAAATAAGGGAATGATAGGAAGGAGATTAGTAGAAATAAATTAGTGAGGTCTAAATGAATAGATAGGCTAGATAGATGATTCAAATGATTTTGGAGAATTAGAAGAATGTAAGGGTAATAGCTGGAATTAATGGGA
Source organism: Bonia amplexicaulis (assembly GCA_036346245.1). Classification (NCBI taxonomy): domain Eukaryota; kingdom Viridiplantae; phylum Streptophyta; class Magnoliopsida; order Poales; family Poaceae; genus Bonia; species Bonia amplexicaulis. The sequence goes on from CM070751.1 coordinate 9,718,324, forward strand.
TTAATAGGATTTGATCTAGATGGATAAATTGAATTTGTGAGAAATTTGGAGATATGACAATTGGAGTATAAACTAGATTAATGATATTCTTGGTGGAGAAATACTGATGAATTAGTTAGAGATAGAGGATGGAAAGTAAGGGTTTATTTATGGGAAGAGTAAATTACGAAGTTGGATCATTAATAGAAAGGATTGAATTGTTAGAACATTCTGATACAAATGATTTCGGTGGTTTCCAAAGTGATCGAGTTAGTGAATCATTAGAATTGTATGAAGAATTGGTGATTAATGATTACAATATTGGATTATTAGGAATTCGGAATACAAAAAGTAATGGTGGATTAATTAAATGATGTCACTCGCTGTACGGAGTTGTAGACAGCAATCAATATAGGAAGTGTATATTCGGTGGATTAAATGAAGGATGTCAACTGCTGTTTGGAGTCTTAGACAACAATCAGTAAATAATGAGAGTGTGTGTTTGTTGGATTAAGTCAATTATGGCAATCGCCGTGTGGAGTCCTAGGTAGCAGCTATAACACTATGATTCAGTGGAGATGATGCTACCAAAAGAAAATTTTCGGCAAATAAAATAACCCGAGCCTTTCCTTTGATAAGCCATGTATATTATTTATTTGCATTCTGTGTATTAGCTCGTAGGGCACGGTGGTTAGTGTGCTCACTCGCCTCACAACAAATCCGAAGGTGAATCGGACCATCGCGACAAGGCAACACCATTGGTCATGATGGCAAAGAATGTGAAGATGTCGTGGGCTAGGTCGCGAACCTCCAGTTGGTTGCCGGTGGGCAAGTCCTGAGGGTTCCCCCTATGTGCTTCGTTCTTCCGCCGCAATTTTCGATTTCGCCTAATCGGCCCATGTGTAAGTTTACTAATATATTTATGCTTCCGTATGATATGTTTTTGATATTCATTTTACAGATCCGTGAGCACTATCTCCGATCCGGGAATAGTGCAATAAATCACGAGGATTCGGATAGTAAAATGGGGTCCCGACACACGACCACCGTGGGAGGAAAGAGGCGGGGGTGGCGGTGGTATGGGGCAGGGGAACCCTAGGGCTAATAAGAGGGGAAGGGGTGGGGTGCGGCCAAGGTGGGGGGTTGGCCCACCTCCCAGGCTGTCCAAATCTGAATTTTAAAATAATTTTTATTATATTTTATTCCTTTTCCAATGTTTTACAATTTATATTTTTTCCTTTCCGCGATTTACCGAAGAACCGGCGATTCCGCGATTGATTAAAAACTTACGCCGTACCGACGTTTAGGATATTACACGGGGACCAGCCTATGCGCGAGCACGACTTCGTGCGACGAGTGCGCGAGCCAGGTGCTCAGCGTGGTGGGTGTGACCATAAGGGCGCAGCTAAAGAGGCGCGCAAGCACGTGGCGGAGTGCATCGTGAGCGGCCAGGGAAGGAGCTGTGTGGCGTGGCGTGATGGGGCACATGGCAAGGGCTCAAAAGGCGAGTACACAACTAGGGCTATGGTGGGACCTGCGCGGCGTGACACGCACCGTGAGGGCACAGGAAGTCCAGCCATCCAGAGACATGGGTTGATCAAGAAGGTGGCGACACCACAAGGTTTTCCTCGATCAATACTATTATCAAAGTTTCAAATTTTTTAATGGCTTAGTCTATAGTTGGCTTCTTAGTCAATTTTGATTTTGATGCTTTAGTTTTGTAAAAATAGCAATAAGCAGTGCAATCATCATCACTCTATTACACGTCAAAGAATTCCAGCACCCTCCTTGAAGCTATATGTTTTCGCGTCTATCCTCGGCATTTTCACGTGTCCTCGGTGTGCCGCGTGGCTCCTCCTTCGGATTCCTTTTCTTCTACCGCCTCCTCGCCCCTTCACTGAGCCAACCCCTCCCTAGGTTTCTTCTCCCCTCTTCACACCTAGAAACCAAAACCCCTCTCCCTCTCCTTCCTTCACCGCCTCCGAATCCCTCCTCCGCCACGGCCATCCCCACCCCTGCCGCCACCGCCTCCGTGGCCGGTGTGCTTGCCTTGCCGGCCCAAAACCCGACGGGCTTGTTTGGAAGCTAGGGGAAAACAACCAGTGAAACAAATCCCTAGAGGGTATTTTATGGCCACATGAAATCCCTCCACTCTAGAAGGTAAATATTCCTTGGGAAAATATTCCCTGTATGGCCACATGGAATCCCTCTACTCTAGAGGGTAAATATTCCCACCTAGGAAAATATTCCCTGCCACCGTTTGGGAACCACAGGGATAAAAATTTTAGGCACAAAAAGTTCAAAAAACAGGGAAAATTCAGAAAAAAGAAAAAATTTCGAAAAAAACCTGGCCGCTCAACATTGAACTGTGGAATAAGAACATTATATAGCAAAATAAGATAATCCAATGCAAAACCTGGGCGTTCAACATTGAACTGTGGTTCATTCAAAAAAACATAAAAGTCTATAATCAGGTATCCCAATTCATTCACAACAACACAGGATGAGGAAGCTACTCAGCATCATGGTGCTATGTACGAGGACCACAACCTTTAAGTTCCTCATTGTTCAACAGGATAAGAAGCTTAATCCTGAATGGTGACACAGTGCAGAAGATTACAGAAATAATAGAACAGGCGCCACCGTCCCTATCACCTAAAAATAGCACATACTCCACGCGACATTTAAACCATACAGGATTCCTTAATTCAATTGCATAGTCTTGTAGCTTCCTTCACTTTTTTTGCCGTCAGTTTTAAGTGTTCATCAGTCTTGTTGCACCGAGAAAGCCAATCAGTCTTCACTACGAAACCCAGCATCATCGCAGCATCAGGCTTCTCGGTGTTGAGCATCATCTCCACTTCAGTCGCGGCACCGCCCCTATCACCTAAAAATAGCACATACTCCACGCGACATTTAAACCATGCAGGATTCCTTAATTCAATTGCATAGTCTTGTAGCTTCCTTCACTTTTTTTGCCGTCAGTTTTAAGTGTTCATCAGTCTTGTTGCACCGAGAAAGCCAATCAGTCTTCACTACGAAACCCAGCATCATTGCAGCATCAGGCTTCTCGGTGTTGAGCATCATCTCCACTTCAGTCGCGGCACTGCAGCTACTTGGGATTTCAACTGACAGATACAACGATCTATCTGCTGCTCTTGTATACCCTGGCCAAGTATCTTCCATGTCTGAACTAGCATAATTTTCCTCCATATAGCCTGCATACCAACCCATCGAGCATTTTGAAAATACATGTTATTAAGAATCATTCTGTTTTTATTGCATAAGCACCATTTTGCGACAGATTCAAAATTCTGACCAATCTGAAAACCAAACATATCTGACCAATCTGAAAACCTGAACTTTGACTGTGTCAGGCAATAGCTATTACACATTGTAACTAGTTGCAAACTAAAAAAGAAGCTTAATCCATGCAGGATATTGCAGCAGCTAGCGGACTGGTTTTACTTTCTCACATTACTCTGTTAGAACAGGAAAAACTCAGATAAATAAACACGATCAAACGTGTCTGCACACCACAAGAAACGTAGAGGAGGCGAGACAAGTCTGACAACTCTTACGCCCAGGAGCTCTTTTATTTCTGCTGAACTACTACTGCTCACATTGGTTTACAATCCATCACCTATTTATAGCAATGGAATAGCACGAGACTTGGCCAAACTAGCGATCGGATATCCGTAACCAATGCTAAACAAAACAGCCTAAACATAGCTATTTGGATCCTATTTCTACAGACAATCGATCTCATGACTCGGCGGACCAAACGTGCGCCACTCATTTTTCTGCATGCAACTAACTAAGTCAAGATTTAGACTAACAATCTCCCCCCTAATCTTGACTTGCTAAACTTCAAATAAACAAGCTAAAAAAAACTTCATCCCTTAATCTTATTGTTTAGAGCAGCGCTGGTTCTTCGTCGGCATCTGCCTCAATGAGATATGCCTGCGCTTTCTCCCTCTTGTTGGGCTTCCGGCATTCTGAAGCAAAATGTACATAATCGTTACAATTAAAACACCTTACTTTTGCCTTGTCAATCCGGCTTGGTATCGATGTCCACCGCCGCGCCGAACCACCGAGGAGCCTTCACCTTCACGCTCGACGATCGAGCCTCCCATTCTCGCGTCGGAGCAAGTGCTCCTCGTCTCGTCGTTGTTGCCGTAGCGACGTTCTCCTCTTCCTGCGTCTTCAAGCGCCGATTAGCTCTTCGATCGACATATTTTTATGTCACCGAATTGCTCAATCGTGGTGACGACGGAGAGAACTTCTTAGGCACTTGCACGAAGAAACTTCCGCACGATGTAGACCTCTTCCATCTTTTCGCCTAGACCTCGTATCTTGCTGACGATTGTCGTCAACCTCATCGCGAAGTCATCAATCTTCGGTGTCCCTCATGCGCAAGTTCTCAAACTCGCTTTGAGGTTTTGTACACGCCTCCTTGACGCGATCGGCACCGAGATGCATCACCTTCGTGGTGTTCCAGCCTCCTTTGCGGTCTCCTTCTCGCCTATGAGCAACAAGACGCCTTCCCAAGACCGCGAGGAAGATTGCCGCGAGCGCCATTTGATCTTGCCGCCATTCACCTCTTCATCCACGATTGCGTTCCACACGCCTTGAGCGCACATGAACACCTTCATCTTCACGGCCCAAGTCGTAGTTGCTCCTCGTGAGCATGGGATACGGAAGGAAATGTCGCCCTCGCGGCCGACGCCTTGAAGACGCTCCCATCGCCGATTTTCTGAACGCCCCCATCGGCGGTGACGTTTCTCGACGAGCTCGAAGACGACATGGATGAAGGTGTACACAAATACAAGCTCTGATACCAATTGTTAGAACAGGAAAAACTCAGATAAATAAACACGATCAAACGTGTCTGCACACCACAAGAAACGTAGAGGAGGCGAGACAAGTCTGACAACTCTTACGCCCAGGAGCTCTTTTATTTCTGCTGAACTACTACTGCTCACATTGGTTTACAATCCATCACCTATTTATAGCAATGGAATAGCACAGACTTGGCCAAACTGCTGATCGGATATCCCGTAACCAATGCTAAACAAAACAGCCTAAACATAGCTATTTGGATCCTATTTCTACGGCACAACTGATCTCATGACTCGGCAGCACCAAACGTGCGCCACTCATTTTTCTGCATGCAACTAACTAAGTCAAGATTTAGACTAACATACTCGTGGGTCAGCTAATGAGTTTGATCAGTGCCTCATGCCCAAATTACATGAGTGCATGGGTTCATTCAAGCAAACAAATAATTAGTTAGCCAGCTGCAAGGCCACAACTTACATATACCCAAATTACACAACTGCATAGTCGATTCAACTGTTCTTCTCTAGAAGGAAGCCAATCTAAGAAGTAAAAACTATTTCATTACAATCAATCAGCACATAACAACAGAACTTACTAAGCCCCGCAACACCCAATTTTATGTCCCACAAAACCTAGACCACGCATCTAACGTTAGGAGTTCTTTCGCGTCACTTCTTTTCGATCTAGTCCCCAAGAATCAATCAAGAATCGAATGGATTCTTCAGCTCTGCCTCAAGACTCAAGGATCCAACGGGTGGATCGATTCCAGTAGCCTCTGGATCGATTTCAGTGGGAACGTCTCCACCATGGTTTGCTGCAGTTTCTGGTCCCAATCTGCACACCAAGCAAAATCACACATACATGTTATAGTCTATAAGAGACGGAATAGGACTTAGCAAAGAGGTCTTAATGCAGTTATTTCCTAATATAATACTACTCATAGGCTTCTGATGAATAAGACTCCAAGTAGGAGTCGGATTCAGAATTAGAATAGGAGTCGGTTTTGGATTGTACTAGCACCTTATATATAGCTTTGTAATCTCAGTATTGAGGACAAGAAAGAAATATAGTAGAGTTAATTATCTCACCTCCTCTCTGCCTTCTATCTCCTACTAGCGACTCCAAGCCAGGGGGGACTTGGCCACCGCCGGGGCAAGTCCCACCGTCCAGCAAGCCACCACTACGCCCTGAGACCCCGAGACCATAACATACACATTGGGTAAGTCCACTACAAGCAGCATCAACCACTCTTGGTTTCATTTCACTTCTATCTTAGTTATGAATTCAAAGCAACACCAATTCGCCCCCAAATATATGCAGAATTTGGTATATCTTGGTGGTTGAATGTGGGATCCACGAAGGCCTCACGGATCAAACCCCACGCCTCCACCAGCGTCGTCTGCACCCGGTTCACCTGCCAAGAACCCAAACAAGAAACTCACACACGATAAAAATCCCCTTCTTGGAACATGGCGTCTGCAGTAGGGCCTTGGACCCACCTCGCGGGCCTTGGAGACGCGGAAGGCGACGGTGAGCGTCTCGGCCAGGGCCGGCGGCGGGGAGAAGTCCCCGGCGAAGCTGGTTAGCGACACCACGGCCACGGCGGTGAGCCCCGCCGCCACCTTCCCCAGCGCTCGGCCTTCATGCTCTGGCGGCCCGGAAGCCCGGACGGGAGGCGGCAGCTGCTCCCGCCTCTCCGACCGTACCCGAAGCCTGGCTCTCCCGGCGCCAAGAACAGCCATCGCCCATCAGGGGCCTGGGGACCCGGCCGAGCAGGGGGCGGAGGCAAGAGGGAGGCGATTGGGAGTGATGAGAGCGAACGAGGCGGCGACGAGTTGAACTTCACGACCAGGGCACAGGTGGATATAATTCCCCGTGGAAACGGCGCGGACCAGGCCAGGATATACCCGTGATATGGGCTTCCAAATGCAATTTTCATCTGACCAGGGCACAGGTGGATATAATTCCCCGTGGAAACGGCGCGGATCAGGCCAGGATATACCCGTGATATGGGCTTCCAAATGCAATTTTCATCTAGCCCATGGAAGCCCACCCCGTGGGTTTCCGTCCCCAGGAATGGGCCGGGATTTATGTTTCCAAACAAGCCCTAAAGGTACCCAACCCCGGCCGACCTAGGGTTTTCGAGAGACTTTTGGGGGGAGTTTTGTTCTCTTGTTGCTGAATTTTTCCGGTGTCTGTTGCGCAGGTGAGGGGTCCCGATGGGAGATGGCGGTTGCTGAATTTTTCCGGTGTCTGTTGCGCAGGTGAGGGGTCCCGATGGGAGATGGCGGCGGCGGCGGCGATGGTGGCGCACAGGGCCAGCTTCCCGCTGCGGCTACAGCAGATCCTGTCCAGGAGCCGCGCCATGTCGCCGTCTATCAAGGTCGGGTCCGAGCCGGTGAGTCCTCTCTACCCCCGATTCCAGCCGCGTGCCTTTGTTCTACGGTTTTGATCGGGGTGGTTGTCGCCGTCTATCAAGGTCGGGTCCGATCCGGTGAGTCCACGCACCTGCCCGCTCCTCTCCACTCCCCATCTCACCGGCTCTCCTCTCCCTCCATATTCATCGCGCTAGGGTTCGCGTCTTAGCTGAAATCTTTCTTCTGCTGCATTATGGCCATGCTCGTGCCCAACACAGTTCCGCTCGCTTTAGGAGTTTCGTCAGATGCTTCAGACCCACCGTTCCTTAGGTGTTTGTTATTAATTATGATTGAGCTTTGTTTTGCTTTCAGTAGGATGTTAGGTTTGATCTACCAATTAGTTTATGAACGTTGCCCAGATCTAATAAGATTTCTATGACAGTTCTTTTGTTCGAAAGATTGTTAGTTTTTTAGCGTAGTGAAATTCACCTGCATAGTTGCTAGCGGGAGATTTGATGATTTGCTCCATCTTTCTTTGCCACTTGATATCGTTCTTGTTGGTGGAAACGGTGGTTGTGGCGCTCAGTTGCTATGCTGATTGAAGAATTTTTTAAAAACTTTTCCCATGGTAGGTAGACATGTCTGTAGGTCATGGTTGTACTTTTGTTGATGCTTGCTTTAATTTCCTTGTGTAAATAGGAATTGGCATGTTTAGTCCTAACTCCTGACAGTCAAGAATTGGCCAAATTGATCAATGCCAAAAGATGTCCATATTTCTTATATCGACAGGCTTACAACCTCCTCCCTTTAAGTTGCAGTATTCATATTTTTTTTGTTTTCTAGTGTTTAACTTTCTACTGAAAAGGGCGCAATCAACACCACAGCTACACAAGCATTTGTTACCCCAGGCATATATGCAATCCATTGCAGAAAATTGTGCCCACAGGTCAGTCTAACGAGACACCATCTTGGTGGGAAAAACAGATACATTAGCTTTTTATTAATGAAGTGTGGCATTTATTCTGACAAGTTTCTGGTATGATTTGTACTATAAATAATGAATTGACGGACCTTTTGTAGGTTGTTGCAAATTTTAGTGTTTCCTGGCACCGCTTCCTCAGCACATCAGCACCTAGATCCGGTCGTTGATATCGTTCTTGTTGGTGGAAACGGTGGTTGTGGCGCTCAGTTGCTATGCTGATTGAAGAATTTTTTAAAAACTTTTCCCATGGTAGGTAGACATGTCTGTAGGTCATGGTTGTACTTTTGTTTATGCTTGCTTTAATTTCCCTGTTCTATTTACATATGTGAACCATATTACCCTTCTTTCCCATTATGATACCAGCGTTGCAATATCAGCAGGGCCAACAATGGCAGCATTTTAAGCTATTAGTTGAAGAAAATGTTTGACAACAGAAACAAGATATGATATATGTTTAACCTAATGTGTGAGTATAAAATCGTGGACGGAATGTGCAAGTATGTTAGGTCTAATACAATTCTTTTCCTGCATATAGATATATTTTTCTTCCCAATCTGTTCCTGATCAGGTATTCGTTTTCCCTTATTGTTTCCTCCTAGGAAGGAAAGCAAGAGGTCAGCTCCAAAGCTGGCTGTCCTAACTCCTAACATTAAAAGGAGCTGAAGAATAATACTGCACGTGGTCATCAGTGCTTCATTTCTTCCAGACTCCATATTGCTTTCACTTGTCGATGCCATTAGTGTCTGTGCCATACCACAGGTACTGATCGATGCTCTGTTTTTTGTGGATTCAATATTAATTACTCATACATGCCATTAGTATCCTTGACATATATCAATAAGCAACAGTGATACCTCGATTATTTTAGGGTTAGGTTTTGTCTACCATTTCCTTTTATGTTGGTAGAAATACTTACAGATGGCTGCCTCATGGTATATTGATATGTAAAATAATCAACTGACAGCTTTCTGTATTTGTTTTGTTTCAGCAGAGGAACTACATGTTGCATTGCACTCTTCTGTGCCTCAACCTGAGTCTCCTAACGTCCACATGCCACAGGTAAATGTATGGCCTTTTATTAAGAATCAAAGGTGTGATATTCACTTGTGGATACACTTTACTTTCATATAGTTTTTATTTATCCCTAGAGCTCTTTTCCCACTCTATACGGTTTTCCAAGGAAAAACCTTAGTAATGATCACACTTTTTCTAATATCGATGTTCTGTTTGCATATAGATGGCTTAATTATAGTTTTTTCGATATCCAGGAAACAGGAACTTGCAAGATGGACGATTGCTTCTCCATTGTGTTATACAAACCAAGATCATGACTACCACGAGATTTACTAAATGGTTCACATTTTTCAAACTGCCGCCATCCTTCTGCCATATTGCAAGGTAATTTTTACCTGCCCAAGAACTTGGCAGATGCCATAATGGAAAGTGAATTTAATTCCTACTTACCATTTGAATTCAAAACATTCGTGTAATTGCTATGCATCACAAGATTTGATTATTGTTTGCCTTAGAACTGGGCTACATGAGTTGAGCAGAGCCTGTTGGACCTTCATGACAGAAGCTCTGTTGTTTGAAGCAGATTTCAGCACTGCTGCACTGCATGTATGTTGTCAGCATGTATACAGGTACTATCCTAAGAAACATAAGCCTATGGAATGTCAAACATTGCATCCTTTTCTTTGGATGTAATACTTTGCATATCAATGATGATTGCCTCTGTAGTCAATTCAGAACTTGCTGTTCCAATTCTTGCTTAACCGGTAGCACCTGATGCTGCTTGTATTGACTTACAATGTGTTGTAATCGTTTGGTAAAAAAATCGCTCTTTTTGCATAAAGAAAAGTCCTAACATTTAGTTGGCTGACTGCATTAGCTTGATAAACGCTACAACCTTGCAAATCAACGAGTAGGGTTGGATGTAGAAATCTTGGGGTTTGTCTAAGATGGTTTTCCGATTTGTACCGCTTCTAGATTAGTATGGCTCAAGTGCTGCTTATAATGTTTAGTCTTTGATTGTCCATGAAGAATGCATATGTCATTGGGATAGAACAGGGAGCCTTGTAGCTGGAGCTAGGGGCCGTAGCTGCTCCAGGTTTACACAAACTCTCAGACCGGCCATTTGTTTGTCACCAAAATGGCTCACGAAAGATTAGATAGCTATATTCAAAACGTATTCTGTGCTTTGTAGGTTAGTTATTTATTTGGCGTAAGGAAAATAGAAGTTTCCAAGGGCATCTTTAATGGACGTCACAATATATGTCTCCATAGTAGAGACTATTCCATATCATGAGAATATCTAATCACTAATTATAAAAGAAAACTAGGCAATGCCATGTCACAGCATATTTACATGATGGTTTGTTTAATGAGCTTTCATAGACAATTTTTTAAAAAGTGATTACTGGGAATCAATAATTCTGAGTTTCAGTCTTTATGCTTAGCGTTGTCTTTATCCTCCTACTAATATAGTTTATCTTAGAAATCAGATTATGGGCTTTAAACAACATGATAATGAAGCATTAAGTGATACATGCGAGCGTTTTAATGATGCTCTACATGACTGCCCAAATCATGGATTAAAAGGCCGGTTAATACTTCATACATTTTATAATGGATTGAATTATCTTTGCAAGATAAATCTTGATTCAACTGCAGGTGGAGCATTTCATGGGGAGACCCAACAAGGGGATCTGCCGCTGGCGCCCCTCTATAGCTGGCCAGCCGTGGGTACCCCCCCCATAGCCAAGTCATCCATGAGGTGCCATGGCATCATAGCGGGAAGCACCTCAGCCACTCCGGCGGTGGTGCTCTCCTTACCCGTAAGTTTGATTTCTCCTCTCTCAATCCTGCTGTACGTATGTGCAGTATGTATGCTTGTGCTTGTGTTGTGACGATTTGAATGAGTGCGTACTGCATAGTGAATGTGTGACATATGATTCTGAGATGATGATTTCTAGATATATGAATACATGCTCTCAGATGTCATTCAAACAGGAGCAATCACATTTTGCTGTAACATAAGCATGATGTTTAATCATCTCATCTTGAATTGCACTATCATGAATTGGTCCTTAGTGTGGCCAATCGACCATACAAACTGATAATGTGACCATTGAGCTATGTTAATTAATTCTGAATCATGATACTGACATCGCATCATTAGGACAATACTATTTTCATGTATTATGGAAACTTGATAAAGGAGTTATAAAGATCAATTCATCTCTAGTGAATAGATCCTTGCAAACAGGAGGATATCTATCATGGCATTGTCCTTAACTTGAAATATTCAAGATGTGAGACTTGACTACACAAATACAATGATAAGGTCATCTCTAGTGAGGCATGTACACAGAAACATGGGTATCAAGCATAGCAATGTTGGCACTATCTTCAGTTATAAAACATGATGTTGGCAGGGGGTAGGGCATTAGGCGTGTGTGCAGTATGCGGGCACAGCAAGAAGGTGGCCAGACACTCTGGTAGGCAACGCCAGCAGGCGGCATGTCGGCAGTACGACAGGTTACTGCAGGCCGGTAACTAGGCATTCGGCAATCCGGTGAGTAAATCTTATTAGTCTTCCCTAAATTTTAATCCTGGATTTGCCACGAAAGCATTTATGAATAAGAATATTAATGAAGCCATGCAAATTTTAAAAGATATGTCTGCCAAATGTCAGATGGGATGCTGCATGGGAAATGTCAGCCCTGTTATGAAGGCAATCTACACTATCTGATCGACTATAATGCAATTTTGTTGGTGTCTGTTTTCAAATCCACAACTGGTTTCCATTTTCCAGTGCTTCTCATGTTTTCCTTCCTGGACAGGAACAAACTAACGACGAAGAGAAGATTGTTTTCAAAGGTGGCAATGTGCATGTTGTAACATGCAAGGAGAATTGGGACAAAAAAATTGCAGAGAAAAACAAGGATGGGAAAATTGTAAGTAACGTTCACTTGTGTCTTGGAGAAAATGTCTGCTTACTATACGATATAATGGATACTTGAAGTTTCTCACATTATCCACAATATGTACACATGGGTCTTGCTTGCCAGTTTACATTTGTTCAATGCAACTAATGTATTCATAGTTGTATCTGTCCCATGTTGGTCATCATGGCCCCATTCTTGGGAAATGGGAAACAATGCAAATGCATAGATAAATATGCTGGCATGCTGTTTTCTTGTTTATTTCAAGAGAATATGGAAACAAGTATATTTGTGTATGAAATATGGAAACAAGTCTATTTGTGTATGATGCTCAGATCTGTGTGAACAAAGGTAGGCTTTGTTCAAAATCTGATCACACAAAGGAAAACCTGGACAAACTCATCTAGAAATTCATTTTGTCATTCTTAGAGGTTGCAGGTTTTCTAGCCACTGCAGATTGTTGGCTTAGGAAATTAGAGTGCATGATGCTTTTGGTTGCTTGCTTATACTGTAACATACGTACTCAAAATGTACAATAAGGTCATTTTTTGTTCAGCCTTGAACCTACAAAAACAGCAGTGTACTTTATATGTTTGCAGCGGTTTACCATCTTGTGTAAATAGGAATTGGCATGTTTAGTCCTAACTCCTGACAGTCAAGAATTGGCCAAATTGATCAATGCCAAAAGATGTCCATATTTCTTATATCGACAGGCTTACAACCTCCTCCCTTTAAGTTGCAGTATTCATATTTTTTTTGCTTTCTAGTATTTAACTTTCTACTGAAAAGGGCGCAATCAACACTACAGCTGCACAAGCATTTGTTACCCCAGGCATATATGCAATCCATTGCAGAAAATTGTGCCCACAGGTCAGTCTAACGAGACACCATCTTGGTGGGAAAAACAGATACATTAGCTTTTTATTAATGAAGTGTGGCATTTATTCTGACAAGTTTCTGGTATGATTTGTACTATAAATAATGAATTGACGGACCTTTTGTAGGTTGTTGCAAATTTTAGTGTTTCCTGGCACCGCTTCCTCAGCACATCAGCACCTAGATCCGGTCGTTGATATCGTTCTTGTTGGTGGAAACGGTGGTTGTGGCGCTCAGTTGCTATGCTGATTGAAGAATTTTTTAAAAACTTTTCCCATGGTAGGTAGACATGTCTGTAGGTCATGGTTGTACTTTTGTTTATGCTTGCTTTAATTTCCCTGTTCTATTTACATATGTGAACCATATTACCCTTCTTTCCCATTATGATATCAGCGTTGCAATATCAGCAAGGCCAACAATGGCAGCATTTTAAGCTATTAGTTGAAGAAAATGTTCGACAACAGAAACACGATATGATATATGTTTAACCTAATGTGTGAGTATAAAATCGTGGACAGAATGTGCAAGTATGTTAGGTCTAATACAATTCTTTTCCTGCATATAGATATATTTTTCTTCCCAATCTGTTCCTGATCAGGTATTCGTTTTCCCTTATTGTTTCCTCCTAGGAAGGAAAGCAAGAGGTCAGCTCCAAAGCTGGCTGTCCTAACATTAAAAGGAGCTGAAGAATAATACTGCACGTGGTCATCAGTGCTTCATTTCTTCCAGACTCCATATTGCTTTCACTTGTCGATGCCATTAGTGTCTGTGCCATACCACAGGTACTGATCGATGCTTTGTTTTTTGTGGATTCAATATTAATTACTCATACATGCCATTAGTATCCTTGACATATATCAATAAGCAACAGTGATACCTCGATTATTTTAAGGTTAGGTTTTGTCTAACATTTCCTTTTATGTTGGTAGAAATACTTACAGATGGCTGCCTCATGGTATATTGATATGTAAAATAATCAACTGACAGCTTTCTGTATTTGTTTTGTTTCAGCAGAGGAACTACATGTTGCATTGCACTCTTCTGTGCCTCAACCTGAGTCTCCTAACGTCCACATGCCACAGGTAAATGTATGGCCTTTTATTAAGAATCAAAGGTGTGATATTCACTTGTGGATACATTTTACTTTCATATAGTTTTTATTTATCCCTAGAGCTCTTTTCCCACTCTATACGGTTTTCCAAGGAAAAACCTTAGTAATGATCACACTTTTTCTAATATCGATGTTCTGTTTGCATATAGATGGCTTAATTATAGTTTTTTCGATATCCAGGAAACAGGAACTTGCAAGATGGACGATTGCTTCTCCATTGTGTTATACAAACCAAGATCATGACTACCACGAGATTTACTGAATGGTTCACATTTTTCAAACTGCTGCCATCCTTCTGCCATATTGCAAGGTAATTTTTACCTGCCCAAGAACATGGCAGATGCCATAATGGAAAGTGAATTTAATTCCCACTTACCATTTGAATTCAAAACATTCGTGTAATTGCTATGCATCACAAGATTTGATTATTGTTTGCCTTAGAACTGGGCTACATGAGTTGAGCAGAGCCTGTTGGACGTTCATGACAGAAGCTCTGTTGTTTGAAGCAGATTTCAGCACTGCTGCACTGCATGTATGTTGTCAGCATGTATACAGGTACTATCCTAAGAAACATAAGCCTATGGAAGGTCAAACATTGCATCCTTTTCTTTGGATGCAATTCTTTGCATATCAATGATGATTGCCTCTGTAGTCAATTCAGAACTTGCTGTTCCAATTCTTGCTTAACCGGTAGCACATGATGCTGCTTGTATTGACTTACAATGTGTTGTAATCGTTTGGTAAAAAAATCGCTCTTTTTGCATAAAGAAAAGTCCTAACATTTAGTTGGCTGACTGCATTAGCTTGATAAACGCTACAACCTTGCAAATCAACTAGTAGGGTTGGATGTAGAAATCTTGGGGTTTGTCTAAGATGGTTTTGCGATTTGTAGCGCTTCTAGATTAGTTTGGCTCAAGTGCTGCTTATAATGTTTAGTCTTTGATTGTCCATGAAGAATGCATATTTCAATGGGATAGAACAGGGAGCGTTGTAGCTGGAGCTAGGGGCCGTAGCTGCTCCAGGTTTACCCAAACTCTCGGACCGGCCATTTGTTTGTCACCAAAATAGCTCACGAAAGATTAGATAGCTATATTCAAAACGTATTCTGTGCTTTGTAGGTTAGTTATTTATGTGGCGTAAGGAAAATAGAAGTTTCCAAGGGCATCTTTAATGGACGTCACAATATATGTCTCCATAGTAGAGACTATTCCATATCATGAGAATATCTAATCACTAATTATAAAGGAAAACATGGCAATGCCATGTCACAGCATATTTACATGATGGTTTGTTTAATGAGCTTTCATAGACAATTTTTTAAAAAGTGATTACTGGGAATCAATAATTCTTAGAGGTTGCAGGTTTTCTAGCCACTGCAGTTTGTTGGTTTAGGAAATTAGAGTGCATGATGCTTTTGGTTGCTTGCTTATACTGTAACATACGTACTCAAAATGTACAATAAGGTCATTTTTTGTTCAGCCTTGAACCTGAAAAACAGCAGTGTACTTTATATGTTTGCAGCGGTTTACCATCTTGTGTAAATAGGAATTGGCATGTTTAGTCCTAACTCCTGACAGTCAAGAATTGGCCAAATTGATCAGTGCCAAAAGATGTCCATATTTCTTATATCTAGGGCTGTGCACATCTCAACCGAACCGAAAAAACCGGACCGAAAAAACCGAACCGAACCGGTCAACTCGGTTTGACCGGTTTTCGGTATTCGGTTCGGTTTTTATTTTTTTGGTTTTTTTGGTGTTCGGTTTTTTCGGGAAAAACCGACTAAAAACCGAAAAAACCAAAAAAACCGAAACCGCTTACGACCGTGGATTTACCGCACCGCAAAGCGTCGCCCGTCCAGAAAAACCCCTTCTCATCTTCTCTCCTTCCGTTTCCACCCTCTATCTAGGGTTTCTCCTCAACGCCGCCGTCTCGCCGCTCCGATTCGCCTCCATCGTCCAGGTGATGATTCCCAACTCTTCGCTCTGCAAGATTAGCGATTAATCCTGCTATTTCGATTTGATTCTTTTGTCACTTGCTCGCGCCTTGCTGCTCCTGCTCACTCTCGATCTGGGCGCGAAAAGATCTAGGATTTTGCGCAGTTGGTTTGTTTCTTGCAGATGATGCTTCATTTCGTCTAATCACTGGTTTCTTGTTGTATGGATCTCAGAATTGCTGCTTATAAGCACTTTTTAGTGAATAATCATTTGGTTTCTCGTTATGCAGATCTCCGGCTTTGCTTCGTGAGCCGTCGCCCCGATGGCGGAGGAAACCAATGTAAGCTCTCAGACTCTCAAAAGTTGTTGCATATTCCCTCCATTTATGTGCCTTTTAGAGGCCTTCTGGTCTCAGCTTTTGCGTATGGCTGAGTACTAATATGGTTCCTTTTGTGGTTATTATCACCTTTCTTGAAGCAGGGAAAGAAGGTGGAGGAATTCAGCATGGGGCCTCTGTCTGTACTGAACTACTGATGATGAGTGTCAAGAACAATACCCAGGTTGATGTTCTTCTATTGAGATCTCAGTTCAACAGAGTGCAATTTCTTCTTTACTATCTCTCCGCATTGATGCTCTATTTGAATTATACACCCGCTGGTGTTTTCATCGTGTTATCCGGTCATATGTTAGCTAAAGTTCAATTAACTTAGGTGCATGCGGTCCATTTATGTGAATGTGCTGTAGTTTCCTCAATTGCCTTTGCTAGTAATGCGGCCTCTTAGTCCTGCAAACTTAGATGCATTGTTGCATAATATGTGAATAATTGACCATAGTTCTCTTGCAGCCTTTGCCCTACTGTGGCCGTTGCATTTTAAAGGCTGTCTTTGTATTAGCCTTTGTCCTGATTCAACTATGTTTCTTAGTTAACTATGTCTCATACTCCACTTTTTATTAGCTGAAATTTAGGAAGCGATGCAGTTGTCTCAGTGGTCAGTATTGCATTGTATGTTAACAAGTGCAAGTATGTAATGATAATGTCTGTATCTCAAGTTCCTCGTGCTATTGCCTTCACAAGTGCTACTGCTATGCGTTTGCAATTTGCGTCAACTTTGGTAAATATGGTATTTACCGATACCGTACCGAAATAAATTGGGATTTACCGATACCGAACCGTATTTTCAAAAATACCGTATACTACCGAACTAACAATACCGTATTTACCGTATATACCGTATATACCGAACCGATTTTACCGAACTAACCGAATGCACAGTCCTACTTATATCGACAGGCTTACAACCTCCTCCCTTTAAGTTGCAGTATTCATATTTTTTTTGTTTTCTAGTGTTTAACTTTCTACTGAAAAGGGCGCAATCAACACCACAGCTACACAAGCATTTGTTACCCCAGGCATATATGCAATCCATTGCAGAAAATTGTGCCCACAGGTCAGTCTAACGAGACACCATCTTGGTGGGAAAAACAGATACATTAGCTTTTTATTAATGAAGTGTGGCATTTATTCTGACAAGTTTCTGGTATGATTTGTACTATAAATAATGAATTGACGGACCTTTTGTAGGTTGTTGCAAATTTTAGTGTTTCCTGACACCGCTTCTTCAGCACTTCAGCACCTAGATCCGGTCGTTGATATTGCTCTTGTTGGTGGAAACGGTGGTTGTGGCGCTCAGTTGCTATGCTGATTGAAGAATTTTTTAAAAACTTTTCCCATGGTAGGTAGACATGTCTGTTGGTCATGGTTGTACTTTTGTTTATGTTTGCTTTAATTTCCCTGTTCTATTTACATATGTGAACCATATTACCCTTCTTTCCCATTATGATACCAGCGTTGCAATATCAGCAGGGCCAACAATGGCAGCATTTTAAGCTATTAGTTGAAGAAAATGTTCGACAACAGAAACAAGATATGATATATGTTTAACCTAATGTGTGAGTATAAAATCGTGGACGGAATGTGCAAGTATGTTAGGTCTAATAAAATTCTTTTCCTGCATATAGATATATTTTTCTTCCCAATCTGTTCCTGATCAGGTATTCGTTTTCCCTTATTGTTTCCTCCTAGGAAGGAAAGCAAGAGGTCAGCAACAAAGCTGGCTGTCCTAACATTAAAATGAGCTGAAGAATAATACTGCACGTGGTC